>JANDEH010000064.1:0-600000 GCA_024610705.1 Tetragnatha versicolor
CCTTCAGCCACCGCATTTTAAAATTCGGGAAATAATAGAAATTTTAATTTGTGGTTGAATTTGAATATAAACAGATGCTATCTACAGGGTGTCCCAAAAAAGACTGACACATTTTAAAAATCAATAACTCAAAAACTAAAAAAGATAAAAATGTGCGGTTTCTTGCCCCCTTCTTCTCAGACCAAAGAATTTTCATCCCAGAATTTTTGATTTTAGTTCTAAATTTTTCACTAGATGGCAGCACGAGAATTTTTGAGGGACTAAAGGGAAAAAGTATTGGAATAATCCCGGTTAGTTAACTTGTGATAGGAAAACCAAAGTTAGGGTAAAAGATCGATTCATTGAATCGAATGTTCTATTCTGAAAGAATCTTTTTCGATTCAGGGAAGATTTAAGAATTGATTGAAGGAAAGCAGCAAGATTTGGATTACGCTTTGAATTAGTTTGACAGCTACCAAACTGAAATCCTCCCCTAAGACGTCTCGCATTTCAGCGAATGTTTTTCAAATTACTGAATTTGATATTATTTTATCCTGATGTGGATCATGCGCCATAAAACTCCAAACAATTAATTGATTTTGTTTAATATACGCATTAAGTTCTTCTAATAAGTGGAAATCCAAATCTATCCTTTAAACGTTTATATTGCGGGAATAAAAAGTTTAGATGATATGCTTTGGAAATCAATTTAGATTATGTGCATTTGAGATTGAGGATCCCATTCCGTTGTGTAGCACTTGTAATTTATCGGATTTTACCGATATCGAGGGTAATTTTTTACGACGAGTTTTTTTTACTCTTAGTCACGGCGATCACGCAACTTAGTCAACGGCTACTGAAAATGGGGGGAACTCAAGGATTTTTGATTCCTCAACAGAGGGATTTTACAAAATCATGATTATCTACCCTTAAAAAATCTTTTATTTGATTTCGCTTTAAGATTTAACAATGCCCAGTGATTTTAAGGTGGTTTTGTGAATCAATTAATAAACTTTCACTTCAAGTTTTTGGGAATTGCTTTTAACTTTCAACTAAAAAAGGGGGGTTGGGGGGGGGGTCCTGCCCCCGAAATTTTTTTGAATTTTGACCTTTTAAAACAGGGTCAAACTCATTTTAGTGCTTTACGATTAGACAATCAAAAATCAAATTTCAAAATCAAATTACTATGCTTCAATCAGTGCTGTAGCTGGATTTTTTTTTCTGGGATAAGGGCTCGCCGTATTATTACGCACTTTTTTCTTCAATTTTTTTATTGAAATAATGTCCCCCAAACTCAGCACTGGCCACTGGCTTTAACCAATTCTATTTTTTATTGCTTAAAATACTTTTTGAACGTTTAGGTATTTCAAAAACTCTGAGAAATAATTAATAGGCCGAGGCTGTAAGCTAAAGTAAAAGCTAAAGAAATGTCTGAAAATGGATAAAAGTATTCTAAATTGATTAGGGTTTGGGCATTGTCTCATGACCCCCCTCGAACCCGCATTTGAATTCAAAAGTTAGCGTAACGCAAAGTTAACCATTTGAACAAGTTTGGATCAGTGCTTAAGAATTTCCACACTTTTACCGAAATTCTTGCTAAATTCATATATTTCTTAAATACACATAAATGCAGTTTCGATTTACTGTAACTTAGTCTTAAGTATAATTGGAGCAAATACTCAAACACCAAGTCGAAATTGAATATTCCCTCTATTGCATGTGATCTGAAAGATTCTATATAAAATTTCGATTTTTCCTTAAAAACTTTAAATTTTTTTCCATCCTCTGACAAAAAAGCAGAAAAACAAAGAAATTTTCAATAAAAAATTCCCGTTAACTTAAAATGTGTAAAATCCCCTAGTTTAATTAAACCATTAATGGCGCAGCCTTTGCCAGAAATCATGTGTACGATATAATCATTTTTATGACATTCCTTAAAAATAATTTAATTAAGTAGTAATTTTAAGTTAATAATTTTAATTAAGCAATAGAAGTTCGATTTCCCGATGATCTGATTATTTAGTAATAATTAATAAGAATATCTCCTCTGTGCCATAAAAGATCAATCAAACAACCAACCAGCTAAAGCATTTCAATCTAATTCGATTCTGAAATCGATTCTATCTCTCAACTTCGATTTTCCTATCACGGGGCAATAGGGATTCCGCTGATAGTTTATACCTAAATTTCAGAAAAAGTTCTCGTGCTGCCATCTACTAATGCATTTATAAACTAAAATTTTGAAATTTTGGGAGCAAAAATTCTTTGCCCCCTTAAGAAGAATGCAAAAGACCGCATATTTTTATCTTTTTTAGTTTTCGAGTTATTGATTTTTAAAATGTGTCAGTCTTTTTTGGGACACCCTGTAGTTGCTAACGTGAAATCATCTCTTTAAAATAATATTTATATTTAATATAATAAATTTACTATAAGAACAAAGGCTTTCACGACCGGATGGGTTAGGATAAAAGTTTTCTTCCGGGCAATTAGGCCGTGGTCGAAAGGTAGATGTTAAAGGTCCAAACGTTTCGTCTGCAACTTCGGCAGACATTATCAATGGGAATAAAAGGCTAAAAAATCTCTAGAAAGTCAAAATCAAAATCAAGATTACTGCCGTCTGCGTGGTCGAAGGTTATATACAGTTGGAACATCAACAACTGGATGCGATGCCACACCAAACTCAAAAGCGATAACTGCAGCGGGCGAGTCCATCCTAACATCGATAGACGACTTCGGAAACGAACCACCAACCACAGCTGGCAAAGGTGCAGAGGTCGACTCCCGATCCGAACTCTCAGGCCTGTGACCAAAGGCAGCCAATACAGGAAACCACGTTCTATTCATCCTGAGACCCTCCTCCTTTCTATTGATGTTGTGAGGGTGCTTAAATATTTCAATAGCCTCCCTCTGGAGGCGCGTATAATAATGTGTTGTAGTAGACAAGACCTCTGTTTCGTCGAAGTTTATGGTGTGGCCCGGTGCAGATAAAACATGTTCGGCTATGGCCGATTTCTCAGGTTGCATGAGTCTGCAGCTACGTTCATGTTCTTTTAGTCTTGTCGAGATGCTACGACCTGTGGTCCCGATGTACACCGCGCCGCACGTGCAAGGTATTCTGTATACCCCGGCAGCGGAAAGGGGGTTTCTACCATCCTTGGCTGACCTGAGTGAATTACGGATTTGCCGTGTTGGTCTGTAAATGGTTTTTAACCTATGACGTTTACATATCTTTCCAATGCGATCAGTTACCTTATTGATATACTGTAAGAAAATCCTACCACAAGTAGGTGTTTGATTGGATTCCACATTGGAACCATATCTCCGAGGATTCATAGCTCGTCTTATTTCATGATAGGTATAACCATTGGCCCGTAAGGCTTTTTCCAGATGTCGAAGCTCATTTTGGATAAGATGTGGTCGTCTATCGATGTTAGGATGGACTCGCCCGCTGCAGTTATCGCTTTTGAGTCTGGTGTGGCATCGCATCCAGTTGTTGATGTTCCAACTGTATATAACCTTCGACCACGCAGACGGCAGTAATCTTGATTTTGATTTTGACTTTCTAGAGATTTTTTAGCCTTTTCTTCCCATTGATAATGTCTGCCGAAGTTGCAGACGAAACGTTTGGACCTTTAACATCTACCTTTCGACCACGGCCTAATTGCCCGGAAGAAAACTTTTATCCTAATAAATTTACTGTTTTTAGGTGCTCAAAGTTTTTTTAGTGCATCACTACATTAATATTTTTCTTCCCCTTAAATTATAATACGATAAAATGTGATATAAGGGGCGAATCCCCGAGATTTTAACTTTTTATTTTGGATATTAGAAACTGTCAGATCTCAATTCTTTTATTTTTATGGAACTTTAAATGCAAAAACACCTGGTGTTGTACCTTCGGACACCATACGTGTTGTACTACCTACGGACACGTTCTTGTGGGTGTCTGTAGCTAATTGGCGTTTTTGAATCAGATTTCATTAAAGTGAATGCATTTTAATGCATATTAAATTAATTCTAAATGGTTATCTATTTGTCGGGGATTATTTTCAAGTGATTTTTAGATAAAAAATCAAATATTTTGGGATCTAAACTACTTTTTAAAATTTTTGATTTTACTTTGCATTAAATGTAAAATAATAATCTTATATAATAATATGGTATAAAATCTTAAGCACTCTATCACATTTAATTATGATGATTACAAAAAACTTGAAATTTCTACCGAAGAAGATTTGCGAAAGTTATTACCACCAAATGCTTGCACAACCAAGTGTCGATAGAATTGTTTTTATGGATCAGTGAAGTGATCAGATCTATCAGCATGATTGATGAAACTATTACCCCAAACTTCGATCTGAAAATCCCATGTGATTTATGTATTTTTGGTAAAAAAATCAAGACTTTTATCATTCAACTTCGTTTTAATGATTATTTACGATCTTAAACTACTTTACTTTAAAAAATCCATTCCCAATTTTAAAAATGCTTGAAATAGTTTATTAAAACGTAATACACCAATAAAAATGTTCATTTTACACTTTTATCAACTAAAAATTTCCTTTTTAAGGGTGTCCACAGGTACAACTGGGTCTGTCCATAGGGAGAGCACGCTGTTGTACCTATGGACACAAATTTCGTCAAGTTATTAAAATAAATTAAAAAGCCAATTTTGAAGATTTTAGCTAACAAAAAATACTACCCTCTTTGCTAAAGTTAGGACTATAGATTGGGCACTTTTAATGTTAAAAATATGATTTTACCTGTCTTAGAAGAATCCAAACGTGATTTTTGTGTCCAAAGGTACAACACTCTCCCCTATACGTGTTCAATAAATAACCATTTTATATCATTCAAATTGTTTAAAAATACAGTAATTGCATGCTACTTTATCCCATCAAAAATAATCATTAACTTATGAATACTTAGTAATATTACCAAATTAGTTAATTATAAAGTAATTTAATTAAGTTAATTATAGTAATGTGTAAAAGAAGATATTTGTAAACAAAAAATTTATTTTAAAAGGATACGCAATCTGCTTTAAACAACGTTTTTGCTATTCTACATTTTAAAACTTTTTGCTTTGTAACGCGTTATAAGAAAGTTTGTTACATAATTATTTCAAATAATTTTTTAGGATATTGTATTGCATCTCATAATATTTTAGCGTGGGATAAAAAGTTAATATATAGGTATACTGTGATCAAAATAATAAGATAAGATAATCAAAATAAAAACATTTGACAAAAAAACATTTTTAAAGGATTTTTTTTCATTCTCATTACTTAAATTATTTTCTACTTATTAACTTATGAACGTGTAAAACAAATACTGTTAGAAATTCAAATTTTTCACCGCAATCATTTATTTTTTATGAAGCCATAAAAGGTTTTATTTTGTGTTTGCCATCTATTGCCTTTAATACTTATTTCCCTTATGCTTTTAATTTTAAGATTTTATTGTAAATTGAATAAGGTATAAATTTTTTAAAATTTAGGAATTTCTTAACTTTTAATTTGAAGATATTTTAGTGCTATTTAAATTATCAGATTTTAAATTTCAGGAACTCGTCCTTTTGAAAAATTCAGAATAGTTAGATTTTTTTAGTGAAAACATTTTATACATTCCTAAATTTTGCCCACACCATCTTTATTTTAAAACTTGAATAAAATGTTGCTTTAACAGTACCTAGTACTTAAAAAAATTTGCTAACATTTCAAAAGAGTTTTAGAAACCTTGCTGCTAGTAAGCAGAATCGTAACTACAAATTTAAATTTAAAATAATAATAGTATATAATTTTAAAAAAAGTTGACTATTTATAACTAAAAAACAAAATGTCTAATTGTATAGTTTATTTCTATTGAAAATGTAAATAAACCTACTCAGCTTATTCATTTATAAACATACAATTCCGGATCTTCACGTGACCTGCGGTATGAGAACCATATGAGTTCCATATCGAAATATTCAATGAATAGTGAAGCCCTTGGAATGCTCATTGAAGTCACTAATGAATGAGCGGGGGATATAGATGACCCTTTGGCTCATAACTAATAGATCCGTGATTCTATGGATGGGAAGTGACACCGAATAGATATGGAGAAGCAAATGCTAAAGGTTTTGAGCCGATTTGCTATGATAGACACGTATATGTTCTCTCAAACTGGTTTGATAGTATATTTCTCAACTAATATATAATGATTCTAAAAGTGTTTAAAAAGAGTGAAGAATTTAAGAATAATTGAATCGTCAGTTTGAAGAAGGGAATAAGTCCAAAAACCAAGTTTTGAGAAAATCGAAAAAAACTGTATAAGTAATAGAATTTTCATTGTATAATCACAAAATTTTTACTGGAAGTTCACAACCCTATTTCAAAAACAGAGCAACCATCGAAACAAATATAAGTATATTAAAAAATATTTTACAGTCAAAATAAGTTGATGGACTTATTCCCTTCTTCAACCTTATGAAATTTTTCTGATGGAAAAAATCTTAAAAAACCCTTAAACTCACATTTAAATTATATTTCTCCTTAGTTTACACCACAAAAGGGTGAAATAAAAGGAATAAGACAAATAAAATTCAAAATTATAGTGAAACTGAGTTATTAGAGCAGTATCAATGGAGTGAGTGTATATGAATGGAGTTAAACATTCCCTGCATAAAAAAAGTTTGAAAAAATTTTAAATTAAAAGAAAATTTCATTTTAACTTAGTTTACAGCGCAAAGAATAGGAAAAGAAAGACAAATTAACTTTAACTCCAAATTAACTTGAAAAATACAATGAATGGACATCGATTTCACAACTTCAAGGGGCGATATCTCCCTATAGGGGTTAGTTATTTTCTCCCTCCTTTCACCCATGTGTAGAGCAAAGCTTGGAGATAGTTTTGAGCACAAAAAGTCAGTTTGTCATTTTTAGGACTTATTCCCTTCTTCAAACTGACGATTCAATTATCAAAGATTTGAGGATATTTCTTTTTTATAAGAATACTAGCTGTTATACCCGGCCTTGCACGGGTGGGGTGAATATATTAATTTTTTAAATATTTCTTAAAATACATTTATAATTTTGTAAATTAACAATATTACAAATCATCCCGGTATCCCAGGCGCCTCTTTCCTATCCCAGTGTGTTCCCGGTAATCTTATCCCGGTGGTCACGGTAATTTTTCTAATCCCGGCGTTCCCGGTAATTTTCCTATCTCAGTGTTTACGGTAATTTTTATATTCCGGTATTCTGGGTGTCTTTATGGTAAATTTCCTATCCCAGTGCCCAGTGTTCTCGGTAATTTTTATAACCCGGTAATTTTTCCATCCCGATGTTCTCGCTAATTTTCCAATCCCGGTGTTCTTGTCACTTTTTACAATCCCGATGTTCCTGATAATGTTTAATATCTTGGTGCCTTTATAAAATAACCAATTTGTAACCATAGTAAAAAGTCTCGTAAATTAGTAAGTCTAGTGAACAAATTAACAAATTTAAAACCAGTGTTTAAAACTAAACTAAAAGATCTAGTAAATGAAAAAGTCTAGTGATCTGTCTCATTTGAAACAATGTTTTATTTTTAACTCGTTGTATGACTGGTAAAACAGGTTTTCAAACACGGAAAAATAAGTGAAAAAAAGCAGAAAAAACGGGAAAAAAAGAATGAAGGACTGATTTTCTCTTTATAAATTATAGCCCATGTCCTATTCTGATGTATCAGCTACATTATGGTAGAATTTCATTAAAATCCATTCAGTAGTTTTTGCGTGAAAGAGTAACAAACATCCAGACAAACATTCACAATTATAATAGTAGTAGGATAGGTTTGTTTACCAACTTACTAAAAAAAACTACCAATCTTAATCATGGTCTAGTTTTCTTTTAAAAATCTAGTACTATTTCGTGTTATTGTTTCTTCACAATAGCATCTTAAACACATCTTTTTTTTGGAGAAATAAAGCTACTTCAGCAAAATGACCATTAAAAAGGGTCGAAAGAGGGTCAAGGGGCCATTAAAAGTTTTCGAAACATAGCCTATGTTTTTTCCGGAGTTTTTTTACGTATGTATACCAAGTTTGGTGCAGATCGAAAGAAAACTGTGGATTTGTATAAAAGACAAACACACATACCCACATACACACATTCAATTTTATTATATTAGGGGTCATCCATAAATTACGTGAGGTCAAAAAGGGGGGGAGGGGTTTGGAAAAATCTCACCAAATCTTACCAAGGGGGGAGGGGGGGGGTCGATTGAAATCTCACGTCAACTTTTTAGGTTAGAAATTATACGATTTTCTTTCTTTTTTAAGTATGAGAAAGGAATATATAAGAAGGAAGGAGAAAAATTATTTTTGAATAATCTCACGTGGGGGGGAGGGGGGGTCCAGCAAAATCTCCCTAAATCTCACCAAGGGGGGAGGGGGGGGTCCAGAATTTGGAAAAAACACCTCACGTAATTTATGGATGACCCCTTAGATAAAACTACAAATCTTTATAACTTCTGTCTTAAAAAATACTTTTCCACTGAAAATAGAGTTGAACCTCAAACAAATTGCAATAGAAGGTTTCTCAATGGTTTTCACTTAGAAATGACCTCAATAATAACATACTAAAAATCGGCCAAAATCGGCCGGGGGGAAGTTTAATTTTTTTCAAATTTTTAAAAATGGCCGAAAAAAAATTAAAAAAAAAACCAAAACAATAATGATGTTTATAGGTTATTTTTGAGTGCTGAAACCGAATATTGCATTTAGTTTGGAAAAAATATTGAAATTTCAATTTTTAAAATTAATTTGAATAATTAACTATATGAAAAAATTAAAAAACCCCTAAAAACCTAACAAAAACATCCAAAGAGATAAATCCAACGGTTTTCATTTAGAAATGACCTAAATATTAACATACTAAAATTTAAAAATTTTACGAGTTAAAGGAAATGAATTTTTTTTTCAAATTTCCATTTTGTTTAGCGAAAAATGCATTTTTTTTTCAAATTTGTGCAAAAAACTTTAGAGGCTTTTGAAAAGGTCATTTTTCGGTGGATATTGTCCACAGATAGTTATATAATGGAAAACCGGTGGAATTGATCCTCAATGAATTAGTTAATTATTTTATTTAAAATTTTGAAATTGGTAAAATGAAGTACAAATTTCGAAAGAAGTTTAAAAGGTAATACTTTGGCATATTTACATCAGAATTTATTTAATTAACAATAAATTATATTAAGAACACATAATTAACCAATTAATTAATTTTTTTTAAATTTAAAATTTTAAAAATTTAAAATTTTAATAAATTTTAATATAATAATATAGGCTTGCAATACATGTTTATAGGTTGATTTTTAATCCTATTACATAAAAAAGTATTATCATTGCAATAAAACTGAAATAGACTTAAAAATTTTAAAATTAAAAAAAAATCCTTAATTACATCAAACTAGTCTCAACCACTGGAACAAATTGCAATAAACGTTTTTTAAACAGTTTTCATTCAGAAATGGCCTAACTAACAACATACTAGAAATCGGACAAAATCGGACAATGGGAAATTTAATTTTTAATTAAAAAAAAACTGGCATTCTGGAACAAAAATATTAAATTTTTTCTAGAGGCATGTAATACATGTTTTTAGGTTAGTTTTTTATTCTGATGCTGAAAAATTTAATATTTTTGGAGTAAAATTTGAAAAGAGTTAAAAAATTAGGAATAACTTTAAATTAATTAAATAATTAAGAATTTATTTTTCAATTTTAAAATTTTGATGTTGATCTCAATTTTTACTGCAAAAATATTAAATTTTTCAGCATCAGAATCAAAAATTAACCTAAAAACATGTATTACATGGTGGCCGCGGTGGTGCAGTGGTTAGCGTGTCTGGCTACGAGCATTACCGACCCAGGTTCAATGCCTCGCGGCTCCTGCTTGGGAGCTGGTCATGGGTCAACTCAGCCCTTCATCCTTCCGGGGTCGATAAATGAGGACCAAGCTTGCTTGGGGAATCAACTGGGGGTCCAGCGTCGGGCTAGCCACTCGGCCTGGACACACGCTAGTAATTAGCACCCCAGGCCCAAAAGGCTACAGAAACGGAGATGGGCACCGCCTGATGGGCCACTAGGCCCGGGCAGACTTTGATTGATTTGATGTATTACATGCCTCTAGAAAAAATTTAATATTTTTGTTCCAGAATGCCAGTTTTTTAATTAAAAATTAAATTTCCCATTGTCCGATTTTGTCCGATTTCTAGTATGTTGTTAGTTAGGCCATTTCTGAATGAAAACTGTTTAAAAAACGTTGTTTGCAATTTGTTCCAGTTGTTGAGACTAGTTTGATATAATTAAGAATTTTTTTAATTCTAAAATTTTTAAGTCTATTTCAGTTTTTATTGCAATGATAATATTTTTTTTGTGTAATAGGATTAAAAATCAACGTATAAACATGTGTTGCAAGCCTATATTATGATATTAAAATTTATTAAAATTTTAAATTTTTAAATTTGAAATTTTAAAAAAATTAATTAATTTCATAATTTGTTAATTATGTGTTCTTAATATAATTTATTGTTAATTTAAAAAATTCTGATGTAAATATGCCAAAGTATTACCTTTTTCACTTCTTTCGAAATTTGTACTACATTTTACCGATTCCAAAATTTTAAATAAAATAATTAACTAATTCATTGAGGGTCAATTCCACCGGTTTACCATTATATAACTATCTGTGGACAATATCCACCGAAAAATGACCTTTTCAAAAGCCTCTAAAGTTTTTTGCACAAATCTGAAAAAAAAAATGGAAATTTTTAATTTAATTAATTTAATTAATTAATTATTTAATTAAAAATTTAAATTTTAGTATGTTAATATTTAGGTCATTTCTAAATGAAAACCGTTGGTTTTATCTCTTTGGATGTTTTTGTTAGGTTTTTAGGGGGTTTTAAATTTTTTCATAAAGCTAATTATTCAAATTAATTTTAAAAATTGAAATTTCAATATTTTTCCAAACTAAATGCAATATTCGGTTTCAGCACTCAAAAATAACCTATAAACATGTATCACATGTCTATATTATTGTTTTGGTTTTTTTTAATTTCTTTTCGGCCATTTTTTTTAAATTTGAAAAAAATTAAACTTCCCCCCGGCCGATTTTGGCCGACTTTTAGTATGTTATTATTGAGGTCATTTCTAAGTGAAAACCGTTGAGAAACCTTCTATTGCAATTTGTTTGAGGTTCGGCCCTATTTTTCGCTATTTTCAGTGGACTATATTGAATTCAAATACTGAATATTCAAGGAAGAAAAACCTTTTTGAATTCTTTTAAGCTTATATCGAAAAGCTTGAATTTATGTCATAATGTGTTTCGAAACTTGAAACCTCAGGCAAAGTAATCAGAAAAGTTTGAAAACATTAAAATCGCTCATTTTAGTAATATAATAGTTATGTCGTGAAAGTATTGAAATGTTTTTCTTATGCATGTTAGTTTATTATTTATGATCTTACTAAAAATTACAAAGTTAGGTAGTTTACATTTATGTTTACCTTTTTAAATGTCATTGAAAAGAAATTACACTTCCTAAAGAATAAATAAAAGGAGATAAATTAAAAAAAATTAAAATTAGTATAGGAGACATCCTGTAATTTACTTTTTTAAATGTCATTGATGAAGTTAAAAGAAATATATACACTTCCTGAAGAATATATAAGAGGAGATAATACTGCTGTTATTATAGTTTTAATTGAAATAATTTATCCCCTTTTGATTACAAAAGTAATATTTACAGGCAAACGCATGTTATAAAAATGACCATTTTGTAAACTTCCTTAATTAGATGGAAATTTTTTAATGAAAGTATTATCAGATGATAATGGTTAAAATGTTTTAAATTGTAATTCAATTAGCATAATAATTAACAAAGATTAGTTCTTTCTAAGAATTTGTTTCAATTACTTTGTATTAATATTTTATTCAGTTATGTTGTACGTGATATTTTCCTTTCAATAGATTATTGCTTGAATAAAAGGGGTCAAATAGAGGTTATTTGGGTATAAAGTATTCTACGTTTGTATATAAATAGTTAAGGCGACACAGTACCCAAAAAATCATCAAAATATCAAAAAACATTTTATTAGCTTAATCCATACCATTAATCTTTCTGAATGTGTCTTCAAAATTTCAGAGCTCTATCTTAATAATTTATGAAGTTATTCACATTTTTCAGATGCGATGATGAGGGTTTTCTATGAAGAAACGAAATTTTAAGTTGAATTTTCTCCACGTTGTATTTTTGTGTATTTACAATATTTTGAAACCCTAAGGCTTTTTATGTAGTTGATATATAAGTCTGAAAATTAGTATATATATTCTGACATATATGTATTATAGAACTGTGCATGGGTTTAGCTCTAACAAAGTTAGATTTAAAAAAAAAATATTAAAGTCAAAAATGATGAATTTTTCAAGTTTTTTTGGGGTGTCTACAGGAAAAATTTTCTAGAAAATAAAGTAACAATGAAAGAAAGAAACCCATGCACAGTTTTGTGTAGTATGGTATAACGAATTCAGAAATGAAAAAAATATCAAAAAATATCCATAATTAAAAAAGCCTTAGGGATTTAAAAAATTGTCAAAATTTTAAAAAAATTTAAATTTTAAAAATTCTGATTTTTAAAATCCAACTTTTTTTTAGGGGAAATGGTATTTTATATTAGCCCACTAAATATGCAATTAAAATCAAAATTATAATATTAAAAACAAAAAATTTTTTTGTCAGGGTACTGTGTCGCCTTAATTAAATAACATACTTAATACTGAATATCTTCTTCGAGTTCTTTAACAAGAATCGACCAAATTTTTAAACATAGGAATATTTAGTTGCTTAAGGTAAAACTCTAAAACAGAAATATTTAACAAAATATAAAACAATTGATAATTGAAATATATATAGATGAATACTTTAAACAAAATGCTTATTTCATTAAGTTTAAGTAACTTTACATTATTAACTTTAAAGCAATTTCTCTTGCAACAAAAAAATATTCTGCGAAAGGTTTTTAATCAGGAATGTCAAAAGGAAGTTTCATTATTTAAGATTTTCAAAATATGTGAAAATAAAGGTTTTCAAGCAACTAATGGCAGAAAAGTAAATAATTAAAAAAATCCAGAGTGCTAAGAAATAGGAGTAACTGAAAATAAAAGATGCAACAGCAATATAATAACATGAAAACTATCATGCTATAAATACATTTAACTTCATACACGAACGAGTTTATATCACACAGATAAAAAGTATAACTGCAATTAAACCACCTTCCGTTCGGTTGTGTTCTAAACCGCCCCCGTCAAAACGAATGGCGACGCTTTTATCCGGAAGCTTCCCCCTGAATCCCGGATCCAGAACCGATCACGACTTAATGCAATTTTATGTTAACTGGAGTCTCCCCATAAAGACCGCGCTATCCACGGAAATATGGGCAGCGAACATCCCCATGAATTATTCATATCCGTCCCCGGAGCCCCAAGAAATCGGATAGCTCGGGACAAGGCTTTGTCTATCACGATGGCCAACCGAAAGAAAGAGATGAGATAAATCGATACTTTTAGGTATCGAGTACTTTTGTGTATCGGATATCGGATGGGGAGATTTGTGGCTTAAGAGCGGTAAAGCAATGTTTAATACACTCTAAAAATTATAATTAAAAACCTCGTCGGTGGTGAAAGAGGGCAAGTTCTGAAGAAGATATTCTAAAAATATTCAAGCATTGGTAGCCTAGAAACACAAACATCTTAGATCTAAATGGCCAGACCCTACTATGGCATTACGTTGAAATGCACAATTTAAAACTGAAGGCAGTTGAACGAACGTTTTCTGCAACTTTTCCCGAACAAATTGGTAATGGAAATATTGAATGGTGTTGTCATCAATGCGATTTGAGTTCGACCATATTTTACCGCTCCACTTCGAATTAGACATGGTTATTTTGTTTCAAGGTGATGAATGGTAAAGGAACACAATTTTTAAATCAACTAGTTCTCTCTCAGTTATAAAGGGAACTCAAACTGAAACACAACACTGTTCTACTCCAACAAACCGAAGTTTAAGTGGATTCATAGGTTTTTTTTATTGAATGGGCAATACCAGCATTTTTTGAAAACAGAAAAAAAAATGCATTTTTCCCAGTAAAGGAAATAGATTTAAATCCAAAAATCCACATGAAAAGTTTCAAAAAAATTTAGTTATTTAAATATTTAAAATTAAAATCGCCAAGCCCTTTGTCTTTGTTTAGGATTGAAGAACGTCACAACTGATTCGGCCTTACTTTAAAGTGAAACCCAACAATGACTTTGACTTGTTTAAACAATGAGGAAGTTGCATGATTTTTTTTTATTTTTTTAATCGATTCCTCTTGCAAAAATAAGCAAATACCCAAAATTTGAGGCCGATCGAGAAATTTTTTGATTGCCAAAAAAATTAACGAAAATCCCCTTTTTAAAAGCGCGCGAAAACGCCAAGAGTTTGGATGTGACGTCATCTTATATTAAACATTGTTGTAAAGCAATGGAGTTGATGGTATCATTGTTGATGTCATCTTATAGTTTAAACAATAAACGTTTTCAGTCACGTGTTTTTTTCTCGACTTTTAAATTAAAATATTTAATTACGTGCACATTTTTTTGAAAAATTCACTAGATATTTCATTTTACCATACAAAAAACCATACGGAACACTTGTTTGTTTTTGAAAATCTGACACATGCAACTTCCTTATTAAAGCATTGTTTTAAATCAATGTATAGGATGTAAGTACGTCACATTTGGAAATTTGAGGTTTTAACGCCCTTTTTTAAAGTCAAACTTTGAAATTACATAAAAAAATAAATAATCATCGTAATTGAAAAATTTTTGCGCGTATATTCCGCTCTAGAGTACCTCTATCGAATAAAAAAATAAATGCTGGAATTGCCCATTTCTGTTTTCAGGATTTTATTACATCCTCAAACATACACATCTACTGACATTTTTCACAATATGAACACTAGTTGGTATAAATTTATGGATTTTTTCAACACTACTTGCATTTTAGCCCATATAATATAAATTTTACCAGGATCTTCTCTATGCTTTTAAAAAAATAGGTGAGGTGTACACACCACACCTATTTTTTAGGTGCAGTACTTGGAAATTCCTGTACTTGGAATAACTTAAAATATTTTGAATCTCTCCGATTCCTTATATATGTACTCAAATACTTAGTAAGTATCGATTCCTAAAAGTATCGATTTCGCCCATCACTAGTCGTGTCAAGTTATCGGATTTTCAAAGCGGGTTTTATCGTGGGCTTTATCGCGTGTTTTCTTACGGAGAATAAACTCCGGTTCGGAATTTTTCGATTTGGCGGAATCTGGCTCAGCCATTGAATTTCTCCCGGTTTCTTTTCCTGCCCTGTGGCGCCATTTGAGGAAGGTTACTTCATTAAAGTGGTCGGGGGGAGGGGAGGACAGGGGTCGAAGGGCTTTTTGCTTCTGACGACTTGAGAAATGTCTGGTTTTTGTGTTAAGTCGAACCTTTTTATTTTTTTGAGAGTGAGATGTCTTGGGAAAACTGTCGGTGAACATAGAGAGAAAGGGGCATGTTGGATTGAATTCTATATTTAGGTTGGAATTTGTTGAAGAATAAGACTTAAGATGGAGTAAAAGAAGAAAATGATGGAAGTTAAAAATTAAAAACTTTTAAAATAAAATGTTCGCATAGGATTGTGTAGTTGGTAGGAAAGGATTGTGTAGTTAAAAAATAATCTGATAATTGTCTAAATATTTAAATAAATGAACATAATAAATTTTGTTACATATTTAGTACAATTTTTAGGGAAAATATTTGTTTTATTTTAAAGTATAAAGATCTTCAATTTTTAATTCTGTTTTTTGTTGCCTATATAAACTAATGAAGATATTTTATTTCATGTTTTAGAGAGGTACTCATGGTCATGATTAGAGATGCATAGTAACACAAGACGTTAAAACTAGTCGAAACTTCAAAACTGTAGAATGCAAAAGTAACACTAAATCCCTGCATTCTGTTCAATGAAAAAAGTATAACTTTACACGAGAGTTTCATTATTTTTTTACTTTCAATGTTAAAAATCCCATAAAGCGACTGATGAAAAAATCCTTGAAAAATTAACGTATAAACATAATTTTAAGTTAATAATTAATTTTAAATTGTTAGTTCACTTAGTTTTATGTTCCAAGTCCACAAGTCTTGATTTTCCAAATTCATAACCTCTTAGATATCTTCAATAATTTTCAAGCACAACATCATTTAAATATATCTCCAAGATGTATTGGTAATTGTTGACACTCAGTAAATATTAATATTTATGGCCGATGTCTCGGACATCAAATTATACTCTGTGTACTAATCTTCCCCTAAGGAGCAAACCTAGTGACTTCAAATTAGAAATCTGCTTTAAGATACGAAGAGTTATTCACAAGATGTGAAATTAGTGATACATTGAATGAAATCTATTTCAATTGAGAGTAGATAATACTGTTCGTTGGACATACAGATCAGATTGTAGACTAATAATGCTTACAGAAGATAATTTTAAACTTACCTTAGATTTTAAGTACGTATTTGTTACCTTTTACCCCTCCATGTTGGATTTCTGGAAAAAGCTACAATACATGTTAGATTACCAGTTTTATCGCTCGTAAACTATCAAAGATCCCTAACCTCTCTATGAAAATTATTGAATTTCATTCAATTACTCTTAAAGACCTCACTGGTAGTAATGAGTCTAGATAATAAAGTAAAAACAATACGTTAACCGTATTTTACCGGAAATAGTGTTTCCTGTATGAAGTTTTACATGTATCTTCAATATCCTAACTCTCTATTGATGACTGCACATACCACTGAAGAACTCCCATTAAGAAACCCAAACGTCTTCCAAAACATGATAAATATCAACAGGGCTCGATTTCATAAAAAAGAGGTACCGGAACGGTAAAATTATTTCGGGCAGGGCCCAAATATCCTCTAAGAAAATTAAATCATTACCAGGCCCAAAGTTAAACTTTTGCACAGGGGTAGGTGAATTTGAATTCCCTCTAAGCCCCTTTTATACTTGTTTACAGGTTTAATGTTTCTTTTTGTATACAGGGTGTTTCAAAATTGCGTTGCACGGCTTTTATTCGAAACCAGCTCTTCCTAGGGTCATGGAAGTAAGGTCTACCCCTAGGTAAGTGACCCTGGAGAATCCATTGAGATGACTTACAGCGCCCCTAGTGGTGTAATTAAAAAGGTAAAAAAATTAATTTAAAAACTAAAGGAGATAGAGCAAAAATCCCAATGAGAGTATTGTTGCCACCATCAAGAAGAACTCATTGCAAAAAATTTGATCAAAATATCTTGAATATTCACGGAGATATTAGCATGTGAAAATAGCACTTTTTCAGGGGTCAAAAAGTAAAAAGTTCGCATATTTGCAAATTTTTCAGTGTTATTGTGTAGTTTTGTGTCTTTTTAGTTGAAAGAACACAAAATTTAATCAAAAAATAAAAAAAATTTGCAAACATGCGAACTTTTTACTTTTTGACCCCTGAAAAAGTGCTATTTTCACATGCTAATATCTCCGTGAATATTCAAGATATTTTGATCAAATTTTTTGCAATGAGTTCTTCTTGATGGTGGCAACAATACTCTCATTGGGGGTTTTGCTCTATCTCCTTTAGCTTTTAAATTAATTTTTTTAACTTTTTAATTACGCCACTAGGGGCGCTGTATGTCATCTCAATGGATTCTCCAGAGTCACTTACTTAGGGGTAGACCTTACTTCCATGACCCTAGGAAGCGCTGGTTCCAAATAAAAGCCGTGCAACGCAATTTTGAAACACCCTGTATATATTTTTTGGTAGGATTCTCACTTTTGTAAACTTAATCGGAGTTGAGTTCTAAGTACATAAAGGGGGTCTGGAAATCCTCCCCTCATAAAAATTTTGGAAATTTGACCCTAAAAACAGGGTTTTAATTCATTTTAGGACTTTTTTCGTACATAGAAAGGTATACGCGGGCCTGATGAAAGGGTATCGCGGGTTAGAAGACCCCTAAAATAGAATATTAATTTTTTTTCCCGGAAAAGAGGTTCCGGAACGTTCCGCCTCAAATCGAGCCCTTAATATCGAACTCTTACAAAATATTGAATCTAGTTCCCCATTTCACGGTTTACGAAATATTCATATTAGATATCTAACCCCATATGCATAATCTAGTTTCATTTCAACAATTAAAAATCTCATTGACTCCCTACATTGGAATAACTCTAGATAATGCCAATAATGGACAAATTACCCTCTTTTTAACAAAATTGACCCCTCTGAGTTTTACCCATAGAGTTAGTACTAATATAGAGACAGCTTAAACATCTTCTACGCTGTTCAAAGTGTGACCGGTTTTTCGGTTTCGTTCTGCCACTCACACTTGACCCGCCTACGAGAGCTCCCATGTTAAAATTGACTTCCGCCACTCACACAGGTCCGACTTTTTCGACATGCAAGGTTGCCTGACCGAGAAGAGTAAGCTGTCTCTATATTTGTACTAACTCTATGGTTTTACCCCTTTATTCCAAAATTTTCAAACCTCATTGTCTGATCTCATATTAAAGCCCCCAAAGAAACCCTATTCCCCTCCAAAACCTCCATAATTGCGTGCCCTATTGGGTGTCTGCCCTGGCTGCCCGCGAAACAAGAGATAGCCACGGCATATCGAGTGCGCAAAACGGCCTGGTGTCGGGATTAGGATAATGAATCCGCGGCTTACGGCCGCAATTATCATCGAAGATTGAAATGTTGCGGAGAGGATGGATCTATGTCAGGAAGTCGTTATGCGGGCCTTGTAATTGGACGTTTCCTCGGTTGAGCAGTGCTTTCTTTAGTCGTATAATTTGATATGGGTTATTTGATTTCGTTACTGATAGGGGTCAAAGGTGGTTGTTTCAAATTTTCCTATCAATAAGTTTGAATGCAAATAATTTAGTTTGACGAACTATCGTTGGAAATGTTAAGAAAAATGCATAATTTCAGTGGGTAAGAAGCCCAAGGATTGCAAATGATGATGTGTGAAAAGTTTATCATACGTGATGGGTAAAATAGTGAAGACTGGAAATTCAATTAATTGTACGTACTTTGATTATTTTAACTAGAATTTATAACTTCGATTGATCTTCTAACTCTGTAAGGCAAAGTAAAGGGTACTTTCTTATTCAGAAGCACACGTTTGGTAATAAAACACATTAAATTTTTTAACTAAAATGATATAAAAAAGTTATTTTGCATTTTCACTTGTGCCCCTTGGTTTTTAAGACTTAAAATGACAAGAATTTAAGATTCGAAGTTTTTGTGCATAAATATTTATGATTTAAAAGCGTCCATATAAAAAAAAACCATACGCCCATACTCCAAAAAAAACTTGTCAAATAAATTAGATACGAAACCTTTAAAGTTTTCACGCTCCGACGATTTAAATTCCTTCTTCCCACCCCCTCCCTCCCCAAAGTTCACAGACTCTCTAATATATGCATTAAAACCTCAAAGCGAATCCACACATCTCGATATACCTCTCGAGAAAAAAAATACTCCACCAATCCTACCCGCCTATTTTAAATGCTTATGAAGAGCGAACGGTTCCAAAAACTAGACCGAAAAAGAGAACCCACGCACGGCTAAAAGAAGAAAAACCAGATCAAAAGATCCAGCTCCGACTCCATCAAAACAGTGAACAAGTCCGGGTGAAGCCTTCGCCAATCAAATCCTTCTACAGAGAGGACACATGGACAAGTAACGAGAAAGAGGGAAGTGGGTGAAGCGTTTGGGGGCTAGAAGGGGGTTTTGTGCTCGCCAGATCAATTGAGGTGCCTTCTGGGGCTGGATGGAAGGATTCAGAAAAGGTCGCCGCAGAGAATTGCTTTGTGTCTTTTGGTTCGTGAACTGGTCATCCGTTAACTTGGAGGAGGGATTTCGGTTTTTCATCCTGAAGCTATGCGAGGCTTTTTTTACTGGGCACGGTTTTTTAGTTACTAGGGAGCTACCGCCCCCTACTCACTATCGCTCACCAACCCCTGTTAACTGCTGACGCAGAACCTTTCGTATTGCTTCGCAAAACCCAAATCACTGAACTCACTTTATAAAACATTCTAGTGGAGACGCTTATGTCGAAAAAAAGGCTCTTGTAAAAATTTCTTGTAAATTTTGTAAACTAATGTTTTTCTGTTAACTTATAGTATAAGGAACTTAAAAAGTTTTGGTGCCAATTTTTTAATTCACATTTAGGTGTAATTAAGCTAATTATAAGATGAAATAATGACATTTAAGAAATGGGGATTTTTTAACATTACACGTTTATTTATTAACATAAAAATGGGAAATTTGGAATATGAAAAGAAGACTTATTAAATACTTAAAATATCTTTCGAATTTCCGTTTAATAATTTTAAATTTTAATTTATTTTAAAAAATAAATTTTTTAATAAAAAGTGGATATTTTATTTTTTTACCGATATTTTTCAGATTTTCTTAATATTTACTGATATACTATCTGAAAACACTTATTGAACAAAATTTTTAATGTGTTATTGAATTTAATTAGTTGTAAAATTAGTAGTAATTGGGCATTACAGTTGAGTTGCTTATGTCAAAAAAAGGCTCATATAAAAACTATTTGAAAATTATGTAAATTGATGTTTTTTGTTAACTTATAGTATAAGGAACTTAAAAAAGTGTGGTGTAAATTTTTTAATTCACATTTAGGAGTAATTAAGCTAATTATAAGATAAAATAAAGATTTTTGAAAAATGGGGATTTTTTAATATTATATGTTTATTTATTAACATAAAAATGAGAAATTTGGAATATAAAAGCAATACTAAATAAACACTTAATAGATTTCGAACTTTTATTTAAAAATTTACATTTAATTAAAGAATAATTAAATTTTTTAATAAAAATTAGAAAGTTTTTTGTCTCATATTTTTTTACATTTTCTTATTTACTAATTACATAAAAACGCTTATTGAACAACTTTTTGAATATTTATTGAATTTAATAAAGTAGTAATTAAGGATTAATTCATTAGAAACTTTCATTAATCAGGAAATGAAAAATTAAAAATATTCCTTTCTAAGAAAATTTCGTCTAAAAATAATGTAAAATATTAGTCAAATATTTATTAGTATTTCGTATGTACCCTGAATAAAAAGTATTAATTACCTTTAAATAATTTAAAAAACCTCTCCTTTGCTTTCTAAATCCAGGCTATTTCAAAACTTTTCTAAAGGCACTTTTCAAGGTCCACTCTCGGTAAAAGATTTTCATGAAATTATTAATTTAGGTCGTTAATTACACATTGATTTCACCCTAAAACAATTAGGATATGTTTTAACTCATTTACAGCGTGCAGATATAACAATGCCGGGAACATTTGCCACTTCACAGGATGTGAGTTCTAATACAGCTTTAGGGAGCTGGGAATAAAACAATCATTTTCTTTTTTCCAACCAAACAGAATGAATGGTTTGAACTAATTCTACATCTTTGGCCCAAACTAAAGCTTGATAATGGGATCTTAAGTCATGTGCTGTTTAAAGCAGCTTGGGTTGAAGGTAGGCTATATCTGATTCAGCTTGCAGTCTTTTGAAAACATACCAACGAGTATTCTTTATATCTTTGAGGCATCTATATAATCTGCAAACGAATTCTTCCAGAGCAATGAAGTGTCTATCTCTATCCACTAACTATCCACTAAGTGATATAAAACCTTGGCTTGAACGACGTGAGGTTCAACCTCTTTAAAACCTCTACAGCACGTTCATTTTCCTTTACCGTCTGTATCTGTTGACAAAATGTGAACAGTGTACCCCAAATTAGAAGAATAAATATTTTGCATGAAATATACGATTAACTTGTGTCAGATTCATCCTGGTTAGTTTTTAAATTGTTATAAATCTTGTTATTTGATAGAACCGCTATTTCTGTGGAAACAATCATTTCTTTACTTTTTTGTAATGATGGAGTATTTTTATTGAACGATATTCAGTAAGGCTTGCTCTTGACGGCGAATATATGAGTGGCTGTTTTTAGTGAGGTATCTTCAGATTAGAGTAATGGTCAAAAACTAGGTGAAGGGTGTCATAATTTTCAGCTACAGAGTTTAGTATATTCAAGTATTGATGAGGAAGTTCATTACATGTGTGGATATTTCCATTAATTTCGCGAACTAAAATTATGCCATCTATTATTATAATTTTTGTTTGAATCCAGTTGACTATTATCATTCCTTATGTGAAGTATATTAGCAGGGATGGTGTGAGAAGCTGCGTATTCCTCTAGATCTAGAATATGCAACAGCTTGCTCTTGTCGTTATAACGCTCGACATATATTTGAGAATTCATAATTGCCAACTGCAGCTCTTACATCTATGTCCGGTCTGTACTAACTAGCAAGAACCATTCTAGCAAATAATTATCTAGTAACTATAAAGTTTCCTTTAGTTCTTTAACTTTTTCTTCCAATAGCCATTGCAACAAATTTTCCAGCTGATTTCCATGATAATAGTTTAATTTTTGTCATTTTAGACATTAAAGTTTGTATTATCTTTTATTCTATCGCCCACGAAATTCACAAAAGCTTTCTTCCCTTCATCATCTCGTCTACATACATCATGTTTTACATTATCAGGCTTTATGGAATGTGTATAACGACATTCACAAGTTCTCTACTTTCTTCTTTGAATGGATTACTGGTTTGTACAACTGGTCTGAGCTTTCTAATAATTTCATCATTATTCTTTACAGCGGCTTACATTAAGTGATGGTGCTTAGATTTTACATTTCTAGAAAAGCCAAAAATTATTTCTAATTAATCTAGTATGTTTTCTTTCGAGGGGAAATTTACAACTTTTCGGAAACTTCTCATGTTAAATTTCTTTCTAGAGGTCCATTGTGAATTTTCCAATTGTAACTAACGCCACTGAGATTGATATTTTTGTTCAGGCGGGGCGGCGCGGCTTCCGCTTTTAACTCTTTCGTCTTATCTCGCGACAAAGTAAACAATATTTTAAAATAAAACCAACTATTTTATCATTTATCTTTACTTTAACCTTAGAGGGAGAAAATTAGCAGCACTTATACCAAATTATATTTCGCTACAAAACAAAATACTAAAGATATTGAAATTTGACCTTTGGGTCTAAAAATAACTATTAAAACTGTTTTAAATTTTTTTTCAATACTGATATGCTTAAAAACCTGCTTATCCATCTTTTTACCATCTTAAAGAAGTAAACTACTGAATTAAACCAGCTCAAAACTCAAAATATTGAAATTCTATATTTGACCTTTGACGTGACCTCTAGATCAGGAAAGTGGAAAGAAAAATTGGCACCAAAGATTTTCTGATTCTCCATACCCTAAAGAACCAGAATAACCTTGGTGCCAAAAATTTACACGAACTTTTTACAGATTTACATAAGCGCCTCCACTAGTAAAAACAATTTGCAGAATAAACAACAACAACCAACTTTCCAAATATACATCACAAGACCATTTCCATGAATAAATCTCCCTAAAAAGTTTGAATATTCATTATCTCCTCATTATTAATAATTTAATCAAAATGTTTTTTAAATATCCAGCATAATTAATGTCATCTGTTATTATTATATTAATTAACTATTGCTAATAATAAAAATTGTTAATCAACATTCTGAAAAAAAAACTGTACTCCAATGAATATTTTATTGTACCTAGTACTTCAGAACACCAGTGTTTTATCATTGATATTTATGTTTCAACCCAGACCTTGTAGACTAATTAAACAAAACTTTTTAATTCATTGACAATAATAAGATGCAAAACCTACACGGCACTCAATGTTTACAATTAATTTCGATTATCAGACTAAAAATTTTAAATTTCAGAGAAAATGTATGTAATTTTAGCTTGAAATATCGTAACTGTAAGTTTTTAGAATACTTTTATCTTTAATTTAATGCTATTTAATTTGGAAAGTACTACTCTAAAGTACATTTTTTAAAAGGTAAAAATTTTTTTTCAGGTTTCATTATAAAATTTGCTGCCATTGTTCGTTGTGATTGGATGCATAAGTTGTTT
This sequence comes from Tetragnatha versicolor, assembly GCA_024610705.1. NCBI lineage: Eukaryota > Metazoa > Arthropoda > Arachnida > Araneae > Tetragnathidae > Tetragnatha > Tetragnatha versicolor. The sequence goes on from JANDEH010000064.1 coordinate 24,133, forward strand.
GATAGTACTTGCTTTGTAACTGCAACCTTATTTATCGTAAATCTTCCTCTTGAGATCCTGTTAAAGTTCGTTTTTTGCTTGCGCAAAGTGGTTCCTATAGCCGTTTCCAAAACGGCAGTTTGCGGACGCCAAAAACGGACTTAAACCATGCTTTAACAGGATCTCAAGCATTTAATATTGATGGTTTTTACGTGACACTTTGGACTTAAGGGTTTTAGACTATGATCTTTCAGATTATTAAATCAAAAGAAAGGATTTTGAAATACAAAATAAAGTTTTGGCAGAGTTTTTACATTTTTTTGTGGTTTTAAAACTTTTTTGCAATAAAAAAAATTTTAACTGAAAACTTTTACGATAACTTTAAAGATAATATTAAACCACAATTTTTGAGACCATAATTAAATTTTTACAAATAGTAGTTCTTCTACAAATTGAATTTTTCAATAATTTTTTGGGATGTCGCTCCATTTTTAACTTCCTGGGATTTGGTCTGGGACCCCCAAATCCTTTGTGATTCTGACTCGTCTAGGTGTCTACTAATCCCCCTAGAAGTGTGACCCAACATTTATGGGACACCCTGTATAGACGTATCTCGAGGCGAGGACGATCACTGTCAAGTTTTCCAAGCTCGAAAATGGAATATTTACGAGTAATTAGCGAATTTATAGCCAAAAACGCTTTTTTCTCCATTTCTCTACCAGAGTAGATCTGCTCGACTCACTACAGTTAACCTCAAAAAATAAATATTTTAACAGGAAAAACTCTATAATTGTCCATTTAAAAGCTTTATCCAGTTACTAAACTACCAAAATAAATTCAAATAATTCATTATTAAACGTTATTCTCCTTTATTTTAAGATTTTTCCCTTTAAAATAAATATATTTATGGAAAATTGTAAATTTTTTTCATGGAAAACGAGTTTAAAATAAAACATTGTTTCAAATGACGTTCACTAGACTTTTCAATTTACTAGATCTTTTATTACAATTTTAAATTTGTTACTTTGTTCACCATACTTATTAACTAGAATTTTAATTTTAGTTTCAAATTTGTTACTTTATTAATTCGAAAAAAGACTCCGGGATAGGAAAAATTACCGAGAACACAGGGATAAGAAAAATTACCGGGAATACTAGGATATGAAAAATTACCGAGACCAGCGGAATAGGAAAAAATTACCGGGAACACCGGGATGATTGGTAATTGCTGATTTACAAAATTATTAATGTATTTTGAGAAAATTTAATTTCCAAAAAAATATAATACACTCCACCCGTGCATGGCCGGGCATATCAGCTAGTTTACAATATAATATAAATTCGCTTTCAGAAATTTTGAACATTTGCATTTATTTATTACAATAATAATTATTTTTATATCCTTTTGCAAGTTATGTTATTAAAGGTAGTAAAATGTAACTTTTTTGTAATGCCAAAACGCAAAACTAGATATAGCGGATGAATGTTTTAGAAATAAAGATAAAAATCAAAAATGTTTGAAGTCAGAACGTTCGTGTCATTGCTATGAAACTGACACAATTTCGATGTTTATTTGTTCTCATGAAGACAAAATTCTAAATTTTCGTGATGTTTACGATAATTACTACATTTTCACAGACAATCGATGAAAATCATTACAAATTTTAAGAAAGTAAAATTTGTTCCGGAGATGTTTCAGTGCTTCTGAATGGATCTGTGTGAGAAAAACATTACCTTGGGAAATGGCAAAAGAAAGTTTACACTGATCTGTTGCTAATTTTCTTGGAATTAAATGGCGATCCGCCAATTCATATTGCCATAAAGGAACTGTTAAAATTTCGCCGCTGAATGAATATTCGCCATTTTTGAAAGAATACCCCAGAGAAGTAGTTCCCCTGTTTTAAGAATGTTTTACAAAGTGAGTAAGTGCTGTGGGCTGTGTTTTGTGAGGATGGCAAAGCGATCTAAAAGTTTCTGCGTAAGCAGTTAACGGGGGTTGGCGAGCGATAGCGAGCAGGGGGCGGTAGCTCCCCTGTGTTATAGAAAATACTTATTATACGAATAAAGGAGCGACAGTAACCACTTTCTTTGTTAATGAATTTTGAGTTCCATTTAAACATCTTGAAATCTTATTTTCGAAACTCTTCAGTATCTTCCTTTTCCAAACATCAATTTTGAGAGGAAAAACAAATGCACTTATTACAAAATATTAGAGTGAAGCATAACAGCTTAAATTTGTATCATTCATTTCAATATAAGGAATTCTCAGAATACGAAATCTTATCCTAAGTGTTAATGGATGTAGTGCACTTTTATGATGGGAGTATTTGGTACACACAAACTGCAACTAATAGTTGACACGTAAAACCGAACTGATTAGGCATCTTAATAATATTAATGGTAAAGTAACAATTTTAATGAAAATGATTGAAATTAATATAGTAACGATGACAAAAAAGTACGCATAATTACGCATTGATGCTTGTAGTGACTTAATGATTATGTTTTATAAGCAAGATGTCATAGTGATAAAATAATAACAACATAGATAGAAACACGACGTTATAGACTACCCTAATCTTCAAGCTTACTCTTGAAATTCAATTGAAGAATATCTAAATGGGAGAGATATTTGTTTACTTAAACATTCAAGGTTGAAGTCATTTAAATGACTAAATGGCCATATAAGACTTAAGGAAATTGTAAACATACTCTCTGATAAACATACATGACCACAAGGCGTCTTTTGTTAAAACTTTTAGGAAATATCATTTCTGAAAATGGAAACTCGTGCCCTTTAATGTTATAATGAGCAAGAAGGGAAGAATTTTCTAATCTTTTGCAGACGCCTTTCTTGATAAAATTATTCAAGAAAATATTGAGCAAATAAATTTCATAAGACGTAGTAGTGTAACGGCCGTAGTCTGTGCTTTTTGATTTAAATTAGTTGAACACCCGATCAACTGATTCACAAATATTAGCAAAGCCCTGATCTGTTAAATTTGATTGTCTGAGCACCTTGGTCAACTGATTAAAGTGAATCAGAAACACCAGAGCTTGCGAACAAGCGAAACTGCTGGCGATAAAAAAAGCTCAATCGTGATTGGTTGAGATCGTTTTGATTGATGAATTTGACAGGAAAGAAATTTGCGAAAAAGTACGACACAAAAAGCACTCGGATTGTACTTCAAAGTCAATGATTTTTAATGAAAATTAATGTAAGAATATAAAACTTGAAGTTTTGAGTAATACAAATGACACAAAATAAACATAACACATGTAATCAGAATATTCCCATTTCCGAAATTTGCTTCATGGAATCCAATTTAGATTTGAATATAACTCAAATAAAAAATAAAGCACCGTAGTTAGCTGATGAGATTTTATTTTTGCATTTGAATGAAAATAATAAAAACAATCTTTTATTTTTAATTAACATAATTCAGGAGTTCTATATTCTAACCTTTAGATTAGGTAAAAAGATAAAACAAATTAAGCAATTATTGGGAACTTGAAATATTGAATCAGTTTTGTACTTCGGGAGGTAAATAATTTAATCTAGTAAAATAATACAGAATTTAGTAATAATAATTAGCTACCTTCAAAAAAATGGCCATGATGAATAAAATTAAATTGAAATCTTAATCAGTTTAATCAAAAATTGTATCGGCTCCCGGGAATCGAACCCGGGCCACTCGTATGATAGCCGAGTAATTTACCATCAAGCTACCGGAGCGAAAGCCGCGGGAGAAAATTTAAGTATAAAACAATAGAGAAAAATACTTTAATTACTAGAAATAATAATTTAAATAAACATTGGACTCGACAACACACACCTCAAGAATACTGTGAATCAAAAATATATTTTATTTCCAAAATACTAATCTAATTTCGATTGTATTGACGTGAAGTGTATTTAAGCAGATAACTGATGACGGACGACGCCATGTTTTTTTTTCGTAATCGCAGCTCCAGCCAGACTCGATTCTGATTGGTGATCCAACCCAGATCAATGCTCTGAGCGTTGATTACTTAACAAGCAGTGGTCAACTGATTCAAGGTGCTTCGGAATACCAAATCAAGCTGATTTTTGCTAAGAGATCCTGATCACAGGTTGCCAGAGGCTTCAGAATACGGCCGTAAAGCTTTCATTGAATTTTAGAGTTGGTTCAAGGACGACTTTGAGGAAGAAAAATACATCAGCGGCTAAGAACATACGAATAAAAAAGATAGCTGATATTTTTGTTCAGAGAATCATACAATTCATTTTATTCTTCATTACATGAGAGTTGTGTGATACATCTGTTGATTTAGTGTCTAATTTTCATTTTACCCTGTAAACAGAAAACAAGCTCATGTAAAATCCTGGAGATTTTTCATGAATTTTTCAAGAAGACCGAATCTTAGTGTATGGATTATAACGTAATGAATGGTGACATGATGGAGGAATTTTCCAATTACGACGTCATAGGGGATTTTTTTGTGATTTGCGCCATGTTTTCAGGGGGTGTACTAGCCTCACATCCTGCGTACTTTTACCCTCCACGTCGGGTAAAAGCACGCGTTTCACATTTTTCGTTATAGAATAGAATTTATTATCACAAAGAATTACAAAAATACAACACAACACAAGGAATGCACACATAAACACAAAAGACAAAAACGGGGACGCAGACATACATACAAAAGTATATAAATAGTTATGAGTACCAAAAGAGCTCGACCATGGTACTAGGACTTATATTTTCTCTGCTTTGGCAACGAAGCTGCGCTGACTCTATTTGGTTATATTAAATAGTTTTTCCAGGTTATTGGTTATATTAATCATTTTTTTGTTCCATCTGATATTTTTAACATGTTTTTATTAACACTAAGACTTTTTTGTAGGTTGATTTGTGTGTCAATAAACTTACTTTCAGTAAATGTTTGAGGCCCTGGCTTTTTTAAATTCTCAGTTTTATATCCTAAAATCATTGTGAGCGTACTTTTACCCTCCTTTCCACTTACCGGTCTAGATATTGAACATTATTTTTCTTATCGCGTTTGTTGATCATACATGGCCAACCACACTTCTCAATCCCCTTACTCATCCTCAAAACACCTCCTCCATATCATGCTACCCACCCAAGCACACAGCCTTTTTTTCCTAAAAATTAAATTTCCAGCCATCAACTGTTGGCAAGTGCCAACTTAGAAGGTAACTTCCGCGGGAATCCGTGCACATCCAAGAAGACCAGCTTGCAAACAAAGCCCTTCAATATGGGGCCGGGCCATGCCGGACCCGCTCATCAAATTTCTGCTGTGCATCCCGTTGCCATGGAGACCGCGTTCACGGATGGGATGCGTCGCTTCCGTTTCCCCGTGATGCGCGATTAGTTTTCCGCTCGCGACCGGTGGATTCTATTGCCAAAACAGAAATAAGAAATAAAAAAGATAGGGCGGTATTTAAATATCGGGCATGCCGAGATTGTTTTTGGCACATATTTGTTTTGGGGAGGAATATATTGGCCCTTTCGTGCCAACAAGTTTGACGCTACTTTTTGAAACGGAGTTTGGAAGCGTTTTGTTTGCGAGTGAAGTTGTTTTAATTTATGAGTGTCTCTATTGTTGCGTAATTTTGGCTTGAAATTGGTTTTGGTGGTGTATTTTTAGTTTCTTAGTTTAAAAATAGGTTCTTTGAAATTGTGAAAGTAGTTTGAGGAACAACTTTTGGTCACTCATTCTTAATTTTCCTCGAATAAGCAGATATTGCTGCTTCAAAAGATTAAGGTTATCTTTAAAATATTTAATTAATTTTTATGTCTATTGCGTTTTAATTTATTAACTTTTAATTGAATTGAAACTTATTCCTTTATACAAGATCTTTATAGTTTGTTACAGCCAAGTACATTGCTGTAACAAAATGAAATGTTTTGGATTACATTTTATATATCTGAAATTAGCATCATATTTATTTTTACTGATAATATGGGTAAAATAACAGGCACACGACATTGAATTTGTAATTTGTAAATCGTGATTAAATTATTTTATTTTATACAGTAAAAGTGCAAGGAGAGTACTTTTGTTACAGTCAAATGTCTGGAGGCATATTTAGTACGAATTTTAATATAAGATTAACTAATAAAAATATAACTAAAAACTCCCCATTTTATGCCAACACTGTTAAAAAAACAGTTAATCCTTTATCCAATTTGTGGTGAAAGGTTGGGCTGTTTCACCACAAACTGTGTTAAATTTAGTTGCTACCTATAGTTCGGTTGCAGGTTTCACCAAGTTTTTGTTGCTTTCATTAGTGAAATCCGGTGCTTTCGTTAGTGAAAACACCGAAAACTTGGTGAAACCTGTTACCGAACTATAGGTTGCAACTAAATTTAACCCTGTTTGTAGTGAAAGGTTGAACACTTTTTTTAGCAGTGAAATTATAGTAGTACAGTTTAACTACCTTTTCAAAAGTAGACGGATTTCAGATTTTAAATTGTATAGTACACTTGTAAATCTTTTTATGTACTCATACCAATTCGCTTAAGCTCATTAAAGCTTTTAAGACAAAAAAATCGTTAATTCCCCTAAGTCGCATGAACTCCTTAAAAAACTTCCCTTTTGATAACTGACCTAAAACTCCCACAAACCACCCAAACAATCAACTACCCCGAAAGAAACACTCCCTCCCCTCCTACTGACCACCGTCCCACCGGGTCCCAACGATCGATGGAGCAAGAAAATAAGCGACTCGTGTGAAGAATGCGGCGAAAAGATACCGACACCCCCAACACAAAGGAACGAGGTAAAAGGCAATGATAAACCCCAACAAAAAGATAGAACATTCGGCGGAGAAGTCGGAAGTTACAGAGGGAATTTTTTAGCGCTTTCCTTTGGGGGTGGAAAAGAAACTCCTTTTCTTCTCTCTTTCTTTTTTTCCCACTCGTTCGTCAGTGTATCCCATCAGTCTTTGCGATAGTTTCGTACTCGAGTTTTTTAAAGTCTTTTTTTGGGGGGGGGCTAAGGACCCGTTTGTTTAGGGTGGTCTGTGAGGAGGGGTTTGGAGTGTGTTTTTCTTTATTTGGAATGAGTGTAATTACGAGGATAGGGAAGATGAGGGAAATTTCTTAAGGGTTTCAGGTTATTCTATCCGATCTTATTATGATGTTTTAAATTTAAGTAATTGTTAGGTAAGAAAAAATTAGAAATGAAAAACACTATTTCATTGGATGACCTTCAACTTTATGATGAGGACGTCTGTTTTCTCCATACCTATGATGCTAAATATGTAAAATAAATATTAAATTTTTTAAAAACTTTCAATGGTAATTCTATAAGTTCTTATTTGTTTCAAAATAGGTAAACAAAGCACTCTTTGCGATTTCATGCCAGATAATCATTCCATACAAATTACTACACAATGTTATATATCACCTCTAAAAACCATAAAACTTTTCAAAGATTAGAATTTTAAAAATTTTAAATCCTGTTAAAAAAAACTTAACTAATAAAAGTCGTTAATTTAAAATTTAACAGCTACACACAAAGGTTAATATGGATCAGCCGTCATTATCATTTACACTGAATAATTAAAACTAGTAAGATTTAGTCCTAATATTTTAATGTATCCGCCTACCTCTAACATGACGATTTTCGACTTTTTCATCGAAAATTTGGTTCTTACATTTTCAAGTAGTTTAGACTTTTATCTTTCCAAAACTGTTTTCATTTTACTTGTAGGTGAATTAGAAAAGAAATTACAGCATTTTTTAAAACAGATAGTCGTGTGCGATCGTTTACAAATATAAAATTTGAAGCTAATTTTCTCAGAACTAAATTTTGCATAAAAACCCTCCACTATTTACACATGATTACTCCAAAACTATCCAAGATATTCCCTCCATTTTTTTTGCAGCATATTAATCATACTGTTATTAACCAGATGGACAACAGATTTGTATGTAAGTTTATATTTTTTATTTTTATTGATGTTTTTTGTTAAATAATTGTAGAAATTTTGAAATTTTCCCCTTACCTTTACATTTTATGCTGTAAAACAATTACATTTCAAAATATGTCTTAGAAAATAGTCCATTCTGAAGATTATTCCTAGAATTTTTTGGAGGAGTAAAAATACTCCTTGTCTTTTTAAGGAGGAGTGAAATACGTAAATAACATAAACTACAAATACAGATGCAAATTTTCTATAAAAATAATTACTTTTTAATGGATGACAAAAAATGAAATAGAAAAAAATGAGTATGCTATTTAGTTTTTAACAATTAAAGAATATGTTAAATATTTGTAGAAAATATTAAACAAATTAGAAGAAGTTAAAACAAATATAAAACAAAACAATCCAAACAAACATTTAGCAGAAAATATAAAAGTTGGTGTTTTGAGTAGACAAAAAATATTAGTTGCTTCGGTTGGGCTCCATGCATTTTTAAGCTAAACTTTTGTTGAAAATTCAAAGCGTGAAAATACTCCTGGCAAGTTTTATAAATCGTATTTCCGATTTTCAATGCGTGAAATACGCTCTTAAAGGCGTTAAAATTATCTCTGGGGGTAGTAGTTTTTGGGCAAGAGTGAGAGGGGTTTTATAAAAATTCACTTAAATTTTACACTAATTACCCCATATTTTAGAAAATAATATAATTAATTTTGCTTTTTTAGCAATAATCAATGTTTTGATGTACATTTAAACTAAAAATTAAAAAACAAATTTTGTAAATCAAGTATTTCAAAAAAATGGTCTCAAAGGTAGGGGGCCGTTCAAATATTACGTAAGCACTTTTTTGGTCATTTTTAACCCCCCCTCCCCCCTTGTCAGCAAATATAAGCAAACACCTCAACCCCCCACCATAATTACGTAAGCAACTGCCGGACCCCCCCCCTCCCAAAATTTTGTCATTTTTTTTAGTAAGTATACTGTTTTTTTTTCTCCTTGAAAATTACGTGACATACAAGGAGCTGTCTTTTTTGGGTGTAACCCTAAGGGTTCAAAAATGAGTCGAAACACTACTTTTAGGGGTTAAAATTTCAAAATGTTTGGGGGATCCATCCCCAGAAAAAAGTGCTTACGTCAGATTTCCTAATTCAATTTTTTGTTAATTTTTTTGTTGAGTTTTGAAATTATTTATGCAAAAAACAAGAGATTTTCGAAAATTTAGTACCTTACGTAAGCATCACACATATCCCCCCTCCCCCCTTGTCAAGAAAAATAAGCAAACAGCAAACCCCCTCCCCCCATTAGGTGCTTACGTAATATTTGAACGGCCCCTAGGCGGATACCTTAATTACAAAATACTATTTTATAAATAAGTCTGTGAAACATTTTAATTACTGTTGTGTTTAAAAGTTGATAATGTAAATTAAAGGAAGTGATTTTAAAATTACTTCACTTTAAAATCTTCATTGAATACAAGAGGTTTAAAATAAAAAGGAACTGTTGTATATATTCTTTATAAAATACAAGAGAGGAAAAATACTAGAGGTATAACAATGTTTCTTTCATTATTATTCTTTCGTATTTTTCCCATCTGACTGAGTAACAATTACTCTTAAATTCCGAGAAAGAAAACAGTATCTAGTTTTACTTCACGCAAAAAACTAACATCTCAAATAGGAAAATCAGTTAAAAAGCGAGTGCAGTTTTTTTTCTTTCAGTATGTAAAAGACATTTTTCGCAGTACTTAGAAGACATTTCTCCCACTCTCCCCAAGTTCGCAATTTCGAAATGTCTTCCAAGAGAAAAAAAAATTAAAAAAAAACATCGGCGGTGCATTCTCACTGCCAGAAGAAGCTTCCAAACGACGTTAGGATCTTTTAAAAACAACAGGAAAGAAAACTATACCCCAGAGAGACAAAAAAGAACTACAGTGATGGGTGGGTGGTGCCGGCGAAATAAAAACACATTCGGAAAAGAGAAATTCAACGAAAACAAAAGAACACGTGATCGCAAAAAGAAAGATCAGAAAAAAAGATCTTCGAGAGATCCGGAAAGAATACCACACCAGAAATAGAAGAAGATCAGCGCTTGAATTGACTAATGGATGTCATTCAATTATCGCCGCGCATGCGCAGTGATGATGATGTGATCGGCATGACGAAGCCCACCGAGTAAATTACTGTGGATAAAAGAACAGTGGGAAAAAGGCTTCTGTTGGGTAAAAAAAGAGTAAACCAGAGAAAACAATGTGTCTTGGTCGCTTCTTTTACGAATGTCTTGTCGCTGTTCTTTTAGGAATGGGACTTTTGCAGAGTAGCAGTGTTTTTTTTCGTAGTTGATGCTTGAAAAAACTAAGTGCCACTTACAGGGGTTGAAAAAACGTGGCTTCGGCGTTTTAAATTAATTTAGAGGTCTCAGGAGGAATCAGAAAAATGAGGAGGTTCTGAGGAGAATGAGGGATGTTGTGTTTTGTTAAATTGTTGGGACTACTTCAATTTTCATTTTAAGTAGTAGGGGGCCATTCATTAATTACGTAAGGATGATTTTGGCAATTTTTGACTCCCCCCTCCCCCCATGTAAGGGTAGGTAAGATTTTTCAAACCCCTCCCCCCCTATTCTTACGTAAGATTCCATTATGTTTTTCAAAACAATAAAATGTTAGAAAACTCTCCGTTTGACGTAAATCAAAGATTTTTATTTTTCAACAGATAAGTAATACTCTTTTGCTGTCAACTACATATTACTATTATATTATTATCTCTTGATTAGAATAATTGGAATTTGTTTATTTTATTATTTTTTTTTATTTCCAATGCAGTTGGCGAGAATGAACACAATTCTTACGCCAGGGGTGGACACAGAGAACAAGAAAAATTGAACATATATACATATATACAAGTTAGGGCGCGAGCCTGAAGAGTAGCCCTCTTGCCTCCCAATACCGGGAGTAGATGGACACTTCCTTGAGCGCAGGGCATAGACGGAGGTGGTCTGAAGTCATCGCCTGACCACCGCTGCAGAGGGGACAGGCAGGGCTGCTAACAATTCTTAGTTTGTGGAGATGTGCATTGAGGCAGTCATGCATTGTTGCTATGCGAAAAGCAGCAACAGCTTTGTATCTGGGATAGTCCGGGAGGTTGCGGATAGACGAGTTCCATATTTTGTCTTTTGTTATTTCTTCTAGCTTGGAAATATGCAAATTCTTTAGAGCTAGGTTGATTTTTGAGGCGACTGATCTGTAGCAAACTTCCTCACAGGGGGTCTGCAGAATGGTACATCCCCTTTTGGCCAAGTTGTCTGCGGCTTCGTTTCCAGGAATGCCACAATGTGATGGTATCCATTGTAGGACTACTGTTTTGCCTTTTTCCTGGAGGCTCCAAAAAAGGGATCGACACTGTTGGATAATAGCAGAATCAGGGGCTTGGCAGAAGTTAGCAACCGCAAGGATTGCTGCTTGTGAGTCACAGAAGATAGCCGCTCGTTAAAATAGAGATGGTTGGGCATTGAGGTTCAGCAAGGTCGTTCTTATCGCCGCGACTTCTCCATCAAATGCAGTTTTTGTGGGACCAAGGGGAAAGTAGTGTGAAAAATATTCTGAATGGACACCGGCTCCCACGTTACCACGGGCATCCAGCTTCGAGCCGTCTGTATATACATGTATCCATTCATTGGTGAGGAAACGGATGTGGATTGTCTCCATACCTGCACCCAATAGGGCCTCAGTACAGTCTCGTGCCTTTGAAACAGGTTGTAGAAGGTCGAGACAGTAAGGAATCTGCTGGACTTCCATTGGATTAATTGGGGGCATCAAGGGCTCAGCTTGAGGTGGGAAGTCGAATCGCAGCATCTCTCGCTCAACGGCCTGCAGGAAGCCCTCTTGAGTCTTTAATTTGCGTGGAGAAGAGCCAGATGTAGACCACTGAATGCTATGTGGCATTCTAATTAGTTTTTGATAAAGTTTCAAGGCGGATTTCTTGATATCATATTCTATGTTCATTTCACCCGAGTATGCAAGCAAGGCAGGAATAGGTGTAGACTTCACTGCCCCCGTAACCAGCCGTAAAGCTTGGTTTTGAATCCGCTCCAATCTGGCAATCTGATTTTGAGGAGCTGTTATTAGCGGTGCACTGCAGTATGTCATGACAGGTTTAATAAAGGTTTTGTAGGTTGCGTGGAGAGTTGAGGTGGAGCATCCCCACCTGACACCTGCCAGGCGCTTGAGGAGGTGCATTCTTTTTCCCGTTTTTTCTTTGACATCATCTATGTGTAATTTCCATGTAAGTTTTCGGTCGAAAGTTACTCCTAGGTATTTAGTGCTCTCACTACATGGGAGTGCGATATTGTTGTAAAGTATTTCCAATTCTAGTGGTTTGTGACATAGAGAGAAAGTCTGATATGCTGTTTTTTCAGTATTGACACACATGTTGTTATTGCTGCACCAGGTGAGTAGTTTGTTCATCGCATTATTTAGCCTATTTTGCAAGACTTGGGCTGCATTCTTCTTGGGGCTAGATGTCCAAAAGACGAGATCGTCAGCATACATAAGTACTTCCACACTCTCACTTAGCAGAGTATTTATAAGATCGTCAACATAAATATTAAAGAGCATGCAGCTTGACACTGCTCCTTGAGGTAGCCCAGTATGAAGTTGTTTAAAACCGGATTTAGCTGTTCCATATCGTACGCTAATATATCGTTGGCCAAGAAAGTCTCTAAAGAAGCGCAGCATTTTACCATTTATATTTTTCGCAACCAATCTGTTGATGAGCATCGACTTCCAAACGGAGTCATAGGCTCCTTTGAAGTCAACAAAGACAGCACCTACTATGCGGCTCTTGTCCAGGGCGTCTTTAATGCTTTGTGAAAGCAAGGTAACATGTTCTTCTGTGGAGCGATTTTTCCTAAAACCGGCTTGTGAAGGATGTAGCAGTTCTTTGGTTTCTAGAAGCCATTTTAGCCTGTTTGTTACCAGTCTCTCCATAACCTTAGACAAAATGCTAGTCAGCGAGATGGGTCTAAAGCTTTTGAGGTCGGACGGAGGTTTGTCTTTCTTCAGTATAGGTATGATGGTAGCCTTCTTCCAAATGGAGGGAATGGCATCAACACTGTTCCAGATTTTATTGAATAGTCTTAGAAGTGTTCTTCTGGAATTCTCACCCATATGTAGAATAAATTCTGCAAAGATGTGATCACAACCTGGGGATTTACCAGTTTTTAGCTGATAGATTGCTATTTCTAATTCAGAGTCAGTGAAGTTCTCATTACATATCTCGATTACCGAGTTATCCAGTGTTTTATCAGTGGCATTGAGTAATTTCAGTATTCTTTCCTGTTTCTTCATATTAGTCGACTTCCTCTGCTTAGCAGAGTAGTGGTTCACGAAGGCATTAGCAACCTGGTGGTCATCACACAGTATTTTAGTATTCAATTTAAATGGTTCTTTTTTCATCTTAGTTTCTCTTGAACAGAGTTTGTTTGTGAAATTGTAGGCTTTTTTGGCATCTGTTTTGTAGTTCAGATTAGTAATAAATTTGTCGAAAGTCGAACGCTTTGCTTCGTTAATTTCCTTAGCTAGGATGGCTGCACTTTTCCTCCAGGCCTGCACTATCTGGGGGTCCTCATGACTCTGAGCTTTATCTCTTAGCTCGTCACGTTTGTTTTTAAGTTCTGTAAGCCTAGAATTCCAGAAGCAGCGATATTTCTTTTGTCTTCCTCGAGGGATATATTTTTTGGCGGCATCTATTATTGTTTTGTTGATTGAGCAGGTGATTTTTTCTGGGTGGTTGTCAAAGTTTATTTTTGTCACATCAAGTTCAGTTTCCAAGAAGTCTCTAAATGCATTCCAGTCGGCCTTGCGGAAGTTCCACGAGACCTTTCCACACGGGGGAGGTGTTCTTTTATCTTTCGGTATGACAAAATCTGCCATTACCATACGGTGACCGCTGCCCCCATCGTCTATTACAGTTTTATGAGTTAGGTGGTGTAAGTCAGCAGAGACCAGTAGTAAGTCAGGGTTGCTGGAGGTACCACTGTAATGGAGGAAGGTATAAGGGTCTTTGTCGTTGTACACAAGTTCTAAGTTAGTAGAGTTCATGAGCTCCTCCACTATGTCTCCAGTTGGATTATTATCTTTGTAGCCCCAGATTTTAGAGTGGGCATTAAAATCTCCAATTACTATAGTTTTCGTGTGAATGTCGATAATTTCAAAGTTTGGTTTGTTATTTGGAGGGTTATATATGCCGAATATTTTGAAGTGTTGGTGGTTTAGCCAGCAACTAACCCTTGCAATTTCCACTTTGTCGTCTGTTTGGCCCATGGACTTGATTACTTCAAAACTGGAAGTAATTGTGTCTCTAACACCAAAAATCAGGCCACTGGCAACTTTTCTGTTTTTCTCAAGGACGAATGTGTTATATCCAGGAAATGCGAATTTGTCCATGTCTTCTTTCCTCCTGTTTGCCTCCATGATGGTAAATACATCGATGTTCTTTTCTCTTAGAACTTTTAAGAGTTCCACTCGCTTTGATTGTGTGAGCCCGCCGGCATTCCACTGCAGCAGGCGCAGGAACTTCTGTCTGCCTCTATGATCCATGTTCACACTGTATCCAAAGAGCTGCAGCGCCGTTACTCATTTAGCACTACCCAGGGAGCACGTGTAGCTTAAAGAATGCTACGGACGCGAGTAACATTACCCCCCAGGAATTTGTTTATATTAACTAGGAAAATCTTACGTAAGAATTGGTTTGACCCCCCCACCCCCAAGTAAGGGTATGTAGAGATTTTTCCAACCCCCCCTCCCCCTCGGGACCCTTACGTAATTAATGAATGGCCCCTAGTATATTTAAAATGTAAATTTTTCTAAGAGTTTAAAATGAAAAAAAAGTAGTAAAACTCATTTCCAGAGTTATCCCTACGTTAAAGCAACTTTTTGTTACAAAAATATTTTTAAAGTTGCAGTTAATAATAATAATAATTCTTCAAAGTTTTAATTTTTCTTATTTATATTACTTCGTTTTATTAATTGCTAAATGATTAAATGCATTCTCTATTACATATACAAGCCTTAAAGAAAACTTAGGGTTTTTCTTTTCAAATGGAATAGTTTTTTTTTTTTGCATTTTGATATTTTCTGTTCATTTTAAAACGGAAATATTTTTAGGTTTTAAATTTAAACGAACAGATGTCAAGCCTATTGACTTTTCCAACAATTTTCAAACTTAAACCTTTCGGAACAAAACAACACCTACCAATAAATGCACACAAACGCAGATTTCACATGCATTAAAGTTTCAAAGCCACATCAAACAACTTCCCTCCAGCATTAGCACATACTTCAAACTCCACATAAAACCGAAAGTCAATTACACTCGCAAATCTCGTACCGCCCATTACTCCGCAGGGAGCATCAAAGCACGCTTCAAAAGACTCGCGATATCGAAGGTAATTAACAGACATTCGATCCAGAAAATCCCAGAACGGGACCCCTTCAAAACACTCCGCCGTTTCATCTCTTCCCCATATGATATACATTATCGAAGTATTATGTATATTATCCATATCTTTCCTCCCATTGACAATCATTGCACAGAAACCAAAATCCTCCAAATATGAGATCTGGAGGGTGAATTGCAGAAAGGGGTGGCTCCTTTCGAAATGGAAATCTGCTGTAATCATCTTAACGATGTTATAGTGCGGCCATTTAATCCCATCGTAACAATGCCGTTAAGAGAAGTCGTTGTTTGGGGGAGGGAACTAGAGAAGCTGGCGTCGTCGTCGGTTGAAGTGGCCTAATATTTTCCGCCTTTTAACTTGGGCTGGCGACGAGGTTTGCTCTGGTTGCTTTGGGTTAAAGCTATTCATTCACATTTGCACTTTTACTTGAGATTTCTAGGGGTTAAGTGGGTTAGGTTCCAAATGGGTTTCCTATAAATTTCTGTAGGTCCAATAAAAACATGAGTAATAACTATGGTATTGATGATTATTGCTTTTTGATTACATTAATAGATTAATGAAATATAGTTTTTGAAAAAGTTCAAGAATGTGTTAGTAAAATACAGGTTATTCGTATTTTATAAATATCAAATAAAGATTCTTTCATGTCTCTTTTTACTTAAAGTTTAAGTACAAAACTTTTTGTTTAACGTTTGTTCTGTTGTACGTTCTTCAATGCTAATATTTTCACTCTCAAAGATTTTACCCCTAAATTATTTTTTTTAATATTTATTGCACAATTTTCTTTCAGTGTTCAAAAACATCAGAAATAAATATATTGTATTACTAATAGAGAATAAACTGTTATGAAATAACCTATAATATTTTATTTAAATCAAATAAAGTATGTTTATGGTGCCGTTTGAGCTTGCTTTTACATTTTATCGTTAAAATTGGCAAACCCAAAGTTCTTTAATTTAAGTTTTGTTTTAATTTTCAAATGAAGACAATGGGCAATACCAGCATTTTTTTTTGAAAAGAGGAAAAATATACATTTTTTCGGTAAAAGAAATATTGATCTAAATTCAAAAATAGACATTAAAAATATCAAAAAAATTTATTTAATTCAATATTTTAAAATAAAAATCCACAATCCCTTTGCCTTTGTTTAGGACTGAATTCCGTTAGATCTTTAAAGTGGAAACCAACAATCGCTCTGAATTATTTAAAGTTTAAACAATTGAACCAATGTTTCATTTTGCCAATTGACTCTTTCACGCTCTTTTTTAAAGTCAAATTTTGAAATTAAACTAAAAAATAAATAATCAGAGCGAAATTTAAAAAAAGTAAACGCGTATATTTCTCTCTTGGGTACCTCTTTCGAATAAAAAGATATAAACAAATACTGGAATTGCACATTCAATATTCCTAACAATGCAGTAAATTAAGTGAGATTTAAATTTCATCATTGCAATATTTATGTCAAGCTGTTTTATCCACTTAATGAGAATTAGAATTTTTTATTTATTTCTTATTTTATTTATTACTTCGCCAACTCTTTGAGGCTAACCGGTGGTTTGGTAACAATATTCAATAACACCAGAAAAATTTTTGCACTTGAAGCATAGTTGAAAAAAATGTACCTATGTGGTTTTATAAGGACATATTCTACATATCTCCTAACACATTCACACTCACGACAGAAAGTGAAAAAACGAATAATGGAACAGCTAACTCTTCCCTCACCTAAGTTACAACGTCCACACTGGTTTATCAACCACGAGAACAGTCCTTCCTTTCCACCTACCAAACCTCCACGACACGATATCCTTTAAACTCAGGCCACCATGAATTAAAAACCCAGCTGACACACACGTACACAAACAAAAGGGGGGGCGGAGCTTGCGACTTAGTCCATCCCCCTCCATTTTCCCTCCGCTTAATCACGGCCACAATAATCGGAGCAAGTGGCCCACTTCCCAAGAAGGTCCCCCCGTTGCCATAACGGCTGATGAATGAACACGGGGGGAGTTAATTAGTGCGCGGAAGTGAAGCGAAGAGAGTTGTGTGTGTGCAAAAGATGAGTCCATTAGGGCCATCGGACAATCGGCTTTGGGTCATTTCCCGAGGTCCGATGGATGCACGAGGTTGCAGAACTGCTTCCTGTGGGGCTTTTAGGGGGTGGGGTATTGTGTAATGGGGTTGGGTGTGCGTTTTTAGCTTTGTTTTATACAGATATCTGTGGATTTCTCTCGGTAAGTTTACACAAACTTTTATTTGACGTGCTTATGGGGTAACTGAGTATCTTGTGGGTAGAACCCTAATATAAAGAACTCCCTATATAGCCATATCCCTCACGTCGTCTTAAGCATACAAAGTTATAATCTCGATTTTTCTTAGAGTAGTATTCAAGTTGCTGTTATAATTCCTGCGACTTTTTCCCCAAGAATTTATTATTTTTATAATTTTCATAGTTGAATCGCTTATTTCTGAAACATGTCAAACGCCACTTTCTTCTTTTGAGGTAAACGAGAACTGTATAAGAAGCTCACTACATTTTTATGAAGATGTTTTTAGTAATTTTTTTTCTTAAAGTAGACCTTATATTCATAGCTTAACTCTAATTTATTTAAGGATTTGTTTGTAAAAGTAGGAAAATTAATTGAAAATAACATTTCCTTATGAAAAACTAACCCATAAAATTATTTTAGAATTCTTATTTTTTTTCTCTCTTGGTTAGTAGATGTATAAATACTTTTTTTAAATGATTTCAACTCTAGACTCAAAAATAGTGGTCAACAAATTCAAAATGTTAATATAGACATCTTCGAAGTCAATTAGATAGTTGTTCAGATGTAACTTTGTGGACAGTAAAAGGGGTTTGCATTAAAAGCCTACAAAATCAGTTAATTAGTTCAATATTATGATCTGAGGTATAGTTTTGATGTCCCCTTTAAATAAATTGATTCATAGATCAATAATCTCATTCACATGGATGAAATAAAGGGCCACAACTTTTCCAATCGCATATAGTGTTTGTATGCTATTAAATAAAAAACAGCAGTCACAAACAAGCTGCAGATGAGACGGCATGAACAAAATTCATGGCAGTGTATGTGCAGAAACCTGTCAAGTGACGTCACTTGACATGTTTCTGCACTAAAGCTGAAATTTAGCATGCTTGAAAACTATTTTAAAATCATGTTATTTTCATAATTCTTACTTTAAAATGTGCATTTACCCCTACAGAATCCCATGACACCAATAACTCACTTTTTGAAAAAGTGGCATTTGACGCGTTTCAAAATTAAGCGATTCAATTATTTACGATAGCGCATTTATTTTTCCTCCTTGTTCCTGTTCCTTTTCCGCTAATCCTGCTCACCTCCTTAATTGTTTAGGTGCCTTCTGGAGGCAACTGGAGGTTGAGCAGGATAGGATTTATAATCCTTGGTGCGACGAGGTCTTTTGGACCTGGTGTAGGCTTTCCTACACCAGGGGGATGACCAACAACAACAACGATAGCGCATATTATAACGTCTAATGTTTCTCAGTAATTCCTAAAAAGCCTTGTTATTCTTACTTTTATTTGTTAACCACAAGAAATACAAAGATTATTTATCGTCTAGTTCTGGAAAGATATAGTTTAGAATAGTGTAGTTTTTCTGATGAAAACTTAATTATATCTCATAAATTTCACGTTTACCAATCTAGAGATTGAATGTACTTTTCAAATAAATTTTAAGATATTATAATTTTATCCCAAATTTCTGTGGTTAAAATCTAACAATATTAAAAAATAATGATGTGTGAAAAAATAATTTTTGACACCTACTCTTCCATTGGTGCTCTAGAAACAATATGATACTTTCAAACTTGTTTTTTCCTCAATAACGATCTTACTGCAGTGAAAACACACAGCGGAATGCTATTACTGTAAAACTGGTTTTTCCTCATAACACCCTTTTAGCAGTGAAAATACACAAAAGACCATGTGGTCTGTAGAACCCGTTTCTCCTTTAGAGTAGTTAGTATGCAGAGAAAACAAACTCCAGAATTAATTTCCTATAAGGTAGCGGTAAATGGTCGAATGAAAATGACCAAAATATAAATACTAATACTTTTTTTAGATGGAAATCTTGGTAATTAATAAATTAATTATGTTACATATGAATAAAATTACACTTTTTTTTCATAACAAAACAAACCTATTTTTTAATTGTAACTAGGATGTTTTTAAGTTCTCTGGTTCTTATAATTTAGATTTTGTTCTCAATTAGATAACGACGAATTTGAAATCCTAAAATAAAAAACCACTTGACAACTCAAAAAATGGGAGAATTTTAGGTCATGTCTTTTTCCAGTTTAAGAATAATTAAAGCATTACTTCTAACAACCGTATTCACCACAAACCTGACTTAAGGTTAACCTGGAATCAAAAGTTATAATTTGTAATTAAAAAGTGAACCAATCAGAGAGCTGTTGAAAAACCTCTATTCCAGGTTAACCAAAGTTGAAGCTAGGGGTGAATACGGCCGTTAAACTTAGTTGTTTCAGGTCTGAACCAGTATTTCCCAATCTGTATATTTATTTAAATTGAAATAAATTTGATCCAAAAAATCAAGTATAATGGTTGGTTCTAACTGAATCCATTAACCCTAATATTATTTGACCTTTACTCACACAAAATCCACACACAACGCATCATTCTCTTTCACATAGCTTGACATTCTTATTCTTAGCGCCCTCAAAAGGCAACCTTCCCGAGATAAAACACACTCCCACTAAGAAAGAAGACCTTTAATCTCCCTCCTCCATTCAATGAATCTCGATCAGTGGAATCGCCACTGAAAAGGGCCCTTTGTCCCTCTGCAACTTGATCAAGGGTCTGGCTGCTCGCTGACCGGAAAAACTCGGCATAATCCCGGCGACGAAGACGACGGAATCTCTTTAGGAGAGTTAATTTCGGAGTCAGTACCGTGGAATGGATCACGAGAGGACCTCTGTTTATTGCTTATTCATCTGTCCTCTTTCTTTTTATGGGCGCTAGTGAATGGATGGTAGTGACTAGTAGGGGGAATTTGCTGGAAAGCGGGTGGTATTAGGGTGTATGAGCGGTTATTGCCTGTTATTTGTCTGGATGTCTTGAATTTGTGGGGATTAAGGACAAGGTATGAGGTCCTTATATTTCCCTTTTAAGTGATTTCGACATATGGTAACATACTTTACGCGTCACGAACTCATAGTAGTAGTTTAAGTATCTGAATGGGGAAACCGTACGTTTGGGGGTTCGAATCCCCCTTGTGTAATGAATTAATGTGGTCTGTAAAAGGAGGTTGTGTGATAGAATGTGCGTGTGGCTCGGGTAGCAGTACCTCATCTTCATGGCTTCGGTCCACAGCTGGGTAAAACAGAGTAGATACTTCTTAAGGTAGTTCACTGGTCAAATATCCGCCTGTTGGTTCATAAATGACGTCTAAGGACGAGGCTGCTTTATTGTTTATATGTTCTATAGTTGAAATTTAATTCGATGGAAAAACTTGCTGAGAGCATAAGAGCTTACAAAACAACAAATATTATAAGTAGGCAATAGAAGTTTTAAAATTTTTAATTTTTATTGTTGGTGATCGAATGGGTGAGAAACTGAAAGGTATACACTGTAAAAAACCGTATAGAAAAACAGAAAGTTTCAATAAAAATGACTCTATGTTTGCAGGGATATTCTGTCAAGTAACATTCCCACCGCACTTCTATTTATTTTATGTAAAAAAACAGCTTTTTATAGTATTTTAGCTTATCTGTACTTAAACAGAAACTTTCTGCAGCGAAAACGAATACAGCTATTGGCAACACCCAACACGCTTTGGATCCAAATAAAAGTTTCAGTTCGTGGAGAAAGAAAGATCTTCGGATAATTTCTACATATACTGAATCCTCGTTGGAGCTGCGGTAGCGTGCGTTCTTAGCATGCGGTTGGTCGTGGGTTCTATCCCCGGTTATTATTTATTAAAATTTCAAGAAAATTTCTGTGAGGCAACAGAAAGAATCTGTAGCTCACTTGACAGAAACTTTCTGTTTACAGCATTTATCTGTAGGTTACAGCTTTTTTCTGTTTACAGGATTTTTTCTGCTTACAAAACTTTTCTGGCAACTTTTGCTGCCAGAAATTTTCTGTTTTTTTACAGGATTATTTTTTACAGTGTAGGTGACAATGAGTTAAAGGTGTGTGAGGAGTGCATTAAATTTAAAATGAAAAATTAATATTAACAAACTTTTGGGAAGTTCGATATTCATCACTCTGATTTATTACTGCTACTAAATTATATTTAGAATCCAATGGAACTGTGCCTTTTAATATTATATCAAAATGGTTTAAAAATCCTCTCAAACTGAGTCAATCTACCTCTAACATAGAAGTTCCCCCGCGTTTTCACTTGAACCCTTTAGCTTCTTATGATTTAAATTTTAATTAATTTTAATTTTTTATAAAATCTAGTTTTTTATACTGTTCTTGACAAATAAGTAAATAAAAATTTTAGCCAATTTTCAACATGAACAAAAAACATTTTTTCTATTAAATCAGTTAAGACTTTAAGTAAAGAATCAAAGATATAATTCTTTCTAGGAAAAGTTTGAAAAAAACATGATCCATTAGCACTACGTGAAACCATCCAAACCAACCCTCGACTTTTTTAAGAGGCAATAAACCACGCTTTTCCTCTTTAAACAAGACTAAACATCGCATTCACACCGGAAAACTTAAAACCGAGAACTTTCCTTAACAAATTTTCTTCTTTCCTCGGCAACAGCAGTACCCAAGGGCACCATAACATCCACATTTCCAAACTGTGGTAAAAAATGGAGAATCTTCGAATGAATCTTCGCTCGAGATAAGGTAGAAGGGGAAGAGTAGACCCAGGAGACTTCCAGACAAGAGATCCTCGGGTCCAATAATGGACCTGGAAACTCGCTATTAAATCTCCTGCTCTACAATTAGCATCGATTTTCTAGACGTTAAATACGCGGAGAAGAGGTAGATGGGTTCATATTTTCTTTCGATAAGATAACCGATAGCTTCTTTGGAGGAGTTTTGCGAGAAAAAGGGCTTTATGGATGAATGGAGCGGTTGAGTGCTTTTTTATTCGCGGATTTTAATGATGGACAGTTCCGGTAATGGTGGGGCATTGATTGGGAACCGGTATCTGGATTCCGCTTTGCTTAGTAATTGGCTCTTGAAATGATGATGGATACTTTTATAACGTTCTGTCAGTAATTGCGTGAGTGTATTTAGAGGAGAATTTAGGAAAAATTCATTTTCGATCAATTTGTATGGAAAACTTATTGATTCCCTTATTACAGCTTTTTAGTTGAAGAGTTCTTTCTTTGAGTAGTTTTTCAGTCATAAAACTTAAAGCCCTGGATCCTCTACCTTAAGTAGCGACATCACGCTCAATCGGCCGCCATTGTGGGGAGAACTCACTACTAGTCTGGATAGTCTTGCTTATCGTCACTAGTAGTGAGTTCTCCCTACAATGGCGGCCAATTGAGCGTGATGTCGCTACTTAAGGTAGAGGATCTAGGGCTTTAATAAAACTGACAATGACATTTAAACATATATCCAACGAATCTCCATACTATCTCGAATATGAACTTCATCTATTTTGTTAGTATATTCCATGTAAATATATAATGGATTATTCAAAACTCATGGATAAAATGAAAATTAATGTATTCCACCCAAAGACAAATCAAAATCACACTGAGAGGGGAGATGCAATCCTAAGGCGCTGGAGTGCTGACAAAATTTGACGGAATCAATGAATGACCACTAACTTAACCTAAGGTTAACCTGGAATCAAGCTTTTTCGACAACTCTGATTGGCCTAAAACTTGTTCCCCTTTTTTCAACTACCAATTAGAAGTTTTGATTCTAGGTTGACCTTAGTTTAGGTTGGTGGTGAATATGGCCGTAAGAGGTATTGGTGGGAAAACTGGGGAGCATAGAAATGAATTCTAGTTATAACTATATCGTGTTTCAATGTACTTATGAAAACTGCGTTAAGTTTTTGTTCTTTAAGTATCGTAGTATTTTGGAAATGACTCCCTAAGAAAAGAAAGAATTGACTAAGTTTATGCATGATGATTGGCACGGGGACTCTATTTTTACTCCCAACTATTTTTCCACAAAAACGAACTTTAAAAGGTTCTACGCGCTTCATCTGTTCTTAATTATGGTATAACTTGCTACGCATCTGATTATATAAGTAATATTAAATCTCTGTTACATTAACAAAATAAATTATTTTCTCTTTTCAATAATTTTCAGCAACCGATAACATTTCTAACTGTGCGCCAGCTTTTTGTTTATCGATTATTAATTTCTATTTTTAAGAACAAAAACTTTTACGAACTCAACCAGTAAACTATGTAACAAGAGGAACAAAAGGTAATTACTTAACTCCTAAATCTTATAAGGAAATGTTACATAAATCGCATGTATTTTTAGGTTCATAATTATTCAATAAATTAAATGAAACTACCAAACTCACAAATAATTACGCAGATTTTAAAACAGATATCATCAAATTCATAAAAGCACAAGACATTGAAAACATTTTAACAATACCTAAATAAATCCAATAGCGTTGTCAATAATCATAGGAATACAAATTTTCGATATCATGAACGAGCTATAGCTCTTATGATATCACACATTTAAAAAAATATTTTCCTTTTAATTATTTATTATTTGGAATTTAATTGTTTAATTGTTTTCACTGTTCTGGTTTTTTTTCTTTCTCTGTGTTTGTGTTGTTCTATAAAATTGTAATGTAAAACTGTAATTATAAATATAATTTATAATAAATTGATTGATTGATTGCTTCTGGATTGCTTAAAGTTTTCCCCCTTTCCAGAATGATTTAAATTGTCTATGTTCCTCCTATTCATTTTTGCACATGAGTTTTAATCATCCTGTATAAATGTGTTTCCCATTTGTAATAAAATACATAAATAAGATTTTTATCAATTTATTCATAGTTACACGTAAATTATTTTTCAAACAATTGCATTCATAAATTTTCTTCAACCTCCACAAAACACTTCAACTGATGAAGAAATTAATTTCGTAGAGAACGATTTAAGAAGACGCATTTATACAAAAAAATTTAACGCATTTTCATCATTTTGTTCATTACACTTGCAAATTATTTTAAGATATCACATTTTATTGAAAGCATCGTAATTCATTAAGACTGAAAATACCAGAAACAAAATGTAAACTTTAATTAAAAATGCATATTTCCTCTCACATAAGAGCGATTTCTTTGGCTCGAGTGCCCCGAACTGCAACTCAATTCTTGAAAAGGAAGAAAGAAGAAACGGTAAAAATAACCCGTTTACCCACACAACTATCTCTATGATAGCACTGAAAAGCTCGGGACTAATTTAACATACTAAGAGCATTTGTCCGATGCAATAAGGGACAAAGTCAACGAAGAAAAGAGACTTCACAAAGAAAGGGGAGCATAAAAAACACCGCCTTATTATTTATTATTGGCTTGTTTCAAAGGCATTAATGTAAAAGCGCTCTGCAACTAATTAAGATTTTTAATTTGTGTTTTCTTTCCGGCATTCTTTTCTCTTTATAAAGGTCTTTCTCTTTTCTTTTTTTCAGTCGTAATTTGTGAGGAGGCTATTTATGAGTTTCGCTTCTAACCCTTTTACTCCCGACAGCCCGAATTTTCCATAGGATTTAATGCAAACCTCGAGCGGTTTAGAATGATGAGCGTTAATTTATGTTTTTCGCTCTCTCTCTCCTGTGCCGGTGACTTCAGCGATCACGTGTTATTGGTAATGGAATTTTTCCCTCACTCGGGGGATGAGCCAGATTACGACGTTCGAATGTGTCCTCGAGGCCCCTTTTTGCTTTTTTCTAAAACGGAACAAGATGAAGATAATTGGCCATTATTGTTTTATGGACGGAAGGAGATCAACAGTTTAAAGTTAAAAGCATGATTCAATTTTTTGATGGAGGGAATTGATGATATACTGAAGAAAATGTTTTAATTCACCGCACTCTTTCTGCTTTATAAGTGCTAATGTTTTAGTTTTTTGAGATCATAAATAGGGTTCAGTTGTGTTTCAGACTTTAAAACCTTTTAATTCATATTTTTTGTCTGTGTAAAAAGGGTTTATGAAATGGAACCCATTTTGAAGACGAAAGTACACGCTGGTATAAACAACAAGGACTGAACAGGACTTTGGGGCAATGAGTTTTAAATTAAAGAGAGATAGGGAAGAGGGGGTAGAAATATTAATTCAAATTCCAAGCAAAAAACACTTTTCTCCGATGCGAATTTCACAGGTAAGCTATTCAAGTTAAATTTTAACACCTTGAAATATTAATTAAATTAATTAGCTATTCTAAGAAGATATTAAATTATTTGTATAAAAGTATACATAGTTGAATATCCTTTTCGAAATAATTTACTCTCAAAAATAGGAAAGTAAAGTGATATCTTTATCTTAATTAACACTGATAAATCAATTCACTCTCTATTTAGCTACTTGTGATTAAATTAAACTTATAATTAATAAGGATTTAGTTAATTCTTTGAAGAAATAGTACACCTCATAATGGTAGAAAATATGTTGATGGTTAATTTTATGATGAGCAGCCCTCTTAAAGAGACATGTATGTATAAACTATTAATTTCACAAATATTAAAAGGAGTTTTTTTTAGAATTGACTTTTTCTGTGGAAACACATGCAATATAGGGGACATCCATAAATTCCGTGAGGTCAAAAAGGGGGGAGGGTTTGGAAAAATCTCACCAAGGGGGGAGGGGGGTCGATTAAAATCTCACGTCAACTTTTTAAGTTAGAAATTAAACGATTTTTTTAAGTATGAGAAAGGAATACCCAGAGATAAGATGTGGTGATTTTTAGGCAGAATAATGTCCTTTTCTCCCACACCATTAATAATGGAAAAATTTTAGGTGCTGTGAAGCACAGAATGCAAACAAATAGGATAGAAAATTATTTTTAAAGGTTGTAGGTAAATCGCTCACGTGGGGGGGAGGGGGTCCAGATTTTGGAAAAAACACCTCACGTTATTTATGGATGTCCCCATAAGAAGTGTAATGGAAGAAAAAGTGAAAAATATATAATGCTATCCTTAAAAAAACCCACCTTTTTCATTTTTCCTTCATAAAAAGCTTAAATAATATGATAATTAAATCAAACAAAATAGTGTTGTAACGGCTTATCCTCCCCTACATTGTAGTGCTTAGTATTTTTAATTCCAACTCTCCGTTATAAACTGGCAGTCAATTTAGTAAAAATCCAAAGAAAACCCCAATTTTTCTAAAAAAAAACCATGTACCCTAAAAAAAAACCCCATGTTTAAAAATTACTCAAAAAAGTAAGAAAAAAATATGATTAAAAGGTTTATTTTGATAAAAAAAAGAGAAAGTTAAGATTTAAGATAATTAAAACCAAGTTTATTACAAATTATTTCTAAAATTAAAACTGTGATAAGTTTTTCTCCTCAAGAATTTTTTCTTGAAAACACAACGACGATAGCGTTTTCACTGTGGTATTTTTTCTTCGGATGCTGTAAATTACCTATTAAATACAAAAACTTCATAAAATTTTAATAATAAGCCTGAAAAATGGTAATTGGCACTGATATTTTATTTTAAACTCCCAACTATTAACTCTCAATAACCCATTTTCGAGTAAAACTCAGTTAAAGTGCTATCTTTTCATCATTGCTATCTTTTTTAGTATCATTGAGTTTTTATCAACAATACTGAAAAATATCGAGAATTACTGTGAAACAACTATTATATTTTCATAATTAGTTGTATATTATGAATAATATTAAATAGTTTTCATTAATTTTTATTTATTTGGTCGTTTAATACAAAAGGAAATTGTTTTTTAGGCACCATATGGTTTTTTTCACCCCTCAATTAAAAGACTACCGTATGGTCCTTAACTTAGCGGACTGAGCTGAAATTTTAACATTTTATTCTCATATGAACGGGATAATATAAAAACGTGAAAAATTCTTTTAAGTCTTTACAACATACATTTTTACAGCATCAAAATCTACATAACTGAATCTTATTCTTTGCCAAAAATCGACATTTTCTGCTTACTCAAAAAACTAAACAAATAAACGGTTCTTTGATTTGTTTTTACGTTCACTGCCACTCTAAATAGCCTGGAAAGACAGGGTACAGGATAATTTAAAATTATTTCAATTATTTATTTAAAATAGCTCGATGGTTTTTTAGGGTACATTTTAGAGTGTTTTATTTAAAGAACAGCACTATACATACACAAATCATCCTTAATATGAATATAATATTTTATTTCTTCAAAAATGTCAGTTTTACTGAATTAAAAATATAACACACTGTAAAGTCTTCCTTTAAACTAAACTACTGCATTATTGAAAAAGTTATCCGTAGTTTAAAGAACTTATGAGAATTACTAAAAATGAGCAATGGAGTCATTGAAGAAGTATTGGATAAAAAGATTGATTTTATCCGATTCACAGAAAAGGTCCATTACGTCCAGAAATTCGAAACGAACTTCTATCGGTGTGAAGAGCACTTAATCTTTCCCCCTCACCCAATACTTTTGATTTTTGATTTTTTAAAAACTCTTCCCTCTTCCTGTGGGGAACAAATTACAAAAGGTTCCCGTTCGACCGCGAAACGCCATTAGACGAACTGTTAACTCGATATCACTTCACCATCAAGTTTAAATTATCGGAAATCCAGCTCCCAAAACAAACACCCTCCATAGTCTTGAAAATCGGAAGAAACTTCCCGGAAACCGATTCCCTCTTTCGACCCCTACGGAATTCCCTTTTCCCCGGGAATTATACATGGCGAATCCCCGGTAGGAATCTCCTGAAACGATGACTTGACATTTCGGGAGACCCCGAGAAAAATAATGCGGCGAAAACTTCGTTTGCCGGCCTCCAAGTCCCCCCAAGGATTCCAGAGCCTTCTTATCAGTTCCCTGAGGATATTGCGGGGTCTACTTCCACACCCCTCTTGTTCCGGCGAGGAGAAATGTGGATCTCTGTTGCCACATATTTTGTGAAATGATGGGGTGTTGTGGTGCTTTTGATCGCTCAATTTTGAGTAAGTTCGGAGAAGATATTGTTCGATCAATGTGTAAAGTAATATTAGATTGTTACCTATCTTATTATGGTAAATGATAATAAATTGTAGAATTGTAATTGAGACTTAAACGTCTATTATATATGTGTTTTGAGTCTTAAATTTTTGTTTACATTAGAATTTCTGATACTCTGTCAAGTAATTAATTGGTATATAAATTTCACAACTTTGATTTTGAACTTATCTTTAAATTTTTTATTATAAACCTTGCTTTTTTATTAAAAATAAAATTTGATCCAAGATACATCATTAATTCTTGTATTAAGTTGAAAGGGTGAGACATTAATAACTGTTCAATTTTCCAAATTAAGAAACATTAAATTATTATTAATTTTATACCTACAATAAAGCTCTGCATTCGTTAAAGCTCTCATTATTTCTGCTTAATTAAATTTTTGCACGTACATTTTCCCTTTTTATATGAAGCTGAAGCCTCTATATATCTTACAATAAATGTTAAACTTCCCGCTCTTTTTTCTGTAATCCAATTTTTTTTCAACAGTTTTTGGTCAAATTTTTCTCTTTCTCAGGAAAAAAAACTCTTAAAAGTTATAAAAGCTTCCACTATGTGTGTAATTTTTCTTTATTTCTTTCTACTCAGTCAAAAAATGTTAAGAAAATCAGTAGTGTAAGTAGGTTTTTGTTTTGAAAATTACATGTTTGTACTCTAACATTTATTATAAGAGACAATGTTTTATGCACATTTTACCATTGCACATTTTTAAGACCATCTAATCGGGTTATCAAAACTTAACTTCACAACACCCAAGTTTTCTTTCCCTGCGTTATTCCATTTTAAAGTAATAGAAGACCCGAGTTTTTTCCAAATTGCTTCAGCGTAAAGCAATTTTAAAATGTTGTAATTTCGTTACCCTCTGCCCTACCTTAATCTCCAAGAAAAGAACGGAAAAAGAAACTCCAGTCTCCGAAACACTAAGAGAAGAAAGGAAACACGAGTTCACAGAGGAGATACCTTTCTCTGGAGCGAGCGAAACCGAAACCATTTCGCAAGCGGGCCTTTTCCCATTTCCAGCCCCCGACCCTTCCAATCTAATACTAAACAGGTGTCTGCTTTAAAACAAAAATACATCCGAGCTCTCAAATAGCACGATATCTAACTTAAAGAATTCGATCTGTAGCAACAAAAAATAAAGAATGGATATAAAACTCGGGAGGAAGGGAATCCTCCAAATTGGAGTGCTCCTTTTTCTTTGATTGCTCCAAAACAATGCGCGGTGCAGTGGCGTATGGCGCCTCGGACGTTTTCATTTGAGAAGTACAGTGGCAGAAGTCGTTAATCATGAAAATTTGATGTAATCACAGATTTAGATTTCAGTTAACCCTTTATTTACCGACGGTACTTGCAAGTCCCACAAACTTTAAAATTACATAAAATAACCCTCCTTACGAATATAATGACTATACTTTGCAGGAACGCCCTTTTAGTTTTCCTCTTCCAGGATAAATGGCACCATGGGTTCTGTGATGAGTATTTTAGCGGGAAATGAGAATAGATTTGAAACTGAAGCTGTGCTTTTAGCTGCCATGTTGATCGGATTCCCATGATTGACATATTTGTTCCCTCAAAAGTAGTTAAAGTCAAAAGAAAAGTGTATTATTTTTTGAGACTTAACATTGTGAAATGTGAAATGTTGATGAAATGCCTATGATTTTTTTTGTATTTTGACACTGTGAGAATATTTTAACCCTCAATGTACTGGTGGTACTCCTAAGTATCAATTAATTAATTAGATCTAGCGGATTAAATTTCCAAAAGGTGATTAAATTACGTATACCCCTTAATTTTCAATTTAGTTACTCAGAAAAAAATATTTGAGCGAAAAATATTGCAGAAAATCATAATGCCGTAGATAAAAGGTTAAATACTGTAAAAAACCTTAGGCTCGGTGGAAGGTCCCATTCAGGTGGAAGGCCCCTCCGTATCGCAGTGTAAACCTCCTTCTATGATATTGAGGCAACTTCTTTCCACCACTTTCTTGTGTAAAAAGTGCCGTGTTTTTTACAGTGAAATCAGGTTGGCAAAATGAACCTAAGAACATAATATGGGTGTTAGACCTATTAGGAGTATTTCGTTTGTTCCGGAACATAACGCATTGCGTCTCGGGATTTTAATTTTGGTCCGGAACTATTAACTCTGAGGGCAGAACTCTGAGGGCTCTCTCTGTTCTGTCTTAACTCTGAGGGCAGAAATAAATTTCTTCCCGGGTGTAATTAAATGTTAATTCAGAGAGTAATTTTGTGCCGAAGCTTAATTGCACCCTCCACTATGTAGATAATTTTTTTCCAGAAGAAAAGACTTACAGTGGACTAGCAAATGAACTTAAATTAGACTCAAAATATGTGATTTAAGAAAAAAAAGATTTTATAAATTACCGATCGGCAACTCACTGCTACTCGACATTTTAATTCTGTTTCGGAACACAACTACACTTTAGTTACGGTATCAAATTTCGCTCCTTAACGATACTGTACTTAAGTGACAATTTCGTTCTATTTAACTATCAACTTGTTGTGCATTGTGCATATAATTTTTTGATCAGTAACTTTTCCCCCTCTTGAAAATATACTGAATATTGTTTCGGAGAAACAATATTCAGTATTGTTCCTTTTACCATCTTTGTTTATAGGTCTTTTATGCCGGGTGGTAATTGCCTAAGGCGAAAGTTCAGTATTCGGGCCAGTAAGAGCACCGTGTCCAATTCAAAACACACAGGTGCCGATACCCACAGAGTATAGAGCTTAACAGAGGGTCCATCTACATAGACTTTAATGGCAACTTTTAAAGCATTTATTTTCCCATAGACATTTCAGGACGCGTGGACTGCCTCCTAGCTCCACGTTACTCCTACTAGGTCACTGCCACTCTCCTACTGGAGTTTTCACCCGCCTGTCACTCAAATCGGCAGAGGTGGAAAAAAGCTTTCATTAACCTCTTGAGACCCAAAGAAAAAGTTATCTACAAATTTTCATAAAAATTAGAATTTATGATCTAGATGGGTTATAAAATATAATATATCGTTAATTTATTTTACAAAATTTTTTGTGTGTTTTAGACTGTCCATTAGAATGGACGCTGGGTCTAAATCAATCAAATTTATGTCTAACTTTTGTAAAGAAGAACATTAAAATCATAAAATATAGTTAACATCATAAAATATAGTTAAAAATAGATATAAGAACGAAAAAAATAAACAATCGAAGTTTAAAAAGAGAGTGAAATTTTCATTCCCGCAGATGGGTAAATTTAACTACTTTAGGGGAAAAGTCTACCACCTAGGGGAAAAAGAGCAGCGCCGATGAAATTAAAATGCAACTCCTGATAAAGTTCCATATCCAATCAGGAATCACATTTCGCCTTCTTCTGATTGGCAGCTAGTGAACTGAGATATCTATGAACTGTAACTGCATTCTAGATCGTATGGCAGCAAGCAATGAGAGTTGAAAAAAATGTTTGTGGGCATGCGCTAAGTAGCAAATTTCCAGCAAATATTTGGCGAAGGAATCGCTACTTGGCGAAGCTCTTATCCCAGTTTCAAATTGCCGTATATTTTTGGTTTGGGTCAGTTTTCAAAGTCCAAGAGTATATTTCTAGATAATTCGTGTTTTACATAGGATTTAAAAGAAAAATCACAGGAGCTTATACTAAAACGATCCCTAATATTAAAATATTTAAAATTATGAACATCAGGTCATCAAAATTTATTTTCTAACATCATAACTACACAAAACCGGACCTGGAAAAAGTTGTAACCTTCCCCCGAACCTAATAAAATTTGCCCATACCTTATGTATTGCTCCTATGGAGCTGGCAGGGGCTTCCCCCGAACCAGGTTCGTAGGTTCGGGCACTTTTTCCTGGTCTGCACAAAACTCTCAAAATTTTTAAATACAAAAAAAAATTCTTAACAAATTAACATTAAATTGAGTAATAACTAAATTATTTAATTAAATTAAATAATGTTATCAAATTTAATAATTAAAAATATTCACATTATAACTACAAAACTTTTATCAAAATCTATAAATCTAATGAAAATAATTATATTTAGTTTTTATTAATTAATTAAAACTTAATTCTTTAAATTAAGTATAAATTTGGTAAAACAAAAAGAGCAGCTACTAAGATTCGAACCCACGACCATTCGTTCAGCTAGCGTTCATCCTACCCACTGAGCCATCGTTATATACTAGTCTGATAGAAATTACATTATTTAAACTCAATACCTCTAAAGAAGCCAAAATCTCGCCAAACATCTGTCGCCAACTCGAGCATGCGCACAAACCAATTTTTCGGCTCTCATAGGATGCGCCCATACGATTCAGAGGCTAATTGAACTGTAGATCTATAGAGGTCTCGCTTGAGCATGCCTGTTATAATCTGCGAGCTTTGCTGCGTCCCAAGAGGGCGGTTGAATTAAAGAGGAAAACTACCCCTTGGACTATCTGTTAAGCTCTCTACTCATGCCGATACCAACACAAGACCCTAAACTAGTTCCAGTGGACTTGCACCATTTTCATTCTGTCCAGCTTATTTAATTACTATATTGTATGTGACTCGTCGAGGTGTTCTGTTCCTTGGGTGTCTTTTTTCCTCCGGAAAGGTCGAGTTTTTAAATTGTTTGAACTGTTTTTGGGAACTGGGAAATGTCCGGTTCGATTGGTTGTGTGTATGTTTGTAAAACATATGGGAAAGTTGATAGTGTCACCTGTCATATTTACTGTAAAATTCAGTTGTGCGTTTTATTGATTATTTACATGACAATAAGTCTCTGGAAAATTTTGAAC
The DNA here is from genome assembly GCA_024610705.1 of Tetragnatha versicolor. NCBI lineage: Eukaryota > Metazoa > Arthropoda > Arachnida > Araneae > Tetragnathidae > Tetragnatha > Tetragnatha versicolor. Next base: position 57,487 of record JANDEH010000064.1, read on the forward strand.
AAACCCCACTGATCCTATCACTTTCTATTTACGCAAAAAAGAAGGGGGGTACCGTTAAACGGGATGAATCGGAAAACTTATATTTTTTACCTGTTTAATTCCTTTCAAAATCACTCTCAAACATTCACTGGATAAAAAGGTAAACACATTCAAATTAAAAAATATATATATTTTTGCTTTGTTTAAAGCACAAATAAGCGGCTTTATTCACTGCCATTTGACCAGAGGTAAACCAGTAACCAACTCCCAATAGCTAAGTTTTTATTAGTTTGTAGATTTTTAAAACCCAGTCGAAAGATGGAAAATGTTTTAACCATTTGTCCGTATTTAAGCTATGTTAACTTGGGTAAATCGTATTTTTTTCTGAGGAAAAAATAGTGAATAAAATTTAAAGTTTCTGTAAAAAAATGTAAGTCTTTATTTTAGCAAAATAGAAATGATCGATTTTAAGTGTTTTTATTTTAACCCTTTCAGTTTAGCTGCTGTCTTTTCATAGTATATAGCTTGATTTAAGATTTGATTAAAACTACAGGAGCGCTGTCAGTTAAGTATTAATATAGTCAGGGGCGTAGCCAGAGGTGGGATTTGGGGATATCTCCCGTAACAAATACACCGGTTAGCATTTCATATTAAAACAAATATAAAGGCGAATGATTGTAAATTTATTTAAACACTTGTGTATTGAGTTATAAATATATTTGAACGTAATTTATGAAATTTTAGTATAAATTGTAAATGGATCAAGTACTACAAACTGACTTTTCTTTGTTTCGAAGAAACACATGATATACAAACCTAAACAGCTGGAAAATCCTTTCCGTTATTGGGTAATCCTAAATTACATTTAATGGCTTTAATGCTTTTTAATATTTAACCACACAAAAGTGATATACCTTAGTTAACAGGTGACTAAGTAATTAAGTACTTCTATTGTTGTAGTTATCACGGAATAGCACCCCTTACAAGTCGTTATGAAAGATCGATTAAGAAAATGCTAAAGAAGAAAGGTTTATTAAACCAGGAAGTAATCCCAGGTAAATGAAACTGAACGCAATTGACTTACCTTTCTCTTGCTCTGACTATTTGGTTTCAACCCATTGGGAATGTCCGGAGTGCTGTCGGGAGAGAGAAAATAGGGGGAAAACGATATCAGAGCACAAGACCTGCAGAATTTAGACCTTATGTTTTGACAGAAAAACACTTTTTACTTAAAATTGTAAATAATTTAATTTTAGTACAAGAAAATGTATTAAACAGTTACTTCAATTCAACTTTTTTCATTGAATTCTTTAATACAAGGTAAACGAAAACTCTAGTCATTTTAAAAGCTTATAAAATCAAGGAAAATTACCGAATTAAAAACATAAGACGAAAAAACTTAACTTTAGTTAACAATTATTGTGTCAATGAGGAAGTTGCATGATTTTTTTTTATTTTTTTAATCGATTCCTCTTGCAAAAGTAAGCAACTACCCAAAATTTGAGGCCGATCGCGAAATTTTTTGATTGCCAAAAAAATTAACAAAAATCCCCTTTTTAAAAGCGCGCGAAAACGCCAAGAGTTTGGATGTGACGTTATCTTATACTAAACATTGTTGTAAAGCAATGGAGTTGATGGTATTATTGTTGACGTCATCTTATAGTTTAAACAATTAACGTTTTCAGTCACGTGTTTTTTTCTCGACTTTTAAATTAAAATATTTAATTACCTGTACATTTTTTTGAAAAACTGACTAGATATTTCATTTTACCATACAAAAAACCATACGGAACACTTGTTTGTTTTTGAAAATCTGACACATGCAACTTCCTTATTGATGGCGTTAACAATTCATTGAACATTCATTCAAAATATTTTTGTCTTAAAAATCCCCTGTCCAACCGATGCTGGCATTAAAACCGGTTTTTAATATGTTTTTTTTAGACTTTTTGAACTTTTAAAACATCTATGGACTTTTTGATCACCCTGCGTATTTGATTAAATATGTAGAACACCAAGAGGTTATCTACATTTAAAAAATATGAAGTAAAAATTTCTTTATAAAGTGATTGTATAATAAGTTATTTTTTACTCAGCTTTAATTTTAAAACTCCCTGCAGTAATTAATATTTTTTTCCATCTCCCATTATTACTGAAGAATAAAATAGTGTTGGACATGATAATAATTAAAATTTTCAAAAACAAATTAAGCCTATAGGCTTAACAACTTGGAAGGATTTTAATTGCAAAACAAAGCCGTTGTAAATGTGTTAAATATAATAAAAGACCAACAAATTTTTAAGGAAATATCATTATAATATAATCAATAATAATTATAAGAGATTATACTGTACAAAGTTATACTTAAATTACACACATTTTTCTGACACTGAAAATATAAACAACAAAATAAATCTACTGCCTTTTTATTTATACTTTTTGAAACATAGCTTATATTGCCACTAAAAGTGCTGTAAATCATCTTAATGAACTTAACCGCTTTACTAGGGTTACGTATGAATTTTGAAGAATATTCACATATTCATCATCAGATAAAATATAGTAACTCTGTCTTCTTAAAAAGAACTTTTACCATACATTTTTCCAACGAGTTTACAGACAAAAATAAATTCTCTACAACGGAATATCTGTAAAAAGCATCACGTTAGAGTCAAAATTTCATCATCAAAGGAGCTCTGATTTCCATAAAAATAAGATACACAATTTATACTCCAGTGGAAAGTATTTAAAAGAAAAAAACATTTCCGATGCGTTTTTATTGCCTGGGGAATATCCAAACGTCTTTGATTGATAAAGCAAAATTACGCTTCTCTCTGAAAAATGATAAATGAGAGCTTTGAATACTCTAGTCCCTTGTGCAACAATGTAAAACTCAACTCTTGGTAAATGTCGATAAGAAGTTTTTGTTTTACATGATGTATACTGTGTTTCTTCTAGTGGTTCCTCCGATGGGTCGATTTCTTTGAGAACTAGCAAGTTGAAATTGATTGCTAAGCAGATACCTCTTGTCTTGAGATTTTTATTGTGATTTTCTATTCTTGTGTTACTTCTTCCATACTGGGATTTAGAATGTGAAATTGAAAATATCGGAGGATTTGTTTTCGTTGAAGTTTATTTCACAGGAAAGATGAATAAAATTTGCTTCTGCGTAGTGTTTTAAATTTTGAAAAGAGTTTAGGTGAACTGTGCTTCAATGAAATATTTTTTCTTTTCCATTATTTTTATGTCTCATGTTTTTCTTTTATATGAATCTAAAAAAAGGTTATGAATTTTGAGTTTCATTTAATTCATTAGCATCATTTTGATTGATAGCTAAAAAAATGGTTGACACACGCCGAATTAAAATTTACAAAGACAAGCTTACAGAATTACTTTCAAAAAATATTTTTCAAAAAATCAAAATCAAAAAACATTTTTTTTTGGGTGGATTCGTTCTTTAACCGATGGTTATATCCACTGGTTAAGTGGCTGTGAATAATGCCATAAGCCCGCAAGGTTTTTATACTTTGTTAACAATGCGCATGCGTGTGGACTTGATTTTTGCTAATTTTTGGAATTTTTAATAAAATAATAACTGGGGATAGAACCCACGAACTGCCGCATGCTACGCTGGCATCCTACCACTGCTCCCAGCGGTACTAAAACTCAATAGCGGGGATTCAGTAACTCTAAAACTTATTACTATAAGATGTCATTTCTTTCTGACGCATGCGCATTATATCAAATTATAAAAACCTTGCGAGCTTTGTGAATAAGCAGGAGGGACAGATCGTAGATGGGAAAAAGGAATTTTTAAGCTTAGATGTGAAAAATATCAAAATCAACTATGGACTAGATTATTCACATTTAGAATTGAACTTTAAAAACATTTTCTCCTCGGAATGGCTTAATGACTACCATTCAAAAGCCCCGCAATTCCCTTTAGACGCCTTTCATCGGACATGAAATCTATCTTCCCAGGGAAAGAGATCTCAAAGCAGGAAGCCTCTCAGAGAGAGAGCAATCGAGATCAAACTCGTTCCGATGCATCGCTAACCCACCTCTCGAACAAAAACACCCCTTCTTCCACCCACCTCCAGGTAACCATTTCCGAATTACCCCATAAACACCACCAACTTCCCCGAAAGACTTTTTTCCCGCTCTTTCTGCTGTCTTTATTTAAGAAGGTCTCTGCCGAGAGGAAAGTAATAATAATGCATCGGTGATTAAGAGTGCGCCTGCGCGGCGATCCAATCTTGAAAAGAGTCTTTATATTAGTTAATGGGCAGGGAGAGAGAGAAAAAGCGTGAATGCGATTTCTCGCTCCTTCCGCCCATTAGCGCAGCCCCTTTTGTGCTGCTCATTGAATTACGCCGCGCAGCTCCTTCGAAAGGAGCTGATTTGCTGTCATGGAGGGTTTCCTATCTCTGTGACGCCATTCTCTCCGATTGCTTTCTTTGACGGATGCAGCGGAGGCATTTCGCTTTTTTTCTCTCTCTCTCTCTTTTCTCTCCTTTTTTCTGGGAGTGATCGGTTTGGGTAGTGTATTTATCACGCTGTTTGTTATTGGGGCCTCCCTTTTTTTTGTTATCTTTGCAGTAGGTGAAATGGGGATGACGCAGCTTAACGTTTCGTTGGGGGTTCGGTCTTTGTTTGCGAAATTTCTGTGATTGTGTCTGTGAACCAAGTTTCAAATCCCGAAAATAAAGTTCCTATACTTAGTTGCAACTTAACTTGAGCCTATGCTGAGAGCAACCAAGTAGTTCCCCGCGAGGTGTCTGAATTTTGAGTGAAATTTAGAGCTTCAATTTTGAATAATGATTAGTTTTTTAAATCCATGTATATTAAACATCTTTTCATCCCTATATGCATAAAATGTTCATTATTATTATTTTTTAAAGTGGCGTAACGCGTAGTAGTACAACTCGCTCTCAAACTCGTCAGCCAATAAGAGCTTCTAGCAACCCAGCAGGCTTTCTGTATACTCTGATTTTCTTTCGTGTGGCCATGACGTCAGGCTAAATTTAAGTTGCATTCGAGTATAGCTGTTTTGACCAGACTGGACCACAATAATTGAATTCAAAGTATTTTTTAAAATTAAAAATGCTGTTATCTCAATATTAAAATTATGTTTTCTATTTTCAATGCAATAAGATGACTGCTATTCATTTTGAACTGGCGCCTGAAGAATAGTGCTTTCCCCCTTGCTAGAAGTGTAACCATGGCTACGCTCTTCGCGCGGCTAACAGTAAGCCGCTGTGAAGTTGATAGTTGCCATGGTTACTGATTCGGTGGTGGGAAGGAAATATCGTCACCTTAGAATCAAAAACTACTATCTCCATTCGGCAACCTTCTGAAATCCCGATCCTTGGCGATCAGATCGGTGGAGAAGCTCGTTTTTTGGTTTGTAAGAGCTGACATGATCGAGTAGAAAAGATCAAAACCAATCAAATTATTTTCTACAACGATCTAAACGCCAAGAATTGGGATTCCCGAAGTTTGCCGAACGGAGATAGTAGTTTTTGATACTAAGGTGACGATATTTTCGGGAGCCAGTTCAAAATGAACAGAGTATACGATCACGAAATGATACAAATTAATTAATATTTCTTAAATTTCATTAGCTAAATGAAAAGTTTTCTCCCTTCAATTTGAAAATCTACAGTATAGTTTTATTTTAACTATGACTAAAGAAAAACGTTTAAGTAGAAAAAAACCTTTTCTACACTTTATTAAGTAGAAAAAACTTTTCTACTGCAAAAGTCAATGCCAAAAACATCTTTTAAGAAATCGGATGTTAATATTTTTAATTGAAAACATATATTTAATAATAAATTATCTTTTGATAAGCATAAAATCGTGCAATGCATAAAATTTTGAAATTATTCGCTACATATATGAGTTACGTTGTTATCAAAAAATATGACTGATAAGGTAGGTGGGGGCAAAGCCACGCAATTTTCAGTATTTTTAACATTGTCGTCGAAAGGGGGTAGATAATCCCGAAATTTTAATTGGAGATGTTAGATTGAGATCTTACCTACAAAACCAATCCAAGTTTAAACTCTTATCGATGGTATTTTAGGAGAAATTTACAATTTAGTAGAAAAAAAAGTTCGCGGGGCTTTGCCTCTCAAAATGGGGCATAGACCCGCACTTGCAAACCTTGGTGCCCAAATGAAATAAACAGTGATAAACAGAACTTTTCATTATAAAAACACTAAAAATAATGCTCTTAATGTTGTTTTAATATATCTAAGCCAATCAACAATATTAAATATAAGTATGATCAGTTTTAATGAAAATTGTCAATCTGTTGTAGCAATTAATTTCAGATTGACCAGATATCTTTCAAAAAGGAGAAAGGATGGTTTCAGGTAGAGGGTTGGCATCTCGGACACCTTTATTAACCTCTTTAGAGATCAAGTAGTCCCATTTTCCTTTAGGGACGAATTCCTGAGCTTTTTAAACTGCGTAGATTTGCCCCAAAACACCAGCGTGGATTTGCCCCGTTTTACTTTATTTTGAAAAACAAGCCTTATTATTTTTAAAGACATGTTGAGGCAATTCTTTCAAAATGAAACTGAAGTTGAATTGCTATCTTATCATTGGGCTATTTGTTTGTATTTCTCCTCAAGCCCTATTTTATGTAATTTTTAAGTAAAAGATCAGAAAAATTACATCAAAATGATGAAAAACAAACTTACAGCATTTTTTAAACTCATGAGTCACTTAGGGGTACGAACTTTCGCAGAACAATAGGTCATAGTAAGACAAACCAACCACCTGGTTTTCAACTTTTGAATTGATCATTAACAATTAAAAATCACGGTGCGTGGTTTTGCCTCGTGCGGGTTTTTACCCCCACCTACCCTATATATAAAAACTTATTTTACAGTTAATAACTATAACTAAAACTAAAAATTATTTTACTGTCAAAGTTAAGTTTTCCTGTTAAATAACGGTAAACATTAATCTTCGATAGACACCTCATACGAATAAAAGTCTTAGAATTAAACTTAGCATAGCCGCTTTCGTAATAAAGAAATTACCCATTGCATTTACGTCCATAAATCATTGGCATAAGATAATTATGCTTGTGATTACTAACTTACACATTGACTTGTAATTAGTGAACTGTGCTTGATAAATGGAACTGTTAATCTCGCTTAATGTGTACCCTATGGCACTTTTAAGAACGTTTCGATCCTATTGACTTGCCTCTTCCCCTTGTAAGCTTAAGGGTAATGAATAAAAATTACTGCCACGAAAACGTCCAGATTTACTAGAGAAAAAAGCTTAATTATTGAGGACGGGAATTATCAGTCATGTAATGCTAAAAGTCATTTAATGGAACGATGTATTTATTGGCATGGATTTATAGTCAAAGTAAATAAATGGTAGTGAAGATACATGACAGAAAATATTTTTGATGTATTTGGGAAATGTAGGAAGGAAAATGTTAGTGAGGACAAAGCCTTATTTGATCTTGACTCGCTTTTTACATAAGTGTTTTAGTAGTATATAAGTATTGGTTTTTAAGTGAAAAAATTATGAAAATACATGATAGTGCGAAAGGATAAATAATGTATCGTGTTTAGTAAAGTAGTACATGGAACCCACATTGTTTCATTTTCAGTTACATAAGCATTCAGTTACATTCATTACATTCAGTTTAATTACATAAGCTAGTTTTTAAAACAAAAAAACGTTTAGTTCTTAATTCAGTTGCTTTGAATTGGAGAAGGTTTGATATGCTATAAAAATATTAATAAAAATCTGTATTTCTAAAAATTCCTTTAGTGAATTTTTTCAAGACTCCAATACGTCATATGAGGCCCCTAGTTTCAAAACCGGACATATGCATTTTGACACAGCTTTCATAAAAGAGTCGACCATTTGATGACCGCGAATCATCGGTCACCAAATGGAAGACTAGTTGCCGCTATATCACGGCCGGTCTCCTTTCCGGACCACGACTCAAATAAAGATTAACCCAAGTAAAAGGATGTTATAACAAGTTTTTACGATTTCAGTATATCCCGCTGGATCTGCGGTATGGTGCATGCTCTGCATGCGGGAGATACATATTTCAATCCCCGGTAACTGTTTAATTTAAAAATAAGAACAAAATTATTATTCAGTGTTATCATTTGAGTCGGTGTAAAACATGGCGGCCGGAACGGGCGACCAGCCGTGATATAGCATGATATCGTAATATTCCATTTGGCGACCGCGTCGACTCTTACCGAAGCTGTGCCAAAATGCATATGTCCGGTTTTGAAACTAGGGGCCTCATATATCTTTATTTCCTTCCTAATATTAAAACCTTAAGGCAAAGTAAGTCCGTAAAAACTCTTAGTTTTTGTATCGTTGAAACTTGTTAATGAACTTTTTTACTATCCCTAATGCCATAAGCACAAATACATGGACACAAAGAAAAATTTAGCAGTACAACAAAATTGATGAACTAATTATGTTCAGTTAAGGGGTGTCTATAATTTGTCAGCCATCCATTTACTGTTCCCCCAACGATAGTAAAAGGGTCACGTGATTTTTACAGACTTTGCACGGCCAATAGTTGGGTAACCGTTGACAGTTGGGGGTCTAGCTTCTATATACAAGCAAATGTCTCTTCCTCTTTCAATTAACTGCCCCTCAACTTCCCCGTCTCCCCTCCAAAATAATAGTTCCAGCGATGTCAAAATCACGTGACCCTTTTACCATCGTTGGTTTAACTAGTGGAGTTTCTTTATTTTATTTTGTTTTCAAACTAAAGACAATAATACAAAAAAAACGAAAATACAGCAGCTACCTTAAATATGTGTTTTTTTTATTTGGGTGGGGAATATAATCGGTCACAAATATTCTCTAGCTTGTGTGCTTTATCTCAAGAATACACCTAGAGAAAGCCGAGAACTGAACTCAACACCAGTTACATTGCGCAGACCCTGGCCCCTATCCATGTTAATGCTTGAAAAACTTTTAGTTTTACCAATAAATTTATAGAAAATGTTTTTACTAAAAATAATAGGATACATATTGTACCGTAAATGTGATAACCTTTCTCGATTATACTCCCACATTAACACTCTGGAATTATTTCGTAGCGAATCTGAATAAACTTGAATTATTTAAATTAGCCCGCGAACATCTTTCCCCATTTTCTCTATTTCACAAACAAATTCAATCCATTATCGTGTTCAAAGAAAACTGCTTTGCTCAAGAGATAAAAAAAAAAAGAAAAGCAAACCGTAGCTCCCGGCAATATCATTATCAACGAAACTCCAGAGTAACAGTATTAGACAAAGCTAATAATGGCTCTCCGGAAAATTTAATAACAGTTTTATAGGGAGGGAACGGATACTTGTTATGAACGGAACTCCTTTCAGTTTCATTAAGTTCTAAATCGATTTTAATGTGAGCGTGAGGATTCTGTGGTATTTCTGATACCATTGGAAGGAATTCGATTGAAACTGTTGTTTTGTCTCCAATTGCGGGTTTTTCCTCGAAATTACTCCTTTGTTAATTTGGTGGAGAAATCTTTATTTAAGGGGGAGAATTCTTAGAAAGTCCTTGAGGTGTGCTTAAGAATTTTGAAAATTGATTGCGCTTACTGGACAAGATCGTTTTGCATATACTCTGATGAAAACGTAAATTTTAAAATGTAGGATCAGATTTAGGTTTAGGTTTAGAAAAATGAATAATCCAATTATACCACAAGAAGAGCAGGTAAAAAGAGGAGTGTTCTAAACGTCACGTTTCATTACATACCTATAGTTCTTTAAAATAAAATGTAAAACCATGATTATGTTGTTATGCCCTGTTTATTAATTCGTTTTTCTGAAGCTGTATTCGGGCCTTATCAGAAATTTCGATTCCCGAAAAGTTGTTTTCGCTGCATCAAAACTGTTTTGAAGGAAAAACCTGTTTTAAAGGTTACTGTCGATTGCTGTGAAAACAACCACTGTAAAGATAAAAAAGGATGACTGCTTTCAACTGTTTTGAATGTACATTATTTTAATCCCGTTAATTAATTAATGTCATTAAATTTTAATTCATAAAACTTCTTTTAAATTGTTTAAAATAAAAATATGTGGATTTCACTTTATAGTATAACTTTATCCATTTGGTAATGCAAAACTTTTGCTTGTTCGGATGTGATAAGGATAGAGATTAAGTTAATCTAGTAATTACCACTGACCTATCAACATTAAAAGACTTTTTAAAACTTTTTACATTAAAAAATAACATGTAAATCCATATTCGTCATTCCCATTACCTTCACATTTTAAAGTTACACACACAAGCTAAAGTTTCTATCCCTTCCCCAATAAATATTTATTTTCATCCGAAATATGGCCAAAGCAAATAATTCCGCTTCAGAAAACGCCATAAAAATAACCAAAAAAGCCATCTTCGGTGTATTTCAGCGTTTCAGCAAATTTCGAGACAAAGGGCCCGACGTTATTAAATAAATATTTCGAACATGAAAATAAACATTGCTTCAATTCCAAACGATGAATCGGGAAAATAAAAAGAGCGCTTCCAAAAATACTTTTTTCCTTCTCGTGAAACACACAGAGAAAAACTCTCTTATTCAGCAGGCAGGCTCAATTTTCCCCCAAAAAGATTTCCTCTAACCCAATCCCACAAGACGAGAGAAATTGAATTTATGCCGACTTTTATTTAACTTGGAGTTACCCCTCACGCTTTATATTACCCCTTTTAAACATGCGGGGAATAAAGGGAATTTAATTTTCCCGCGGTCATTCGGCGGCCGAGGACAACTCACCTTCACTCGTTCGTTCGATGCAACAATATCTCTTCTTCTTTTTTTCTTTGGGTTTGTTTTAATGATTTTGGATTGAGGTGCATAGTTGAAGAAAGGTTGTTTTAGAGTGTTTTTTTCTTCTTTTGGTCTGTGGCAATAGATTTCGGTCGTTTGTCAGCCGAATGGGGTAATTCGTTTCATGAACAGGAAAGGGGTTAGCAGTCCCGCTTTTATTTTAATTCCCTTTTTTCTTTAGATAGGTATTGATCAGTGAAGAGAAGAGTTGATGTGTGTTCTTGTTTAATAGGAAGAATGCAAATGTGTAAATAAGGATTCTAAAACATCTTTACTAGACATATAAAGAGAATGATATATTTTGTGGCTTGTATAAAAGTGTGTAAATAATCAACGAAAATAATCCATGATCATTCATAAACCTTGATCTGTCATTCTACGAGTCCGTAAACTTAAATAAAAAAAGGTTCAATTTATGTTTCAATCATTATTATTTTTGCATTTAAGAGATAAGAAGAGTTTGTTCAAGATAAAGAATACAAAATTACTCTTTATGTAAGCTTTTGCTCGTTTTTTTAAGCAGAGTTTCGGACAATTTTTTAAGGTGCTATAATTATATAATTCATTACTTTATCGCTTTTTTTAAGAAAGCGCATAGAATTGCCACTGGATGGCTTCTTTCAAGAATACCTCGAATAAGCATATTTTTTAGGTAAATCCTTAAATGTCAGATGAAACAACACTCATTAAATACTTCTACTTTTTCTGGTTTGTTAACTCTATACATTGTGTATGTGTTTTTATGACTCCACTTTTACTTCATTATGTAACTGATTATAGTTTTTTAGTTACTATCTCAATGCGTCTACAAATGTGCATTCTAGATCTAACTTAAAATATTATTTAAATAGTGTTTGAGTTTTTAGTGAGTCTCAGAAATTAAAGATTTTAAGAAATAGTGCAAATTTTTATGTGATGAACATTTTAATACAGATACGTTGTTATATACTAGCTTATTTTGTTCATATTTTTAAATTTTAAACTAACACTAAATAAATAGATAGTATTCGAGTTATTTCTCATTAACACTCAGAAATGAAAGATTTTAAGAAAGTGTGCAAATGTTTATGTTATGAATATTTTAATACAGATACGTCTTTAGATCAACTTATTTTTGTCATATTTTTTTATTTTAAACTAAAAGAGCATTTTCAATCCCATGACTCGGACCTAGCAACGGCCTTAGCAACAGATTGTTTGACCTACAGTAGTTTACAGTTAAAAGCAAATAACTGGTCATGGAGACCTTAGCAACAGACTGTTACTCTATTACTTGGTCTCTGAATACACACAGTTCATAGATTTTGTTTATTCTAACGATTTATTGTAATAGAAATAAATAACGATGAGAACATTAAATCCGATATTTTACTGTAGGTTTTCATACTCCAAGTGTTTTAAATCAAGTTCAGGAAAAAAAACACAAAATATTAATAAAAACAGTTCATAAAAATTAATCCTGAATTATAAATAACCAACAAGTAATTTTTCACAATTTGATCATTTCTTTTTATTCCTTCATTAATTAATCCCTTTAATAATCAAGAATTTAAAGCAGTTTTCTCATCTTTCATAACCATTTATTACCACTCCTTATAAAGTGTAACACTGTCATCTATGAGCGAACCATCCCACAGAAGCTAACATCTGCCTAACTAGCCTTTTAAATTCCACTCGGGCAAACAATCTTCTTTCCTTCTTTCATTCATTCATATGAGGGCCGAGACGAAGTCTCTTTCGGAATAACCCTATTACACACAGCTGTGGCCAAAGCCTTATTTGGGGATGGGTCAATGCTTTGTGTTTGTTTTGCTAATATTTATTCTCCTTATAATGGAGCACATTTGCTCGGTATGGGCTGAAATAAGATTTACTGAACTTCTAGATTAACTTGGAAAATTTCAACCTCTTATTATAACGTTTAACTTAAACATTTTGACTAAGATTTTTGACAGTTTATTAATCTTAGTTAGATTTGTAGTTTAAGAAGTTTTATGTTTCGGGATGTAGGAAATTTAATATGTTTATGGAAATTTGTGATGGTATACTCGTTCGAATGTTCTATTTGTGGAGATCAAATCAAATTCATAAAATGAGACATAATATTAGATGTAAAGTATGTAGTTCATATTATGATTAAAAATTTATATTGATGTCTTGTTTTATAGATAAAGTCTTTATTTATATTGTTTGAATAAAATGAATGTAATTTTTATTTTACTTTCTTCTTCTTCAGCAGCACTACAGCCTGGTGCAGACCAAGGCTTTCTCCGTCTGCATTCTCCATGCGGCACGACTTTTTGCCAGGTTTCTCCACCTGTTATTGTGTTTATTTTACTTTTGTAAATTTAATTAGTTATTTTAATTTAGCTAAGAAGCCTTTGTAAATTTAATACTCCTAGTTACAGTTTTGAATTTTTTCTATTTATTCATTAATCATATTTTTCGTCCCCATTAATTTTCTGGTCAAAAAATTTTTTAGGTATGCTTTGCTAAAAGGTAAATTCCATTTTGAAGTTTGATTACATTGTAAACAGGTGTGTAAAAAATTATTAGGCAAATTAAATCAAAATTATCTTGTTATTTGGTTTCTTTTTAGAATTCACTCATTAACTGCGATTAATGTACAATAAAAGTCACATGATCTATGACTGTTAAAAAAAGTTCGATGGTAATAGTTTAATTTAACTAAAATAAAATATATATGGTTGGTTAAAAAATAACAGAAGCAGCAAACAAAATAATTTTTTTTCCATAAGTGAGCAGGTAGTTTTAATATCAATAAAATGCAGTAGTAGAGAAAATCGGGGGCTATTGGATGATTCAAAATTCAAACCCATTTTTTATTAGAAAAAGTGACATAATTAGATATGTTTTTCATAAAATATTTAAAGTTACTCAATTTTATGTATGGAAATTAGAAAAAGCTCCAATTAAAATTATAATGTAAAGACTTTCATAAAAAGTCAGTTGTGTATCAATGTTCACTTACACTTTTTTAATATATAGATCATAAATTAACCCTTAAACATTCAGAGATAAAAAAATCACAATTTAACGAAGGTTCATATATTTAATAAAAATATCATATTAAGGAAATAAGAGGGAATTTTCAAAGGGATTTTCGGGATCCTTAAAAATTTATACTCTGTGAGCGAGTAAGTTCAATATAACACTCTTCTCTTAAGCAGACACTAATAATATGCGCAGCCTTTACTCTAAACAAAGTATCGCAAGAATTTAACAAACTTCAATTTTCTCTCTCGACTTCTAACTCAAAGCATCGAAATTAACGATTTTGTAACCGAACTCCATTGGAAAGGCAGGGGCCTAATTATTGAAGGCATCGGCATCCCCCGATCCTCATTGAATAGATTAAAACTTTCTCCTCTTAAATCCACTTCCCAAACGACTCCTTAAGCCGGAGAGTCGCGAAACCAATTCGCCAGGGGGACAAAGAAACCCGGATTAGAAAACAATTCTTTTTCAACCGGACAGTAGAGTGATTGTGTGTTGAGAGTCCTTTAAACATTTGGAGTCATAGTAATCTTCGTGGCTATCATCTCCCTTGCCAAACAGACGCAGAGTGTAGAAAACTCCAAAGATATGCTACAAAATTAAGTAATGATGAAGAGAAGATACTCAAGAGTAAAAAGATCCTTTAGAGCAATGTTCTGTACTCTATTCATTTTGAACTGGCGCCCGAAGAATAGTGCTTTCCCCCTCGCTAGAAGCGTAACCATGGCTACGCTCTTCACACGGCCAATAGTAAGCCTTCTTCGTCGCTGTGAAGTTGATAGTTGCCATGGTTACTGATTCGGTGGTGGGGGAAGGAAATATTTTCTGGCGCCAGATTAAAATGAACAGAGTATAGCTGCTGAGAGGAGGATCAAAAAATCTCAAAATAACCTAAAGATAAAAATTGAGTTAAACCTCTAGCAACACAAACCCGGCCCCGGTATGACAGTTTATTTAATTTACATATTCAGTAAAAGCTCTCGTCGTGTGAAAGTAAACAAACCATCCTTTTAGAACTGAATTTCCATATCCACTAAATATCAAGCATAGGAACGCTCAAGAGCGAAGAAATTCTGAAGAGCATAGTAGTCCTATGAAGAAAACTACCGCTAAATGAGGAGGGGGAAACGATAGAGATAAGAGAAGATGCTAAAGATTAAATGAAACGCCCAAGAAAAAAAAGATGCCGAAGAGCAATAAGAGGCTTAAGAACAAAGCTATGTTAAAAAGTAAAAGGTAGTTTAAGTTATAGAGAGATCTAAGAGAAAAGAGGTGAGAAGCTCAAGAAAAAAGTGATGATTAAGAGCAAATTAATGCTCAAATGCAAAAATGAGGTTCATAACAAAGCGATGCAAATGAATAAAAAGTAACTTAAGAATAGAAATATGCAAAAGTTCAAGAGTGCAGGGAGAGGCTCATAAGCAAAGATATGCTAAAGAGCAAATATAGCCGTTTATGGGACTTGTACTTTAGATATATTTTTGTCACACTCGGTGTTCGCTATGAAGGGTAGCCATACCAAAGTTCTTTCTAAATCTAGTTCCTTTACGGTTCCCCAGGAAAAATATGTCGCTTGACTTACGCCACACAGACCCCCTTTAGAAAGAGAAGTGCAATAAAATAAAGCCGAGCACGGCTCACTAAACTTTGAAGTCGTGCCCGTATTGGGCTCACTTCGGTAGAGGAGGGTTTTTTCTTCTTTTTTCTCGGCCCGCTTCTACCCGACTTTCTTTTATTGTCGCTCGTGTGTCGCAGATTTATTAAGATCCTCGAGAAGAAGGGAGACAATTAAGTAATATTCCGAAGGGGGTGGATTTCGTAAGGGGGATTTATGACCCACGGGGAGTAGGGTTTTTTCTTCCTCTAGGATTTGGGGTGGCCGTGTAAGCGTGAAGGGGGTTTTGATCTAATTTAGCATGAATTAGTTTTTGAGGGCCAAAACAAAGTACGGGTTTTGTGCGGGGATTTGAAAAGAAGATGAAGCGTTAAATTTTTCTTTTGAGTTAATGTTGTTTTCGAGACATTAAATCTTTTGTTTGGGGAGATTACTGTGCTGGGGAACATGACCTTAAGTCGAATAACAATAGTTTAAGTGCTCGTAAAGAGGATCCCTTACCCGGCTGAATTTGAATGACTTTTGTACTTTGGTTTTAAGGATAACTGTAAACTTGTTTTGGGCTTCCCTAGGGAATTAATTCTATTCGATTCAGATAATTTATGATTTTGTTTTGGTATAATGGCGTAAGTTGTAAAGTTACTAAACTATCTGAATGTTTAATGTAGAAAAACAGCTATGAGATTAGTCTTCAATGTGTTCACTACTAAGAAGATTTCTCTTTTATAATCCAATTTAAATATAAAACTTTGCATTGTGTTCAATGAATCGTGATTTGTATAAATTCGTTTTTCTATTTCCTCTTAGTGTCTTTATACAGCAGAAAACATCAATATAAATTAATTGTGACAGTTTGATATTAGCAAATAGAATAGTGAGAAAACCGTTTTCTCACACATTCCTCTAACCAGAGGTTACTGGTGAATAACTCTTCTTTTCATAAATAGAATAGTGTTACGCCCAACTAATTTTATCAAAGAGTATCTAAATCCATATGAAAAATTGATGATACAATTTTAAACTCATTTTAATTATTTTAAGCATTATTTTTATTTATGAACTATGTACTTACATGACATCTTAAGTCTAAGTCTAGAATAACTTTAACTACTTAAATATAGATCTTTAAATACAGCAAAAGTTAAAATATAATTGACCCAAAATCGTTGAAAAACAAACAGATAAAACTAAATTAAAACTTTGAATTAAATTTATTGCAAAATTTAAAATTTCCAATTGAAAGTTGAACCATACTCCAATAACTATACCTTGTAGAGTTTTGAGCGCACTCGTTTTAGGTGTGAACATCGTTTAGAAAATCTACAGAAAAACCTTTTAACACTTCACCTTAGCGTGCTCCCTCAAAAACACAAACTACATAAAACTATTCCCCATTATTTTTAAAACATAAAAAACACCCCTTCATTCTAGCTTTCGCCGCGATCGTTAGACAAGATTAATCTCTGCGTCCTCCGGTTTTGATAAGAAAGTTTCTGTTCAAGGTGCTAAACGGCTTAAGTTCCATCAAAAACTTTCCAAAACAGCTAATCTCTCTTATAAAAGCTTCACGGAAACGCGATATTATTGCCATTGCGTGCTTGAATCGACATCGGGCGAATCGATGAAGAATCGCGTCCCTTGTGTTGCACGAAAGCGCTTCTTTTTTAATCGAAACTGGCGTGCCGAGTGCGTCGATTCACGTTAGTTTGTGGTATATAGGATTATTGGTCAGATAGGGAGAACATTGATCATCTCGTCGCTTAAGATGACGCATACAATATCTAACGTTTTGCAATTGGGCAATTTGTATTTCAGAAGGCATCAAAGCGTAATTGGCCCCTATTTACCGACATGGTTAGTACCAAATTTTATGTCATAAATACAGACAACAAAACATGGTTGCCAAATAATCACTATTTATAACTTGACATTCTGAAGTAGGGATCAAAAAAATGTTTCGATTCGATTCCGGAATCGATTCCTGAGGTTCAATTCTTTCGATTCTTGGATTCGATTCCTGAAGTCCGATTCTAACCTGGAATCGATTCCTTAGGGTCAGTACCGAAAAAATCGAATCGAACTTATCTATTTCAATCACAAATCAAGGATAATTAGTAATTACTAATTTAATTCATAATCAGCAAAATATTAAATAATTATCAAAATACTTATTAATTGGTGAACAAAATTGTTAATATATCTGTAATAATTAGAAAATTACGTTCGATTCCAAAGATTCGATTCCTACTAGAATCGATCCCTTCAAAGGTTTGATTCTTTGGTATCGATTCCAAGGCATTTGATTCCGGAATCGATTCCTTCAGAAATATTTAGAATCCTATTCTGAAGCAGGAATTGGTCAGAGTGAAAGGTTTTAGGTTGCAGCTTAAGCAAAGAATTTCGCTTCACTTTTCAGTAGAATCTATATATATAAAATCCAAATACCATTCATTCATTCATTCATTCATAACACTCATCACGAAATCTCCAAAACTGCCGGACCGATAGGCTTGAAATTTGACAGAGACCTTCCTCTCAGCCACTGGACGCGCACTAAGAAACGATTTTAAAATCGAACGACTCCTTCCCTGTTTTTAGGCGCTTTTTCGACTCCGTTTTACCCATTGAAATAACATTATACATTGTTGAAATGCATAAAATGCAGGGTTTACTTCTCTATCTTAAGGCGACGTCTTGCCTCACTTGATAAAATATAATTTGAAAACAATTTATAATTTACAATGAAATTTAAGAAGAAAACAGTGTGAATATCTGTATTTAAATATTATAACAGTAATCAGAACGCCGAAATATATTAAAATAATTAATTACTTTTACTTTCTTTAAGATTTTAATTTTCTTAAATTTATGGATCAAAAATTGAAAAGTTTCCATGAAAACAGAGCTAAAATTTCACAGAGCATGGTTTACTAGACTATAATCACTAGATTTTTTTTATTATAACTAGCAATCTGTTTTTACTTTTTAAGTAGCTTTTAAAGAAGTTGGTTATTTTAAGAAGAAGGCACGATTTTAATAGTTTTTTACTTGATAACTTTTTATCGAGGGATATGAAATTTATTTTATTTTGAAATTGAATTTTTGAGGAATTTTGAAAGGGAAGCGGGAATACTTCATGAAAATTCTGTTTAAGACTTTAAACACTAAATTTCAAATGACTGAGATGATTTCAATTAGATTGTTTTCATCACATAGAAAGGATAAATGTTTAATAGGCAAAAAATCGGGATGGAATGAGTTATCACATTTGGAACTGGGATGGAAAAAAGGCACCGGAATACCGGGATGAAAATTTTCGGGAACACCAGGATATGAAAATTATTGGGAACACCGCCGGTATATGAAAATTATCGGGAAAACTGGGATATGAAAATTATCGGGAACACCGGGTTATGAAAAAGTACCGGGAACACCGGGTCATGGAAAAGTACCAGGAACACCGGAATATGAAAATTATCGGGAAAACCGGAATATAAAAAGGTACAGGGGAAACTGGGATATAAAAATTATCGGGAAAACCGGGGTATCAAAAAATACCGGAAACGCCAGGATATGAAAAAGTACAGGGAACACTGGGATGTGAAAAAGTACCGGGGACACCGGGATATGAAAAGGTGCCGGGAAAACAGGGATATGAATATTACCAGGAACACGGGGATATGAAAAGAGTAGGGGACACCGGGGTGATTGGTGATACGAAAAATCGGACATAAACTTGGGAGAACTTAAAAAAAGGAATAAATACACTCCACCCGTGCAAGGCCGGGCAAATCAGCTAGTCTATACAGGGTGTTTCAAAATTGCGTTGCACGGCTTTTATTCTGAACCAGCGCCTCCTAGGGTCATGGAAGTAAGGTCTACCCCTAGGTAAGTGAGCCTGGAGAATCCATTGAGATGACTTACGGCGCCCCTAGCGGCGAAATTGAAAAGTTAAAAAAATTAATTTAAAAACTAAAGGAGATAGGGCAAAAACCTCAGTGAGAGTATTGTTGCCAACGTCAAGAAGAACTCATTGAAAAAAATTTGATCAAAATATCTTGAATATTCGCGGAGATATTAGCATGTGAAAATAGCACTTTTTCAAGGGTCAAAAAGTAAAAAGTTCGCATATTTGCAAATTTTTTTGATTTTTTGATTAAATTTTGTGTTCTTTCAATCAAAAAAACCCAAAACTACACAATAACACTGAAAAATTTGCAAATATGCGAACTTTTTACTTTTTGACCCCTGAAAAAGTGCTATTTTCACATGCTAATATCTCCGCGAATATTCAAGATATTTTGATCAAATTTTTTTCAATGAGTTCTTCTTGACGTTGGCAACAATACTCTCACTGAGGTTTTTGCCCTATCTCCTTAAGGTTTTAAATTAATTTTTTTAACTTTTCAATTTCGCCGCTAGGGGCGCCGTAAATCATCTCAATGGATTCTCCAGGCTCACTTACCTAGGGGTAGACCTTACTTCCAAGACCCTAGGAGGCTCTGGTTCCGAATAAAAGCCGTGCAACGCAATTTTGAAACACCCTGTATATATAAAATCCAAATACGGGTGATTCATTCATTCATAACACTCATCACGAAATATCCAAAACTGCCGGACCGATAGGCTTGAAATTTGACAGAGACCTTCCTCTCAGTCACTAGACGCGCACTAAGAAACGATTTTAAAATCGAACGACTCCTTCCCTGTTTTTCGGCGCTTTTTCGACTCCGTTTTACCCATTGAAAAAACATTACACATTGTTGAAATGCATAAAATGCAGGGTTTACTTCTCTATCTGAAGACGACGTCTTGCCTCACTTGAAAAATTATTACTTCAAAACATTTTATAATTTACAATTAAATTTAAGAAAAACAGTGTGAATATCTGTATTTAAATATTATAACAGCTATCAGAAAACCGAAGTAAATTAAAATAATTAAAATTAATTTACTTTCTTTAATATTTTAATTTCTCAAAAATAAACATATTTATGTAAAATAGCAAGAATTTAAAAGTTTCCAAGGAAACAGAGATTAAATTCCATTGTTTCATAGAGCATCATGGTTTACTAGACTATATAATCACTAGATTTTAATTTAATAGCAACTAGCAATCTGTTTTTACTTTTTCAGAGTAGCTTTTAAAGAAGTTGGTTTTATTAATAAGAAGACAGGCTTACTTGATAACTTTTTATCTAGGGATTTTTGAAATTTATTTATTTTGAAATATAATTTTTGCAGAAACTTAAAAGGATAGCGGGAATACTTTATGAAAATTCTGTTTAAGATTTTACACACTGGATTTCAAATGATACAGATGATTTGAAGTGGATTGTTTTTATCACATAGGAAGGATAAATGTTTAATAGATAAAAAATCGGGATGGATTGAGATATCACAGTTGGAACTGGGATGAGAAAAAGGCACTGGGAATACTGGGATGAAAATTATCGGGAACACCGGGTTATGAAAAATTACCGGGACACAGTTGGAACTAAGATGAGAAAAAGGCACCGGGAATACTGGGATAAAAATTGTTGGGAACACTAGGATATGAAAATTATCGGGAAAAGCGGGATATGATAGGTAACAGGGAACACTGGGATATGAAAAGGTACCGGGAACACAGGGATATGAAATAGTACCGGGAACACTGGTATATGAAAAGGTGCTTGTAAAACCGGGATATGAAAATTACCGGGAACACGAGTATATGAAAAAAGCACCGGGGACACCGGGATGATTGGTGATAAGAAAAATCGGACATATAACTTGGGAGAACTTAAAAAAAGGAATCTATACACTCCACCCGTGCAAGGCCGGGCAAATCAGCTAGTAGGATTATAAACCAGTGTTGTAGTTGAAGTAAGTTGTAGTTGATGTAAGTTGAAGTTGAGCCTGGGAGTTTCACAGGGTTCGCCAGTGTTGCAATAATGCATAACGTGAAACATTATTTTCCTCAAAAATTCCTCCTTAAATTAAAAAAAAAATTGGAAGTCATTCTTTCAAAAACAGTCTCGTTTTAAAATATTTTTCTTAAATAGAACATTAGACATTTAGTAAAATTTTTTTTTCTCTCAAGTGGGAGAAATTGCCTGTCTTTTTTTCAGACGAAGACAAAAACAGAGAAACGAAAGAGAAAGAGGAAAATGAGAGATATGAAGAAAAAGCAATACATAAGAAGAGTTAAATAAAAAAGACTGAGAAACAGAGAAAGAATGAGAAAAGTAGAGTGGAGGAAAGAGAGAAAGGGGAAGAGAGAAGAAGAATGATAAAGAGAAAGAAAGAGAAATAGAGACGGAGAGAAAAACAAACAAAAAGACAGAGTGAGAAATAAAGATAAAAGATGAGAAAGAAATAGGGGAAGAGAAAAGAAGAGATATTTCTAAATCTACCCTTCTCGTCTTTGAGACTCCTTATTGGCAAGAAGGGTTGCCTTACTAGAGCGCTTCCTATGAGTAATATCTCAACGGTTCGTGGTGGAAAGTACACAAAGATGTCGTGGGGCATTTTTGATCGTTTATTGGACTTCAGGGCTATGGTTGTCATTTTCGTCCTAACGAGTGTTACTTGCATGAAGTAGGGAGATTGCTTGAGCAATTTGCATAAGTATGTCATGTACTTATTCTCTTGTGTAAGTTTCTCTTCATAATGATCCTTGGTATAATGAGTGGACAGGAAGAACATTGAGTATGATATGGTGCTATTATAATACAAACATTGAAGCTTTGTTGTGTATTATTAGAAGGAGCATTTTGTTTCTTAGTCCAAGCTATTTTTCGTTTGAGTTCAGTATATATTTATTTACATATTTATTATTTTTATGCAAACGACTACTAGACTATCGTAATTGCATTAAAGTTCTTTGAAGCGAAGTAAAAAAAAGTTATTCTAGACGAAATGCTTGAAAATTTTGGGATAAGATTAAAAGCAAGAAAAAAAAGAGTTTAAACTTTCAGGTGAAATCAACGGAACGGACATAACTGACGAACTTAGAAAAACCTACTATATTCCAGCAAACGAATCAGTTATGACTTTAACAACGGACAGTTGCAGTGACTTTTTAGACAATATTCTAAGTGTTACAAATAATTATACAAAGCTAATTAATATTGTATCTTAAGTTTTTAGATTTTTAACTAACCTCAGGTATCCTCAGACAAGGATGATTGGACCTGTTACAAAGGATGAGAGAGTAACGGCTGAAAATAAAATAATCCGTATGGTTCAATTAAGTAAGTTTAAAGAGGAAATCACCGAGTTAAAGAAAAGTAAGAGTGTTTCTAATAAGAGTAAATTATCCTCTTTAAATGTATTCATAGATGAAAATGATATTCTAAGAGTTGGAGGAAGGTTAAAACACTCAAAACTAAATGTGTATTCTAAGCATCCTATAGTGTTGCCAAATAATCACATCTTAACGAAAAATATTTTAATGTGTTATCATAAAAGGTATTTGCACTTAGGAGCTCAAGCCTTACTGTATCAAGTGCGCCAAAAGTTTTGGCCTATCAATGGTAAAACTAACTGTAAAAAGGTTGTATTTAATTGTATAACTTGTGCAAAAAATAAGCCTGTTCTAAGCTCCCAAATAATGGGAGATCTGCCAAAGGATCGTGTCACTCCCAATAATGTGTTTAATATCACTGGCATCGATTTGGCTGGACTTTTCTTCTTAAAATTTAAAAACCAGCGGAAGGTAATTTTTAACAAGGTTTATGTTGTGGTTTACGTATGCTTATGCGCAAAAGCCATACATATCGACTTCGTCACGGATCAAACATCTGAATGTTTTATAGCGAGTTTGAAACGATTCTTTGGCAGAAGAGGCAAGTGTGTGAAAATATTCACTGATAACTCTAAAACATTCATCGGAGCAGATAAAGAACTTAAAGGGTTATTTAAGCTAGTCAACTCTTCTCATTATGGCTTAAGAGAGTTTTTAACGTTATAATCTATTGAGTGGAAGTATATTCCACCGAGATCACCGAATTTCGGAGGTATTTGGGAGGCAGGAG
Source organism: Tetragnatha versicolor (assembly GCA_024610705.1). Classification (NCBI taxonomy): domain Eukaryota; kingdom Metazoa; phylum Arthropoda; class Arachnida; order Araneae; family Tetragnathidae; genus Tetragnatha; species Tetragnatha versicolor. Next base: position 80,969 of record JANDEH010000064.1, read on the forward strand.
TAAAGTCTTTCAAACATCATTTAAAACGAGTAATCGGGAACCAAAAACTAACTTTGGAAGAGTTTTTAACAATTTTGGCAGAAGTCGAAGGAGTTTTGAACTCCAGACCCCTTACTCCTCTATCTCCGGAATTCGATGATTTCGAAACATTGTCACCTGGTCACTTCTTAATAGGTAGACCCATCAATGGATTTGTAGAACCATTGTTGGTTGAAGTTAATTATACAAGACTGTCGAAATGGCCAAAAATTACAAAATTTTCCCAGAGTATCTGGAAGGTTTGGAAAAAGGATTATTTAAACACCCTGCAACAAAGGTTTAAATGGAAATTTCAAAAAAATGATGCTAAAATCGAAGATCTTATTTTAGTTAAAAACGAAAGTTTACCGGCAACCCATTGGTTATTGGGTAGAATTACTGAATTGTTTCATGGCAAGGATAACCAGGTAAGGGTTATAATATCAAGTTGCCAAATGGCAATATTATAAAACGATATGTAAGAGATGTTGCTATTTTGCCCATTGATGTATAAGTGTTGTTTGTTATACTTATAGATATAGGTGTCTATGTGATGTGGTGTATTTTTTGTTGAACTATATTTTTGATATTTTGTACATTGGTCTGTTGTAATTTTATGAAGGTCTTCATCCGGGGGGTGGATGTTTGGGAATAATCCCTATAGGGAATTTTATGCCCGGAGCCAGGGATTTTTCTCGGCTCACGGAGGATCTGTTAAGTATTAGTCATTTTCATGTTCCTTGTTATATGTTCGTTATGTGCTGTGCTCGACTGCTCGTGTTGGTGTTGGTAAAATAAAATGTTAAATTAAGGGGACGCGGTACCTCTGTTTCGACAAAATTCCGAAAAATATTTTTTTAATCCAAACTAATCTATTTGCATTGGTGTATCATCCTACAAACTTTCAAAACTTTTCGTTGAAAAATATTCAAGTTGCAGTTAATTTTATGTATGAAAGTATTAAGGTTTCTATTGGTTATGGAAACTTCAAAGTCCTTTTACTCAGAACCACTTTTTCATTGTTTAAAATGCTAAGGCTTTTTATCTATTGGACCAAATCTCTTGAATTTTTTTCTGACTATTGTTGGAAGTGTGTATAACGAAAATTTGTATGGGTTTTTGGATATCCATGGTAGATGTTTTTTAAAAAATTACTGAGTTGTGAATTTTAGCATTTTAGGGATTTTTTAAGAAGGGATTCAAGAAAGAAAATATTTTCAGTACTTAAAATACTACAAACCCTAAACCGATACAAATTTTTATTGTACATAGTTCAATGTATTTGACCACCAAATTTTGTGAGTCACTAATTGTAGGAGGAGTAGCATTTTAAAAACAAATCTTAAATTTTAAATTTTCTTTCAAAAAACTCATAAAATTTGAATTTTTAGAAATTTAAAATTCATATTATGTTTAATTTAAGGCAATTACGTATTTTACCAACAAAAATTATAAAATAACAATGAATTTAAAGATTTTTTCCAGAAAGGTACCGCGTCCCCTAAACCAAAAGACTTGTGTTGAGTTGATGAACGGTGTCTGGATTCTGAAATGGAGTCAGCGGTAATTGGTCAAAGAGAGATCCCATGAATTTTCCTGATCTATCCAGGATATAAATACCTTTTTACGACCACCACCGATCATCCTCTATTTACTAGCACCATCAACAAAACCCCCAACTTCCTTGGATCTGCATCAATTATCCCCCCAAATTATCACCGCGAGTCATACAGTCGATCGTTATGGCCTCCCACACACAGCATTCATTGCTCTTGAATGGTGGACAAGAAATTGGATAAGGGGGAAACTACCTGAGCGTTAAGCGAAGAAACCCGGGGCGCCGAGAAATAATGAAGCCAGATCCTTTATAGAGCACAATAAAAGGGGGTTGAGGAATGTTATTCTTCCACTGGAAATCAATCGTCTGTCTGCTGCGGAATATTCCGCTGGCTGTCCGCGGTTGTCTCCTTCTTCTCTCTTTGTTCTCCTTTTTTGAGATGGAATTCGATTATGAGCAAAATAAGATCGATATCTTTTCTCTCTCGATCCGAGTTTTAAATAAATGCCCGGTGAAAGGTTTTTTTTCCTTTTTGGAACTTTCTGTTTAGAAGGGATATTCGATTATGTGGGATGGAGGGAGTTTTCGAAAGCAGAGAGGGATGTGAGTTAATTGGCTATTTCGGGTCTCGTTTTTTAGTTCTTAAGGGTCAGTTTCGATTGTTAACAAAAATGGTAGAACCATAGTTAGAAAAAAAAGAGGGAACCATCATTTTAGATCCCATAGACCAGTGGTTCCCAAAGGGGGTTCCGCGGAACCCTGGGGTTCCACGAAGAAATTTAGGGGTTCCATGGGACAAACTTTATTTCATTGAAAAAAATTAGAATGGTGTAAAAAAATAAGAAAGGATAGCGCCACCCCCCTTGGACCCAAAAATGTTCTCAAAATGAGTTAAAACCTTACTTTTACCAGTCGAATTTCAAAATTTTTTCTGGGGGAGGACCCCCAACCCCCCCCCACGGTGTAACAAGGAGATCTTGTGCGATATTTTTGGAAAATCCCCAACATTTTGACATTTTTGTCAGAAGATAAAGATGGAAAATTCCCCTCTTGGCCCCCAAAAGCGTCTTAAAATGAGCTAAAACTATACTTTTACAAGTCAAATTTCAATATTTTTCTGGGGGAGGACCCCCATACCCCCCAGCCGTAACAGAAGGGGATCTTGCGTGATACTTTTAGAAAATCCCCAAGAGTTTGACATTTTTGCTAAAAGGTAAAGGTGATTGTCTGGAAAAGTGCCCCCCTAGACCCGTCCTGGATCCACGACTGGTTTCATTTAATATCGTATATTAAATTTAGAAAAGTCGTTGATTAAAAAACATTCAGGGTTCCGCGATCATTGGTAACGAATTTGGGGGTTCCACGACCAAAATAGTTTGGGAACCACTGCCATAGACCTTAGAAAAGAGAAGACAGAGTACGTGGACGTGATCACTGGTAGAACATCTTTCAGGGAATTCCCCCATCACGTGGTTTATGTTGTTGTTTTCAGTCGCGTGTCTTACTTATGCACCAGACGATCGCATAAGAATTTCGCATTAGAAAAATTTATTAGCAGTAGCCTGTTTTTATAGATCCAAGAAAAGTTTTCAAGATCAAAGTTGATCCTAAAAACCTTTCGATTGTTAAATATTAAAAAGGGCACCTACAGACGTTATTTTTATGGCCCGGTACTTTGGTCATTCATTTTTAAGTCGTCGTGATTTCAGTGTGAATTTTGGGTGTTGAGATCAGTAGCACAGAGCTACCAATTCTGGTGACAGGCGTCGCATTTTCGAACTTCCGTGATGGTTGTGAACAAAAGGTAGAAACATTTGCTTATTCATAGAAAGCTCTTCTTTCGTTAATTGGATGACTGGAAATTCTGTGTTCAAATCTGTAAACTCGCATTTTTTCCCAAAGACGATATCATCGGTGAAACTCATCGTGTGTGGTTCTTACTTTGTCACTGTATATTTGGACGGCCTTTTTTCAACTAAACTCTACTCTAATTTCCACGGCTCGGCGTTCCATTGGTTCCATCACTAAGCGCCGAGACTGCTACGTAATCACGAGACCTACAGCGCATGCGCCACTGGCCGTTTTGGCCGTCGAAATATACACTTCGTCTTACTTTTTTCAATTTTAATTACCACCAAGATCGTCCTCGAACATTTATAGAGACGGTTAACCCTTTATCTCCCGTCGGGACTTGTAAGTCCCACTTCCCAATGTTCGAAATTCGTCCAATTTTCGTCATGTAAGGCCAAATTTAGTTTACTTCTTATAGTTACGTAAACTTGACATATTTTGGATGAGGATGAGGAAAATAATTTGGGACATAAATGGTTAAGGTGTCAAACGAATCGCTTGTACTTGAACCCACATAATGCAGCACAGCACTTACCAAATATTTCGATTTTACGTAAACTGGTACTAGAATTAAACGAAATTAGGCCATAAATGACAAAAATTCGACGAATCTTTAACGTTCATACAATCTGTTAGGCTAGGCGCGCACTGAAACCTTCGTCTTAGTGACTGGAAACATAACTGTCAGTTATGACATAGCTAGAGCGCGTGCATTAGGCGACGAGACTCTTGGCCGATTGCCATTATTCGAGTGACAAGTCGCCGTGACGAAAGTTTCAGTACGCGCCTAGCTTTAGGGTAGGTGCACTCGAGCAGCTTTCGTCACCATGACAATAGGCATCCTTGTCACGTCGCCGTCACCAAGCAAAAGTGAGTGGGCAAACGAGAACGTGACATTTTCCAAAATTACCGCATTGTGCGCATGGCCATAGAATCTAAAAGGCAGATAAATCCTTTCTCTTCGGTCCTATCTCGTTAGCTACGGACAGAATTGTCATGCATGTGTCACGTCGTACTGTGTGTGGTCCTTACCTTTCACTCATAGCCTGAACAATTGTGACAAAACAGGTACGGTGACAAAAGTTCCCCGTGTGCGTCTACTCTTACTCTCGGAAGGATATTAAAGGATTCCCCGATTGGGACTCGATTTCTTCGCTTCTAGTAACGTGAAGAGGGCACTGAGCTATAAAACAAACTGGAGTGACTATTGAGCGTGCTGAAACAAGACCCTCTATATACATGGCCACCCAACTCCGGACGATGACGTCAAACGTGAGTGAAAATTGCCATGTTAAGTCTATGGAGTGACGTCAAAGATGAGTGAAAGTTATGACGTTGCACGGCCGAGTTGGGAGGCCTTTATATAGAGGGTCTTGGCTGAAACCGCATCACACCACGGAAAGGATTTCATCTTCTTTTAATTTTCCCCATCTGTTAGCCTAGTAGTATACACAGAATGAAACGACCATTCTAAATTTTGCTCATGATATTTTAAAAAACAGGCACGGGCGGATTAAAAGGGGGTCATGCGGGGATTGCCCCGATTGCTTCTAGCCCCGAATGCCCCGATTGCTGCGAGCAATCGGGGCAATTTAACATTCCACGCCGGCACGTTTGGTCGCTTGTTATAGTATCTGAGGTTGTCACTCCAGTTTGTTTTATAGCTCAGTGGAAGAGGGAGGCATGAGTTTGATCCAATCTCAGCGACAACAGGGCCCCTATCACAAGGCGTACTCTATGCTTTTTCAATTTATATACCTATTAGTTCCTATTTCTATTTCTCCAAGGACTCTTTGTACTCTGTGCATGAACCCATCTCAGCTTCCAAAAAACCAGGAAGAAGTGGCCACAGAGTGCCAGGATAGGGGGTCCATGGTCATAGGCGTAATGGCCAAAGCTTGAGGTATGCCTTATGATAGGGGCCCAGTTGGCATAATTAAACTTAATGCACCTTTGTCACGTCTCGAGAGACAGAGAAATAGAATCCAAATCATAGCTGTGATCTCCAAATTGCATATTATACTGTTTACCCTTCTTTCAATCATAGATAGTGCTGCCCTCTATCATACGAGATCATTAAAAATTAGCGTTTTGGACCATCTGTTAGGGTTTTTCTTAGTGGAAGTGGCTCCCGGTGAACAAGAAAATGTATTAACCCTTTATTCAATCGACTATCTCTTCTTCCCCTTTCTATTAAAACATAAAAAAAGAAAAAGCAATACCATAATAGAGGGAATAGTGTAGAAGCCGGGTTCTTACCTGTAGCCACAGAGTAAAGATTATTCAGAGAGTCCATTTCCATAGACGCTAATGTCAACTTTTTTAACATGGGTTTTCCCATAGACGGTGGCGTTTCTATGTGATAACGGTGGAACTAACCAGAGAATATGACGTAGCGTTGTTGACTCTCTACAATCAAACTACAGCCGCATACACTCTCTCAATTAACCCCGCCCACTTTCAAATCGCTAAAGAGGGAAATAATTTTTATATATTTCCCCGGTTATTAAAACAGTTGCGTGTATCTTTCTTTCGAGCATGCGCTGGGGATAATTTCGTAGACATTACAAGTCTCTCTGATGTCACGCTCTCCAGGGACTCACCCAATGTTCTGGCCAGCGGAGATCTCTCGCTGGCTTATATATGCTTGATCTGCCCGTGACGTCACTATCTCTCATCTTCTTTAAAGTGGCAATGGATCGGGAGCTACTCTGGAATCGAACTCACAACTCCAAGTCCACATTTAATACAATTTAAACATATAACGTCACATTTAATGATCATTTCTGCGACCACAATCACTGATAAGAGATATTAGACGCCAGAACAAACTATATCAATGTTTATAATAGGGAAAGTTTAGTTACTGTCAGGGAAAGTTTGCAACCATAGGGGAAAAGTTTCATTGATCAGGGGAAAAATAGCAGAGATTGAGAAATTCAAATGCAGCCTCCATACAAAGTTTTAAGTCCAATGAGAATCACTCGTTTCCTTTAGTCCCGCCCACACTAATGATTGACAGCTGGAGGGTCGAAACGCCACTATGCGATAACTGTAGAACTATTTTAGTAAAATCGCGTTTTGGACTCTCTGAATATCTTTACTCTGTGCCTGTAGCAAAGGACACCTGGGGGACGGATTAGCCTGGTTGGTTTACTCGCTGCCCACCACGCTAGCAGCCTGCGCGCCGTACCGTCGCCGGTTCGATTCCGGCCTAGCCCTGGGTGTATTTTCTCTCTCTCTGTGTGTCAGTAAATTCTATTTGTGTCTGTCTTACTTGACGAAGGTTTATAAGCGGATCCTTGAGATCAAGCACACAGACCTGAAAATGCATGTCTCCAAACAAAACAAAAAACAAAAAGGACACCTGTCAACTCAACTCTTCATTTCTACCCTCCAAAATAATCGTCTTGTATTTAAAAGCACGTCATCTTTTCAGACTATACTTTACTCTTCAGTAACTCACGCACCTTCTCTTGCCATCCTCTTGAAGAAGTAGCCGAGAAAGGAACAATGAAACCCTCATTCACCAATCTTCAAGTCTTCGACCAACCTTCCGACATAGAACTTCGCGTGGCCGGCGGCCGCAGCTTTTACGTGCATCAGGTAATTCTTGAAACCAGCTCGGTCCGCTTCAAAGCCATAGTAGAAAAAGCCAGGGTTCAAACGGAAAAAGTCGTGGAACTGTTGAACCTCAATGCGGAGACTGCTGAGAGGATGTTGCGGTTCATCTACTTGTCTCAGGAGCCGCCAGAAGAGCTGGATTTCGCGTCGCTGTTCAACCTGTACGTCGCGGCTGAAGATTACGCGCTCGAAGCGCTGATAAATATCTGTTCAGTACGGCTGGCGAAAGCGCTGGATCATAGCAACTTGCTTAAAGCCGTGAAGATAGCTGACCGCTACAATAATTCCTACATCAGGCAGAAAGTTATGGAGTATGCCACAGAACATGGCACAGGAAACCTCGATTCTAAAGAATTGCTGGAAGTTTTGAAGGACAGAATCTTACGCTCGTAGAAACGCCCCGAAATCGAAACGTTTCAGGTATCCGTAACCTTGGAATCTGAGGAAACAAAAGTAAGCGGAAAAGGAGGTGTGACTTAATTGTGATTTTATTGAATTTTTACCCCTACAGCTTCATGAATTTTAATTCTTTTTGATTTTTTGTATTTTAAAATTGGAAAATTTGATCTGAGATAAGATTTGATGGTTTAATGCGTATACCTTTGTAAATTTGTGTAATTTTGTTTACCATAATAAAACAGTTCATTGAATTTTGGAATTTAATGCTCAAACCATGATAGGTTAATATACATTTTTGGGGAACTTTTTATTTAAAAACAGTAAGCGAATATTGTAATCTTTGATGAAGTCCACTTTTTCTTCAAATGATTTAGGGGAGACCGGGAAGGGATGGGACACGGGGTGGGATGGGACACCTTCAATAAATCTTATAATTAAAAATAAAATTAGTTTTTGAGTAACATGGCTTCATACTTGTTTCTGCTCTCTGTTCTCTGTTCTTCCTACAAGTTTCTGAATGAAAAAGATAGTTTCACTATAGCAAAAGTAACTAAGAATTACACTTTTCAAAGTGAATTTTCAATCTGATTATTGGTTGCTTTCTTAATGGTTTATATTGTTTTCTAAACGGAACAATGTATTCTTTATGAATAAATAGTTGAGTTAAGCCTAAAAGCCACAGTTCTTTAGTATAAGAACCTATTTTTTTAAAACTATTGCTACCGGGATGGGATGGGACACCATGCCCAATTCCTCTCAATACCTAAATACAAGCTATTGCATACAATTCTTTAGATACCTTTGTTTTGGTTGGTTGGTTGGAGTTTTATGGCGCATGATCCAAATCAGGATATTATGCGCCAATCCTTTGTTTTGGAACTGTTTAGTATTAAAGTTGAAAATATTTTTTATTAAAGAAGATTTTTAACTTTTTTGTATTTTTCACTTAAGTTATATTTTTCGAAGTTCAAGTAATTGATGTTTTTGTTAAGAAATCTTTAAAATGTGTAAAATACTTCCATTTTTGTGGTTTTTAATCATATATTTAAAAATTAATCATAAATTTAATTTTAAAAAACATCCCACCCCGGCATCGGGCTGGGATGGGACAGTTTTAGACTTTAGAAGGAAATTCAAATGTATAGAAGGAAAATTGAATTTTTTAAAAATATTCTTGCAAAACATGTCCCATCCCTCCCCGGTCTCCCCTACATATGAACTGAACAAATTTCAAAAAGTCTTGAAAAAACTCTTGAACAAATTTCAGTTTGTAATTTGAATATCAGTCACAAATACTGACCATTCAATCGTGTTTAAAATACAGGGTGTATCTGAAATGCTGCAACAAACTGTCAGGGATGATAGTACTCATCAAAACGAACAAGAATCGGTATAGAAAGGGGGTCCCAGACCAAATCCCAGGGAGTTAAAAATGGAGCGACACCCCAAAAAATCATTGAAAAATTCAATTTGTAGAAGAACTACTATTGGTAAAAACTTAATTATGGTCTCAAAAATTGTAGTTTAATATGATCTTTAAAATTACCTCAAAAGTCTTCACTTTAAAATTTTTTTATTATGAAAAAAGTTAAAAAACGCAAAAAATGTGAAAACTCTGCCAAAACCTTATTTTGTATTTCGAAATCCTTTCATTTGATTTGATAATCTGAAAGATCATAGTTGAAAACCCTTAAGTCCAAAGTTTCACGTAAATACAATCAATATTAAACGCTTGAGATCCTGTTAAAGTTTGTTTTTTGGGTGCGGAAGCAGTTTTCTAGAGCTGTTTCTAGAACAGCTGTTTGCGCACGCAAAAAACAAACTTTAACAGGATCTCAAGCGTTTAATATTGATTGTTTTTACGTGAAACTTTGGACTTAAGGGTTTTCAACTATGATCTTTTAGATTATCAAATCAAAAGAAAGGATTTTGAAATACAAAATAAGGTTTTGGCAGAGTTTTCACATTTTTTGCGTTTTTTAACTTTTTTCATAATAAAAAAAATTTTTAAAGTGAAGACTTTTGAGATAATTTTAAAGATCATATTTAACCACAATTTTTGAGACCATAATTAAGTTTTTACCAATAGAAGTTCTTCTACAAATTTAATTTTTCAATGTTTTTTCGGGGTGTCGCTCCATTTTTAACTCCCTGGGATTTGGTTTGGGACCCCCTTTCTATACCGATTCTTGTTCGTCTTGATGAGTACTATCATCCCTGAAAGTTTGTTGCACCATTTCAGATACACTCTGTATAAGTTGTAGGATGTTTTTTTTGTTTAGTTTGTAATTAGGGGTCATTCATTAATTACGTAAGGATGATTTTGGCAATTTTTGACCCCCCCCCCTCCCCCCATGTAAGGGTACGTAAGATTTTTCAAACCCCTCCCCCCTATTCTTACGTAAGATTCCATTATGTTTTTCAAAACAATAAAATGTTAGAAAACTCTCCGTTTGACGTAAATCAAAGATTTTTATTTTTCAACAGATAAGTAATATTCTTGCTGTCAACTACATATTACTATTATATTATTATCTCTTGATTAGAATAATTGGAATTTGTTTATATTAACTAGGAAAATCTTACGTAAGAATTGGTTTGACCCCCCCACCCCCCAAGTAAGGGTATGTAGAGATTTTTCCAACCCCCCCTCCCCCTAGGGACCCTTACGTAATTAATGAATGGCCCCTTACTGTATTGATAATTTAACAGGTCTGCGAAACAATTGAGGGTGTGTTGAAGCCAAATATAAAGTAAAAAAGCTTTTAAAGAACGCTTTTTTATTAAATGCTCTGGAAATTCAAAAAATAATTTATTGGGTTTTGACAATAATCGATTAGGTAGAAAATGGCATTTTAGCAAGTATAAAAAAATGATCTTCTGATCACTAAAAATGAAAGCGCGGGAACGTCACATTTCCAGCGTTAAAATGAAAAATTCATCTGCCCGTACACGATTTTAATGAGAGGATATAGTGTAAGAGGTGCTGGTCTGGTCAGGTAGCGGTTGGTTGAGCGTGGGGAAGTTTTCATAGCTGCAAAAAAAGTGAAAAATATATTCACCTGCACGTGGATTAAACTTTGGTGGAGATGGTAGTTTAGACCTTCCTGATTACAAAAATGACCGTCAGCTGGTCACGTGAACTAGCAAACAAAAAAAATTATCGGACAATGTATGAAACTTGGAAGGGTTGTCAATCTCTGTTACATAATGTATTAATTAACGAACTACTAGTTTTCAACTCATACTAGCAACTCTTGAATTATTTATTCAGAGATTGACTTCCTACCAAGTTTCATGCATTGTCAGATAAATTTTTTTGTTTTCTAGTTCATGTGGTTAGCTGACGGTCATTCCACCTCCACCAAGGCCGTGGGGAGCCTAGTGGTTAAGGCATCAGCCTTGGGATCGGAGGGTCCCGGGTTCGATTCCCGACACCGCTGAAGACCCATCGAGTGTATGCGGAGTACGTGCTCGTTAAATCTGTGGGTCCGAAAGTCCTGAGGTCGGTCATGGCGCAGTTTACCTTGGGTACAGGCAGGGCCGTATTTAGGCACGTGCAACATGTGCACGTGCACAGGGCGGCAAAATTTTGGGGGGCGGCAGATAACAATTTAAAATCGGCAACAATTAATCAATCGGCGTATAGGAAAAATGTCGGTGAGAAAAATAATTTATATTCTTAATTAAGTAGGATTAAATACTAATTTCTCCCATTTTGGTCCCTCTTGGACCCAAAAATGTTCTCAAAATGAGTTAAACCCTACTTTTACCAGTCAAATTTCAAAATTTTTTTTCTGGTGGAGGACCCCCATACCCCACTGCGGTTCCACAATCGAATCGTGCGTGAAACTTTAAGAAAATCTTCGAAATTTTGTGTCAAAAGATATAAGGGATAAACCCAAAAAGGTTCTCAAAGTTCGTTAAAACCTTACTTTTAAATGTCGATTTTTAAAAATTTCTTTTGGGGGAGGACCCCCATACCCCCCAGTGGTACCATAAGGGGATCTTACGTGATACTTTTTAAAAAATCCCCAATATTTTGATATTTTGTGTCTAAAGGTAAAGACCCCCACCTTTAAGCAGTAGACTTGTACAGAAACAAGGGGGTATTTTCTTGAAACAGGAAATGATATAGAGGGGGTGGCAATAAATCGATATACACATGGCGGTAAAAACCCTAAATACGGGCCTGGGTACAGGTGTCTGGAGACTATTTCCCTCCCCTTCAGATGCATGTCGAAATTGTGGAGGTGGCGATAGATGGTGGCGGCATCTATCATCCGAGGCTTAAGTCGGACTCCTGCCTTTCATGGGCCTCACTTTTTCAGGAGTCGCACCCCCTTTGCCTTAAATCCTGCACGCACTGCGGATGGAGCTTGGATATTCCAAGTGGCATTAGAAACAACAACAACAACCTCCACCAAACCAGCTGACGGTCATTTTTGTAATCAGAAAGGTGTAAACTACCATCTCCACCAAGTTTCATTTACTGGCATATGGATTTATTTTCTCTTTTTTTTTGCAATTTGACCCCCTCCCCACGCTCAACCCATCGCTACCTGACCAGCTGACGCTCGAAGCACCACCAACACTATCCTCTCATATTAAAATCGTGTACGGGCAGATGAATTCTTGAAATTTAACGCCAGCTCCCATACTATTAGGAATATTTAGGTTTTTGTTTCATTGGGATGTATCTAACAGTTTTTTAAAATGGACCAGTATTAATTCTAACTTTTTAATTTAATTTATAATAAGTAAAGCTTGTCTTTCTTCCAAAAAAGGGGCTAGAACTGCGGAATCGTCTATTGTGGAAAGGAAGTTCTCTTTCACCTTCTGAAGAAAGAAGCTATAAATGGGGTAGTGTTTCATAAAAAATCAGACTTAACAAATCAATTTCTTCATCAAATTTTTAATAAGGTCATTTTTAAATGTTTGGCTTTAAGAAACTAAGGTCATTTCTGAAAATAAAACGCGAGTCGAAAACTCATTTCACAAACTTTAAATCAAGCCTTGTAGTTTCGTCAATTGGGTTGTTGCATTGAATAGCTTTAGAAATTAATTGCAACGATAACTTACTATAAAATATCCAAGAAAATCTTCAGATTATTGGTCAATTCATTTAAATATATTCAAAAACAATTGTTTTAATTATCTTAGTTTCGTCATAGTTTTGTAGCGATGTCAACATTAGGTTATCGTTAAGTCACCTTTTTTAGTGGACTCGAACTTACCATGGTGAGGCCACCTGTTCTAGTTTTTTGTGCACACCCTTGTGGCAACCACTGTGTAAAGGAAATTTTCCTTTAAAAGTGCCGACTGCATTGTGATACCGGAGACGACCTGCTGAACAGCAACAAGCTGTAATCCTTTTTGTATTTACTAATTTGTTCCAGTTGTTAAAATTCTGACTAATCAATTTCGTCGTTTAAATTTTAAAATAAAATATTTTTCCGGATCAAGATGTATTCCTTGTCTACAACACACAACTTACATCGTAGCAAGTATAATACCCCATGCCAGGACAACTTGCTACATTGGTGACTTGTTATTCAGCCTTTTGGAGTCATTACCTTATGATCTACAGCTTACCTGACGACCTGCAGCGTACTTTGAGGATCCGTCCAGACTGTTTAAAGATCGACACGTTTTACAGTTCTTATCTACTGATGCCTGGGTGTAAGTAGAGTTGTGTGCCTTTTTTCTTGTCCGGTACCCTTATCCAGTGATTGCACTCTTTTCTTGTGTGGGTTTTTTCTTCTGGTATTTCACGGGTTTTTTGGTTTTCACCTTGGCATTTATTCCTGTTTATATTCCCTGATTACCTTTTGAAAATGTCAAAAACCCCGGAAGACACCACCCCTAAGGAGATCGCTGGTGGAGACGGGAGCACCAATCCTAATCCTACTGTTAGCCACGATTTGCAGCTTGCTAGGGTCGCATTCAAAGCCCCTATCTTTTGGGATAGTGATCCTGAACTCTGGTTTTTCCAGGTAGAATCCCAGTTTGTTATGGCTGGCATTGAAAGTAACTCTACTAAATTTCATGCTGTCATAGCCGCGTTGAGTTCTAATGTTCTGTCGTGTGTTAGGGACATTATTAAAAACCCTCCTAAAGAGAATTCTTATGAGTTACTAAAAGCTAGAATCCTACAGTATTTTGCACAATCGAGCTCATCTCGATTAAATTTCTTACTTAAGGATTTGCAACTTGGCGATAAACGCCCATCGCATTTGCTTAATGAGATGCGTAACCTAGCCCCTGATACTCTGGCAGATGATATTTTGGAAACTTTGTGGTTGCAGCGTTTGCCCAATAATATTCAGCAAGTACTGTCTGTTTGTAAAACTACGTTAGATGATTGTGCAGAAATCGCGGATAAAATCCATGAGGTTTCTGGGTGTGATTTGACGGTGTCACAAGTTGATCATAAGCTAGAAAACTCTGATTTAAAGGCCATTAAAACCGAGTTAGCGGAACTCAAAGGCATGGTTCAAAAATTGGCCGTTTCAGTTAAAGACTCTTATAAGCGACGGGAATCTAGAGGGAGGTCTTTGAGTAGTAGTGCTGACAAAAAGACGCCCACAGATAACGATCCCGTGTCTTTATGTTGGTATCATCACCGATTCGGTGATAGGGCAAAAAGTTGTGTAAGTCCTTGTAACTGGACTTCTCTGCAGAGCAAATCTGTTTCGTCGGCTGCAGATGGGTGTAAAACCGGTAGCCGATTGTTTGTGACAGATTTGGTTTCAAAAAGAAAGTTCTTGGTAGATAGCGGAGCTGCTGTGTGCTGCTATCCTAAAACATTTACAAAATTTAAAACGAAGTTAGATCTAGAACTTTCTGCGGCCAATGGTTCTCGCATAGCCACTTATGGTACAATTAAACTTGAGCTTAACCTAGGCCTAAGACGAAGTTTTATATGGTCTTTTCTAGTTGCAGATGTAGCAGATCCTATTATTGGAGCGGACTTCCTGGAGCGATTCGAACTCCTTGTTGACGTTAAAAACAAAAGACTTCTTGATGGTTGCACGTCCTTACACGTTAAAGGAACGGTAAGTCAGGGTGAATCCCTGGGTTTAACGCTGGTAGAAAGCAAATCACCCTTTCACTCTTTGCTTTTGAAGTATCCTAAGCTATTTTCTAACAATTTAGAGCCAAATTCTAAGCAGGGTACAATTACTCATTGTATAGAGACTAAGGGTCCACCAGTTCATGCTAAAGCCCGACGCCTGAACCCTGAGAAAATGTCTTTCTTAAAGGAGGAATTTAAGGAATTAATGAGGCAGGGTATAATTAGGCCTTCCAATAGCCCTTACTCCAGCCCAATCCATTTTGTAAAAAAAAGCGATGGATCGTGGCGCATTTGTGGGGACTTCAGACGTTTAAATGCAAGCACAATACCCGATAGATACCCGCTGCCGCATATACACGACTTTGCCAACGGCTTAAGGGGGAAGAAAATTTTCTCTAAAATTGACCTTGTTAAAGCATACCACCAAATACCTATGAAACCAGAGGACATACCAAAAACCGCAGTTATTACGCCAATAGGTCTGTTTGAGTATGTCTTTATGACATTTGGCCTCCGCAATGCTGCACAAACCATGCAAAGGTACATTGACAATATCATCAGAGACTTACCTTGCTGCTATGCATACGTAGATGATTTGTTAATCGCCTCAACTAACGAGGAATCTCATAAAGAGGATCTTGATCTCGTATTTCGTAAGCTTAGTGAACATGGGATTATTATAAATCCTCAAAAGTGTGTTCTTGGTCAGCCTGAATTAAAATTTTTGGGTTTTTTGGTGTCTCCCAAGGGCATCTCCCCCCTCCCTGAAAAGGTTAAGGTTTTGGAAAACTTCCCCTTGCCTAAAACGGTTCAAGAGTTACGCCGCTTCTTGGCTACATTAAATTTTTATCACCGTTTTCTGGAGGGTGCATCTGAAAAGCAAGCACCTTTACATGAGCTTGTCAAAAACAAGGCTAAGAAGGACAATTCCCTCATCGAATGGAGTGCAGATACTAAATCTGCTTTTGAGTCTTGTAGAGCATTGATTTCTAAGGAAACTGCATTGTCTTTTCCAGCACCCGATGCTCAACTGTCCTTAATGACGGACGCTTCGGATTTTGCTGTTGGCGCAGCACTCCATCAACACGTAGGTACAACACAAGAACCACTTGGGTTTTTTTCTAAAAAGTTGTCTGTTGCTGAAAAAAAGTACAGTACCTTTGATAGGGAATTGCTCTCTATTTATTTGGCTGTTAAACACTTCCGCCATATGGTGGAGGGTCGTGAGGTGATTATTTATACAGACCACAAACCACTCGTATTCTCGTTTCGTCAAAAACATGACAACAGTTCACCTCGGCAAATCAGGTATCTCGAATATGTCAGTCAATTTACGACGGATATTCGTTATCTGTCGGGTAAGGAGAATGTTGTAGCTGACACACTTTCTAGAATTTCGGAAATCGATTTTTTAAATGCTAAGAGTTTTGGGGATTTGGCTTTGGACCAACAGTCCGATTCAGAGTTGCAATCACTTAAGGATTCTGGGTCCGGACTTGAGTTTAGGCCCATGTACTTTGCTGAATGTCCCACCCCAGTTTTTTGTGATGTATCCACCGGTGTTGTTCGCCCCTATGTGACTAAACCTTTTCGACGAGCCATTTTTGATAAGATCCACAACTTATCGCACCCTGGGACCAAAGCAACGCAAAAACTTATAAGTGACAGGTTTGTGTGGAAATCGGTGAATAAGGACTGTGCAGTGTGGTGCAAAAACTGCGTACAGTGTCAAAAAACCAAAATTTCCCGACACACTAAATCGCCGGTTGGTAATTATCCCTTACCAACGGAACGCTTTTCCCAAATACATTTGGATGTTGTGGGACCACTTAACACGGTTCGAGGAAAGTCATACTTATTGACTTGTGTCGATAGGTTTACACGCTGGGTGGAAGCGTTTCCCATAGCCAATCAAACTGCTGACACCATCGCTAGAGTTTTCGTAGAAGGGTGGATATCTAGATTTGGGGTGCCAGAGAAGATAACGACAGATAGAGGAACCAATTTCCAAAGTAACCTCTTTTTTTCCCTATCAAATTTCTTAGGTACCGACCAGACCAGAACCACCTCATACCACCCGCAAAGTAATGGCATCGTTGAAAGGTTCCACAGACAGTTGAAGAGTGCTCTGATGTCTCACCTGCCAAGGAATTGGTTGGACGCCCTTCCCTGGGTTCTTCTGGGCATTCGGACGAGCCTCAAGGAGGAATTATCCGCATCTCCTGCAGAGATGGTGTATGGAACCACGCTAAAGCTTCCTGGGGAATTTTTTTGCAAACCCTTGAATAATCCCTCCCCTTCTCCCTTTTCTTTTTTACAGACTTTGAAAGAACACATCGGATCTTTTAGAGCAGTGCCTGGATCTCGTCATGGTTCTGGTGCAGTTTTCGTAAGCAAGGATCTCTTCAAAACGTCTCATGTCTTTCTACGGATCGACAGAGTACGAAAATCCTTAGAGCCACCATATGCTGGTCCTTATAAAGTTTTGGATAGAGATCATAAAGTCTTCAAATTAGAGATCAACGGAAAACCAGTTACCGTCTCGATTGACCGTATTAAACCTGCTCACCTGTTTTCGACTTAAACGGCTTCAAGTCTGCAGGGGGAGTGTGTAGCGATGTCAACATTAGGTTATCGTTAAGTCACCTTTTTTAGTGGACTCGAACTTACCATGGTGAGGCCACCTGTTCTAGTTTTTTGTGCACACCCTTGTGGCAACCACTGTGTAAAGGAAATTTTCCTTTAAAAGTGCCGACTGCATTGTGATACCGGAGACGACCTGCTGAACAGCAACAAGCTGTAATCCTTTTTGTATTTACTAATTTGTTCCAGTTGTTAAAATTCTGACTAATCAATTTCGTCGTTTAAATTTTAAAATAAAATATTTTTCCGGATCAAGATGTATTCCTTGTCTACAACACACAACTTACATCGTAGCAAGTATAATACCCCATGCCAGGACAACTTGCTACAGTTTCTACAATAGTTTATCGTTCGTAGCCTTGAGCATCTCTAGCATGTATAATGCAATGCACTCAATGTTAAGAACGTTAAGATTATCAAAGTTAAGAACAGAAGAGTTTAAAGTGGAAAGACTTAGAGGATTTCTTTGTGTAAGGCTCCACAAATCTTTTAGAAAAAGCAAACTTTATTTTCAGGCGCGCAAACATTTCCCTTTAGGTGAGACTTTTCCCCCTCGAGCTTTTTCAAACAAATCCCTAGATTTTATTTCCCACCACTGCTTTGTGACGTCACCTCATGCAAACGCTCCCCCGATAAAGCTATTCCGCTACCAACCAAGCCGCTTATCTGCAGGGGAGAAAAAACCTCAACGGCAAAAGAATCGGCTCTCTTGCCAAATGACCCGATAATCATGGTGGAATCCAGCCGATAGTCTTATAAAAACAAATAAACAAACACCGGAAAAACATCGACTCGCCAAGCAGAATGAAAACAACTCAAAAACACTTTTTTTCTCTATCGATATAAACATAGAAGTATCTTCATCAGAACCCTCGTTTGTTAGCTGCTGGTTTTACAATGGACCCTGTTATTGGAGAACAGTCTTTTTTAAAATTTGGTTTTAAGTTTTTTTGCAGCTGTATTTTCGGGTTCACGGGTGACGGGAAGAAAATGGTTCGATCAGAAAAAGAACTCAAAGTATCGAAGTTTTTTTCCAGCAGCACGCGGAAAAATTTGATGATATTTTGGGTTACTGGGTACAAGACAAAAGGGTTTTATCTCAGTTTTTATATTGAGCATTTTGGCTGTCTTTGTTGGAAATTCTTTTACGCTCTAAAGTGTATTAGATTCTAATTGCAGGAAATATGATCATGTTTCAAGATTAGGTGGGGTTTTTGTTTATTTGTAAAAATTTAGGAGGCTCAGAGTTTGAAGGCCAGTGAAGCAAGAAAGGTCTGAAGATTAAATTTGACTTATATTAAAAGACAATTTCTTTGATTTTTTCCAATGAGGTTTAAATGTCAAGGTTTACTTTTTTTATTATTTTTTTTACTTTTATTATTATAAAACATGTTTATTTATATATAAAAATCCGTATTTTTGTGAAAGAAAACTATTAATTAGCGCAAGAAGAAATAATGAAATCTACAAAATTCCATATCCCACTAAAGAAATAATGCGAAAAATATTCTCATATCTTGGCCCAAAGTTTTACAATAACTTACCCCCAAGTATTCAAAACAGTTTAACCAGTAAAATATTTAAAAAACGTTTAAAATTTTACCTATTAACAATAATAAATATTGAGCAGTTCTTTTAAAACTGACTGAATTTAATTATAAACTCCCCGACACCATACCGTTTTGCCACTTAGTACATCTCTTTTTTTTTCATGTGTATTTTATTTTCTTTTTTAACACTTTCTTTTTTCCCCAAATTTCATCTCTATGTATTATCAATTTTTTACTTCTTTTTTTTTGTATTTCACAAGTAGTTTTTTTATTGTATACTTACCATTGTGTATTTTTATTGTACTAGGGGGCTCTGCCTCCTGCTCGCTATCGCTCACCAACTCCCGGAACTGCTTCGCAGTTCTTTGAAGATCGCTTCGCGATCTTAGCGAGTAGAGCTCGCTTGTTTCATCTCAACTATCCAGTACAACCTGGAACTTGTCTGCTTATAGTCTGTTTATTTAGAATAGGCGCCTAAAACAGGATCAAAAACGCTCAACAATGCTTAATAACGCTCATCAGACAACTTCAGTGACCGATTGTTTCTACAGTATTTTAACTACTTCTGCTTAGGCTGACTTGTCATTGCAGAAGAAAATTATTTCGTCTATTATTAGAATTATAAATGCTTCTAATACATTACTTCTCAGGCGCTAATTCTAAATTAACAGAGTGTAGTTGATGATCATTTAATATCGAAACTTCTTATCTCTCAAACTTTTCTATAACTTAATTCGGATCATTACCACGAAAATATCAAAATAAAACTATTACTGAAATATTCCTTTTTAAATTATCAATAATTTAATGGATAGGGGGCTACCGCCCCCTGCTCGCTTACGCTCACCAACCCCCGTAACTGCTATGCAGCTCTTTACAGATCGCTTCGCGATCTGTAATATCTGCAATCGATCTTTAGCAGAGAAAAAGTTGTCAAAAGTTTATCAGAGACAAGTTGTCGAAAATCCTCTTCCTTTCATCGGCACAAATAACACTCAAATAAGCTAAATTATTTATTTCTGTAGTATTTCAAAAAATATCGAAGTATCTTTAAAAGATTATTAAACAAGTCTATACTATATCGCTAGCAAACTTAGAGCAAAAATGTGTACCTCAAAACTTTAAAATTTAAATATCCGTGCTCGCGACAATCTAGTGAACAGGCAAATATAAAATTTAAAAACATTAAACACGTCTGATAAAGACCTACTAAAACTATGAAAAAAATGAAACTTTGATGCTTAATTACTCCAAAACTAATTAGAATTTTTTAAAGAACTAAACTCCAATCTCTTTCTAAAAAATAAGAATATAAGTGTTTAAAAAATCATATTGATACCTTGATTAGTTTTCATTTTAGATAGAAAAAACCGAAAAAGTGTTAAAATTTTCGAAAATTAAAAAATTAATTACTCTAAACCAAATTCGAAATTCGAAAAAAGGGCGACGTAGTGCACATCTTCATACTTCAGAGTATTAGGCTGCATAGTTCTGCTGCTAATCATAGTTCTGCTGCTAATAGATTTTGCTGAACTGGATTACGCGGCGAAAAAAGAAAAACTTCAACTTTGACCTTAAAAATACCCCAGTACTAATTATCACATCAGTTAGCTTTTTGTTCGAGAATGTGCCCCAAATATTCCTTTACAAACATTTCAAATTTGATAAATTTCTATCAAGTAGTTTTTGTGATATGAGAGTTCAAAGAGTTGAAAAATTAAATTTTCCGAAACAGCGGCGGCAGCGGCGGCGGTGACAGTAACTTTTTTTTAATATAGAGATATATTCACTTCAAGCATAATTTCATTATATTTAATTTTCATTGCACTTTTTTCATGGTAGTATTATACCTGTATAGGATATTTTCCTCCAGGTTATGGGTTTCTTCTTTCTTATTGTGTTCATGTCTCAATTGTCAATAAATTACACTGGCACACAAAAAAAAAGAAGTGGAATGTACTTTGGACCGGACCTACCTACCGACTAATATTTCGGCCCGCTGAATCTGAATTTCAAGTCCGTTTGGCCCGGTCACCCTCCAGTTTTGAGTAAAATGCAAAAAACCTCAAAAAAGGCCAACAATTGCAAAAAAACTGCTGTCACAGCAATGAAAAAATCATACGTGATCCGGGTCCACAACAATTTTTTCATTGCTGTGACTGCAGTTTTTTGCAATTTTTGGCCTTTTTTTGAGGTTTTTTGCATTTTATTCAAAACTGGAGGGTGACCGGGCCAAACGGACTTGAAATTCAGATTCAGCGGGTCGAAATACATGTCGGTAGGTAGGTCCGATCCAAAGTACATTCCACTTCTTTTTTTTGTGTGCCGGTGTTATTATTATTGGTACTACTCCAGAATCCCGGCGCAAGCGATTAAGTCGTCAATAATGATGCAACCAGCGCTAAACGGAATATCACCGCTTGTAACCCTTTACTTGTAAAAAATAACAACAATGGCATTTCCATGAACCTTTTTATTTAAAAATTAAACACTCAAATAAAAATATTTTAAACTATACTTACCAGTTTTAAAATTTTAAATTTCGTTGAAATATATTTTAAGATAATTAATATGATTTTTAAACATACTTATATATAGCTTTTCTTTTAATAACTTGTTATTTACCATTATGTTTTTTTAGTAACAATGGGGTAAGCGGATCACTTTTTGAGCAGAAATAAAGCTATTTTAATGTGGCGAGATTTGCGAGATTTGCGCCGGTTTTCTAGAGAAGTACCTTATTATTATTTGATTGTTTTTTATCCACATGCTATTCTGGGTGCCAGCTTTAGTTTTTCAGGTATCATTCGGAAAATCAGTGAAACTCTTCTGAAAAAATTTGAAATAAGCCTCTTTAGAGACACATGTCTGGATATTAAGCAGAAGAGGATAATGTAAGATATTATGAATTGAAATATCAAATTACATGCTAACAAATATTTGACAACGAAAAAATTAAAGAAGGGTTTACGAAATGCACTATATTTAAACAGATTTTTTTATTTCTACTCATTTTTAACACTTATCTGCATACCCGGAAAAAAATTTAAGAGAAAAAATTAGATTGTTAAAACTAGATAGTAATAAAAAGCAAAACCCTAAAGAAGAGGGAGAAGAAGAGGCGAGACGATAAATCATGGGTGTTTTCTGTACGCAATAAATTAAGTGAATTTTTAAGTGAAGAGAAATTCTAGTCTAGTGAATCGAACACGTACTATAGCAATGCATTACTTTAACAAAAAGGAATTTTCAAAAAAGTATTACAGAAAGAGAAAGTATTAAGAAATTCGAAATCAATCTTTCCACTAAAATAACAGTAAAAAGGTTTTTGGTCACCGTACGGAAATCTTAATCGCACCAATGTCTGCCCTTAAAATCGATATAAATGAAGAATCCAATCAAGTTTTGGTTCAACAAGCGTAACATTAAAAAGTCCATCTTACATCATCCATAAATAATTGGGTTAAACCATTCAAGCTTATTACAGAAACCATGCAAGAACCCTCTCTTTCAACCAAGGTAATCGTTGTGCTTTAAATTGACTTTTAATCCCTAGAATTTTTTGTGATAAGGGGAAAACGCGCGCATCAATAGAAGTGCTTGCTATAGATGTCATATCGGAAAACAAAATTTTTTCAGTGAATTAAAACTCCATTAGTTTACACGGGATTTTAATTAAAACAACTTAAAAATTATATACTTATCTGAAGTTAAAAGTGTTGATAGTTATCTGAAGTTAAAGTTATAATGATCAATGGATCAATTTCTTTTAAATAAGCTTCAATGAATTTTGCGGCTTCTTAAAAGATTTTAAAGAAGCTTCTAAGATAACCATACCGAGAATCTAAATACAGAAAAATATACGCGTATAGCTTAGGACTTTTAAATCCTACAAAAATAATTTCTCTAGTTTAAATTTTTCTCATTAAAACTTCTAAAAGATTTCGAAGAACCTTTTAACGAAGATAACTAAACACTAAACCCCATATTCTCCTTTAAATTACAATATTTTGAGTGAGTATTAAAATACTTTACAGTTTAAGTTAGCAGATTTTTAAATAAGCTACCTAAAGTAATAATATTTTGCAGTTCGGTTTCAGATGCGTGAATTATTTCTCTTGAGCGGTAAATGTTGAGATATTTTCCCATTCGAAACCAATATATATATATTTTTATTTAAACAAACAAAAATCTCCCCGTGCACCACAATGTATAGCACGTTGCTTACTTAAGTAACTAAATAGTAATAGTCACGGGGGTAATAGCTAAAATTTTACAAGAAAAACACTACAATACACTAAAAATAAATACAAAAACAAAAATAATAATAAATAAATAAAGTTTAAATTTTTGAAATTTTGAGAAGGTAACTAAAAATAATAATAAATGAATAAAGTTTAAATTTTGAAACCTTTATATTGGGAATAGAATTTGGGGAAAAGTAAACCTCTATATTGGATTAAAACATGTTCTTCAAGATTTATTTTTTATTAAATTCTCATACCTTTCCATACACTGAGGATAATTTTTTTTTGTAAATAAGAACATTTGCTGCATCTAAAATTATACTAAGAAGAGCATATTTTAATGCATTTTCTTGAAGAAAACACATTTATTGTAAATTTTTTAGATGGAAATTTTATAAAATCTTCCATGATCAAAACATATTTTCCAGAGAAATTTAAAGCAATTTCTGTTAACACGATAAGTTTAAATTTAATATTCCATATTTAATAATCCATAGGCATACCCAAAACTAATTTCATCCCTCTCCAAAAAAAACTCAGTATTCAATTTCCAGAAAGATAATAAATTTTACATTCTTCTCAATTACACAAAGAAACATTATCTCAAAAGAAACTAAAACTCACAAAATTAGTATTCAACATCAAAAACGAAAACTTTCTCTTAATAAATCCGACACGGAACAAAAAGCACCAAGTCACAGCTGCGGAATTGATTAAAGTCCATCCAGATTTTCGGAAACCGGGATTGGCAACAGCTCAGGGGCCCCTTCAATTTGTCAGCCGATGGTGGCATCTGCTTCTGGGAGGATATAAAATCACGCGCGGGCCGGTCGTTTATCACGAAATTTCGTCGGAAGAATTGGCAACGATCGTGACCCGATCTTATCGCCCCCTCCCCCTCTAGAAGAGAACAGTTAAAAAGTGGGTTCGGAGGGAAGAATGCGACAGCATCTAAACAGATCACTAAAACGAAACAGCGGCCATCCGAAACCAGCAATCGGTGATGGAGCCCGGGAGATAAAACTGACAACATCTTCCCGCGCAAGGCCCCCTCTGAGAAGACATTTTGCACCACGGTTTGGGACATTTCTCCTTTTTTTTCTTTAACCCTTTATGCAGTATAAGGATAACATAAGTCAGAGGTGCCAATGCCTAATTTTTTCTGTCATGCCGTCCACACTTCATACTTAGATGAAGTTCGTGAAATAGACAACAAATTTAAAAATTAATTGCTATTTGTTGGGGAGAAGAAGAAAACCACTGTTACATAAATTCTTCTTCCAATCTTTTGTGGGCGCACCCTAGTAACACGCGTTCTATGAGAGAGATATTCTTCCTCGTTATGATGGTGATCTCTGATCTTCGTAATGATTGTAATTGATCTTGGATTGATCTTATTTTGACTATACTATTTATAAGTCAATAAATAGTTATTTGCTTTTACTTCTGCGAGGGCTGCTTACTACTATTTAACATTTTCTCGTCCACCAGAAGCTTCAAAACAGGGTGACAGACGTGCAAACGGGTCACTGTCACCCGACTCATCTTACGGCTTTATTCACTGGTAATTTGACCGGTGGTTAACTGGGATTCAAACCTCTGATTGGCGGTGGACTAGTTCTTCTTTAACTGCCAATCAGAAGTTTTACTGCCTGTCAAGTTATCGGTGAAAACGGGCGCTAGTGGGCCGTATGAAAGTGGGAAATCGTGGAAGCGCCGCTTCCCCAACGTCGCGGTTTATAGCCAGATGGGACTGTAGTCGTTATACTCTGTAAATGCGTGAACACTTTACAACGCTAAGTCAAGGCTAAACTGAATTAAGCGTCAACTGTGTTGTATCAGGCTTGGGCATTACGCGAAAAGCGATGTTACGGAGAAGGGTAACGCTACCAGCGCTATTAGTCATTCAGGGCATTTTTTCTGAAGGAAAATAATCATTAGTTGGATGATATCATATAATTCAAAAATATTCATTAGAAATATGCTTTACTATTTATTTATTTTCATTATCAACAAATAAATATATAACAGTCTAATCCAATATCAGAGTAGAATATACAGGGTGTATCTGAAATGGTGCAACAAACTTTCAGGGATGATAGTACTCATCAAGACGGACAAGAATCGGTATAGAAAGGGGGTCCCAGACCAAATCCCAGGGAGTTAAAATCGAGCGACACCCCAAAAAAATCACTGAAAAATTCAATTTTTAGAAAAACTACTATTGGTGAAAACTTAATTATGGTCTCAAAAATTGTGGTTTAATATGATCTTTAAAATTACCTCAAAAGTCTTCACTTTAAAATTTGTTTTATTATGAAAAAAGTTAAAAAACACAAAAAATGTGAAAACTCTGCCAAAACCTTATTTTGTATTTCGAAATCCTTTCTTTTGATTTGATAATCTGAAAGATAATAGTTGAAAACCCTTAAGTCCAAAGTTTCACGTAAATACAATCAATATTAAACGCTTGGGATCCTGTTAAAGTCTGTTTTTTGGGTGCGCAAGCAGTTTTCTAGAGCGGTTTCCAGAACCCCTGTTTGCGCACCCAAAAAACAAACTTTAACAGGATCTCAAGCGTTTAATATTGATTGTATTTACGGGAAATTTTGGACTTAAGGGTTTTCAACTATGATCTTTCAGATTATCAAATCAAAAGAAAGGATTTCGAAATACAAAATAAGGTTTTGGCAGAGTTTTCACATTTTTTTGTGTTTTTTAACTTTTTTCATAATAAAACAAATTTTAAAGTGAAGACTTTTGAGTTAATTTTAAAGATCATATTAAACCAAAATTTTTGATACCCTAATTAAGTTTTTACCAATAGTAGTTCTTCTAAAAATTGAATTTTTCAGTGATTTTTTTGGGGTGTCGCTCCATTTTTAACTCCCTGGGATTTGGTCTGGGACCCCCCTTTCTATACCGATTCTTGTTCGTCTTGATGAGTACTATCATCCCTGAAAGTTTGTTGCACCATTTCAGATACACCCTGTATAAGTAAACACAATACTAATGAGCACTTCTTATCAAAACGCATTGATTGTGTTGCTAGTGTGCTGTATAATAAAAAGATTATGCCGTTAGAGTGGTGCTGAAAAATTGGAAACAAAACATATGCCTATAGTGGTTTTGATCCAAATTTAAGAACACTTTCATATTCTAAATACTTTTTCATTTCTGAACACTATTTTGAGATTTTGAAAACACATATTTAGCTCTTCAAACATATTATAAAATAGTGTCACAACACTGCCTAACAACACAACGAAAGTGTTATTTAGAACTTAAGCTTATTTTGCAGTAATTCACTTATGCAGTCGAATCCGCTTAATGTGATCACGGTTAATGTTATCAATCGGATAATGTTATCAAAATCGACAGGTCCCGATCATTCCTATTTTATTTAAAGCAAAATATATCGTTTAATGTGATCAACTATGAATCATCACTCCGCTTAATATTATCAAAATTTGTCCATATCCCCTTTAAAACGACCGCTTTTAAGTTCGATTTTCTTTTTGAAGGTCAATTTTTACAAGTTAACATCTGGCTCATGAGATCATCTGGCGGTTCTTTTTTCTGAAACTCAGTATGAGTAAGAAAAAGAAAACATTCCGCATATATTGAAAGAAAACGGTTATGGGGGGGGGTCCGAATACATGCTTGTGATTGGTTAAAGAAACCACCAAGATCGACGCTTTGCAGATGTTTCATAAGATATTTTGATTTCCCCTGGTTTACTTGAATTCAGATTGTGTAACAAGTGGTTTATTGGAGTGGAAGGATATAATGGAGTTGAGAAAAGAGACCTTTTTATACAAATAAAAATAGATACACGATTACATGATTTTGATTATAAAGCAAACAATCTAGTTACACTGTTTATTGCTGCTTTTTGATATGAGATCACTTATTGTTATCGAACGGATATTTTTATCAGTTTAGTATCGGACAATTGTGATCACATTAAGCGGACTTGACTGTACACTAGTAATATGTAAAATAAGAAGAGTATACTACACTTACTTTCAAATCTGTATTACTCTCCCGGTATTCGTTTAAAAGACAGAAAACAAGATTCTTTAAGCGATACAAAATGGAGGTTAAATTATTCTGTCCTTGTTGATTAAAATTACTCGACTTTTCTTAATAGGTTATTCAGCAAAATACTTTAAAGAGAGAAAAAATGAGCTTTAATTTTTCTCAACGTTATGAAATGAATATCCTTTGTAATAAAACACAAGCTTACATACTCATAAGCATACTTAAACCACCTCCACTTTGTCTTAAAGACAGTTCATGGCTCCAATTAATCGAGGCCTTCACACTTTAAAGGATAAAAAGCAAATTAAATTACACATGCGAGTGAGTAAACAAGATCGCTAAAAACATCGCTCGTAAAATTACTTCTCGAGCTCAGCGCGATCTCCTTTCCATTTAACTTCATTAAGACCCTAACCTGTTTTTGATACTTCCTTCATAAATATAAATACGCCTAATTTGTCGTAAAATGAGTTAGCCTTAGCATCAGATAAATTATGAAATTCAGAAAAAAAAATCTGTGATTCCCTCAGCTTTCCAAAGTGGCGAGCTTATGTAATGGCTTAACGTGTTTTAACAGGATAAAGTCGAATGTCGCTGCATAAGTGACGCTGAGGTGGTGAAAAAGATATTAACTTTTTCTTTTCTCTACTTTGCATATTTCGGAGGTAAATGGCACATTGCGAAAGGGGAAGATCATTACCGGGTGATGTATTACTCCTATGGTACCTTTTTAGGTATCGATAAGCATCTATGCTCCTCTATAAGAGAAGAAAAAAAATTTTCGGGGGCCTTCAGAAACTACTTTATTTGAGATTAAAAGATGTGGAAGAGAGTGTTAAAAGGATTTGAGACAAAGCGTTTTTGTTCCCGAGTTAATAAAGAAAATGGGATCATATATGCATGTAAAAACTGTGAATTTACTTTTTGGGGGAAATGTGCAGAGCTTTTATTAAAATTTTTAATTCATCTAGCTGAGTTTTCTTGTTTGGTACAAGAAAGAGAATATTTATTTTATCAAAAATTAATTGAATTGTTTTGAAGAATTCTGAACTATATTAGAAATTATGCCCCTTTTACATTTCCAGCAGTTTTTAATCGCATTTAAATCTATTTCCTGATAAGGTTAAGATCTTCATCTAGTTATTAAAAATTTTATGCACTTACAAATTTTAACAAGAAATTTATTTTTGCTAAATGATACAACTATAAAATCTGAAAAAAAATTCTTCCTCTTTTTAAAATCAACTATTTACATTAATTTGTGTAAAGTAATGTATTCGGGGTAGAAAAAAAAACAATATTTATTTAATGTTAATTTTTATAGCTTTATGATTATGTTGATTTGTATCAAATACTTCACTAAATTCATACTTTTCTTTTAGAGGGAAATATATTTCTGATAAAGTAGCGAATACTGGTATCAATCATGGTCCGTCATGGTGCAGTTTACCACTGGTCCAGGTGTCTGGAGACTATTTCCCTCCCCTTCAGATACATGGCAAAATTGTGGAGGTGGCGATAGATAGTGGCAGCATCTATCATCTCATGAGGCAACTAATGAGGCATATAAATGAGGCATATACTAATAATAGGGTAATATAGGGTACTTAGTTTGTTTCCAATACTAAGACATTCATTCTTTATCTTTGTTAATTAAATTGTTCAAATAAATTGAATACCCATTTTGAAGTTTAAAAAAATTAAGTTATAAACTCCTTCCAGTTCAATTTTAATGAGTATAATTCATCAGTAAGAATGTTATGTAGTAAATTATGAAATTAAGCAAAGCATATACGTGTGGTCCTTAATTTTAAAGTTTAAATAATTTTATGCGACGCCCTCCCCCAAAATTGTTCCATCTTACAAATAAATTATTTTTGAAAAATTTTAGCTCAATCAAAAAATATTAACCCGTGCCGCAAAAGCCTTAAAGTTTCAAAAAAAAACTTATTTTTTTACAAAACAACTAAAAAACTAAAGATTACACTCCTACATATTAGTCCAAGAAAAATAAGGTTTGAAGTGGAAAAAATTGAAGAAAAAAAGTTTGATGGGTGATTCTTATAGGAAATTTTCCGTAGAAAACGATGGTGAAAAGTCTATCAAAAATAACCGTGTCCTTTAGCCAATATGGCGGATTTTTCAAAATGGTGGTCAATCGTTTTTAACTTATTACTTCCTAAAAATCGTTAATAAAATTATAAATTTTGCAGTAAATGATTAAAATTTAGTAGTAAAATTACTGGGGAACTGCAATATGGCAGATTTTCCAAAATGGCGTCCACTAATGTTTATAATAAGTAAAATTCTGATGATAATTCGTAATTTTTACAGGATATGGTCATAATATAATATTCATATCAGTTTCCTCCCCTCAATGTATCAAATATGGCGGATTTTTCAAAATGGCGGCCATTTTCATTTTTGGTGTTTTTACATATAAATAAATATTATTTTGGCATAACATTAATTATTCTACATTAAACTACCCATAAAATGGTATGTTAACCAAGATTTTGCTATATAAATAACCTAATAAAATAATTTTCAAAAAGGCGGCGGCGTATTTAAAACTTAGTTGTAAATGGTTATTTTTGAATTTCTACTTCCTTTAACGTTATTTACCCTTAAATTTTAGTAAATAATGATTATTCTGCTTGTATTTTACCTAATAACATTTAATATTTCTAATAAAAATAGTTTGTTGTATGTTTGCATCAAAGTGAATCTTGAAAAGTATTTTTAAAATCAGAATAAATAGCCAAGATTAAAAATTTGTGTTTGTAATGAATTATTTGTTTTCTTAATAATTTGAAATTAATTTTGATAGACTTTTCACCATCGTTTTCTACGGAAAATTTCCTATAAGAATCACCCATCAAACTTTCTTTTACAATTTGTTCCACTTGAACCCCTTTTTTGAGCTAACTTTCTTGGACTATATTGTTTATGACTTTTCTACTAAAAAACCTGAGATCAGTCTCATTTTGTTCATAATTTTATTCTCATTGATTTAATGTGAATCACAATCACCATTTTGAAAAAAAAATTCAAAATTTCAAAAAAGTAAAGAACAAATTAAAGAAAAACAAATGTTTTGAAAAAAAAAATATTAAAACAATTTAAAGCTTTTTAACTCTTAAAATGAATATGCTGCCAAATTTCAAGTTGAAAATAAATGAAATCATGTAGAAAAAATATCTTTGAAACTTTGGCAATGATTGAAAATATGCAAAAAAAATTCACATAAATTTAAGAAAATACGACTATTAATATATTCAGTACAAAAACTTATAGAGCTATTTTTCCGCGTTAAGTTAATTCAATGTGCATATTTCACCTGAATATTCCTTGGAATTATGTTTATATATAATGCGTTTTTTAACAAGTCACAAATCAAAATAATATAAAAAGTTCTAGAACATAAAAAAGTTAGATATAAACATATTTCTATGGAATATTCAGGTGATATTCTTGCACCACATCGAATTAACTTAATGTTCAGAACTAGCTCTGTAAGGTTTTTAACTAATCTATTAATAGTTGTATTTTCTGAAATTTATGGGATTTTTTATTGCGTGTTTTCGATAATATGAACACCTTAAGCAATTTTACGAATTCTCCATGAGTGAATCACTCTTGTTGTGTATTTTTGGGAATGTGTGAACCTTGCTTAAATTTCAAATATTTTTTACCACATGATTATACATTATTTTCAACTTGATATTTTGTTTAAGTATTCATTTTAAGAGTTAAAAAGCTATAAATTTTCTTAAAAAATTGTTTCTTTAAATTCCACTTCTTTCAAATTTTGAAGAAAAAAAATTGTTTGAAAATGGTGGTAATGATGCACACCAAATCAAAAAGACTAAAATTATGAACAAAATGGGATCAGGATATTTCAGGATTGTAAGTGGTAGAGTTCCTGAGTTATTAGCTGTTTAAAAATGCAAGAAAAATAACTTTACAAAAGTTCTTTTGACATTAAAAAATTATTACTTCCGAAAGAGGAGTGATAGAAATTCGGAAGCTAAAATATTACAGTTAAAACTATATTAGTTCCCCATAAAAAATTATGAGCAATATGTGAGGGTTTAATCTTTGTTTTTTTTAGTTTTGTAAATAAATCAGCAATTTTTTGAAACTTCAAGGCCTTTGCGGCAGGTGTTATTATTGTTCGAATGAGCTTAAATTTTGCATACGTTATTATTTTCTATAGTGACACAAAACTGCGGGGGTTACTAATCGAATTCCTAAAACAATTACCATACAAATGAGAACCACAAATACTATTCATAGCATTTAAATGCATAAATAAGCAATATTTTACCAAGAAGTAGGATTAGAACTACATAACACAGTTTTCAAAGAATAAGTAATGAAAGCATGTAAAAGCACAATGATCACAAATGAAAGGTACTTTAAAAATACATCACGAAATAGCAAGCAAAATCTCAAATTATGCACTACATTTCAAAGCTTTGACTAAGAACATAATTTTTTTATTCAAATCAATATTTAATCGAAAGTACTTCATAGCTCCTATTCAGAATTCCACTTTCGAAAACATCCATTCCCAATCTTAAAACAACTTTCGCAGTAATAGAAACAATAATTAAATAAAAACCTTTCCTCTTTCCTCCTGTATGTTTAAAACCTCCCCTTTTTAGTTTTATCGTTACAAAAGCAAGGTTGTTTTCTAATGAGAATTTGATGTAGCAGAGAAATTGCTTTTAGGGAATCAAAGCATTATTTTAGGTGCTTTGTGCGATTTGTCAAGCTGGCTTTCTCCGTATTCATCCCATTTGCGGAAATTTTCTTTGAACTTCAAATAATAAAAATAGGTAAAAAAAATCTGCATTTTTGAACAACTTTGAAAAGGTGAGGCGATTATGTTTTTTATATTGTTTTGATAGAGTGAACGTTTGTGAAATTTTTATTGTTTGAAATATTTATCAGAGCTACATTATTGAAAGTTGATTATTTATTCTGGATGTATGCTTAAAATCTTGCCTGTC
The DNA here is from genome assembly GCA_024610705.1 of Tetragnatha versicolor. Classification (NCBI taxonomy): domain Eukaryota; kingdom Metazoa; phylum Arthropoda; class Arachnida; order Araneae; family Tetragnathidae; genus Tetragnatha; species Tetragnatha versicolor. The sequence goes on from JANDEH010000064.1 coordinate 112,999, forward strand.
CCTGGGCTTACGCATTCTCTACAAAAAATTTATAAGTATGTAAAATAATAAAATATTATTAAAACATTTTTACGAACTTTCAAATTATCAGTATACAAACTTTGAAGAAATAATTGTGATTTTATAAAATTTTGTAAACAAAACAGATATTTTCATAGAAAATCAGGATTTCAATGATATTTCTTAACTCAGAATCTTTTAAAAACCTTTAAGGTGCCTGCCTACCTATAGAGGCTTTTTTTATAATAATTAAAATTTTGACCTAATTTGTGGTTAATACAATTAAATGAATCTAAAAACTATGAATAACATAAAGAAAATTAAAATATTGATTAAAATTTTCATATTATTGAAGAATTTATGCATGAAAATCACCAAAAAACGTCTTTCCGCAAATCAACATAACTCAAATCCATATGAAGATATTTTTGTTTTGTAAACTTTGTTATCCTCGTGAACTTATATTTTAGGAGGCCTACTACTTTTATGTCTAAATTTATTTAATATCAAAAGTTACAGAACCAAACGTGAAAAATGAAAAAAAACCCACCAAAGTTCAGTAAAGTTTGAAGTTATACTATTCATAAAATAAAAAATATTACACCCACAACCAAAAAAATAGTAGGGCTCCTAAATCATATTATGTCAAGTATTTTCCCCAATTTTTATAGAAATCCATTCATAATATTTTGAGTTATGCAGTTTTGCGGAGAAGGGAAATAGCAAAAATGTGATTCTGAGAAAAACGCGAATTTCTTTATTTTTTCCTTAATAAAATGCCTGTTTAGCTGTAAGTAAAAGTTCTGTAACTTTGGTTCTAGGAAAGATAAAGACAAAATTCAAACTGATTTGGAAAGCTAAAGATGTGCTTTTTGAAATAAGGTAATAAATTTTTTTTTGAATTTTGGGTCCAAAACGGCGTTTTTTAGGTAGGCAGGCACCTTAAATTAATAGAAGAACACTTACACATATTACGTTTAAAAACCATATTTTCCCAATAGTAATTTAGTTTTGTGATTTTTACGAAGAGTATTTTTAAGAAAGGATAGGATCGTCATATCACTGTAAACCCACAACCTCAATATCCCCGTTTCTTACCACCCCTAGTTTAAGATCAATTAGGTTGAAAAGAATAAGTTTTTAATGGATGCTTGAAAACTTTAATGCAAGTTCAAATTAAATTTATTTTGCACGATAATTCTAACGAAAGATGTATCTTTCATTTCATTTTAATTATAAATATTATTAATAATTAGTTGTTTAGTGCATTTAGTTTAACTAAGAAATCCTACAATACTTTACTTAAACTTCTTTTTCATATCAATGCATATTCTCAGTCTTGTAAAAGAATGCATTTTAAAGTAATTAAATAAAATAAATATATCCCTCGTTATAATAAACTAAATGGAGATACTACTTTGTACGCCTTTCCAACCAATATTAACTTAACCAACATTATTTTATAATGTAAAATGAATGCCATTATTCATTAAACTCCTGATTTCAGCAGAATGAAAATGATTTTGACCAGATATAAGTACCATCCTAAAAATATTAATTGAGAAACAAATCAGGAAATATAATATTCTCTGCAAGATTCCCACTCAAACCAAACCCTCAATCTAAAAGTATTTTCTTTCCTTGGCCAAACCGTTTTTCCAAGGTTCTTTTGTCTCGAAGTCTCAGACGTCAGCGGATAATTTTAATTTGCTGCTAGGAGGAGAGCGACTAAGTACACTCTGGACTTGCGAAAACCGCTTAAAAAGTTCTCTTTCGGCTCCCTCCGAAATTTATGACGCCTAAACTTACCCCAGAGAAAAACAAATAACTGTCACCTCCCAAGTGGTTTCAAGAGACACAGAAGAAAATATAACTTTTTAGACTATTTTGATGATGAGAGGCGACTTGAGTGTTTATTTTCTTGACGCTGTTGGATTCAGAGGGCTATGAGTTTTCTTAGCCGGCGTTTAGCTCAAAAAGCTTTTCTCAGTGTTTTCCAGCGAAAGTCATAAGTTTAATGGTTAGGAAACATATTATCCAGTAAATATACTCATTTATCATTTTAGTAATTTGTCATAATTCCATGTGTCGTGGATCATAGTTGGAAATCAATTTATGTTGTTCCCCTTCAATGTGATTACTCTTGATACAAGATCTTGAACAGAATAAAGGATTTATATAAATAGATAAAAGACTTTGGCACAAAAAGTTATGGGTTAAATATGAATTCATCTCGGTTACTGTTTGATTTTAAAAGCTCATAATACGTTATTTTTTCGCTCTTCCTTAAAATGAAATATGAATATGAATTCATCTTGGTTACTTATTGCTTTTAGACGCTCGTTTCTATATTTCTTCATTGTTTTTTACAATGAATTTAATATTATTTTTAGAGTCGAATAGGATATTTTTACATACCTTTAAAAATATTAAAAATCCATGTTTCGCGTTTTTAAAATACGATATGTAATGTAGGGGTGATCATAAGGTACATTAGAAAAAATGCAACCAATTTATTATGTGATAAAGGTTTGTTTTTAGATCCTTCAAATGACGTGTTTCAATATACCTCACAAAATCATGATGTGATTGATGATTATATATTTGAATTACAGATGAGAAATAAATTAAGCTAAATTTGTTTTTAATAATTTTAATTTTGAAACCTGATACACGATACTACAATAAATAATTTTAAAACTACTTTATACTGAGTTCCTCTTTCCTTAATTTTTTTATATCAAATCTAATGATTGTATTCCATTTCCATCCTTTTATATCATGTCAATGAATCAAAATAATGAGGAAGTTTCATATTTTTTTTTTATTTTTTAAATCGATCCTACCTTACGAGAAAATCCTAAAACCGAAATATTTTTTAATTCTGATCATTATTTATTTTTTTATTGCGGCTTAAAGTTTGCGCTCTGGAAAAGGCGGGAAAAACAGCGATTTCAGATTCGTGATGTCACTCGGCATGTCAAAACGACTACAATTCGCATCTCCTCCTAAACTACGCAGCCGGCGTAGACAAAACTCGGTATATAGACGTATCCCGAGGCGAGGACGATCACTACCAAGTTTTCCAAGTTCGAAAATCGAATATTTACAAATAATTAACGATTTTATGGCTAAAAACGCTTATTTCTCCATTTCTCTACTAAAGTGGATCTGCTTGACTCACTATTTTAAATATGAAAACATCAGGATTAAATATTTTTAATAAGAAAAGCTCTATAATTGCCAATTTAAAAGTTAAATCAGCTATGAAAACACCAAAATAAAATCAAATAATTAATTTCAAAACATTTTATTCTTATATTTTAAGATTTTCCCCCTTAAAATTAAAATATTTATGGAAAATGTATTATTAAATATTTTTTATTAAGTGGGACTAATCCCCATCTGGTCTAATGAAACTAGACCAGATCCATGAGGTCATAAAGACATTTTATTTTAATAATGAATAAACATCAACAATGCCTTTTGTTTGGTGTCGAGTGACGTCAAATTTGATTTTTGAGCGTTTGCGATTGCATCATTTGTTTACGACTTTTTTCAACTTTTATTTCTTCTATATCTCAGTAAATAAATTTTTGAGGAAAATTTGGATTGCAGATTTGGATTTTTCACATCTTATATTGTATTAATATACCCCAAAATCGAAAATTTAAAAAATATGAAACTTCCTCATTCATTTAAAATAAAACTGCATTGCAACTGGGTAATCAAAAGCTGTAGGTCCATCACAAAAACTCTTTTCACCCCAAACCTTGAATTTAAAAAAGCAATATTCCATTAAGAAAGTAATAAAGGTACTGGGAGAAATTTTCGAATTATCCACGGATTCAGTCAAGTTCTCCTAAGTTGCACAGTTATACTTTCAAGACACACGGAAACACTTTCTAATGCACAAAATATCCTTTAGAAACCCAACACCCTCAACTCTTCCAGCACTCCTTCCAAAAACGAAACCAATCACACCCGATTGGCAGCTGCCAATTCAGACGAACGACCTCAGAGAATAATGGATAGCTCTGTAGCTCTATAATCACAAACAGCGCTACCTTTAAGAAAACCCAGAATAGACAGAAAGAGTAAAAAAAATCAGGGGGAGATTTAGCATTCATACGTAGACGGGGTATTTGATACGTATGGATCGTATCATAAGGGAGGGGGGAGAAAGAGGGTTATCTAATAGTCGCTATCGGTTTTCTCGTTCACGACAGATTAATTGACTTGGTAACGTTACCTTGCTTAACGTGCATTTAATGGAGAATGTCACGAAAGACGTTTGGCGAAGGTGGAAGGGGTGTAAATGAGACATTAGTCATTTTCTTGATGGATAGATTTTTGGAGGGATAAGGAGTGATGCATAACTTATGTAGCAAAAAGTTATTTTGGCCTCGTTTTTAGGTGTAAAGGTCATGGGTTTCGTATTAAGTTACACTTGAGTGTTTGATGTGGTAATTACAAATTTGTTGTTAGAAATAATTTTATGAGATAAATTTTTTGAAATTGAAAAGGTACATAACACTTATTAAACTATAAATTTGTTTGATGAAAATATTGATGTGAAGAAAAATATTATATTATTTATAAATTAATGTATTCTCTTTCGTGGAAAACAATAAATTCAATTATCTTCCAATTCTTTGAAAACCTAACTAAATTCAATTGAAGAGGGGATTTTCTTAAGTTTAACTGTGTCAACTTCTGTTAAATCGTGTAATAATATGTTTTGTAAATATTTTATATAATTGTGTGACAAAGTTAGATATGATTAACATTAAAAGGATGAAGTCTTTCATTTAATTTTTTGCTCTGAGCTATGAATATTTTCTTTGAAGAAAATTCCTTCGTATCAAAAATGAAATAGCGAGTATCAAATATTTTTCAGCTTTCTTATCTTGAAGCTCAATTCTTATGTGTTATTCTTGATAACAGCATATTAAGTAAATAAGTTTTAATTATTATCTTCTTTCATTTCATATAATAAATAGGTTTAGCAGCAAAAGCGATTAAATAAAAGTTTGTTGTCACTAAACACAACAACTTGCGCCTCCCATTATTTATTAATACCATTTCGAAACAGAGTAACACAAACCGAAATACACTGGTCGGTATCTAAACGCCCCTGCCTCCACGCCAACAGACCCCACAGAAACCCCTTCCTCTCCCAAAATTCCACGTTTATCTCCACCGCCAAAACTCGCATCAGCAACAAACCGCGTCGGGTATCAAAATGTTTACTCTCCCGAACTGCGAAGAAAAGAAGACCGCTTATCGTCCGCTATTTGGAGAGAGAGAGAAGTTGCTATTTCTCTCTCTTGGGTTTGTTTAGGCTTGCGCCCAAATAACCCCGGCTGTTTGCTCTTGCCACTCTCAGACTCCGTCGCTTTCCTTTTCCGCCCCGATGCCCCTTTCGCCGCCGCTTGTTGGGGACAGATGCTCCTCCGCAGGGAAGGGTTGAGACATGGAACTTTGAGACCGTCGTTGTCTTATTGGGAGGTTTTCTGTGGTCTCTGGCTGGTTTTGTCTGATGGTGAAATTGCACAGAGAGAAATGACAGTTCCAAATTTGAGTAAATCGATGTTTTCATCTTTGTATGAAACGTTTTGTTTCACTCTTGAAACGACAGCCTCTAAAAGGAGTAAAAATTACTCAAATCTGAGTATGTCACACACTCAAACAGGCTCCGATCCAAATTTACTCAAATTTGAAAACATGCATGTACTCATTTTTGAAAATGTGCTGATACTACTAATAAAAAGCATCACGTGCTCATTTTTTGATTCGTCCATGACATTCTTATAAAGAGGGTGTAATGTGTTACAGTTGCTATGACGTGGGAAGTACACTGTAAAAAAACTGTAGAAAAACAGAAATTTTCAATAACAGTGACTTTATGTTTACTGAGATATTCTGTCATGTAACATTCCCACCGCACTTCTATTTATTTTATGTAAAATAACAGCTTTTACCTAGTTTTTTAGCTTATCTGTACTTAAACAGAAACTTACTGCATCGAAAACCAATACAGCTATTGGCAACGTTATCCTGAATCTTCTTTGGTTCAGTGGTAGCGTGCGTGCTTAGCATGCGGTAGGTTGCGGGTTCTATCTCCGGATATCAATTAATTAATTAAAAAAAACTCTACTAAAATAAGTGCATGCGCACAAGCAGAAAATTACTAAGAGGGAACAGAAAAATCTTTAGCTCACTTGACAGAAAGTTTCTTTTTACAGCATTTACCTGTAGGTAACAGCTTTTTTCTTTTTACAGGATTTTTCGGCCTACAGAAATTTTCCGGCAACTTTTGCTGCCAGAAATTTTCTGTTTTTCTGCAGGATTATTTTTTACAGTATAGACCAGTATGTTGAGTGCGACGTCACGTTTTGTTACACTAACTTAATGTTGCTTTTTCGATGTATTACAAAAGTTTCAATTTTCAAATATAAACTAAAAATATAATCATAATTTGAATGAGGACTATTAAATTTTTTGAAACTGAGTATGCCTGGTGTTTCAAAATTGAAAGCATTAAAAGCATCAAAATTGAAGGGTGGTTATATTTGAGACAAAAAGTTTCATACCAAAATGAGAACATCGATTTACTCAAATGTGAAACTGTCATTTCTCTCAGTCAGTGTTCAAATATGACAATCCAATGGTTTCAATTTTGAATCACCAGAAGTACTCAGTTTCAAACAATTCAGTTATCAAAACTCAAATTAAAGTTATTTTTAATTGATGTTTAAAAATTTAAAATTTTAAGTTACTTTTGGAAGTACCCCACAGTATTTGGTGGGGTGGTGCGCAACACAACTTGTCGATATCGCACCTAATTTCCAAACCTTTATATTTTGGTAATTCCATGGAAATGTATAGTGGGTTAGGAAAACTGGTGGGTTAGACTAACCCACCAGTTTTTAGGCGGGAGGAGGTTATCTTACTGTATGATGATGATGATGATGTCGTGTCCACGACGAGTCCGTATCAAATACTGCCATGGGCGGAGATGACAGCCCTTGCAATTTCTGAAATATTGTCACTGTAGAGGTCTATTTCAAAGAATAAGACCCCAATTTTAAGTAAGTCAATAACTATGGCTGGACAATCGAAAATGTGTGCTGGTGTTAAAGCTGTGTCCAGGCAGTTGTCACAGTTTCTATAAGTTTTATTCCCCTCTCCGTCGATCTTCATCCCTCTGTGATGTCCTGTTCTAAGTCTTACAATAGTTTTTGTTAAAAGGCGTTCCTCATTGATGATACAGAGCTGGTGTTTGATTGGAATCTGCTGCTCTTTTAGTTTGAACTTAGCCGCGGCATTTGCATCCAATAAAGTAACATTGATGTTATTGTTACTGTTAAGATCTCTAGCCTCCTTTGCCAGTTTGTCCGCGTTTTCATTGCCTGTTATATCGACATGTGCTGGCAACCATTGGAGAGTGCAGATTTTATTCAATCTATTGATTTCATTTAGGCGAGTGCAGATCCTACTGGTGATCAAGGATTCTCCTTTTAGGATTGCCTGGAGAGCAGCTCTAGAGTCGCAGAACACAACAAGTCCCTCTGCCTGTTCAGAAACGGGAAGGGAACCATACATGTCCAGAGCCTCCTCTATTGCTATAAGCTCGCAGGTGAAGTTAGAGGCATAGGCCCCAGCGCCAACCTTGCGATGATGAGTAACATCGTTTGGGGTACTCAAAAATACTCCAGAACCTCCATTAGTAATTGTCTCATCAGAAGATCCATCTGTATACACATGTACATAGTTCTCTTTTGAATACTGCTCTATTGTCTTGAGTCCCTTTATTTTTATGATTTCTGTCGGCTCCTTCTTGTTACAAGGCTCTAGAAGATTTATTTAAATTTTAGTGTTCGTTGGAAGGGCTGAGGGAGAGATTGGCTCTTGATAGATGTGATATTTGTTGTGTTCGAGGCCAATAGTTGCTCTTATTTCTTTGTCAAACTGCATAGGTGATGACCTTTTTAGCCTTGCCTTGCCAGTATAGCTTTCAAAAGTTTTCCTAGCAATGTGTTCTGGTGCCCGGCTTCTTGTTTTGTTAGTGTATTTAATCATATTGTACTTTCTTCTATTTTCAAGACTTTCAAGGCCACACTCTCGGATTACCTTCAAGTTGTTGGTGGAGGACACTGCGCCAGTAATAACCTTTGCAGCTCTAGCTTGAACGCTTTCTAGTCTTTCCAATGCTGTCTTAGAAGCATGAGCCCAGATGGGAGAAGCATACTCCATAATCGGTCTAACTAGTGAGGTGTATGTTGTTCTAAGAGTACTGGGAAAGGATCCCCAGTTAGTTCCACAAAGACTCTTAATGATCCTCAGTTTTTTCAGAGCTCTGTCTGCACACGTCTTGACATGTTCGGTGAATCTAAGTTCTGGATCCAAAGTGACTCCCAAATATTTCGGGCATGATGTCTTCATTAAAGGTTTGTCTTTGATGTATAGTTTTGGATCCATCAGTTTTCTGTGCTTCCTGTCTGTTGAAAAAACACAAACTGTAGTCTTTTCGGCATTGATCTTTAGTTTTAAGCTTTGCGTCCACCTTGAGATTCCGTTTAGGGAACTCTGGAGCACTGTTTCAGAATAGTGAATATCTCTGCTAGAGTGCCAAATCGCAATGTCATCAGCGTAGCAGGCCACTTTAGTATCTTTGTTAAGGTTAGGGTGAATGTCATTTACATAGAGTAGGAAGAGTAGAGGGCTTAGTACAGAGCCCTGCGGAACACCGGCGGATATCTTTTTGCTCTTAGATAAGCATCCGTTATAGCGCACCCTGATTTTTCTGTTCCTCAGGAAATCATTTATCCATATAAGTGCATTTCCTCCTATACCATAATGATGTACAAGTGTTATGAGTTTCTGTCTCCATACTCGATCAAATGCAGAAGACATGTCAAGGAAAACAGCTGTGGTCTTTTTTGGTAGTCGTTCTTGAAAACCATCGATGACACTTTGACAGAAGTAGAATAATTGGTCTTCAGTGGAGTGTTGTTTTCTGTAGGCTGTTTGGTAGAAATTTATCAACTTGTTTTCTATTAAGAACTGCATGATTCTGGAGTGGATGATTCTTTCCATCAGCTTGCAAAGAATACTGGTCAGGGCGATAGGCCTGTAGTTCTTGCACTCTGTAGCTAACTTATGTGGTTTAAGAATGGGCACAATTATAGAGGTTTTCCATGCTCTTGGTAGCTTTCCAGATTTCCATGATGTGTTTAGGATGGTCAGCAAGCATTGCCTGGCCTTTACACCTAGGTGTTTGATCATTTCTCCAAAGATTAAATCCTTTCCTGGTGATTTATTTCCTTTAATTGTACTTATTGCACTATCCAGTTCTTCTACCGTGATGCATTTTAGGAATATGTCATCATGCTTGTGCCCTCTTGCATCAAGGAGTATTTTCCTAGCAGAACTTTTTATTTTCTTGTCCTCTATTTGAAAATCAATTTTGCTGGCACTAGAGTAAAAGTTTGCTAGTTCATTGGCCACTTTTTCATTAGAGTCTGCTGATGCATTGACTCCACCAATTATATTTGAGGATTGAGAAGCAGTAGGAGTGAAGGAATTGTTCAATGATTTAGTTATCTTCCAGTACTTAGCGTCCTTCCTTGGATCAAGCTTTTTACAGAATTCAGCCCATTTTTGTTGTTTGTTGGCGGCAATCCTTTCTTCCACTCTTGTTGTTGCCTCTGACAGCAGTCTTCTATTTTCTTCTGTATTATTTATTTTGCTCCCTTATTTCATCTTACTGTATGAAATAAGGGAGAATTTATACGTGACTGATGTTACACTGCCATGGAATTACCTATTTGCCACGTCATAGTAACACTCGTCGTACTCCGATATTTGAAAATGTCATGCTCTAACTCAAAAGTAAGCACACAAGTAATGTTTCATTTTTGAGTATCTGCACATTTTCAGAAATGAGTCCATGTGTCCAGTATGTGGCATAGTCATATTTGAGTAATTTTTACTCTGTTTTGAAACTGTTGTTTTAAGAGTGTGGAAGATCATTGATTTTCATACGTTTTATTAATTATTCTGTAATTGACTGCAAGTGTATTCCTTATGATGTTCAAATAAACTTTTACTAGTCTCTACCGGACGATTTTATTTGGTTTTCCAAGTTAACCTACAGGGGGTTTAAAAAGTCCGTTTCACGTTTTTTATTTGGAAATAATGTTTATTAGGGTCAAGGAACTGAGGTGTACTTTGTACTCATAGTAAATTGGAAGTACTGTATCCATTGAGACTCGGAACGGCTTACAACGCTCATAAATATGGCAAAATGTGAAAGGTTAACGATTAAAGGAAATGAAAACATGATAATAAGAGTGAAAACTTCAATGAAAAATTGTTTGCAATACCATAAGTAAAATATGAATAAAATTTCAAACCTGAACTAAAATTTTAAATTACTTTATAGTTTAAAGAAAAACATTTAAGGAACAATTTTATTCTAGTATCCACACAGTTTCAGTTCACTTGCAAAACTAGTTATACCTTATGCGTCTACCATAATCATTTATTCGGGAAGAAAACTTTCACACAACTTAAAATTTACATTCTACACGGCGGTTTAAATGTATTTGTTTAAAGTTAAATAAATGGATAGAAGTTTCAAATCAGGATGATAAAATATAATAGATCCAAATATAATAAAAACCAAATGAATCCTTTAAAGCTTCAGTAAAATCATCTTTATATTTTTTCAGCTTCATTAACTTAAAATTCCATATCATGAGTATAAATAGAACCTTTAAACTTAAATTCAAAGGAATCCAAAAAGATATTCGAGAAGTCTATTTTCCATAGAGGAAAAGGTCATATCTACTCAAAATATTCATATCTGAAGAAAACAGTATTTCTTGAATATATCAGGAGTTTTTGAGTTACTGAAATCTGAGAAATCAAGAATGGGTACATTATGTTATGATCCTTATTGAAGAAAGCTGAAAACTTTTGTAAACAACCTTCTATATTTTGGAGAGTTTTGTGAACTTCAGGTGATTCACAAACCATCGTTTTCAATACGATCTGAAACCAAACCACCTTTTCACTAGAAAAGTGAGAGAAATTTCTGTTGTTTACTATTTTTTTATCCTTATATAGGGTAGTGGTACCAGTAACTGACACTTTAAGAGCAATAAAATTACGTAATTAGCTATTGCTACTTATTAAACTATCCTGGAAAAAACTTCTTGTTTTGAAAAATTAAATTAAGTTTCAATATTTATTTCGAGTACAATTTGTTTGATTGAGTAAACATTTTATGTATTTAAAATATTTTTTTAAGTTGGCATGGTGGCTGCACCAGTAACTGACACACTGGCGAAAATTTTGGCACCAATAACTGGCATGTCCTGCACCAGTAACTGACTCATTGAAATGCCTTTAATAAATAAGCTTTTTTATACTCGTTTTTGTTTTATACTTATTTACAAACTTCATGCTTCTTTATTTCACTTTTGATAATTCAGTGCACGTGTGTGTTTATTCATTTTCTTTTTTTATCAACTTTCCTACTATCTCAGGTGACTGGGTAAGAAAGAACCCAAGGAAAATACAAGTGAGAATATAGATATTTTTGAATTCGTGAAGGATTGGTAAACTCCGCATTTATTATACCATGATAAGAAGTTTCCCTTGGCTTCCAAAGGTAGTTCAATAGCAGCGATATAAATCGGAGTAGATTATATTAAACTTTCCAAAAGATTTTTAAAATAAAATTTCGAGGACTAGTATTTACATTTTTATCCATAACGGGCAAAATTTTTATCTCACTGCCTCACAGGTCTGATTTAGAAAATTTTCTATTGTAGACACACCACTCAAGAAAGGACCCACATATTATGAGTTAATTATTAAAAAAATTCTAACGCATCATAACTCCAAGCTCCGTATTAACCTGTTGACTTTTTCAAAGATTCCACAAAAAGTACCTTAAAATTGTAACTTGAGTTAGATTTTTATTATACATTTTTTATAGAAAAAGTACTTAAATTGCATTGCTAAAAATATGAAAAGTTATTTTTATTCTTAAATTTTTAGATAATTTGGAGATTTTGGAGGCCTTTTAACTATGGGACCCCTAGGCCCGCGCCTAGCCTAGATAAACTTGCGACACTTTTGTACCCTTTAGATTGTCACAAGTGATGTTAATCTCTTTGTTAACTTCACTAGATATCCAAACGACAACAAAAAATAGAAAAACATGTAAATATTTTTTGTTATCATGGCAGATTTTTAAGAGCTCCATCTGTTAAACAAATGCAAAACGATGCAAGTAAAAAATACGGAACAATGTAATAAACTACCAGCCCCCTTCATAAAAACACCCAACCGATTATTTGAACGTGGAAAAAACTGAAATCTTATCGACCCCTTATTACCCCATCTCGGAAACAGGAAAATAAAATTGGCGGGATTATGAAAATTCTCCCCCGGATCGGGCCATCCTCTCAGGTGACCGCATTAGTTTTGGCGGTATTCCTTCCCCTAAACTAAACGATGTCCCGCGGCAGCGTTTATCTACAAAGTTGAAGTAGGAGTTTTTTTTTAATTTTTTTATTTAAGTTAATTTTTGAGCGTGTTTAGCATGGCAGCACAGCGCCTCCGTGGAAAGAACGTGGAATTATCGTTAATGTTATTAATCTTCTGGGGGATCCTGTCCGCTCTATTAGGAGGGAAAGTTTGTTCGAAAAAAGAATTTATTGGGTGTTGATGGGAGGCTTTTTGGAACTTTTTTTCTGAGGGAGTGTTGGTTGGAGGGATGGAAAGGTTATGGGGCGTTATCTTTTTCTTGTGGCATCGTAAAGGGTTTTTTGATAAAATTGGCTTTTCGATCGACTGAATTTTAGAGGCCATCTTCATAGTGCGTAGATTTTGAGTTGCCAGAAACTGCTTACAAGTATTGAATTTTTCCAATGAAGTATTGATTTTAACGATAGTTTATAATTTATAGATTGTTAAAACTTTGTAGACAAGTTTTGTTGACTTCAGATTACAAGTAATATTTTACCACAAAAATTTAATGAAGAAGTCATACCTATGTTTTAAAATTAAATGTTCTATAAATGTTATACTATTAATTTAAAATCCTGTGTGATTATTGAAATTTATTTAGAATGCTTACATATACTTTATAAATTTGTTGAAAACCTTTTCTCCAAACATAATTTTGTAAAATATGTAAGACACATTTCTTTAACACTGTATGTGTTATGAAACTTAACTGGATATTTTAAATACTCCGGAGTTCCTAAGTTTATTTAGGAGGGTCACATATTTTATAAATTTGTTAAAAACCTTTTCTCAGGTATAAAATATAATTACGTAAAATATGTAAGACACATTTCTTTAACACTGTGTGTTATATAAGTAATTTTCATAAACAAGTGATAAAAAGTCTACCCTGTTGGTATCTACTAAAATGCAAAATGTGCATTGAGGCATTTTAAAATATTGTTCTAACTTAACTGGAGATCTTAAATGCTGTTCCTGGAGCCCTTCATAACAACAATATATGTTATTTATTTATTTCCGATTAAAAGATTAATTTATTTGTTTATTAAGTTTTTCTATTTAATATCAGCTAATTATTATTACCCACTAATAAATTTAAATAGAAGGATAGATAGTAACAAAACCGTATCACCACCAGTAAATATTAAAATTAGTAGCATTTTTTTTAAATAAATTTTTACTTCGTTTTTAATTGAAAGTAAAGTAAAAGAAATTGAACAACTGACAGAACAAACAGTGTTTATAAAACTATAAAAAATTTAGTATTGTGTCAAATTATTTATTAGGATACTAAATATGATTGAGTAAAGGAAATAGGAAAATATAAAACCCCTATGAGGGTTCAGTTGAATGAATTTTACCATCTTTAAAATTAAAAACTGAAGAAACATGTGTAAACAAAATATGCAGTAGTCGTATCTATATTACTCCTTTTAGAGCAAGAATTGGTCACTTATTTTTGCATTATCTCCATTTAGTCAAACAAAACTATATTAATGATTATAATTAAAGATAAATTCAGCGCTTTAGAACTCAAATTGCTATCTTATTCCAAAATATGCATTTTTGTTTCTGATGCTAAGATACAAAATTCAATAAGTGTTTGAAAATTGCAAGCTTGTTTTCATTTTAGGTAATTTACTGATTACTACAATGTCTTACATTATTCATTTTAAAGCGACGTAAAAATATCTTGATTGAATAAAAGAAAACTATTTTAATCAAACATATTTTTTTAAAATTTATATAGTTGCTAAAGCAAAGCTATTGTGAATGTTATTTTACAAAGTTAAGATTTTTAGCTTATTTTTGATTGTTGAGGAAGTAAAACAAAATTCATTTTCAATTACGAGAAAATAAAAGTCTGAGAATAATCTCGAATATGAACTTGTTAAAAATATATGTTACGAAATATATTTTCAATCTTCTTATTTAATTTTATACTTTAACTTGGAATTCTTGTAGAGAAAAGGTTTAACTAATGTTATGTATTTAAAATTTATGAAAGCTTTTAGCTCAAAAATATTTTTCATGATAATAATAATTAAATGTGTATCACTAATGCTACTTATTTATTATTTTCATTAGGGAAGTTTTTTTTCACTTGATATAAATTTTTACTTTAAAGTTAGACTTTAATTTAAATGCTTCCGAACATTTTTCACTGTAAAACTTTCCTTTTAATGTAATTGATAATAATTTATATTAAAAAATCGCATTAAAACCAGTAGTTCAGTAGTTTCAAACCAGTTACAGTTATGCTCGTACTTTTTTCTACGTTTTATTAATAATCAGTAGGCTTCTTTTGATTTATTAGAAGTATATAATTTCGGAAATCAATGATTCAGTTAATAATCATAATATTTCATTTATATTTTTCGTACATCTAATCAAATCTAACAAAAAACAGTAATTTCTTATTCAAACATTCCCTGACATTATCAAAAATTAAAGTCAAAAGCATCGAATTCAACAACCTTTACACTATAATCTGAACTATTACGCATTGCTATCATTACGTTCACTGTTAAATAATGGGCAATTCCAGTATTTTTTAATAATTTTTTTATTCGATAGAGGTACCCAAGAGAGGAATATATGTGCAAGTTTTGTTTAATTACGACGATTATTTATTTTTTAATTCAATTTCAAATTTGACTTTATAAAAAAGGGGCTCGAAAATGTCAAATGCCAAAATGTGACGTACTTTAATCCTAAACATAGATTTCAAACAATGATTCAATTACGAAATTATAAAAACTTCTACGACCTGAAGAGCAACTATTTATTCCATTTTCCTGGATGAATGGCCGTGTTGATTGGAATTTATTTCCAAACGTTTCGCCCTCTTCTTCGGAGGACATCCTCAGTGGCGAAAAGATCATCTACTAAAAATCAAAATTGATTTTAGATGATGCCTCCAAAGAAGAGGGTGAAACGTTTAGAGATAAATTTCAATCAACACAGCCATCAATCCCGGAAAATGAAATAAATAATGATTCAATTGTTTAAAAAACTTAAATATATTGTTGGTTTCTACTTAAATGTAAGGCCGAAACAGATCTGACGTCATTCAATCCTAAACAAATCAAAGGAATGGTCGAGATTTATTTTAAAATACTCTTAATGTCGATTTTTGAATTTAGATCTATTTCTTTTTTACTGGAAAAAATGTAGTTTTTTTCTGTTTTAAAAAAATGCTGGTATTACCCATCGCTACTATCAAAAATTGAGAACTAAATTTAAATAATCTCAAAAATGAGGAAGTTGCATGATTTTTTTTAATTTTTTTAATCGATTCCTCTTGCAAAAATAAGCAACTACCCAAAATTTGAGGCCGATCGAGAAATTTTTTGATTGCCAAAAAATTAACAAAAATCCCCTTTTTAAAAGCGCGCGAAAACCCCAAGAGTTTGGATGTGACGTCATCTTATACTACTTAATGTCGATTTTTGAATTTAGATCTATTTCTTTTTTACTGGAAAAAATGTAGTTTTTTTCTGTTTTAAAAAAATGCTGGTATTACCCATTGCTACTATCAAAAATTGAGAACTAAATTTAAATAATCTCAAAAATGAGGAAGTTGCATGATTTTTTTAAATTTTTTTAATCGATTCCTCTTGCAAAAATAAGCAACTACCCAAAATTTGAGGCCGATCGAGAAATTTTTTGATTGCCAAAAAATTAACAAAAATCCCCTTTTTAAAAGCGCGCGAAAACCCCAAGAGTTTGGATGTGACGTCATCTTATACTACTAAACATTGTTGTAAAGCAATGGAAATGATGGTATTATTGTTGACGTCATCTTATAGTTTAAACAATAAACGTTTTCAGTCACGTGTTTTTTTCTCGACTTTTAAATTAAAACATTTAATTACCTGTACATTTTTTTGAAAAACTGACTAGATATTTCATTTTACCATACAAAAAACCATACGGAACACTAGTTCGTTTTTGAAAATCTGACACATGCAACTTCCTTATTATTCTATGTTACGGGCAAAGTAATTAATTGGGCATTATTAATAATGCCCAGAGTGGAGGCGGGCAAAGTGATAAATTTCATTGATAAATGCCATTGAATTTATCACATTGCCCTCTTCCACTTCGGGCATTATCAATAATGCCCGATTTGTCACATTTCCCGTAACATATACAACAAGAACATCCTAGTAGCTTGCCTAACTTTTCACTCACCCTCAACTGAATCTTACCAAAACCAGCAGTTTTCATCTGATCCTTCTCCGACTTCATAGAAAGTCATAAACATCAGCTTTGACAACCTTGCACTACAATCAGGGCCAGAGTTTGCATTGGTAGAAACGCACGCGTGTGATGCAATGGATTTCAAAGCCATTCACTCTTGTCTAATGGACGCCATCGCAGTGTGCTTGCACTCACCGGTTCATTTGGGAGTAAGGTTTGTGGGTACACATCTGCCCAGGTTCGGTGGGCTTAACCCCTTTAATGAACCAGGTATTGGAACATTCATAACATTAATATCTGTTGGTTGACTTGAGTCTATTAGAATATCGGTGTTTGTTCGTAGATTCCATTCCGCGTATCTACTTAATGTCATGTTCTCATGTAGCATGGGTTCGACTTTGTATAAATTATTTAAGTTAATTTAGACTGCCATACGAGCAATATATCGAGTTGGGAGTAAAAACAAACTTTCTTAAAAACGGTTTTATACCTTTGAGAAAAATGAAATGATAGTGATTTTAAAAGTGTTTTATTATGTGTTTATAATAAATTTATTGCAATTAAAATTGTTTAAAAAGTCAAATTTAGCGTTCCCTTTAGTTCAAAATTTAGTATATTCTGTCATTTTCTACAATTTTTCATGCTTACATATTTTAATTGAAAATTGAAAAATTCTCAGCAATACTTCATATTTTAAAAATATATTAATATTAATGAAAAATAGTTATAACTTTTATTAAAAACTATATGCATTGAGTGGCATACTAAGCTCTGTTTTACGTAATAAATATGGAAAATTTTAATGGCCCTTTTTACAAAATTAACGATGATATAAAATTAAATTAACGATACAAATTTATGAAATTTGTGTTTTAAAAGAACTACAAACAAAATAAAAACTTTAGATTGACAAACCTCTTCATTACTAAACTTTATTTAGTCTCTTTTATACAATTTTTATACTGTTATTTTTGTTATTATGTTATATTTGTTATTATGGTACTTTTTCTGAGTAGATAAACTTTAGAATGAATTTTAATGATCAAAACTAAATTATTTCACAGGATTTTTCGCACATCAATATGAATATGAATATAGTCTCAGTGAAATAAGCGGACAAACTAATCACTATATAAATTAAGCTTTTAATTATAGGTAACCCACTATATATCGAGCACGGATGTAACAAAAACAAGGATTTTGTAACCATTTGGATGGAGTTCAAAATTAAATGCAGATACTAATTCCGCTTACATTTTATCTTTGGATCAAATTTTTCTTTTATTTACTATTAAGATTTTTCCACTTCTCTACACTTATACTACACAACGCAAAATAACAAACTTTTCTGCAGATTGTTCTAAAAGTACAGGATTTGTTTTTTACCAGGTGTTTTTAAAGGGTTGGGAACTTTAGTAAGTTTTTTTAAAACCTGTATCAAAAACAGTAAAATTTAACAATACGGATATAATGAAGACGCAGAGTAAGTGAGCCAAATTAAGGTTATGGCTTTATCCTGCACGTTCTCGATGAACTCGAATGTAGGGTTTTCCTAAAATGAACACTAAAATAATTTTATCATTTAAGAAGCAGATCACTCCTATTTAACTAACTAAACAATAAGTATCATTTTATGGAATCAAAATTTTTAAAAATAATATTGAAGTTTCGACGGTAATGTTTAGAAAGGATGTCATTAATTTTTCAGTGTTATATGCAATTGTAGTAGGTACTATTGTTATATTTTCCCAGAAAATTTTTAAAGTTGCAAATCATTAACTCTTTTTAGAAAGGATGCCATTAATTTTTCAATGTTATATGCAATTGTAGTAGGTACTATTGTTATATTTTCCCGAGAAAATTTTTAAAGTTGCAAATCATTAACTCTTAAAATACTTTAATAACGATATGGATAGTATCATTTTAATTAAAATGTATAGTGTCAAAAATGGAGCCTAGTATATAGGGACTAGTGAACTTGCCGGTTTATATTTATTTTTGTTTTAACCTATTTGGCAACTGATTAGATATGATATGCATTTAAAAATGATTAGAATTTAGTTATGTTTTGGATTTCACAGACAATAGTTGTTTAGAATTGATAGTTTAATAGTGATATGCGAGAGTCTTATTTTGCTGTAAATTTCATCTAAATTATACCTAATTAAAACAATAGTATTTTTCTAAAGCCTGATCTTCTTTTATACCTCAGATAGTTTCCACCCGGATTTAACAGAAAAATAATTTGTCGCTATGAAAAAGCTACAGGGAAAGCGACATGGCATCCCTGCCGGGATGCCATGTCGATTTCCTGAAGAATTCCCTGTAGTACCGACAAATTCTTTTTATTCTCCGGGCGGAAGCTCTCAGTGGTAGAGTGAAATAGTGGATAAAAAGAGAAATCAATCGTTTAAAAAAGCCAAGATTTAATTAAGATAATTTAGTGGTAGTGAGTTATAAGTACCACAATAAAATTGCTTTTAAGTTACCAGCCAAAAAAATACACAATCTAATTCATATCCAAAACAGAATCTCATTCTAATCATTTTTGAATAATATATCATATCTAATAAAGTTGCCAAAACTGTTCACAAGAGTAATATAAAATAAATATAAAGAGTCCAGTTTACTAGTTCCATAATTTCAATACCTTTCACTAGTTCCATATTTTCAGACACTGGCCCATTTTTCACACACCTCGCCTTGAGTGTTGAGATTTCGTTTATTAAACGGAAACTCAAGGTGGGGAGTGTGAAAAATGGGCTAGTGTCTGAAAATATGGAACTAGTGAAAGGTATTGAAATTATGGAACTAGTAAACTGGACTCTTTATATTTATTTTATATTACTCTTGTGAACAGTTTTGGCAACTTTATTAGATATGATATATTATTCAAAAATGATTAGAATGAGATTCTGTTTTGGATATGAATTAGATTGTGTATTTTTTTGGCTGGTAACTTAAAAGCAATTTTATTGTGGCTGTACTTATAACTCACTACCACTAAATTATCTTAATTAAATCTTGGCTTTTTTAAACGATTGATTTCTCTTTTTATCCACTATTTCACTCTACCACTGAGAGCTTCCGCCCGGAGAATAAAAAGAATTTGTCGGTACTACAGGGAATTCTTCAGGAAATCGACATATAGTTACACTGATTTCCTTGTTTTTATAATGGAATCCCTTTTTGTTATCAATTGTGTAGCAGTTATAGTTAGTTGCAATAGTTAGCAGTTATATCTATCTCGGTGTACCTTTCTCCTCTACGGGTTCCTTCTCTACAGCAAAAACTCATTTCTGTAATAAATAAATTTCTGCTTTGCATGCCATGTGGCCAATTCTTTCTAGTGCAAGAATAAACTCTCCGGGGGCCTGGTTTAAACTGTTTAACTCACTTGTGTTATCTGTTCTAAGTTACGGTTCACCTGTCTGGGCAATCTCCTTCATCGATCAATTAGAACATTATTCAGAATCTGTTTATTCGAAAATTATATAATTTATCAAGATATACTCCGGGTTACATCTTAAGATTAGAACTTGGTCAACCTAACCTCTCAATAACAATAATTAAACTGCTAATTAAATTTTGGATCCGAATCCTCAAAATGCCTGAGCATAGGCTTACTAAAATTGCATACTTACAATATTATAAATATTATAATATATAAGAAAATTTTATTCCAACTAAGATTATATCAAGAATCGATTTTTTTCGAAGGTAAAATCTTTAAAATTCATCCAGACCTGATTTGTAAGTACTGCAATCTTGAGAAATATGAAACTTGGGAACACGTATTTTTTGAATGCCCTGTATATAATTTTTATCGTTCCAAATATCTTTCATCCTTGGTTAATCTCCACAATAATTTTTACAATTTTCTAACATACACTCATGGTAAATATAAATTAATAGCATACTTCATTAAAGCAGCACAGAAAATGAACCAGTTCCTGCTGGAGAGTTTTCTTTGGAAGCATGAGTAGATTATGGATGTATATACAGGGTGTCCCACGAGAAGTGGCCCAACCCCTTTAACTTTTGAACCTCTACAGATATAGCCATGAAAGTGGGGTCTAGGTATAGTAAAGGGGCCATGCTCTATCCGATGAGATAACTTTCAACGCTCTCTAGCGGAAAATTTAGGAGTTATAATTTTTGTTTTGAAAACTGTGTGAGGTATGTGAAAAAAGTTATTGACTAAGTTGTAGAACAGCATCGATTCAGTAGGAAAAGGCACCTTAAGCAGAAAAATATCTTCAATAAAACCCCTAAAACGCACGCTCACTTAGATTGAATTTACGTAGATTTTACGTTTTAAAACCCTCCTCACGAGGCAAAAATGAGAAATTTTCAATTTAATGAACTAATAATACTTTTACGGCCGTATTCACCGGTAACCTGACCGGCGGTCAGGTCAGGAAACCATGGTTACAGCCTCTGATTGGTGGAAGGAAAATATTGAATCATTTTTCCACCAATCAGAGGCTGTAACCATGGTTTCCTGACCTGACCGCCGGTCAGGTTACCGGTGAATACGGCCGTTAGTCATTTACTTAAAAGTCATAAAAAAAAGTTTCTCATTTTCGCCTTGTGAGGAGCGTTTTAAGAAGTAAAATCTACGTAATTTCAACCTAATTGAGCGTGCGTTTTGGGGGTTTTATTCAAGATATTTTTCTGCTTAAGGTGTCTTTTCCTACTAAATCGATGCTGCTCTACAACTTAGTCAGTGGCTTTTTTCACATACCTCACATAGTTTTTAAAATAAAAATTACAACTCCTAAATTTTCCGCTAGAGGGCGTTTAAAGTTATCTCATCGGATAGGGCAT
Organism: Tetragnatha versicolor; assembly: GCA_024610705.1. Lineage (NCBI taxonomy): Eukaryota > Metazoa > Arthropoda > Arachnida > Araneae > Tetragnathidae > Tetragnatha > Tetragnatha versicolor. The sequence continues at coordinate 134,584 of JANDEH010000064.1, forward strand.
GGTCATTTTATTATACCTAAACCCCACTTTCATGACTATATCTGTAGTGGTTCAAAAGTTAAAGGGGTTGGGACACTTCTCGTGGGACACCCTGTATATGTGTGTATGTGTATGTATGTGTATATATGTATTTGTATATGTTGGTATGTTCCCCCTTTGATAACTTAAAATAAAATTTTAAAGCGATTCAACAAGATATTTTTAAGCACGTATAAAAGAAACTAACGCAGAGACGTAGTTCAATTCAATTTTGTGTAGCACAATAATGACATCAGATAAAAAAAACACCCCACATTATTATTATCTTTCCAGTACTTCCCAACTGAGCGAAGCACTCAATCGTCGAGGTCTCAAAAGTTCAGATCGGAAAATTGTCATGGAGTAATTTGTCATCTGATCTCTCCCTCTTTATCACTGATCACAGATCCTCTATTTTTTCCTCGTTCACAGAGTCAATCGTTTACGCCATCGCCACTCAAACTCCTAAAATTCGTCTTCGTCAATCAGGATTTCGACAGAAAGTATCGGGTGTTGAGCTAACGAAGTCACAGAGAAGGACCGAATTTTCCCTCCATCGAAACCGCTCAAAATAAAGATTTTCTGTCACCCATTCATCGCCTAAGCTCTTTAGTTGACAAGAGCATTTTTAGGCTTAAACCTATTTCTATCCAGGTGAATAAAAAATGGTAAAGCTTTATTTTAAAGTTAGTGGTTTATTTTAAAGGCTTACGAAACTTGTTGATGTGTGTTGGAGTAGTTTGTATACAAAAAAGTAAAATTAAAGCACGTGAGTTTTCTTAATTTTTTAACACTTTTTTCTTTCATTAAAATATTTGAAAATTACCTACAAAGAGAGGCTTACAAAAATATCTTGATTGTAAGTTAAGGAGTTCCATTCTTTTTTTTATAAATTCATAAATATGTATAACAGTAAAATCAGTTGTTTAACAATCTCTATCAGTATTTAGCAGCTAAATTATTTATTTAAACATCCCTCGTAATAACTATTTCAAATTTATCACTTAAATTTAAAACTAATATTTTGAACTTAGCCAATTAAATTGCCCATATTGCATTGCATTGCATGAATTTAGCCCCATAGCAATTTTGAAGTCCACTACAAATGCTTTCTTTTTTTTAAAGATTAAATGGTGATTCTTACTTCTTTTAATACTTCAAAGCTTCAGTTATCAGGAAAATTGTTCAGTTTGTTTAAAACGTATTATACTTGGTCATCTAAATTTATTGAGTAAAAATATTATAGAAGATGTATTTTACTTCTTTAGTACCTACTATAAGATATTTATAAAAATTTCATACAGCATGCATATGTTTTTTTAATGTTAATTCACGTTTTCCTTCATTTTTTATTTATTTGGCTGTAATAAATTACAGCCATTTTTGAGCTCAGCAATATCCATCCTCAAGGATTCAAAGCACTTCAAACAACAACAAAAATCTGGCATAAGTTATTCACATAAAATAAAACTTCCAAATTAATCAAAAAACGCATGCAATTGCCACAATTTTTCCACTCAGCAAGATAGATCAATTGCACTAAAAAATTACTCTCAATCGGAAAAGGCATCCACACCGCAGCACAAATCAAAAAATTATCCCCGCATTCCCCATCCTTCAATAGAAAAGGGGAAAAAATCTCCCAGACGGATTGACTCCGCCAAAAGAAACAGGAGAGATTATTTACTGCTCTTCGGACATCCCATCCTCATCCCCATCCCCGAAGAACCGAACGGAAGAAAACATTCCCCTCCCTCCCAACCGGCCACCCCTCCCGACCCGACAATCGCCTCTTCCGCTGTGAGTAGTAGGTCTGCCGGAGCGGAGCGGCGGCGAGATCACCAGTGCACTGTCAGCCCGCAAGCCAGACGCTCCGACGCCGCCAACCGCTTCGAACCAGAACTCCCGCTCAGATCGCGTTCTTTTTGCTGGATTATCGACGCACCCAGTACACCCCTTCGGAACCTCGATCTGTTCTGAATCAGGTAGGTCTGCTTCATTTCGAATCGCTGATTGACCCCAGTTTGTTGTTTTCGTATCACGTGGAATTCGAACGCTTGCCGAGAGGCTAACGGCCTGTTTGGTTGGCGACGAGCGATGCGGCGCCAAATGTGGCGGTCGTCAGCCTTGCACACGCTGGTATAATTGGGATTAAATAGTGAATTTTCTCTCCAGCCTTGTGCGCTGACGATGATCTTCGATAATAAGGCGAGATAAGTTAATGGATTATTTTGTTGTGGTCAATGGCTCGAGAGGGGTGCATGTGTGGGATCTGTTTGCGTTTGTTGTAGATGTTTGTTTGGCGAAGAATGCAGCGATGTTTTGGTGCTTTACGGTTTTGCAACATTGGCTAAAGCAGCAATTTCGCGTTATTTACAAAACTATTCGGCAGAGTATCTTCGAAATAAAGTGAATATCAATGCAGCCAATAATTAGTACCTTTCTTATAAATAATTGGATACGAACAGGTCGATTTGTACGAGCTATTCCCACGGATTCAGATTTTTGAATCGGCGATGCACTAATATTTTGGCTACTAATGGCAGGCAGGGTTAATTAAAATGTAGGAAATAGTTTCAGAACTTAAGACAAATCAATTTGAAGTGATCACATATGTTTTCCATTATTTTCATCACATCGTTATAAAGTTTCGTAACCAAAAGATTAAAAATAGTGGGTTGGGGGAATCAGGATCTCTTTCCCAGATAATTAATTTTTCTAGAACTTAAATCAATATTCAAGTGATAGTAAAGGGCCGTAAATAAAATACCGACAAAAAGGATTAATTTAAATTTTCTATTTCTTGCTCACGACATTGACATAAATTATAATTCATAGAATACTAGGGAAAAAGGGTTATACCTATAATCGGTGTTCAAAACATACATTGAAATAACATTGTTTTACGCTGAAATTTCGAAATTTTTACTGATTAAAAATTTTTAAGACTTTTGAAAGTTGCGTCTTTAATTTTTAAAACTTTAGAAAGTTGCGCCTTTACTTTTTAAAAGTGAAATTAACAGTTCAACATTTTGCATCGGCGAATTCTTTTGCGAAACTTCACAGAAATTGGCCTTTTAATTGCATTTCCATGAACCTTATTTTAAATATTGAAATAATTCTAGACTTGTCTGGCAGCAAAAAGAGGGTAGGCGGGCCCCATGCGGCCCACGGGCCGTAGTATGTTGTGCAGACCTGGTCTACACAATTACCAATTTTCTGAAGATTTTTAGGGAAACCCCAAAGAGAGAAACAACGCAGCAGTAATGAATGAGCTTGAATCACCGACGTTTTTGAAAGCATTGCGAGAGGCCAAAACAAGGAAAACGTTTCTTCTTCCCCGTGTGTTCAGCGGCTCTGACTGACCCTGACCTACCAATCACTGGTCACAGAATGAATGAATTATTTCTAATGTCTTCATTTTGCTCACTCAATGAGTTCAATGTGTTCGGTATTATCGGAAGATCTATTACTCAGAATGTTTCTTGCACCATGCACGCGCTTTTTTCATGTGCTTTGCTTCCACTTAATAATAGAATATTTTTCTGTTTTATATTTTCGTCATTCGCGGTATACAATTTGAAACGCATGTGTATGCTGATGATTGTGGTATTGTGTATCAACTTCCCAATAGTAGTCAATAATTACTTCACTCAATCTTATTACGGTACGTATTAACCCCATGACAGTAATTAATATGTTAAAATTTTACTGCAATTTTAAGTTTTTTTGCCCAACTTTGATTTCATTTCTATAATTTAATCCTTGATGTAGTGCCAATTAGATGGTATTATCATTGAATTTCGAGAAGTTAAATTTTTAATGGCATTCGAAAAATGCGTATTTTTTTTATTTCACTTTTTCATATCTTTAATTTTCTCTTAATTTTTCTCGTCTTTTGAAGAAAAATAAAATATTTATGTCGTTGGTAAAAAAAGGCGATGTTGATTTTACAACCTAATGGGAATTTAAGATATTCCAAATGTGTAAACATTTTCATCCCCTAACACAGGATGACCTTGTAAGTAAACTGAAACTGAAAAGTTTATTAAAGCTAATTGCTATAAACACAAATTCTTCAAATTTCTGGTTTTTATGGAAAATTTTTGCCTGCGATTTGTGTTAAAAAATTATTAAAAGCTTATATTTCTGTTGAATATTTTTATCGTTGTATCATGGCTTGTCGCATTTCAGACGGTTTTCATTCTCTTCTCAAAAAGTAATAAAATTGTTTGTAAGGTTTGTTTTCTTTCAATTTATTTCCGAAACAAAATTCTACATCAACCTTGTCATCTATTCGCGATTTACTTTCAAAAGTTTTACACAACCTTAAAATAGTTTTATTGCCCATGTAGAACTATAAAACATATCGTAATACCCCAATAAACAGAAAGCCTTAATTAGAAGTGTTTTACGTAATAGCCTTTGCCCTCGAAGTGCATTTTATCAAATTAGCGCTTGGAATGATGAAATCATTTTACTGCCTTTATGTATTTAATTCTACATATCCTGATTTTTTATCTGCAATACGTTTTAGCGAATTGAGTTCTTATTTTTTTAATTATGTTCAATTTAGCACGAAGTAAAACTGTCAAAAATTATTTATACCCAAAAAATTTCACTGAAAATCGCATCTTAGCTCTAAATGGTGCTAAAAGTCCAATGAGATGACGTGGAAAATCACAATTTTCGATATTAGTGTCTCATTTCTGTATTGGGAAAGAGAAAAAAAATTGTTTTTATAAAAAATATTTGTTTGTACATAAAATCTCTTATAGTTGCAGAAGACTGACTATCGCTTAAAATTTTGTTCAGGTCTTTATAGACACGGTTTATATTGGTTTTATGGAACATGCAGGTAGTACATTATAAGGCGTATATCATTCATGTGCACTGATACTCATTAGTGCATCGATACTTCACCGGTGTACATAGTTGTCCCATCTCAATTATCTCGGGGACATGAGCTAAATAACGAGCCTGTGGCATACACTCCAACTTCTACGGAATTTCCGTAGTTGCTACGGAAATAGAGTGGAAACTACGGAGTCACGGATAGATACCGAAAACTACGGATCATCGGCGGCCCGCGAACAAATTTGGGTTTTTTCAGATAATCCATACTTTTTTAAGTTAAATCAGTGTGTTCCGATTCTCTAGCGACTGCTTCTTGAACGGCCAATGGTGCCAATTCAAGTTGTCTTCTTCTTGCGTTGTTATTGCGATGTAGAGAAAGTAACTTTACCGTGATTAAAAGCCTGAATTCGGAAAAAAGCGATTTTTGGCGTAACTTCAGTTTTTCCGCGAGTATGGATTATTATCTTAATATTTAACATGTTTTATGCTTGCTTAAATGTGCTTTTCTAAAAATAAATTATGGAAAACCTAAATAATGAATTAAGGGCTTGTTTACTGCTTTAAAATGTTGGATAATTTTTAATAAATAGTTAATTATAATCAACAAAATTGCATTGTGTTGTTTTTAAAAAATATATATATTTCACACAGTTCTTTTATGATAATTTTTTAAAAATAATATTGAATATTGTTTAAAATGTTTATATTGTTATTTAATAACATAATAATTAGCCGTTAATATGGATACGCATTATGTCGGTAAATGCACTACTGATGAAAGGGTTACAAATGTTGGAGTGTATGCTGTGGTGCAACTGCATTAGGCATGGGGGTATGTTGCGGAGCATTGTAGTACCAAATATTGGACCTGTCCATTACGCCATTTCTCGAATGGATGCCCACTCACGGTTGCCTCATTTGGTATCCTGCGATGAGGAAAGATGTGTGTAAATAACATCTCCATGTTGAATGGGCAGTAGTTAGTAGTCCATTCCCTACCTCTTACTTCTTGGAGGATTATTCAAGGGAAAAAATGTCCTAAAAATGGATAAAATGAATGTATGATTAGCAAGCAGTAATCCTTTTAGGGGCTTTTAGGCAAGGGGATGTGTATAGATTTGTAATACCGGATATATTAGAAAACATGTCTATCCATAAATGATATTACGCTACTTGGAGGGGATGGAAGGGGGGTTATCAGTTTGTGACGCTGTGTGAGAAGGGGAAGATGATTTTGCAAAAAAAAATTATCCATCGCACATTACAAATCAACAACTTTAACTTTTAAATAATAAGGTTGATGGTATATTTCAGTTTTAATGCGAAGGAAGCTTTATTGGAAAAGGTACCCGTTTTTTCCAAACTTGTGTATGTGTTGGTCAGGCGCGGATCCAGCACGGCTCCAAGGGGGGCACTTTTCCAGACAAGATCCCCTTGTGGTGCCATTGAGGGTATGGGGGTCCTCCCCCGGAAAAAAATTGAATATTTGACGTCTAAAAGTAGGGTTTTAACTCCTTTTTAGAAACGTTTTGAGTCTAAGAGGGCACTTTTCAACACTATTACCTTAACTTTTCGACCCAATATGTAAAAATTTTGGGGATATCCTAAAAGTAAATACTGAATACCCCATTTTGTTACTAATGGGGGGTATGGGGGTCCTCCCCCAGAAAAATTTTGAAATTAGACCTGTAAAAGTTGGGGTTTTACTTATTTTGAGAACCTTTTTGGGTCTCTAAGGGGGGTACTTTCTAGAGTGCCACCCCCAATATGACCTCAGAAGGAAAGTAGCCTCTGTTCAATATTAAAAAGTTATTAGTATAGTCTCGGTTTTATTTATCTTTTCTCTCGTCGTGTGGTACTTGTTTCGTAAAAAGCTGAACGATAATCCTGTTTGAGCATACCAAAAATGCATTTTTCATAGGAATAACACAGTTGCCGTTACAGAAAAACCTTCAACTTGTCTAAAAAGTTTGGTGGACATAGACCACGGTCATGTTATGACCTCATAAAAACAATGAAAGCTATTATAGTTCGTGGGGAAAAGTCCGGTTTGGTAGGAAACACTGCTAACTTTGTATTCTTCAGAAGTAGTACTTTTTAAAACAATACGGTATTCCTAGGCTTTTTGCAGTCTTGATTGTTTCATGTCTTTTTACGGTGATTGACCATCTTAACACAATACATACTCCGACTGAAATATTTTTCTTCTACATTAGTGACTAGAATACTTGTAAGTTAACGGTCGTGTAAGTGAATAGACAAATCGTTAAGTCCATGTGACGGAAAAAATTCATAAAGATTTAAGTTTGAAAAAGTAAAAATTAGTACTGCTAACATTTTATTTAAAAAAATTGTTTTCACCGTTTTGTTCCCTCGCATTGGTAAGGATAAGTAATAGATTGTTTTTTCCACGGATGCAGAATATGTCCGATCCGGCGATCTAGGATCGGGGGAAATTTTAGTCAAATGGGGAAATTTTGTGGAAAAGTACATTATTGACTTCAATTTCAGTTCAGTAATCAAAATTTAAGTGGCTATTTTCACTTTCACCACAGATCTAAGGTTCCCTATCGTTTTGCGTTTCCAATCGTTACATGTAAACATGAATCGGATTTTTAAAAAAAATTCTTAATCACTTTTTAAAATTTTGGGAAAATTTTTTATTGATTGGGGGAAATCTTGGAAGTAAAAACATTTTCTGCATCCCCGAACAAGAAAAAACTTTTTTCTTGTTCTAGAAAAGCCGAGGAAATGAGAATGGAATAAAAGACATTTTACTTTACTTTGGAAATTAAACTTTTTTTGCTGATGATAAAAAGACAATGGAACTTCAGCACCCATCACATATACAGCATCAACGAATTTAGGACCGAGTTACGTAACTCTGGTTTACTCGGTGCCAGCCGCTGGCCTCGAAAAACTGGCAAATCCACTGGCCAGTATATGGAAACGGAGGATGACGGATGAGAAGAGTCCCTACTTTATGCATAAAATTACGCTCAAGCATTCCCCCAAAGAAAGTTCGCTTACTTTCGGTGAATAATGATGGTTCCATTTCGGAGCCGCAAACACGGCGAAAAGTGCTCTCTTTTGGGTTTATTCTCGGTGCATTTCTCTAGAGAGGGATCCATGCCCAGAAATACTACATCCCTCCCCCTATTCGAAAGCGTAAACTTTCTCCATACGCCATTGTGTTTGAAGGAGAACCTGGTCTTTCCGAAAATTTAAAACTCTACTCCCAGAGGAACGTTTTCTCATAGAAGCAACATCTTTCCGAATAAGTTGAGTTGCTCAGAGCTGCAGTGGAGTGAGGTATTCTGTAACGACGACAAGGACTATATATACGGAGGTTATATGGACACCCCCTGAATTTATAACGATTCAATGTGATCATTTGCTATTATTATTAATGTATCTAGATAGTTCATTCCTTGAAAAATTTGTGGTAGATATTACGTGGTGGTTCAATCCGGTTGGTCGCCCAAAGTTTTCCGAATGGAGATGCCTGAAAACGAATTAAAACCAAGGGGAGTTTTTAGTGTCGAATTTCCTAAAATATTCTGAGCGGGCCACAAATTCCCCTTTTAATGCGCAACTCAGTTTTACAATTAATTACACAAAATTCCAATGTTCTAAAAAGCTAAATTTCATCATGGACTCGACGTCAACATGTCCGCTCTCAGAAATTTTTCCAGAACGGCCAAATATTGCAACGGAGAGTCTCTTTGAACTGTCGAGATCACACGTTTTGGCTTTGCTTTATCCGAGGGGAAATATGTATTTCTTGAAGGTGCAATTTTAACCACGAGTGAAAACTTGAAACCCCAATCCAAAAGAACAGGAACATAAAAGCGATTTCTGATTATCGGTAGAGATGGAGAGATTTGGTAGACCCCTCCTCATTTATCCTCCTGTGAGGAATGCCTAAGAAGTAATTTTAGTCTTACCTTATAGATACAGACTTGTGTTTTCCCTATGGAGAAGGTACACTGCAAAAAATAATCGTAGATAAACAGAAAAGCTCTGGCAGCAAAAGTTGCCAAAGCTATCCTTTCCACAGAATTTCTCTGTTGACTGAACTTGTTCTGTAAACAACGACTTTTCCTGCGATAATATTTAGGAAAATAACCCACTAAAATTTCAGAAGTTGGGAAAAAAGAGACCAGTCTGAAAAGAGACAAAATATGTATTTAAAAAAACTGAATTTTTGCGTTGGAATAGTTCCCAAAAGTTTCGAAACGGTCGTAGCACACAGAAAAAGTTCAGTCAACAGAAAAATTCCGTGGAAAGGAAAGCTCTGGCAGCTTTTTCTGCCAGAGATTTTCTGTTTTTTACGATTATTTTTTACAGTGTATGTTAGGGGTTGTTGCTCTTACACACAAATTATTATTAAACATTTGGCATAGGCTTGCTTACTACAAAAGGACTTGAAAAGGTTCCCCAAATCCATGCTTATCTCAAATTTTATGATTTCTGACTTAGGCCACTGTTCTTCCCAACAACTGATGTTCTTCCCGCATTCAAAAGGTTGCTCGGGAATAACTGTGTGAAAAGGAAGAGCAGCAGAAAAAAAATTCCTCGCTTCATTGGGCTGCTAGCTTCTGTTCTCTTGGGATATGAGGCGCGAAATCTTTCGCTTTTTAAGATACTCTGTTCGGAGTTTTTTCTCTCTCTTTCCTCTGGATCTCGATGGTATAATAAATAACACTTGGGCATCGCTGTAATGATTTTTGAATAATTCATTTGGCGAGTTTTAAGTACTGAAATATGTGATGTTGCAAATTCGATGATTATTTTGTTAATAGAATGCATTTGTTGTATCGGTTCTAGATCAAGGTGTTTCTCAAATCCTTGGAGACAGCATATATTTTTCAGTCATTTGAGTTTTTTCCGCTCTTGCTTGCAGAGATCAGTTGATTGTTTCGAATTCAAAACATTTGCATTTTATCTCTAAGTAAAATAAGATTGTATTCCCTTCCGTAAAAGTCTAAAGAGACTTTGTTACATCGACTGAGAATTTCTTTTTTTTCTTCACCATGCACGCGTATTCTAATCGATAGTTTTGTATTCATAATTAGGTGATTAGGTAAAACGTGCTTCATGAGGGTCTAAAAATATTAAAGCTAACATTTTATGCATAAACGCAGTCTTCTGTAAAGCAAAAAGGCAGAAGTGGGCCCATCAATTACTGATAAAATGAAGTGTAGTATGTATCTAAGTGTATTTTTACTCATAGTAAATTCTCACCTGAGTGTGCGTCATATCACTGACGTTCTTGGGCGCACCTGATCTACTGTTGTTTTATATTATCATAAATAGTATTATGGTCCCGTATTGATACAGTTGCGATATTGAAAATAACATCACTTCACTGAGAGAAATGACAGTTTCAAATTTGAGTAAATGTATGTTCTCATTTTGGTATGTAACTTTTTGGTTCAAATATGACGACCCAATGCTTTCAATTTTGAAGCACCAGACATTCTCATTTCAAACAGTTTAATAATCACCACTCAAATTATGCTTATTTTTAGTTTATATTTGAAAATTTAAATATTTGCAACATATCAATCAAAAGTAAGATAAGGTTGGTGTGATAACGTGTAACACAACGTTGTGACGTCGCACTCAAGTTACTGGTCTACTTCTTACTTCATAGTAACGTGACTTTATGGTGATCATAACTGTAATGTAACACATTGCACCCTCTTAATAAGAATGTCATGGACGAATTAGAAAATGAGTACACGATGCTTTATTTTTGAGTATCTGCACATTTTCAAAATGAGCACATACATTTTTTCAAATTTGAATAAATTTGGATCGGAGCCTGTTTGAGTGCAAGACATACTCAGATTTGAGTAATTTTTACTCATTTTTGAGACTGTCGTTTTAAGAGTGTATGTTCCGAAAGAAAGAAAGATTTCTGAATAAATTTTAACTTTGTAAATACTTTAATAAATTTTCTACTTCTTACTGTACTAAAAATTTGGTCTGAAGTTACTTATTCTTATACTTTGCACAGTAGAGGATACTTTTATTTGGAAAATTTTAATGAGGAAGTTGCGTGATTTTTTTTTAAATTTTTTAATCGATTCCTCTTGCAAAAATAAGCAACTACCCAAAATTTGAGGCCGATCGAGAAATTTTTTGATTGCCAAAAAAATTAACAAAAATCCCCTTTTTAAAAGCGCGCGAAAACGCCAAGAGTTTGGATGTGACGTCATCTTATACTAAACATTGTTGTAAAGCAATGGAGTTGATGGTATTATTGTACTTTATATACATACTTTAAACAATAAACGTTTTCAGTCACGTGTTTTTTTCTCGACTTTTAAATTAAAATATTTAATTACCTGTAAATTTTTTTGAAAAACTGACTAGATATTTCATTTTACCATACAAAAAACCATACGGAACACTTGTTTGTTTTTGAAAATCTGACACATGCAACTTCCTTATTGTAGGTAGACTAAAGTTTGAAGCTGTGTTGTAATATATAAAAAGTGTTATATGAAATGATAGCTACGCCCCTTTTTCTTCGAGTTAAGAAAAATATTGTAGAAAGATAACCATTTCTTCATTCGTTATCTTAAATTATAATCTAATATATTTTTTCTCATTCTCTTCCACTTAAAAGATTACTTCAGACCAAAAATTTGTACCCTCTGTCATCTGTAGCTCTACAGCTCTATATTAGACGCTCTCCCATCTAATACGATTTCATATTTCATGTCAGGTGATGAACAGGAAAGAGTCTCCCCCGTATTCTAAAAGTAGAATGCGGGTCATTAAATATGTACGTCCATTTCTTCTGAGAATTGTCAAAACTCCCCTCCGGACACACGTAAATCTTTATTAAGATGCTCCATAAATAATTTTGTGGTTCTGTTCCCTTGTGCCCATGCAGCGTCTGTTACGTCGTATGTAACGTTTTGTGTAGATAAGATAACTTTGTGTGAGAAACTTATCCTCGTCTATTTTCCTTACCTGTTGTATCGCGACCGTTATAGTGTAATAAATCTCGTCTGCACAGGTGTTGGAACATCTGTTGCTTAATCTTGACTTTAAAAATTTTATTTTATGTTTAAATTATATGGGAAAATTTAAAGTATTAAAATTATATTATTTAAAATACCATCATGGTATTTTAAACTGACGAACTCAATACTTCCTATAGAATTATGCTTGAAATAATTCACAAGCATGATTTCTCTCACCGGATTTCTTTACGTTTCGTTTGATGAAATTTTAAGGATTAAGTAGAGTGCAAATGATTTGTAGTAGAAACGTGATAATTTCCTAAGTTATAATGTAAATATGAGGTGCTTCTAAGATAGATTCAAAAAGTTATCTTAAGAAAGTTTCAGTTTCGGCTAAAAAGGCTTTAAAGTTGTTAGAGAGGGAAAAATACGTTTGCACAGGAAATTTTTTATTAAACTGTTACTTCAACTTCACTGTAGTTTTTGGGAGATACTATCTCACTATGAGTGTCTATTCTCCATGTTTGATCGATTTTAACTTTGTGCTTCAATATTTTTCCAGTCTAATTTTATTATGACTTCATAGGAACTCGAAATAATGGTAAAAACTAAACAAATGAAGTTCAGTTGGTGAATGAGGAATTCAGTAGGATAATTTAGTTACATACTAAATGATGATGATGATTCATGTCTGAGGAAAGTTACAAGTTAATAATATTCTATAGGAGTCGAAACGGAAGATCCAAAAGTTACAACTTACAAAATTTCCCAGTTTTTAAAGAGCCACTATTTTTATAGTATTTGCTTTTATATATTTGATTTTAGTTGGGGAGTTGGGCCTAAAATTTTTTCTCCTCTCGGGTACTTTTTTACATCAAGTTTTAGATTACTTACTTTAGTGATCTTATTTCAAAAATTTGTTTCGAAGAAAAGGTGGAAGGTCTGGGGTCCGCCCCCAGAAAATTTTTTTGGAAATTTCCCCTTCAAAATAGCATTTTAGCTCAGTTTTAGGCTTTTTTGGATTGCTTCCTAAGAGCACCACTCATTATTTAAGAGACAGAATTTACAAGGAAAATATGGATGTTATAATGAACAACAAAATTTCTTGGTACTTTTTGAACTTTTGAAGTTTGCCCCTAAAAAGTAGTGTTTTTATTTATTTTTTAGTACTTCTACTGTACACCATATTCACTGCTCATACGTCACAAAAAAATTTTCAAGGAAAAACAACGCATATTAGAGGAGAGGAGGGTATTATGGAACACTCTTTATATATTTAAGAATAACTTTATTGGTTTTTAATAAATATCAGCCGAATCATTTTAAGTACATACAATAACTAATGACAATGAAGGGCCAATGGTCAAATAAATCAGCATTTATTTTTTAAAAATGCTCTTTTAGAAAAAGTTACAAATGGAGGGTAATATCCAACAGTTGGATTTACAGCTATTGAAAACTAATTAAACCTTAGAGAACATAGTTAATAAAAATATATTTAACAATTTAAGTTCAAATAGTTTTGTTCATGAGTCTATTTGCAATAGTCACAAACATAATCGTCTTTTTCTGCTCCAGTACAGTCAAGATGAGCCCATAGAAAACAGCTAATACATTGGATCCAAATTTCTCCTCGTTGATCTTCTGAAAATTTTTCATTACAAAAGATCTTAGTTTAAGATGCTTCAGCATCTTTGTTTTCCTGTCCTTTAGTTATTGGCAGGAAGTAAATTTCATATGACATATCATAATGGACCTAGTGTTCCATAATACCCGACACACCAGCTTATACAATGAACCCTTTTACTAACCGATATAACATGTATAGCTAAAAAACGACTGCAGTATAAGAAACTACTGATCTTTTAGTGTACTGTACATTATGCTTAACAACAAAATCAAAGTCTCATAGTTACTGGTAGGTTGAAAGGTTTGAACATTTACCGTCAAAAACTTTCGAAAATCCTAAAACACACTTTGCTTTGCTGCGATTGATCAGACACCAACAAGAAGTTAAACTCTTTGCGCACTGTATCATGGGGGATTTCTTAAGACTTTCGTGGTATTGCCACGTGGACGTGATAGCAGAACCAGGGGGAGCAGAAACTCAGGTGTTCCATATTACCCGACTATTCCATAATACCCTCCTCTCCTCTATAAATTGAAGTAGCGTACTGTTTAGAATCGGATTATTAGAATGCCTTTAATGCTGCTTTTAAATTAATTGTCTAATTCTGCTTGTGTGACTGTTCTAGTAAAGTGGAATAATTTTTTTTCAATATGAAGGGTCTCATGTATTAACTTTGTAATTAATGATTGAACGCAATGACAAAATATGTGTAATAGGGAAAAGCCAAAATATAGCTCAATTTTTCACCCCCATTTGCGATACCATCACTGATATTGGATCTCAATCACCCTAATTGCTAGGTTTGAAGTGGCCGTTCAGGCAATCACTTATCGCCATCGAGTCGATTAACGCTCAAAAAAAGCCCCTTCATCAAAAAGGAGGACGACAATCACCCGATTTTCGTCAACTTCAACTCCACTACAAAAGATCTACTACCGTGAAATTAAGAGTCAAATCCTTTCCCAGCATTATTATTAAAATTGAGTTGCGTGTAATGGGATGCTAAACGTGTAACGAAGGAAGGGACATTTAACTTTATTATGCTAGTGGTGTCGGTTATCTTGACAGCCTCTGTTGGACGTTGGATGATATGGTAAATAGCTCCCTTGGTGACACTTTCCTCGCCTGATGGACATCTTCAGCCCCCTTAATTATTAGAGGAGTCGGGAATGACACTGGATCGTCGTTGTGCTTTTTGAGATTAGTGGGTTCTCGATGCTGCTGATGGTGGGAAGTTCTCTTGTTTTATAGGCCTTGGTGATATGGCCTATGTTTTATGGATGGGTTCGTTTTTAAAAAGCAAGTTTAGTGGACTGGGCAAATTTTATGTTTGGTGTGATAAAACAGGATAACCCTCGTCAGTTTACGGCCCACCTACTTCCTTTTTGTGTTGCTTGGCTGCAACATGATTGCCAGATGTAGCTTATCTGACGTATAATAATACTTTGTTTCAACCACAAGCAATTTTCGTTTCTCGCTTGGGATTATTAATATCGTATGAAAATATTGCGGGTTGTTGTTCGTTACTCTCTAAGTTCGCTAAAGATCACTTAGAGCAATTAAGATATCCACGAGAGACAGCCATGCGTTTGGGTGTAAACAAATGCTAAGGTTAGGACTATTAGTTGTACACTTTAAATGGTCAAAATGTGATTTTACCTGTTTTAGAAAAATCCAAACATGATTTTTCTCCGAAGGTACAACTCTCTCCCCTACACATTGTAAATAACTAAATTGAAGTAGCGAACTGTTTTAAAACAGATTATTGCAGAAGCAAAAGTTATCTAGGTCAAAAATATTAAAGAATATAAAGATTGCATGCTATTGATTGCTATTAAGATTGCCTTTTCAAATTGGCATAAAATTGTTACTGTGGTCTTCTTCTTAATGAACGTTCAAATTCTCTTAGTAGATTCTGATTGTTTTGTTAAAAAATGTTCGTTATGCTTGGAAAAATCAGTTACAGTATATCCTCGCGATAAAATCTCTTCAGCTGGCTTGACCACGCGTTACGATCATTTCAAACTTTCCCAACCCAAATACAATTTTTATTTCCCCCCTCTCAGATTAAATACTTACAACATCCAATCAGCCCCGCAACCCTGAAAGCCCGTTTCAAGAAATTGTTTTCCCAACCCCTAATCCCAGTGGAGAAAGTTTATCGATCTCGACCGGGTTTTGGAGAAAGACTTTAAGTCCTCATGGCATCTCATTCTACTGTGGCACATTCCAGGTCGTCGTGCGACGAATCCTGATGTCACCACAAAAACTTCTAGACTCTAGCTGTTTCTCCTGATGGCTTTCTCCAACCTTCTAGAGTCGAACACTCATGATTTTCTTCTCTCCTTTTTACGGCATCATATCCTTTTCAATTCTAAAGCCACCGAGATTGTCGTTGAATTCCATGGAAAATTCGGGGCGGTCAGGGCTGAAAGGGATGAGGTAGAAATCTTTATATTCAATCTTCTTGAGGGCATTTTTCACTGACACCCTTGCCGGATGATCTTTCCGTGTTTGTGGACGTGAGTGACATACGAAGAAGAGTGCCCGCTTTTTGATGTTCCCGGACCATCCGGGAGTGGTGGGGAATATATGTCTCTGCCTCTCCCGGATCCGGTTTTCTGTTGAACCAATTTCGGGTGGAGTCCCGGATTGTTTCTGGAGCGGAGTAAATAGGATTTGGGTTTGAGTCTCTGGGATTATAACCTGCTGACTCTCTATTGCTGTTGCGATTTCGCTGCTGACACGAGTTGTTTATAAAGTGCTTTCGCTGCTCTGAGTATGACTCGAATTTTGATTTCAGTGGGATCAATGTCGTTTATTACCCTGTTAGAGGAGGGATATTTTCGTTGGAAGATTTTCGGTGGCACAGCTTACCATATTATCCGGCTATGGATCCATTATTTAATTAAAAACTGCCTCGGCAGTTCTAGTCTTCTGTCTATTTATTGTGATCTTATCTATTGCTTTTTATTATGTTGTTTCTTTGTAAATCTGTTAAAGGACTGCTGAAAGTAAGTTTGAAGTAGGGGACAGTAATAATAAAATTATAGTTAAAAGAAGAAGCTATCTTTGAATACTTACCGGGAAAAAACAAGTTTTCTATTTATCGGCTGTTTATCGTTAAATAATTTTATTTACAAATCTTCTATCATTAGCTTTTGCATTTATTATATTTGATTAAAATAATATGAAAACATTCCTGAGCTAATATATTAATTCTTAATGCAGGACATTTCTAAAAATAGTAGTACCTAATCATTAAAAATAATCCATTAGGGGTCATCCATAAATTACGTGAGGTGTTTTTTCCAAAATCTGGACCCCCCCTCCCCCCTTGGTGAGATTTAGTGAGATTTTTCTTGACCCCCCCTCCCCCCACGTGAGATTTACCTACAACCTTTAAAATTATTTTCTAAAAATTATTTGCATTTTGTGCTTCATAGCACCTAAT
Source organism: Tetragnatha versicolor (assembly GCA_024610705.1). Classification (NCBI taxonomy): domain Eukaryota; kingdom Metazoa; phylum Arthropoda; class Arachnida; order Araneae; family Tetragnathidae; genus Tetragnatha; species Tetragnatha versicolor. Next base: position 151,526 of record JANDEH010000064.1, read on the forward strand.
AAAGTTATAATTAAGTTAAAAAAAATTGACGTGAGATTTTAATCGACCCCCCCTCCCCCCTTGGTGAGATTTGGTGAGATTTTTCCAAACCCCTCCCCCCCCTTTTTGACCTCACGTAATTTATGGATGACCCCTTACTTGTGAGCTCTTTTCCGTTAATACGCGCACAAAATAATGACTTCACTTTTGTTTAAAAATACATAGAATAAATATATTTAGAGAATGTAAGTAAAAATTTGATTACAAACTCTTTAAACTCTTGCATTTAAATTTCATGCATTAAGCTTTACTTTGACAGCTATGCCTTAAATATATATGTAAAATAAATTTATGGTAAGAAGCTTCGAAAAAGTTTCGAGAGTCAAGTTTGCGTACTTCCTCTTCGCTTGGCAGTTTCCAAAATATATTCCATCAAGAATGAGCTATGTATCTCGTGGTGCATTTCCTCAAAAAGCTTCTTGTGTTTATTTATGTTTAATTCATGTTTTCGGCTTACTGCAATCACTGTTGCTCGGTGTGGCTTTCTGCAAGCGCAAAACTTTTTTGTTTACTATATATACGCAACGAGTAGAACTTTTCCGACTATTAGATTGAAAATATCGGTTCATAAAAAATAATAGGGTATGTGAAGAGTGTGAAAGGGTCGCATTTGTGAGATTTAGAAATGACAAGATTTTTCCACGACATCCATAAAAACTCTTGGATTACGTAATCTTTTTTTACTAGATAATTAATTTATTTCCTTCTTAAAAAGCAATCACGGTTTTATTGTTGACTGAGTTTTTTGTCTGGCAGAAGTTATTTAGTTCGTTTTTCCTTTTATTGTATGCCTTTTAAATCGAGGGATATTCATAAAATACGTCACATGTTAAAAATGGAGGATGAGCCCCCCACGTTTTCATTGGATCGACGCCTATAGTTAGGGTACCTCGAGCACTTATTTACTAAAAAAAAACTTAGTGGTACCCAATAACTAATTATCCCAATCTCTCGAACTTCTATTTCTTAAAAACCTCGGTAATTCCAGAAACATTTCCCCGTGTCACATTTTACAATTTATTGTAAACTCTTCATTTTTATTTAGGATCCTTTTTTATAAATCCAAATATTGATAGTTTTATTATAGTTTTGGATTATTCAGGATATTACAGTATTGAGGATGAGAGGTTATTTTTGTGATAAGTCATAGAGGTTTATACGGATTACTAAATTTCATCCGATTGGTTAAGTTATTGAATAAGTCCCGTGGTGACACCATAAAATCCTCACTATTCGACTGTTTCGTTTGCAATTAGTAACCGTAAAATTAGTGTTGACTCAGCATGAATTGCTCTGCGGCTATGAAGCAGCCTCCAAAAATGGTCATTCCAACGATTTCCGGTACGGTGCGACGGGTGCAGCCGTGCAGCCCTTCTTCTATACCCCAAAAACGACATCAACTACACCCGTAATTGCCAAAGTCACGTGCGGCCTATGAAAACGATCCAATCATTTAATTCTATTAGTAGAAGCTTCACACCTGCGCACGTACACTACATTTCCCGGTTCATTGAGAGAGATAACAGGTGGATGCTTTTTTATATTTTATTTTGTTTATTTGTTCCGCGGCGGTGTGTTGGCAACGCGTCGGCAGAGTCGTGTGACCTCATTCATTGCCAATTCATGAGGAGACGCTGTGACGTCACACCTGTGATCATTAGAAAGGCTTGATTGTCGGTGACGCGAGGAGGGCTTACATGGCGGAAATTGCTCCGTGGTAGACAAAGAATGCCTGTTGTGGACTGGATATGGTGATTCTTCTGGGGTAATTTATGCAACATGGAAATAATCGGCGGGATTTCGGATTTCATTCTGAATAGAATGATATTGGCGTGTGTAGGAAAACTGCGTATAGGATGATTGGATAAATCTGAATATGAGTTTAATCGTTGAAATTTTAGTAACAATATTACACAAGTACTCCAATTGTTCGAACTAAGAAGAAATTGTTTAAAACTAAATATTACTTTCTATTTCATCAAAAAATGTAATAGCTACAACAATCCATAGCTATTAACTGTATTCTATGTATTTTAGAAAATGATTAAAACGTTTGTTTAGTTATAAAATAAAACTAATACGAGTATACCGTCTTTTACTACATTATATTATACTACTACTATTAATTATTTTGTTTATATTTTTTATTCTAAACATTAATTCTCTTTCGAGTATTATTTAAACTACAAAATATTGACACACGTAAGTTAATTCAGATTTGTTTTTCATGAGGAAAAAGGCAATCCTGTTGGGTACCGAGAGGTAGAAAAATTCTCCTAATCTTATATATTAAAATAATTGGGTTTTTCTTTCGGCCGGCCGCCAGGCCGAACCCCTGGACCGATTTGGACAAACTCGGTCTCTATCGAAAGCTTTCCACCCCTAGATGAGCCCATTTTAGGTCGCGTTCCTCCAAAACATTCCATTTTAAAATTATGCGTTCTTTTCACTTTTCCGTAATGTTAACTCTATGGAGAGGTTCCGTTCCGCCGGCCGCCAGGCCGAACCCCTGAACCGATTTGGACAAACATGGTCTTGATCGAAAGCTTTTCACCCCTAGATGAGCCAGTTTTAGGTCGCATTCCTCCAAAGCATTCCATTTTAAAATTATGCGCTCTTTTAACTTTTCTTTAATGTTAACTCTATGAGGGAGTTTTTTGCCGGCCCCCAGTCCGAACCACCGACTTTTCCACCCCTAGATGAGCCATATTTAGGTGTAATTCCTCCAAAACCTTCCATTTTAAAATTATGCGTTCTTTTCGTTTTGCTGTAATGTTAAGTCAATGGGGAGCTTCCTTTCGGCCGGCCGCCAGCCCGAACCCCTGAACCGATATGGACAAACTCGGCCTTGATCGAAAGCTTTCCACCTCTAGATGAGCCAGTTTTAGGTCACGTTCCTCTAAATCCTTCGATTTTAAAATTAGGCGTTCTTTTCGTTTTGCTGTAATGTTAACTCTATGGAGAGGTTCCTTTCGGCCGGCCGCCAGGCCGAACCCTTGAACCGATTTAGACAAACTTGGCCTTGATCGAAAGCTTTCCACCCCTAGATGAGCCCATTTTAGGTCGCGTTTCTCCAAAGCATTCCATTTTTTAGTTATAAATTTATTTCAATTCGCCCCATTGGTTTTAGTTAATATTTTTACCAACACAGGCAAAACGTCTTTTAAAGAGCGTGAAGTAAATATACTTTGAAATTAATCTTCAAAGTTTTGACGGTTCAATAGATTTATCCCAACGGGATACTAGAGCCGTATTGAATTTATAAAAAATTATGGTACATGTTTGATTGAAGTATTTCTTCTTTCCCTTTACACAGAAGGAGATAAATATTTAACTTCAAACAATGAGACAAATAAAAATCAAATAATAATTTAAAGTGGAAGGTTTTGGGAGGATGCCACTTAAAATGGGTTTATATCGGGGTTGTAAGATTTCAGTTAAGAACAAGTTTGTACGGATCAGGTTCGGTTTATTGGGCTGACAACCGGTCAAAGTAAAATGACAATTATTTCAATGTAATAAATTTGTGACAATGCCATGTGAAATTGGAGACAAAACCCCTTTCAAAGATAATGAATTAAAACTGCATATTTAATGATAGGGGATGAATAAATACGAACAGGTAGTAACGAACGAATCTCGCCTCAGCGCCAAAGAAGGCTAGCTGTAAAACCCGGCTTTGCCGGGTTGAAACAGCTAGTCTTATATATTAAAATAATTGGGTTTTTCTTTCCGCCAGCCGCCAGGCCGAACCCCAGAACCGATTTGGACAAACTCGGTCTCTATCGAAAGCTTTCCACCCCTAGATGAGCCCATTTTAAGTCACATTCCTCTAAATCCTTCCATTTTTAAATTATGCGTTCTTTTCACTTTTCTCTAATGTTAACTCTATGGAGGAACTTTTTACCGGCCCCCAGTCCGAACCACTGAACCGATTTGGACAAACTCGGTCTAAACGAAAGGTTTCCAGTTTCCACCCCTAGATGAGCCATATTTAGGTGTAATTCCTCCAAAACCTTCCATTTTAAAATTATGCGTTCTTTTCGTTTTGCTGTAATGTTAAGTCAATGGGGAGCTTCCTTTCGGCCCACCGCCAGCCCGAACCCCTGAACCGATTTGGACAAACTCGATCTTGAAAGAAAGCTTTCCACCCCTAGATGAGCCAGTTTTAGGTTTCATTACTCCAAAGCATTCCATTTTTTAATTACAAATTGATTTCAATTTGCCCCATTGTTTTTAGTCAATATTTTTACCAACACAGGCAAACCGTCCTTAAAGAGCGTGAAGAAAATCTGCATTGAAAATAAATTTCAAAGTTTTGACGGTTCACTAGATTTATCCCTACGGAATACTAGAGCCGTATTGAATTTATAACACATTAAGGCACATGTTTGATTGAAGTATTTCTTCTTTCTCTTTACAAAGAAAGGGATAAACACGAGACAAATAAAAATCAAATAATAATTTAAAGTGGAAGGTTTTAGGACACTTAAAATGGGTTTATATCGGGGTAGTAAGATTTCATTTAAGAGCAAGTTTGTACAGATCCGGTTCGGTGGATTGGGCTGACGACCGGTCAAAATAAAATGACAATTATTTCAATGTAATAAATTTGTGACAATGCCATGTGAAATCGGAGACAAACCCCTTTCGAAGATAATGAATTAAAACTGCATATTTAATGATAGGGAATGAATAAATACGAACAGGTAGTAACGGGTGAATCTCGCATCAGCGCCAAAGAAGGCTAGCTGTAAAACCCGGCTTTGCCGGGTTGAAACAGCTAGTAGTAGTTAAAACACTTTTTACCGATGATTCAATAAAGGCAACTTATCTAAGTAAAAATTGGTGCGTTATTTAAATTTAATCTGCTTCTTACATGTTTTCTTTTCATTGAAATCAAGTTTCCCTATGAAGTCAAACAATTTTATTTTTAAAAAATTACAAATTTATTTTTCCTCATAACTATGGAATTGCAAAACCGGTCAACTTTTTTTTCCTTCAAAAGTTTCAAAACTATCAGTAACATGAAACTACCGTGTTTTTGTTCATACTCCCATTCTTATGAATAGCAATACTTCCTATTGATTTTATGAATTCTGACAGGTATGCATTCAACGTTTGTGTTTCTACACCGTAGATATTTTCTCCAAAGGCTGCTCTATTCTATTCTTTTCGAAAATAAACAGTGTATTGAACTTATCCTTTCAAACCACTGTACTGTATGTGATGAGGTATTATTGCATTTATATGATTCATGGAGATCCGTTATTTACCTGCATTGATACAAAATATTTCTCTGTCTGAATTCGGGAAAATCCAGTTTACGAAAATGTATAGAATGTATTATTTCACATTCTCCCTCTGATATAATGTAATTGAAAATATTCTCTATGAAATATGTTTGTTTCAAAATGTTCGCAAGTTTTTCTCAAACTATGCTTTTTACATTGATCGAATTAAATGGTATTTTGATACTTACGCACAATTCTATAATGTCTATACTTACTTTCAAATTTTACCTAATGTGAATCTGAATGTAATATTTGCAAGAGTAAATTCAACTCAGTTTTATTAGTATACCAGAGCTTGCTGTTATAATCTCTTTAGCTGCATCATTATTTTTATTTATGACAGTATTATGAAACTCGTGTTTTTAGAAATTATCATTAACTTTATTCCTAGAGGTGTATGGTGGAGTTATAGATAAAGTTAGCCTCTTTTTTTTCGTGATTTTCTACTTTGGATGTAATTTTTGCACTAGCAAAATGTTGTAATTTTTTTATTAGTAGTAGTTACACATTTGTTGTTTCATAATGTCAACGAACGAATCAGATTTGGGTTATTTTATGCTTTGGAAGGTATTTATTCAATTGGTTCTAGTTTTCTGTAATAAAAACTTTTTTGCATAAATTTAATGAAAGTTTAACGTTTTTCGAATTATTAATTCATCAAACCATTGGCATGTAATCTAATTATTATTTACTTTTCTTACAGGTATGTTATTTATGTTATTCTACTTCTTTGCTTCTCCAATAAGAAGGTAAACATTTTTCAATAATATCATTGAGTTGGTTGTAGGGGTCTGTAAAGCAAAAATGTTCTTTTAATTATGAGGGTTAAACTGAACTTATTCCCTATTGTTTATTATAATAAGGCCGTGTTTAAAATAGTCAACATGTTAATAGTATTTTACTGATACATTCATTAGAACTGGGTAATTCGACAATTTTAAGGGAAAAAATAATTATGGCTAATTTAATCCTCATTAATTTGTTGGAATTGAAAATTTTAGACCTTTTGTTGGTTTGGTTCTGAAACTTCATAGGTTTACGAAAATGTTTAGCAGTATTCTTGTGTCTATTGACGTTTTTCAATAAATGAAAATACATTGTGTACAGTACAGTTGTTGTGTACAGTGTAAGCTTACTGCTTAGCCAACGATAGTAAAAGGGTCACGTGATTTTGACAGACTCGGCGGGGAGAAAGGCAGAAGTTGAGGGCTATGCTTGACAGCGTATTTTAAGCGATAAAAGGCCAATTTAGGGCCGTATTCAGAAACTTTAACACGAGATGGAAACGTTGTAAAATCTCACGTAACGATCACGAAACGATAAATTGGAAATGGTCGTTCAGGAGCACCCGTCTCTTCAAAAGCGAGAAATTTAGCCGACTCTGATTGGCTGAAAAAAAAATCTCGTCTTGGTCTGCTTGGTGACGTAGGAGATTTTATCCAATGAGGGAAAGGATCGGAAACTCCCGTTAGTGTTTCGGGAAAATATCGTTTCAAATTCATCGTTTCCATAACGTTCTCGTTTCCATCTCGTTCTCATCTCGTTTCCATCTCGTGTTAAAGTTTCTGAATACGGCCCTTAGACTTCAGTTAACACGGTTACCAGAAATTTGTTTAAAGGACGCCAAAAGATTCAATATCACCGCAAGCATCAGCAAACTTGCACTGCCAGGACCTAGAAAAAATATCCTAAGCTTGCATTGATGTTTAACTTATAAAAAAATCTTTTGAGAGCAAGCTGAATAATAAAACGAATTAGCATTCGTAACCCTGTTATTGAATTCAGAATTTCAGAGATCGATCTCAAAGTAAGCTATCTTCCGAGTCGGATGGACAGATCCCCTTACAGTGCATTATTTAATTTGATTTGGAATTTCGCCAAGTCAGCCCCTCTCAACTTCTGGACAACTCTCGTCCTTTTGCGAGTTTATCGACCGATGTCTCGGTTTTTTTTTGTTCTTTACTTACTACTTTGAGAAAAGATCAGAAAAAGACTAAACATGATGTATCTCCTGGATTTTCTTAAATAAATCCCGGCTTTGCTCTGTGCGAGACGTTAAAACAATTTCTGCAGAATCGAAGAAACTGTTGATGTGTTTCGCGATGCTGCGTATTTCAATCATTTTTTAAAAGTAGTGGGAGTCTTTAAAGCGGTTTTAAAGATTTCCTTCTATGAAACGTTTATAAAAAGAAAAAAACTTCGCAAGGTTTTTTTCGTCTTGAATGTAGATTTGGATTGAAAGCTTTGTAATTTTTTGTGGGATATTTTTTGTGATCTCTAAAACTTTATTAAAAACTAGCTAATATACCCGGCCCTGCAGTAAATAAATGTAATATAAAGTAAAGTTATAGCTTCCTTCTATAATTTTTTAATACATTCTATACCTTTTTTAATTGCGTGAAAGATATTAAAATTTATCCAGTTCTCAAGCAATATAATTTTGGAAAAGTTCTGCATTTACCACATAATCCCAATAAACAAATTAGAAAAAAATATTCCCCAAAAATTATTTAAAATATGCTTATTTCGAGTCCTTGATTAATCATATCTTCAGGAAGTTTCGGTGAAATTATTCAATCATTAAAGCATATTCCATTTTTCAATTTAAGAAAAAACATTAATCCTTTCCGTTCTAGTTGAAAGGGTTTTTCAACAGTTTCAACAATTTTTGGTTTGTTATACCACGGCTTACTAGATACTACTACCTATAAACATGTAAACGATGAAATTAACCTATAAACATGTATTACATGCCTCTAGAAAAAATATTAATATTTTTGTTCCAAAATGCCTGTTTTTTTTAAAAATAATTAATAAATTAAATTTCCCATTGTCCGATTTTTAGTATGTTATAAGTTAGAACATTTCTGAGTGAAAACCGTTTAAAAAGCGTTTATTACAATTTGTTCCAGGTCTTGAGACTAGTTTGACATTAATAAGATTTTTTTTTTCAATTTTAAAATTTTGAAGTCAATTTCAATTTTTATTGGAAAAATAATATTTTTTATGTAATAGGATTAAAAATCAACCTATAAACATTTATTACAAGCCTATATTATGATATTAAAATTCTAAATTTTATAACAAAATAATTGATTTGTTAATTATGTGTTCTCCTAATAATTTATTGTTAATTAAATAAATTTTGATGGAAATATGCCAAAATATTACCTGTTTTCACTTCTATAGAAATTTGTACTCATTTTACCAATTTCAAAATTTTAAATTAATTAATTAACTAAATAAGGGCGTGAATTCCACTGGTTTTCCATTATATAAATATGTGTGGACAATATCCACCGAAAAATGACCTTTTCAAAAGCCTCAAACGTTTGTGGCACAAATTTGAAAAAAATGCGTTTTTCGCAAAAAAAAGTGGAAATTAAAAAAAATTGATTCTTTAACTCGTAAAATTTTAAAATTGTAGTATAATAATATTTAAATCATTTCTAAATGAAAACCGTTTAATTTATCTCTTTTGATGTTTTTGTTAGTTTTTTAGGGGTTTTTTAATTTTTTCATATAGCTAATTATTCAAATTAATTTTAAAAATTGAAATTTCAATTTTTTTCCAAACTAAAGGCAATATAGTCCAGGGTAGATAATTTTTGAAACAAAAAAAAATAATAGCAGGATGAAACACATTGGAAAAGGAAGATAATATAACAAAAAAGAAAGGAAAAATAAATTACGGCCGATCTGAGGTCGGGAAAAAGAAGGGGGGGTAAAAAGGGGGTTTTTTAGAATAAAAAACGGTTTATCTCGATTTCCGACAAAACTACAAGTCCAATGGAAAAAATTTAAATAGCAAAGTTGTAGGTAATAAAAAGATCTAAAACTTTTGTATTCACACTTTTTTCACATAACCTCAAAATTTATGTGAAAAACTCAAATAATAAATTTTTTGGTTTTTTATTTTTATCTTTTACAAAAAACAATTTTTCTTCACGAAATTCGGTGAAAACTTACCTTTTGATGTCCCAAATACACCTTAATTTTTTTTATTTAAAATATTTATTTTTTCTCCTTATTTTGGCTTGATATCGAAAAAGCACCCTAATTTTCATTCGAAAAATCTCACGTCAAAATATCTGCTTTTTTAAAAAAGTTGGTGGGCTTTTTGTTCGTTGATATCTCTACTTTCTGATGGTGTAAAAAAATATATACATCACTATGGTAAATGTTCTCAGAAAATGCAAAGACACGAAAAAAACCCGAATCCGAAATTTTTTTAAAATCAGTATGTACAATTTTGAGCTAGGGTAAACGCACTAGTACCAGGGCAGTTAAGGAAAATTTTGCATTCAATTTAATATAACTCCTTGGAAAAACAATCAAATGTCCGGCTCTTAACACCTAATTAAATACCTAAAATTATCCTTAATAACATGTATGTTTTTAAAAATTATTTTAATAAACATTAAGCCACTAAATTTTACAATTTATGAATTTACTCCCATTGCACCAGTAGCCGTTCACTTTACCCCAATATCTGACCAATGCATGCACCATTATCCGTCCAGATAAAAAAAACACATTTTTCGACTTTAAAAATTCTATTTTTCCTCAAAAAAATCTTAAATAACGATTAAAAAGTGAAACAAAACACCTTTTTTAATGAACTATGTTTAATTTAAAGGGTTTTTCAAAACGAAATTTTTGAATATTTGAAACGAATATATTATATGAATAGTTTTAGTCTCCTTGATGGCATTTCTTCATCGGCAAACCTTCCCGATTTTAGTGGATCTTCGAAATCTTCAAGACCATCACAGTCTTCGTTTACAATAATATTTTTATTCTGTATTGGTTCTTCATCCACAGTTTCATCTTCCTCGTAGGTTTTTTCTTCCACATTGGAGCATTCAGTACCATGACAATTGGAGCATAAATGTGTACATTTTAAGCCATGTTTTCGACAGCCACATTTTAAATTGTTGCATCCAGTTTCGCAGCTGCAGCAAATGGTTTTGAGCAATATTTCTGGAATTAATTCATTTTCTGTAAATTTGGGCATAATTCCACGGTGATGTTGCTTCCAGCCCCAATCTGTTGCTGTCAGTTCTTTACCCAGCCAAGTTTGAACTTGATAATATGCCCTGTAACAATGTTGTACTGCTGCTCCTTCTTTGGGTGGGAGATTTGCCAATATGAAAGATGATTTAATTTTTGCCAATTAATATTTTCGAAATCTTAATTGATTAAGCGTTATATTATCATTTTTACATTTATAAATAGATTTGATTAATTGTAATCCATTTTTTTCGACATCTTCTTTGTTTGCATCTTTTTTATAAAAAACACTGGCCAAATTTGACAAATTTTTTTCGTCTAATAAGGAATTTACGATACTTTTCTTTCCTTTTCCGGCAAATCCAGATGTTGTATCGCAACCAGAAAAACAATGCAGAAATGCAACGATATCTTTGAAGGATTCATATTTGAAACTATCAGATGTGAAAAATGTATATTTTACATTTTCAGAACCTGGCTTGAAAAAATAAATGTCCTGATTATTTGAATTTAATTGATTCAAAAGAACCAAAAGATCAATATCTTGACCCACAACAATGACAGTTTTATTAGTGTCTCTGGCAATTTATTTGCATTTTCTGAGAACATTTACCATAGTGATGTATATGTTTTTTTACACCATCAGAAAGTAGAGATTTCAACGAACAAAAAGCCCACCAACTTTTTTAAAAAAGCAGATATTTTGACGTGAGATTTTTCGAATGAAAATTAGGGTGCTTTTTCGATATCAAGCCAAAATAAGGAGAAAAAATAAATATTTTAAATAAAAAAAATTAAGGTGTATTTGGGACATCAAAAGGTAAGTTTTCACCGAATTTCGTGAAGAAAAATTGTTTTTTGTAAAAGATAAAAATAAAAACCAAAAAATTTATTATTTGAGTTTTTCACATAAATTTTGAGGTTATGTGAAAAAAGTGTGAATACAAAAGTTGTAGATCTTTTTATTACCTACAACTTTGCTATTTAAATTTTTTCCATAGGACTTGTAGTTTTGTCGGAAATCGAGATAAACCGTTTTTTATTCTAAAAAACCCCCCTTTTACCCCCCCTTCCTTTTCCCGACATCAGATCGGCCGTAATTTATTTTTCCTTTCTTTTTTGTTATATTCTCGTCCTTTTCCAATGTGTTTCATCCTACTATTATTTTTTTTCTTTTTTTACCATTTTCAAAGGCTTCTGCACTGGTCTAATATTCGATTTCAGCACTCAAAAATAACCTATAAACATACAGGGTGAACCAAAAGTCCTGCCCTGTTTTTAAAAATTAATAACAAAAAAACAAAAAAAGATAAAAATACGCCGTCTGCTGCATCCTACTTCAAATAATCGGGAGTTTTTGTACACAAAATTTTGAAAAAGTGTAGTTCTTGACTTTTCTTATAGATGGCAGCACTAAAATTTAATTATTTAAGGATAAAATAATCGTTTTTTCCCTATGCTTAACTTCGAAGGGGAAACGAATATTATAAATAGAATCGATTCAAAAATCAAATGAGTAATCGAACTTAGCATCCTAATACTTAGGATCGGCTTTAAACAATTTTAAGCGTTTAAACTTCAAAATAGGATATTAAAATAGTGAAAATTTTCTCTTTTTGGGGAGGAGGGCTGTTGATTAGTAGATTTAGAGTGCATTTCCCCTAAAACTCATATGATATAATTGTGATCATTTTGCATCATTGATTTTAATTACACATATTCTCCGGCTTGTTATCATTTTGAACAATCACATTGGAGTCACAGGTGTGGAGTTGATTGTCCGGGATTTGTTATAAATTTTCAGTGATAACTTATGGGATCGCTGTGAAGTCATAGAGTGACCAGTGTGTGACAAATTAATGTATACATGAGAGATCTTGTCAACTCTGTGACTCTGTCATATCGAAGGGTGCCTTTTGCTTGATTATTTTTGCTCGGTCTCGCTATTTTACAAAGTGACGCAATCTAGCTGATCGCAATCCTGCTAAATTTTATTTGATCGTAAGATTAGCTAGCGTTTCTCGGTTTGAAACCTTCGCTTTTAATCTTCTTCTTTCATCCCTTTCTTGAGAAGGGTCTTAACGACTTCGAGCGACTATTTTCAGTGACTGTCTACGGATCCTAAGTGTGAATTGAAATGCTACGTTTTCGGGACCAAACGCTTCAATCGCATCGCACGAAAACGTAACATGTCATTTCTCCATAACACGTAACACGTCCCCAATCCAACACTTATAGTGAATTGACATTTTTTTGGACGAGGTGGGCATGATCGAGTCAGTTGTGAAGCGAAGGTTTCAAACCAAGAAATGCTAGCTAATCTTACGATCAAATACAAATTAGCTAGATTGCGATCAGCTAGATTAGCTAGATAGCGTCACTTTGTAAAATAGCGAGACCAAGCAAAAATAATCTAAAAAGGCACCCGACGATAAAAAAGTACCCTACGATATGATCTGTCACAGAGATGACAATATCTTCCATACATACATTAATTTGTCACAAACTGGTCACTATGATTTCACAACGATGCCATAAGTTATCACTGAAAATTTATCACAAATCCCGGACATTCGACACCACACCTGTGACTCAAATGCGATCGTTCAAAATGATAACAAGCCGGAGAATATGTGTAATTAAAATCAATGACACAAAATGATCACAATCCTATCATATGAGTTTTAGGGGAAATGCACTCTAAATATACTAATCAATAGCCCTCCTCCCCAAAAAGAGAAAATTTTCTCTATTTTAATATCCTATTTCAAAGTTTAAAACGCTTAATTGTTTAAAGCCGATCCTAAGAATTAGGATGCTAAGTTCGATTACTCATTCGATTTTTGAATCGATTCCCCTTCGAAGTAAAGCATAGGGAAAAAACGATTACTTTATCCTTAAATAATTAAATTTTAGTGCTGCCATCTATAAGAAATTCGAGAACTACACTTTTTCAAAATTTGGTGTACAAAAACTCCCGATTATTTAAAATGGGATGCAGCAGACGGCGTATTTTTATCTTTTTTCGTTTTTTTGTTATTAATTTTTAAAAACAGGGCAGGACTTTTGGTTCACCCTGTATATCACATGTCTATATTATTCTTTTGGTTTTTTTTAAAATTTTTTCGGCCATTTTTTAGAAATTTGAAAAAAAAATTAAATTTCCGCTCGTCCGATTTATAGTATGTTATTATTGAGGTCATTCCTTAGTGAAAACCGTTGAGAAACCTTTTATTGCTATTTGTCCCAGGTTCGGCCCTATTTTTCGCTATTTTCAGTGGACTATTGGTTTTTTTACGCGATTCAAAATTTACATAATTAAAAGGCTAAAACACTTGGTAGTTAAATTTAAAATAAAACTGTTTTTATATTATATGATGTAATGTGTTTGTGAGAAGGTAGATAAAAGTTCAGGTCTGTCTAGACAAGTATAAAAACCTATCTGCTCTAAAATAAAAAATAATGTCTACATATTCTTGATATAAACCATTGTGAGTATTATTTTCGTTAAATAATTTAAACAATCCTAAATGAGAATTATCTTAACAAAAAATCCCAAATCTTCTACGTTTTATTAAGGTATCCAAGAGAATATTTTATAAGACTTCATTTAAAACCCACTTAGACATGCAAATATAATTCCACGAGCAATAAGTTACCAGAAAAGTCATAGTATAAATCTGCTTGATTATAATACTAGTACAAAGGAAAATAATTCCTTATTTTCTCCGTCCTCTCTCCACAATTTGTCTTCCAAGTGCACTCACCCTAAAGTTATTGAAGTTTCAAAGCAAGATAAATAGTTACCGAGAAATAAAGGCAGTCTTTGAAATCTTCCTCCAGAAAAGATTTTTATTCAAAATCCACTATCCTCCGACTCTATTCACTATATAAATTGCTACTCCCCTCCTATCTTAATGGATTCCAGATAGCGATATTATTTTGTTCCCTTCCTCATATTTGCGTACTTTTTATCCCCTTCGATCGAACCGAAATAAAAAATAAAGCGGTGACCCTGCAAAGAGTTCATTTGCAAAGTGAATGTTCCTCGTCGTCGTATCCATTCCCCTTCCTCAAATATAAGTAGTCCTCGTCCCATAATGCCTTTCACCGAGGCTCAATATTTGATCGGACACCAGAGATTTCTGTATTTTTTATGCGAGAGTTCCCCCTCTGCTGCTTTCTTTTCCCGCCGCGGTATTTGATCGCCGTCCGGTGGCATCGTCGCAAAGACCGAAACACCTGGTTTCGGTTGATCCTTATCAGTAGTTGTGTGATGAGGGGGAAAACGCTTGTTTATTGATGATGTGTGTGGGGGTGCTTCTCTCTCTCTTATCGGCGTCACGTGGGATTCTGGTTGCCATGGTTACTGTTTAATCGCCCGTGGCATCACCTGTTATGGCACGGGCCCTAGACTGTTTAATGAGTGTACTTTTCGACCACTCCTGTCGCTCTTTAACATTGAAAGCTGGCTTTTCGCTCAGACTTTTCGTCTGGGTCCTTAAAATCCGTTTTCTCCAAGTTCTCTGCATTTTAGAGGGTACGCAAGTTTTATCAAATGTCAGTGACTTGGAATTATATAGGCACTTTGAGTACTTGTTAGAAGGACCTCTTGGATTTTAAAGATTTTTTACGTAAAATTGCATAACATAGTTATGTAACATTTTAGTGGCAGTAGCATTTATGTTGGAATGTTTGCTGTGTATACTAACTTCTCTACAATTTTGGACAACGATAAAATTCTCATTCTATGTCTGTGAGGTCATTGCATTTTCTTTCTTTTCTTGAGGTTCTTGTATTGTCTCGTGTCCCATCATATTTGTTTAATTTTTTTTAATCTTACCATTTTACCCTATAAACCTGTGTTTTTGTTTAATAACATTTAATTTAGTATCTATTATAAAAATGCACAGCTCATTATACAAAATAGGATAAAGAGAAACCTCAAGTCATGTAGAGTTATGGTTTCAATTGAAATATTGAAATGACTTCATTTATTGAATCTCTTTCTCTCATTCAATGTGCCTTTTGTCTCCTTTTCTTTTTTCTTCTCTTCACCCATTTTTCTCTCATTCTCTTTCTCATTACCTCTCTTTCACTTTCCTTCCACATTTCTTTCTCTTCCCCTTTCTTTCATCCTCTTTCTCCCTCATTCCCCTCTCTTTTTTTGTCATTCTTCTCTCTTTCTTCTTTTCTTTTTATCTCTCTCTCTCTTTCTCCCTATTTAAAGAGCACCAAATTCAAGAAATCAGACAGCTTAACAATAATAGACCTAAATTACTCGGGGCACCCCCTATACTAAAGATGCAAGATTTCTGCAGTTGTGGACGAAATCAGGGATACATTTCATCCCTGATCACCCACCGCTCACCTTAATTCAAATGTTATTTCTCCCTGATTTGATTCCCTGTCCATTGCTCCTCCCCTCCCATTTTGATTGAAGTAATCATTACGGGACAGCGAAAGTGTCATTCTAATTGATTAATGGACGGCCGCAAGACGGATGGGCGGTCGCTGACTGATCGAACGTCACGTGACTCGAGATTGGATGCGTCCGATGCGTATTAGTACAGCTGCGGAAATAAAAAACGTTCCAGTTATTTTTTATACTTGGCGATTTATCGTTGATTTGGCGCGTCTTGGGTTTTAGTTTTTCTTTACACGTTTTCAAACTGCACGATAATTAGCTCAGTTTTATTTATGGTGAAGAAGCATTCAATAGGATCTGTTTTTTAAGAATTGCTATGGTATAGGCGCATAGGGTCTGCGACTAGGGATAGTGACAGGGGCAGAAGAAATTCGACGACTTTCAATTTTGCGTTATTTGTGGTCAAAATTATTCCCTTAAATACGTGTTTAATTTTAATTGGATGGTCATTACGCCAGAGAGGGGATGGAGGTTTAACAGAACCTGAAATTTTATTCCAGGTGGGGTGGTGGAAGGATAAAGTAGAATGTGAAAATTCGAATGCCTCCCTGTTTACTCTAGTTTGAATTAAAAATCACTAATAAGTAAATTGAAGGGTATTATTATTTTTCTTTCCTTCAAAATAGGAAGAATTCCTATAACAAAAATCTGGCAACAATAAGTGAGGTAGAAAAACACGAAATTCGGGTATATTTAATCGAAAATATTTTATAGTTAGCACCAAATGAAGTAAAATGTTCGAAGGATGAAGACTAGAGGCAGGAGAAGATGAGTGGGGCAGAAAAGTTAAACATTCTGATTTAATTTATTCAATAGAAATTAAAGTAATAAAATGTCCTAAAATGGAGGAAATTCAGTTCGGTTGTTTAAGAGTATTTCTAGGGGCCTAGAAGGATAAAATAGAATATGAGAGAAAGGTTACATTTTTAATCTTTCACTGAAATTTTCTTATAAGAGTTTTTTAAAACAAAAAGTTCATTGCATACTTAATGGAATATGACAACCTATGACCCGAGACTAGGTAAGGTTATCGGGACAAAAAAATTGAAATTTTCTATTTAAATGCATTGAATAGTTATTATAATGATTAACACCTCTAAAGTTAAGTACACTTGCAAGGGATGTGCATTGTGCATAACACCATGTCGAAAAGCATTCCTTCACAGTTTTTTTTATCAAATAAATAAAATAAGTATGTTCATCGCACAAAAATTTTAATGATTTGGATACTATTTTTCCACCTAACCGGGACACATGCCTGACAACTTGCACCCCAGGGCCCCATGGTCACGAAAACGAAGATGGGCATCGTAGGCTAAACTTCGTTCTCGAAGTTTTTTGAAATTTCTCATATTTTTTATGACAAAATTAATATACGTATATTCTCTTCTTCTACTTCTTCTTCTATTTCTCTCTTCTACTTCGAACACACACTTTGCATTACTTTTCAAATCACATAGTGAATTACTTTAGTGATTTTGCACATATGTGTGAAATATCAATACTTATTGCTTCCTTAATAATTTAGGTTTAAAGAAATTAGAAGAACAGTTGTTTAATTTTTTAAGAAGTTTGTTTAATTTTTTAAAATGTATAACGTTGTCATTTGCATTACCATAACTTATGCTGTTTAATTAAGTTATTAAAAGTTGAAACTCTTTCAAAATTAGTGATTGCTAGTGCAAGAGAATTTCTATGAAGAGAACATTATCCTATAGAGAATTTCTGTTTGTGAATTTTTCGGAGCTTAGGCAGAAGTTCTAGGTCTACAAATTCAAAAATTTAGTCCTACTTTATTTAGTAATTTGATTTTTCAATTTTAATACATTCAAATTTAGACTTATGCATAAATTGAATTTTTTTCAACTGGAAGCAGAAGAGCAGGGGCGTCATTTCAGTTTTTGGTTGAGAGGGGCAATGATTTTCTTAAGTGGGTCTGGACCACACCAAAACTAGACTTTTTTTGGGGAGGTGCCTCAACTTCATTTTAAAGGTATCCCCTAACGAGCACATTTATAGGTTGAGTGTTAGAACACTGAAAAGTAGTATTTGAATGATATTACATATTGTTGGAATCGAACCATCAAATAATCGAAACCTATCAATCAATCAATATTTCTCGCATCTTACCTGCGGGCCAGGCATTGACGTCGGGCTGACGTCAATGCCGAACTGTCTATATATTTCTGTTTTTGAGTGGTAAGTGACTACTCGCTCACCGCTCTCGCCTGTACTTTAGGGTGTCCCTTAAAATCGAAGGTCGGGGAAACTTTTGCTCCACCCCCCAATTTTTTTCCTTTTGGTACCCTAAGACTGTGTGCAAAATTTTAAATCGATCAGATAATATTAACACGTGCCCCAAACGGCCTAAAGTTTGAAAAATTTGACTTTTTTCTAATTTTTTAGAAAATTTTTAAAAATATGTTTAAAAAATCCATTTCCGAATAACAGGGCTCTAACACATTTAAACAATCATATTTGACCGTTTTTCATTACTAGTTAGGCCAAAATGCCCAGTTTGTAACCTAGTCATCAATCAGAAAATCATCAAATTTGTCCATTTTATACTAAGAATAGAAGAATCAAAAGGTAGTGGTAAACGACCTAAAACCACAAAATTCCATGGCTAAACACTATTTGTAAACCATATTGATGTGGATATAAATTTTCTGGAGCTCAAATTAATTATTGGTTGCTTAATTACAGACGCCATATTGGATTGCATTAAAACTTAAAAAAAATTCTGGAAAAAGGTATGGGCATGTTTGATATCGGTTAATAGGTCTTTGATGTTTCTAAACTCAATTAAGACTAATAAAATTATCTTGGACAACTTTTTAAAGCTCTTAACGCAATTTAAGGGCCATCATATCTTCTAATAAAAACCATGTATTCAAGACTATATAAATGGTAATAAATTCTAAACACATAAAACTGGCAAGAGAAATTCTGGAAACAAGTTAAAAAACAGACTCCAGTGTGTCCACGAGTATTTAATTCGTAAGTTAGCTGAAAAGCTGAAGTTAATACAAGATTAACCCGCTCTTATAATAATTAAGTTAACCTATCAGACGGTAAGCAATCAACTCAGGTTTATGGAGACTGTTCTTCTATTTTATCATAATTTTATCCGTCAAAGTAAAAAATACCTTCAATTGAACAAATTAGTCATTAAAATCTAAGACACTTATCACGCGTATCATAAATATCATCAACAGTTTCTTAAAATCATTCTTTCTTTCATGTCTTTTTGTGAGTCAGCTATTCTTCGCTCTGTAAGTTCCTATCTCTACATTCTCACAAAGAAGGATCTGACACTTTAAAACAATTTAATTCCATAAACAATTTTTATGAAAAATTTACTCAAAACGTTAGTACTTCCTCGAGGACGTTTACTGATGAAAGGTTGACAGTGCGAAGAAAAACTAAGGGTAAAGTAGAAGAGTTATTAAAATTGTAGTTGATATTTAAACTTTCTTACAGCCACGGACAAAATAACAGTGTTTAATTGTTTTAATGACACTAATAAATTGAAAGACTGGTATTTTTTATGTTAATGTATAAAATTATGATAAAATAGAAGAACAGTCTCTATAAACATGGTTAATTGCTTACCTTCTGAGAGTATATAACTAAATTATTATGAAGAGTGGGTTAATTTTGTATCAACTTCAGCTTTTCAGTTAACTTATGGAATAAAATACTCGTGGACACACTGGAGTCTATTTTTTAACTTGTTTCTAGAATTTCTCTTGCCAGTTTTATGTGTTTAGAATTTATTACCATATATAGTCCTGAAAACATGGTTTGCACTTGTATTAGGAGATATGATGCCCCTTAAATTGCGTTAAGAGCTTTAAAAAGTTGTCCAAGATAATTTTATTAGTCTTAATTGATTTTAGAAACCTCAAACACCCATTTCCCGATATCAAACATGTCCATACCTTTTTTCCAGAATTTTTTTTAGTTTTAATGCAATCCAATATGGCGTCTGTAATTAAGCAATCCATAATTAATTTGAGCTCCAAAAAATTTATATCCACATCAATATGGTCTACAAATGGTGTTTAGCCATGGAATTTCGAGGTTTTAAGTCGTTTACCACTACCTTTTGATTCTTCTATTCTTAGTATAAAATGGACAAATTTGATGATTTTCTGATTGATGACTAGGTTACAAACTGGGCATTTTGGCCTAACTAGTAATGAAAAACGGTCAAATATGATTGTTTAAATGTGTTAGAGCCCTGTTATTCGGAAACGGATTTTTTAAACATAATTTTAAAAATTTTCAAAAAAATTAGAAAAAAGTCAAATTTTTCAAACTTTAGGCCGTTTGGGGCACGTGTTAATATTATCTGATCGATTTAAGATTTTGCACACAGTCTTAGGGTACCAAATGGAAAAAAATTGGGGGGTGGAGCAAAAGTTTCCCTGAATTTTTGAAAAAACGCCCAAATAAGGGACACCCTACTGTACTTATGACTATTAGCTGCTGTTTTTAAAAGGACTTTAAATAAACATGATCTTAATCTGATTGAAGTTGTCTTCATCCACCACTCAGCTAATTCTTTGGCTAGTAAGCCCAATAAATATAATGTAAAAATTTGACAACGTGAAATGCAAGAAAAAATGGGGGATCTGGGGTTCACCCCCAGGAAAGTTTTGAAAATTTGCTTTTTAAAGTAGTGTTTTGAGACCCTTTGGGCTGCATCCAAAGAGAACAATTTCTTGTAAACCACAGAATTTTCTAGGGAAAAAATGCAAATAAACGTTAAAGTTTCAAGGGGGCTGGGGGTCCTCACAGATAACGCTAGTCGCTAGTAACTGATGAGAAGGGCAATAAGCAGGGGGAATCAATCGGAGTTTGGAATATTATAACCTGTATGAAAGAAAGGGCCTTCTTTTCTCAAATATTTGCGTTTTCAGGATTTTTCTAACAATTATCACAAGATACGGTAATTTTTCTACGTGCAGAAAGCGTGTTGTCTGTCGGCAAGCCACGCGTCACGCCAGGTTTTTTTTGCGGGTGGGGGCGATTACGGATAAGCGTTGTCTCAGGTTGGCATCCCTGTCCAATAAAAGATAGCTTCAAGTTAAGCAGTTATTTATAAAAAGCAATTAAACATACCATACTTATAATCTCAATTCCTTTTTAATTTATTCCGCTGTAAGGAATTATTTTTAAAATGATTCTTACTTCTGCTGGTAAAGATAATAACTTAAACCCCTTCTTCGACGCTTTAACTTTCAATTTTTGACCCATAATTTTCAATTTTTTATGTTCTAAAATTAAAATGTGTTACATTTTGATACTGAAAAGATCAAAAATGTTTATCCCCGTGCAATTTTTGGCCATTTTACAAGTGTTGAAATATTAGATAATTCGCTTACTGATCTGCAGTTTTTCCAGCAATGCACCTTCTTAACCCCATTACAGTTTTCCTTAGTTTATTTTAATGATATGTTATGAATTTATATAAAACAATATTTTTGACTCTCCCTGAAGTGTAAAGATAATTAAATATCTGCCATAAGATTTAAATATAATATATGCTGCGCTTTCTGTTCTCACGTTTTTTTCTGCAATACACTTGCATTACAAAATTGCTCCTGACCTTCACGCTTTGTTGACCTTTACTCAGACGATTGATAGAAGTCAAGAACATCTATCTACAAAATTTCTAGGAACTCCAAGGGGGGCTATTGAGTTTCAGGGAGTCAGCAAAAGAAGTAGCAGTCGTGAGAACTTTCAATGGAAGGTCCTCGACAGTTTTATGACTTTTAAATAACCAGACCAGTCAGCTCCACCCCATAAATTCTTTGCATGTGTAATTGAATGCGAAAATGGCAAGGAAAGTGAATTGTAACACCTGCAACAGTAAAAAAAACCAATAGCGCTGCAAAACATTTGGTCGTCGCATGATATGCGACCGTTACTAAAATGAGCCACTTCGACTTGGACGTATGGGATACGACGGCGACAGAGAAGGGGTTAAAACATAGGACAATAAAGTAAAATTGCCTCTAAGTTTGAAAATGGAAGGGTTTGGTGATCATGACAAGTTGACCCCCATGGCCCGAATACTTGGGGCCCCTTTCACGACAAAATATTAAGAAAAAAGAATTGTAAATCGATTGTAACTTTTTCGGAAGACATTACTAATTTTTGAAATGACTGCGTGTTTAAATAACCATGTATGAAATCGGTTTGATAATTAATTTGATTTACTTAGATTAACACAATTTGGGTGAACTACTGGGTCTCTTTGTGACTATTACAACCAACTTTACTACCCTAAGATAAATTCCAAATGTTTCTTAAAAAATAATTCTATACAGCTACTACAAAAATATTTACATAGCTTTTATGAAACAAAATTTATGGTTTTCAGACTGTTTGAGGCCCCCCCCTTATATCATGGACCCAAGCCCCGGGCCTTTTAGGCCTAGGCAATAATCAGGGCCGGGTTTGGTGGATAGTAAAAATAAACTAAATATAGGAATTCTATATCTTTTAATGTCTTCAAATTTGAACTAATTTTTTACCTGGGAGCAGGACAATCTACTTCTATCTTATCTGCACTAATAACAAGGATTTAAACCTATCGAGGGGGTTGTGATACCTTTCCTACCCTGTAGCGTGAAATTATGTATTTATTCACATGTAGAAAAATTAATGTCACTAAACTAAAATAGATAAAAAATTAAAATAGTTTAATTATAAATATATTTAATACACGCTTTTTTAAAACCTAAAAATTTTAAAAATAAACTTCTCTCTGTTTCAACAATTAAAAAATAAATATATTGAAAATCGATTCACTAGTACTGGTAGGTTACCAAACTTCAATACTTAACGGTTGGCGACTATTTCAGACTTTCCATGTTATTTTTTCAAATTTTGACTGTCTGCCATTGCTTTTCTTGATGACCAAATTAAGTGAAACTTGATTTTTAGGGTCTTTATAATATGTTCTTTCACAAAATCGAATAAAAATTGGGGTCTTCCATGTAAAAATTTGAACTTCTTATTACGCTGCGCCAGAAGATGACCTCTGAGAGAAAAATAGTCAATTAGTGTTTTCGAGTATTCAAAAAATCCTGTAAAATGACACTCAAACCATCTCTCTAACCCTAGCCGTTCGCCCACAAAGTCCACTGGAACGTTTTTTTTTTCCTCAGCTGTACCTCCGGACATGTCACCGCGAGTCTCTTCGTTGATGCTTTTTTTATCTGCCCAGTTTAAGGAGACTAGATTTCTATGGTTTCGATTTCAACAACCATCAGATATTTTTTGATCAAGTTCAGTTTAAAAACTGCGGGGTACGAAGTTAGCAGAAGCGGGGTTGGCAAGGTTTTTCCCACCCAGGCAACTATCATGGCAAAAACTGGTAGAGGAGAGGAGGGTATTATGGAACACCCTTTATATATTTAAGAACAACTCTATTGGTTTTTAATAAAAATCCGCCGAATCATTTTAAGTACATACTAATAACTAATGACAATGAAGGGCAAATGGTCCAATAAATCAGCATTTATTTTTTTTAAATAAAAAAAATGTACTTTAAGAAAAAGTTACAAATGGAACAGTCGGGTAATATGGAACAGTTGGATTTACAGCTATTGAAAACTAATTAGACCTTAGAGAACATAGTTAATCCTAACTATAAAAATATATTTAACAACTTACGTTCAAATAGTTTTGTTATGAGTCTATTTACAATAGTCCCAAACATAATCGTCTTTTTCTGACTCTTTGCTTATGGAATGTTCCATAATACCCGACAGGCCATCTTGTACTATGAACCCTTTTCTGACCGATAAAACATGGATTGCTAAAAAACGACTGCAGTATAAGAAACTACTGATCTTATAGTGTATATTATGCTTAACAACAAAATCAAAGTCTCATAGTTACTGGTAGGTTAAAAGGTTTGAACATTTACCTTCAAAAACTTTCGAAAATCCTAAAACACACTTTGCTTTGCTGCGACTGATCACTGATCAGACTACAACAAGAAGCTAAACTCTTTGCGCACTGCATCATGGGGGATTTCTTAAGACTTTCGTGGCATTGCCACGTGATAGCAGCTCGAGGGGGAGCCAAAACTCAGGTGTTCCATATTACCCGACTATTCCATAATACCCTCCTCTCCTCTATTTGGGGAAATACTGTGTTTTTCCTATGGTTATTCTCACTTATGATTAAAAATTTTTTTAAAACATAGATATAAATTCAAAACAATCTTTAAAAACTAAGCTGTAAGTCTTCATAAGATTCAGAGATCCAGAATATTTTTTTTACATATTGGTTATTTGGAAGTTTTTCCCACTTTTTCTGGGTGTTTACCAGTTTTTCCCGGTGGGTTTTGAAAATATAGTTTTGGACGGGAAAAACCAAACCCTGACCGCTACTGGGGGTTTTAACCTGTCCGTTTATACTTAAACATATATTCTCGTTTTCCCTTCTCAACATTAGAATAGAGAAAACAAACAATCTGTAACAAATAAAATAATTTTATGCAATAACATCTAATATTAGCAGGGATGAGATTTTTCAAACTTTTGGAGGATTTTCAGACTTTTAAAAACTTTTCCACAAAAATTTCAGACTTTTAATGGAAAAAAAATCAGCTTATAAACTGGAATTTTCAACTAAAAACTATATATTTTTCATTTTTTGTGACTGTTCTTGGTTTATGAGGATCTTTCTCATGGAAAATTTTCATATCTGAGGCAGCTAAATGATTTTACTTGGCTTGGTTTACGATCTTCTGTTCAATTCTTGCAGTTTTCAGACTTTTTGCTTTTTTGTCAATCTCGTTCCTGTATTAGGCGTAGATACTTTATTTAATGATAGAGTTTCTTGTAAAAGTCTGAAATAGTCAATACTATGATAAAAATGGGACCGTTTAGTTTAAAGCTAAAGGTAACAAAGACAATTTGATGGATTTAACATTTAATGATTTGGGTTTACCTCAGTTTATGCTTTTCCCACATGTTTTATATTCATATTTGATGCATACAAATCAAAGTTAAAACCATCTCCCTTAGAACATACGTTCTACTTCGCATGTCTGATATCGTTAAAACTGCAGAACAACCCTCAAACCGTTTGGTTTTCGTTTTAAACTTTCATATCCAAGATCGTTCAGAGTCGGGAGTATAATGATAACAAACAGAGACGATGGTCTCCAACCCTATCTGTTACTTATTGAAAAGACCGAAAATACTTCTTAAGTGCGACATTGCATGCGTGCCCGCCATTTCGCCTTGGACCTCACGAAACGTCATTTTGGAAACGTATCATAAAGACGCCTTTCGAAACGTATCATAAAGACGCGACCTATCGTGCTGTGTTGTTCGAGTATTTGTCTATACGTATTGCGATTTAATTCCGAGCCTGCTCAGAATGAAAGCGGCATAAGTGCACCGAACTTAGCTTTATGTAGGTAATGGAGATGTACAGTGGTCTAAGTACCGAATATGCGTTATGAAGAGTTCCTGTAACGGCTCCTGTGTAGTTCTTATGGAGAACGCATTTTTGGGACTGCGTTTACAGGATGAACATTGCAGTTTGTTAGTACTACTGTAAACCCTCTTTATTTCGAACATTGATATATCAAAAAATATTTTCCCTCGAAATGAACAGTAAAGTATTTATAGTGCTGTCCTTTAAAAAAACACTTTTTCATTTTTCTTTCATTAAAAGTTTAAAAAATATGATAATTAAATCGAACAAAATAGTGTTGTAACGACTTATCCTCCCCTACATTTTAGTGCTTAGTATTTTTATTTCCAACTCTCCGTTACAAATTGACAGACAATTAAGTAAGAATCGAAAAAAAACCCAATTTTCCTAAAAAAAACCCCATTTACCCTAAAAAACCCACGCTTGAAAATACTCGAAAAATTTAAAAAATATGATTGAAAGGTTTATTTTCATAGCATAGAGAATAGTTAAGATAATTGAATCGTCAGTTTGAAGAAGGGAATAAGTCCTAAAAATGACAAATTGACTTTTTGTGCTCAAAACAATCTCCAAGCTTTGCTCTACACATGGGTGAAAAGAGGGGGGAAATAACTAACCCCTATAGGGAGATATCGCCCCTTGAAGTTGTGAAATCGATGTCCATTCATTGTATTTTTCAAGTTAATTTGGAGTTAAAATTAATTTGTCTTTCTTTTCCTATTCTTTGAGCTGTAAACTATGTTAAAATGAAATTTTCTTTTAATTTAAAATTTTTTCAAACTTTTTTTATGCAAGGAATGTTTAACTCCATTCATATTCACTCACTCCATTGATACTGCTCTAATAACTCAGTTTCAGTTTCACTATAATTTTGAATTTTATTTGTCTTATTCCTTTCATTTCACCCTTTTGTGGTGTAAACTAAGGAGAAATATAATTTAAATGTGAATTTAAGGGTTTTTTAAGATTTTTTCATCAGAAAAATTTCATAAGGTTGAAGAAGGGAATAAGTCCATCAACTTATTTTGACTGTAAAATATTTTTGAATATAGTACTTATAATTGTTTTGATGGTTGCTCTGTTTTCTAAATAGGGTTGTGAGCTTCCAGTAAAAATTTAGTGATTATACAATGAAAATTCTATTACTTATACAGTTTTTTTCGATTTTCTCAAAATTTGGTTTTTGGACTTATTCCCTTCTTCCAACTGACGATTCAATTAAAAACAGGCAAGGTTGGCAAAAACCCGGTTTTTTTTTTTAAGAAACCCAAGTGGGTTGGGTTTTTTCGGGTTTTTTCAATAAAACCCTGTAAAAACCCATATAAAACTGGGTTTTTTCTGAAAAAGTGTGTTTTTTTTCAAAATTAAGTGGTTTTCTCCTAGAAAGTTAGTGGTTTTTTTTTAAATTTTAGCTAATTCTTTCTATGTTAAATGTGTTCTGTCAAAATAATGTCAGTTTTTCCACAGTTAAGTGGGTTTTTTCAAAGTTCACTTTGAAAAGACCTACTGAAATTGTAAAACATTCCTTATTACTGAAACCCGGTTAAAATTTAAAAAAAACCCACTAAAATTTAAAAATATCCTAAACTTTGAAAAAAACCCATTCAATATAGAAAGAAATCTATTCAAATTTGGAAAAACCCACTGAAATTTAAAAAATCTTTTTTATAGTATCTAGTTTGTACTTTAAACGTCCTAAATTTTGAAAAAACCCTATTCAATAACGAAAAAACCCACTGAATAATGAAAGAACCCATTTAACTTTTTAAAAAACTCCCTGAAATTGAAAAAACACCATTTAATTTTTAAAACCTTAACCTTTTTAAAACCTTATTTTTAAAACTTTAAAATTTTAAAAATATCCTAAACTTAGAAGAAAACACATTAAATTTTGAAGGAATTGCCAAAATCTTGATTTTTCTTGAAAAAACCCAAAAATGGGTTTTTTCACATGGGTTTTTTGAAAAAACCCATTGGGTCCAATCCAGCCAACCCTGAAAACAAGTTACAAACTATTTCTAAAATTAAAACTGTTATAAGTTTTCCCCTCAAGAGTTTTGTCTTCAAAACACAACGTAAAAAACCCATGTAGTACCCTAAAAAAACCACGCTTTTTTTTTGCCATAAATCGATTTTCTGCTTATTCAAAAAACTAAATAAATAAACGATTCTTTGATTTTTTTACGTTCCCTGCCACTCTAAATGACATATAAAGACAGAGTACATGAAAATTTAAAATTATTTCAATTATTTATTTAAAATATCTCGATGGGTTTTTTCAGGGTACATTTGGGAGTGTTTTTTTTAAAATGATAGCACTGTATATCATGAAAACTTAATACCTCGAATTTTGTGTAGTAGCGCCACTACATGGCTCCTTGGATTTCAAGTTATCGAGGTTACACTCTATTATTGTATAGATAACTTTTTATTCTATACGCCACTTTTATTTTACTTATCTTATTGTAATTTTGTATTAGGCGTATATGAACTGCGTTAGGTTAAAAAAGAAACATAAATAAATCCATGCTTGTATCAAATATTTAAAATTTCGGGCTTACGCCTATATCATTCGAAACAACTGATGAAGTAAAGGTTTCCTGTAACAGTGTGTGGGTTTTGAGATGGTCATTATTGAGCTACTCTTGCACAGAGAAACTAATGCAATTTTTATATATAGGCAACTAGCATACAAACCTTAAATATAAAATCCAAACTTTTCTCAAATTTTATAGCCTTAGACTCAAGTCACTGTTATTCAGAGCAGTCCAATTAGCCTCTCTAGATCCCCCCTCCAAAATGAGAATTGATATCAAAACGCGCATTCTTTGAAATGGTCGATCTTCGAAACCGGAATGCATGGTTTTCTTTTAAGAGAGTTGGCTGCTTTTCCTTTCCCAGAATTCCTGGTTGATATTTTTAGGATATAGAAAGGAGTTTTCCTGACTTATTTGATTTTCTTGATAGGAATTTTCTATGAGAAATTTTGTCTCGAAGACGTCCGTCTAATCTACATATTCATAGGTGGAGTGACGCGGCTGCGTGAAACGCCTACGCACGAAAGAAATCGTATTTTATGACGCTTTTTGAACTTTTTTTAAGACTCTCCAACAATGGCCGATTTTAGAATGAAATCTTTATCTTGGCATCAATGGCAACTGTCGCTGAAGAGGTCATTGCTCTCTTATGCTCTCGAAATCTGTTTAAGAATTTCAGAAAAAAAATTTAATGTTAGGATACTGCTAGACTTCAACTAAGGAATAGAAAGGGACCGAAAAGCCGATTTTTAGGTTTAGTTGTTTGTAACTTATTTTATATTCTGTTTCAGTATCAGATTAAATTTCGATTGAGCAAGCAATGACCATGAGTAAGGCTAGTATCTATTAAGAGTGAAGTACTTACCCATTAAAAGTATATTTTTGCCTAAATAATGATAGAATAAAACACTGCTTGAAAGTAAAGTTGTGTGCTTTATAGAGATACATTATCTCACTTTAACTTATTAACACTTGGCTACTGGTCATGAGTTTTCCTTTATGAAATGAGAATCCTTCTTGTTTTGCTATTTTATTGACATCAAAAGCTTTACCGTCCTTATTGTGTATTTGTATCTTCTATACTCTAAACTTTTTATACTGCATACACAAAATTGAATACTTTGCTACACGATACGGATAAAAAACTATTTTTATTACTATGATTATTAAATTTCTTCAATATATATCACAAAAGTCGGAAAATGCTATGTTAAATGTTTATGACTAACAATTTAGCGATACTCCGTTATCGGTTAAAACGATACATTCCTGTTAAAAGAGTTTCGCATAACCTAAGTCCTTCCCTATAACCAATACTCTCGACAAAAACGATTTTTAATCATAAATTCCCACACAGCGCTATATCCACTTATATTTTTTACCGAATAACAACCCTAAACATAACCTTCATTTCTGACTTGCAACAGTTTCAAGCTTTTGAAGAGCAACAGGGAAATTTCACTCTGCCTCTCTTGTGTGTGTTGAGTTATTCAGTCTCCATTTAGCCGTCGACGCTCAAATAAAGTTAGCGGAGTGGCGACGCACACACAGTCTTTGGCAGCTGTCGGACTTGCAAATCATTCACGGGTACTGCACGCGCACTCGCCAGAGGGTGACGCTATATACGGATTGTTTCCTGAGGAGTACTAGCTGTGTTTGTTGGGGTCTAAATACTGTTCTGACAATGAATAGTCTACAGTGGATTTGAATGAATATGAACGGAGGAAAAAATTGTTTCCTATTTTGTTTGTGGGAAAATCTTGTTGATTTATTAGTTAAAGCAGAGGTTTCCAACTGGCTCACAGCGAAGCTCCTTGAAAGTTAGTAGCTTCAGAAACATTTTTAGAAAACTAAAATTAAAAACATTTTGATGGGAAGCACCCCCTTTTACCTCTTGGATTATGAAGTATAGCTTTGTTCGTTTTTTGTGGTGAGAAATTTAAAGATGAAGGTTTCGAGAGGGAGGTTGTACAACAACATGAATTCTCCCTGAGCGTAGCAAGAGATTATGAGGGCTAAGGTCAATCTTTATTACGAGACAAAATGGAGTATCCAAAATCAGGTGAAACACCATTTTCAGGGTAATTTACAAATATTTACTGGTGTAAGGCCTTTAAGTAAACCTTCCTGACCTTTTAAGTAATATTCGTTATTAAAAGATGCATAGGGTCAAAAATGTATATATTATCTTGAAGTTTTGAAATTATAGCAATACCTTCACAATCTGCGAATAACCTTTGTCTCTCTTTTGCCGGAGAATTTCTATATTAAAGACTCTCCCCGAAATATATATCAGCGATAAAAAAATAGCCCTCGAGTACTAGGAAATTGGAACCCCTGAGTTAAAGGGTTCTTATTTTTTGTGATGATGTAAACTGCTCGAAAAACAAGGCAGAACCTGTACAGAATGAAATGGCCCACGTTTATGGAAATTATGTTTGGAGTGATTTCAAATTTTCTGTAAGGGTGTCTGTTATTCCTATGAAGAAGACGTTTTGGAACTAGAAACATTTCTCTAAGAACTCAAAATCTTTCCTTAAGTAAAAATTTTTTGTCTTACATTTTTGTATAATTTTTATAACAAAAATCTTTGAGTATTGTGATTATTAATATCACTTTATTTTATTATCACTTTATTATCTTTGATTTACTATAAGCTTTAAAAACACAAATATGTTTATATAATTGGTCTTTTCTTATGATTCTAACGATGGAAATCAAGAAGTCGTACACGATCTTTAAGTTATTGGTGTTTAAGTTATTAATGTTTAAGTATTAAGGCCTTGATTTTATAGTAGGCAGTATCAACTACTAATTTCTCTATAACCTTTGTGAACAAAAAAATCCTCCTACAAAGAATGAAGCTTTCGTTAAAATATCTCCACGGCTTATTACAAAACCTTTGCATTCCCATCTATTCCTCGGTCAACAGGTGCGTGCGGCGGCGACCTTGCGGTAGGAGGAAGAAACCGGTCGCCGGTGGCACACAAACCCCGACCGGCCGCCCACCTTCCGCAACCTCTGTTGATGGTTGTCATTGCCAGCCACGGGCGAACGTTTTTTTTATCTCTCTTGGACTTGTCTTGGGACTGCTTTAAAGGGCGTTGAGACTGAAGTTTTCTCTTTGAGAAGTTAGTGGAGTCTTTTGATTCTTCCCTCCCACCCTATGGTTACCAGCCGCTTTTCCCTACCTGCGAACCCATTAAAAATCAGAAGGAAATTGATGAACGCCTTAATTAGCTGTTGATAACGTATTGTTTTTTTTGTTTTCTATAAATGTAATAAATTTATGTGTGGAAAATAATTGTTTTGTTATTTTTCATTCCTTAAGATTATATATTCTTTTTAGATAACATATTTAGAGCTTACGAGTATTCGCGTACTGGAGGCTTAAAATATCTTGCTTTAAACCGATTATTCTAACCTTTTCTATTCTTAATAAAATGATTAATTTTAAAATATCTTTCAAAATTGAACTTAAACCAGAATTATCTCGTACTTTCTCTAGACCTCGCTGTAAACTTATTTTGGGGTTTCAAAATAAATATTTAATTTATGAAGTTATCCACATTATAATTTAATTAATGTTTTCTAAAACTATTAACACAAAAAAATATTCACCATTATTTTAACCTCGATTATTTTATAATAATCACATAATAACAGACAAAATAGCAACAATACGGTATCATTGTCCTTAGGTTAGAAACTCATCTGTTAGATTAATTCGATACTTATATCCGGCGTATCTCTTATGCACTAATTTTCCCCGCTTTCATCTTATCGTACATTTCATAATATTCACCTCACCTTCCTTTTTAACTCACCCGTTCCCAAACCGCATTCCATCCAATCAAACCAGCCCAACCACCCGACACTCTTCCTACACCATCCTCACCTCAAAAGAGAAAACCACTGCCTTCCACTCTTCTAATTACCAGACCCCCTAATCGAACCACCTTCTCCCTAATCACCCACCTCCACCCGATAACGCAAAGAGGAAAAAAATTAATTCCCCGAACCCCTCCAGGTAAGAGAGTACAAAAAAAACCTCAACCGTAGCGGATGTTGACACAAATTAAGGCGCGGGCACGCACGGAGTATAAAATTTTAATCGGCCTCTTCGGATCCGCATCGATTCTGGGCTGGCTCCCTATTAATATTGTAGCAACAGGGACCGGTGGGTAAATATTCGCTGTTTGCTTCGGTGGTTCTGCCACTGGTGGCGCTGCGTGGGTTTTGGCTTTTTTTTCTTTGTAGGGAGAGTTGGTGGGAGGATGTTGGTTGGAGATATGTTTTTGTGATATTTTTTTGTGGGGGAAGACCTGTTGCAGGGCGTTTGGAAGGGGGAGGGGTTGGTTATTTAAAAAGCAAATGAATCGTTTGTTGATTGGTGGAGTATCTGATAGTTCTGAGTATATGCTCCAAAAGTTCTTTTCTGAGAAAATTCATGCAGAGTTGAAAACTTGTGGGTGGGGAAGTTGTTTGCTTTGTAAAATATTTTATCTAGGCACCAACGCAAGAACAGACACTTTTATATACAGTTAATGCGTTTTTCTTCGAAAATTTTAAATCGAAAAATCTTATCTCTAATATTAACCATCTAAATTCTGAATCGAAAGCTTGTAAATGAGAATGAAGTGTAAAAATTTGTTGCTGTAAAAAATGTCTCATTCGAAGGCATCAATGCGAGAAAAAAACTACCCAACTAATGAACAAAAGTAAATCAAAGGACAAAAAATTTCTTTTGAGTGTCGCAAACGTGTCAACAAACCGGATGAGAAATGTATATTTGTACTCATAAGTTTTTGTAATTTTCTCCGTAAAATAGAATATTTGTATAAATGCTTTGTATTGTATTATTACATTAAACAGGAATAAATATTATTGTTTTTATAGAATTTTATGACTTATAAAACTTACGTCTGTATTCACGTCAACTTGACCTAAAATAAACCTGGAATCAAGCTTTTTCGACTTCTGGGATAAAGTAATAACTTTACTTCCCCTTTTTCACATCTACCAATTAAAAGTCTAATTCCAAGTTTACCTTGGGTTTGTGTAATTCACCCATCAATCTGAATCAATTTCGGAATAAATGGGGCTTGGTGATAATTGAACCAAAATATGAAAATGCTTACAAAGAGCTAAAAGCAAGCTATACATGAGATGCTTCAACTTAATACTCACTTAACAAAACATCCATTTTTTTCACAATGAACTCCATAGCTTCCCACTTCCCAGACTTCTAAACACAAAAAAAGTAATTTCCTCATAGAGAAACACCTCACTCTCCTTGTTGCTTCGACAACACCGCACACTTTGCATTTCATATCCATGTATCCGAAGTATCCTTCCACAAATATTTCTCGAATCCAATGCTTTAAAACTGCCTGAACCCAGAAAATCCCCTCCATTGATTTTGAGGGATGTATGCTCATACTTTGATTGAAATCGCGCCGCGTGGAAAATTGGACAGGCTCCGGTGTAATATATTTTGGTCTCCTTTTTTTGTGGTCTTGTTTTCTCCCTCTTTCCCGAGCGCCGGATTACTTTGTTCAATATTTCACGTGGTAAATGAGCTTTGCGTGTGATGCACTTCTGGATGAGGAATTTATATGTTCGGGAGTTTTTATTGAGATAGGTGTGTCTGGGGGTGCGTTGCGTAACCTTTTATGTAAATTATTTTATAAGGTGAAAGCATTTGTGAGATGTTTTCTTTCGAATCTCTTTCACGTAATAGTTTGCCTTTGTGAGATGAATATTTGAAACTTTTAATGTTGGAGTTAAATTGAAGCTTTTATGAAGTTTCATGGGAATAATTTCCTCTCTCTTAAGTTTATGGTTTAGATGGCGGTCTTGCCACTACCCGCGCCGCTCGCTACTGATTTTTTGGATACTATTATACTAAAGTTTTCTTATTGAAAGTTTGAAAACATAATTTGTCTTGAATCTTCATTTAACCCTCTACTCTACTAAAACACTTGAAACTTGTTCCTAAAGACTTGAAACTCATTGGAGCAACAAACCATAGAAACAGAGACAGAAGGCCTACGATGCCCATCTTGGCTCTCTTGACCGTGAGCTCATGGGATATATCTCGGTTAGGTGGCCAGCATAACGTGAAACCCCAAATGTTTCGTTCCCAAGCTCGCTTGGTCCTCAGTTTATCGACCCACTGAAGGGATAAAAGGTTCAGTCGACTTTGACTAGTCCTGGACGTAGGAATCGAACCCCGGACCTGTGATGTGGAAGCGCGATGCATTAACAATGCGCCGCCCAGCCTCTCCTATAGACTTAAAGTTAAAACAAAGCCTTAGAAATGGAACCCGTATCGTAACTCTTTGAAGTAGCTTTTGTATGATAATATTAACTCGGTTCCCCTCGCCCTTTAATTATCCAGACGAAATTGGGAAAACTCCACTCCAAGTTACGCCTCACTAACGGAAAGTAACCATCTCGCTCATGTGAATCTTGGTTTTCCCGAACTTTTGAGTAACCCAACGACGATGTAATAATTTCCCTAGTTAATCCTCCCCCCGCTTTAAGACGTTTTCCTAATTATTGTGTCTCCCCCACCTGAAACTTAGTCATAGTTTTCAACACCTGCGCCCATTGGGTCTGAAGAGTGACTGCCTTTTCCTCCGCCTGACAAGAAATGGACTTTCCTTTGACACGCATGTCCTAATTATTATTTGAATTCATTGTCCAAAAGCACGAACTGCTGAATTTCATTGTGTGTAGAAGAGGACGCCATCTTTGTATGTCTCGCGTCTTCAATTCATTTCATCTGTGTTTGCTTGAGATCTTGAGAAGAAGAGTTTGAGCAGTATCTTATTAAAGTAACGAAATAATTAAAAATGGCGGCGAACAGTATGGTGACTGGGGAAATTTGCAAATTTGAGGAGTTTTGGAAATTATGAGTATTGGATCTACAAAAAATAAATGAAATGTCTAGTTTTTTATGCATTCCTGAATTTAAGCAGAAAAACTAGTTGGTAGCTCATATTTCATATAGTGTTGAGGTTCTTGCAATATCAACGAGCTAACTCCAATGTAAAGCTGTTAGAGTTAGCTCCTTGTTGTAGCAAGTACTACCTCTCAAGCCTACTTACCTAAAATCGAAGACCTAAGTTTAACTTGAAAAATATTACCAAGAATTTGCTAGTGTAGCTCTTAGAAATAATGCTTCCAGAACCACCCATTAACGCTGGTGCCCTCTGAACCTCCCTAATTAAAGCCTGACGACACGCAGTGGCTAATTAATTCGAATTCCTCCCTGCCAAAAAAGCGTGGCTCCGATCGATGGCAGGTTGAGAGAGAGAAAAACCCTCAATCGTAGCTGCACGCTATCCGTGGTGGCTGCTACATGAGTGACATTATCTGCGGGAATGTGTAATTGAGGAGGCCGGCTCACGGTGACAGAGGGAGGTCAGAGGGACAGGGGTTTATGTCCCAAGTTATGTAATGCGAAATGTAGATGTTAAAGATCTGAGGGGTTTTATTTTTAGATTTTATGTGGATGTTGACGATGTTATAGGTTCAGTGATTGGACCGTAAGTTTCAAAAATGTCTGCCCTGATGTTAAAGCATAGGCGTCTTTACTAAATAACCATGGAAGTAAAACTATGTGGACTTGCACCACAATCATTCTGATCTGCTCAAATGAGAACACGATGGGAGTTATGATTCGTGTCAGTGGGTGGTGTAGGTGGAGATTAGGGAAACCCCCTTGGGTGTGACTATAATGGAGCAGTTGTTTCTGGACCCCCTAAGGAAGGTATATTCTAAGCAAAGGATGTCGTAGTGGATCTAATAGTTCGCTTGTGTAGGGTATGTTTTGAATATGTTATGAGGAAAAATGTCTTTGAACAACCTCCATATACATACATTTATTGTACGTATTTATAATCTCTCTCTTATTGTTTTGAATCACTTTTTGTTCTCTCAAATAAAAGCATCGGAAAACGTTCAAGAACTTTGTCCGTAAGCATTGGTAAATTATTTAATTAAATCATTTTTCTAGATATGTTCTAGGTTTACAAGATAATTTCTAATTAAGATTTCTCTCTGCCACGATTCTTAAATTTAGGGAAAATATATTTGCTAACCCATTCTTTATGTTCCCCTTTAAATATTTGTTCTCTAAAATCGAGCATTTTTCAACATCATCATCATCAATCTTTTAGCGAATTGTTTTACGTTTAAAAAAGGTTTTAACTTAACAAACCCGGGGAACCATCCCATCCCTAATCAGAATGATAGATAAAAAAACATGAATTTGACAGTTTCTACTAGGACCCCCTTCCACTTCACTGTGGGGCGTACGATACGTGTGTAGACCGCTTACCTCATTATTATCGATTCAATTACACAGCAAGGAAAATTTTGTCTCTCAACTATACCCCCTTTAAGCTTCCTCCATAAAAACCTCAAATCTCCTTGCTAAAGAGTTACATTAACTAGCACAATGTATCTCAGTCATTTTCTCGTCAAAGAGGTTTGTCTTAGGGCGAAAACGGACACTGTTTCCCTCGTATCTGTTTACCCATCAATTCAAGCAGTTACCTTCTAAGCGATTGATCTCAGATAACCAATTATTTTATCAGCGATTTTTTACATCACATCGCTCCAATCACGCGCGTACTTGGTTAGTTGTTGAAACTATTCAGATAGGAATTTTACAATGTAGAAAAAAAACTCACCCGGGGCTATCAATTATCATTTTTTTACCCTCACTGATATTCTGCCATTTTTTTTGGACGTATGAAGTTTGAGGTATGTGAACCGAAGGAATGGGCATTATAAATATTTTTTTCATAACAGCCGTTGATCAGTTTTAATTAAAACGGTATTTGTGCACGGACGTTAATGAAAATGTTAATGAAACAATTATTTATGCATCCATTACTGCTTTTTTGAGGAAAAGTGTCGGGCGGGAAAAAACGGAACATAATTCCCGCGTGAAAGAAAAAAATTCTAACGCATGAGTGGGTTTAATCAGTTTTGCTATTCATTAAAAAACCTTTAACTGATGAGATCCTTATTTAAGTGTATACGTGATTCCGTTGTTGGTTTTTCTATCCTGTACCAAATTACAGCCGACGTTTGTTTATACGGAACTTCTTCATTTGAAAAACATTCTGGAAGCTGGTTCCCAACCTACACAAATGTAATGATAATTTGAATACCCTTTTACGGACTGAAGTTTCGTAAGAATATATATTTTACCAACTTCCCCTTATTTTATCTGACGTCATATCACGTGTAAAACATTTTTCCTTTCGAGAATATTTTAATAAATCTTAAGCAGGCCAGCTGAGATGGTAAAACTAGCGACTTAATCTTGGTGTGCTTAACATTTAGCTAAACAGTTTTAAAAGGGTATTTGGTTAAAATATTTTATTCTGTTAATATAATCATTTTAACCGGACTTCTCTCTCCCTATTTAAAAAGGCAACATTATGATAAAAATATAATAGATCCACAAATTTTTTATGAAGCTAAACATTTATAGTAGCTACATAAGGCTGAGATTTATGTTGATCTGTATGAGTAATTTGACAACTTTCAAAGAGTTCCTTAAAAACGAGCTTTAACTGTAGGTACCACCCTTCATATAAATACTTAACCTTCTTGTCAGTAATGTGAAGGTATTTTAAAAGCAGTGGTATACTGTTCTTCAAGCGTATTTTACTCTTCTGGATAGCTTAGTATTCATTTTAACCCAAGTTTTCTTAAACTTCGAGTTCATTTCAAAATGAGTTTTCGCTGGTTCTATGATACTTCAAAGCTTTCGTATAGTGAAATGAGTTCTTGAACTTAATATCCTGTTACGATTTTCCCCAGAACGCACTCCAAATCATGCTTGTCCAATTTAGGAGTCGAAATCGGCTGATCTGATGACTTGTTGTTAGACGTCTTATGTCTTCCTTGGAGAATCCCATAACAATTAAGAAGTGCATCTGAGTTGAAATTAGAAACAGATCCCAGTTCTCTAGTCAGACATTTTATTGTTAACAGTTGTGTGTTCTGGAAAATTCCCATCGACTAATTTTAAGGGGTAGTAGATATTCTATGGAATTTCCGTCTTCTATATTTATGTAGTTCAACAGCTAATTCATGTCTATACACTGTTAAAAATTCCGGAAACTATACACGACAGTATTGAAAGGCTTTACACGAACTTGTTGTGGAAAGGCCGCGGAGTCCACAAAACACACTATGTTTGAGTAAGCAGCTCCGAAACGTTTCAGTTTTCAGTGTAATGCGAAGGAGACGCATGCGCAATGACCGTTTCTCTGCGCGGAAAGATGAATTAGTAGCAAATGATCGGTTTTCGTGAAATAAAAAAGGGAATGGTGTTATTGTGGTTGTTTACACACAGTAAAAAAAATCCGATGTTGTGAGAGTAAATAATCTCAATAATCTTATAGTCTTTAAAATGCTTCACCCCTTACAAAGTTAGAAAAATCTACAAATAATTGGTTTAACACTTCAAGAATGTAGTACCGGGCGGTTGGATGGTTAGAGTACTCGATTTCCAACCCTAAGGTCTTCGGTTCAAAACCTGTTGGCCGGGCTAGACTTCGCAAATCTCTCTTCTTACTTTTTAAAAATTAAATTAAGAGAAATTCAAGAATGTTTCAGTGAAGTAATTATTTTAAATAAAACTATATTTAAAAACACTTCTAACTTTGTAATTCTGTTGATTTGAAAATTGTAATTGATTCTGTTTAAAAGCCATATTCTGAAAGATTTTTAATGAAGTTCTGTTATTATATTATTTACGAAATTTCGTGCAAAAAAAACTGTTAAATTTTAAAATTAATCAATTTTAAAATTTTTTTGGGGGAAATTATTTCTTATAGTGTCTGCTCGTTTCTGGCTCATATTTTATCATTTCAAGTACAATGGGTAATCCCCACATTTATTTTTTATTTTTTTATTCGATAGAGGTATCCTAGAGAGAGGAATATTCGCACCAAGAATTTTTAAAATCCGATGATTATTTATTTTTTATTTAATTTCAAAGTTTGACTTTAGAAAAGATACGCAAAACGTCGAATTTAAAATTGTGACGTACTTCAATACTATACATTTATTTTCAACCTATCAGGATTCAAAGCGATCTTTGATTTTCGCTAAAGTATAGTGACTAGAATAAGATAGTGTGTTTACCGCCCATAGACACCATTATAAAAAAGTGGACCCAAAAAAGGCGAAAAATCCAGGTGGCGAACGATCGCTGTTTTCCACTCTCTATGAATACTATTATCCGTGCGGTCCCGCGAGTTCACAGGACGCACGAGGTGATTTCTCAGCTTGGTCTATGATTGGCTGAATGGTATGACGTTGGGATAATAGTGATAAGTTACGCCCTGAAATTGACCAATCACGATTCGAGTTGGTAATCGCCTCGTACGTCCTGTGAACTTGCCTTACCAATACCTCCTACAGAAGAGGGGGTGTTGGCCTTACCCGACAGCACGGATCTCGCTAATCAGAGATAATAGTATCCATAGAGAGTGGGAAATAGTGGGAACAAGCGATCGTTCGCCACCTGGATTTTTCGCCGTTTTGGGGACACTTTTTAAATCCGGTAAACACACTACCTTATTCTAGTCACTATAGCTAAAGTAAGGCCGAATCAGGTGTGACGTACTTCCTATACAAAGACAAATGGCTAATTTTTTTTGAAACTCTTCATGTCGATTTTTGGATTTAGATCGATTTTTGGATTAGATTTCCTTTACAGAAAAATGCATTTTTTTCTGTTTTCAAAAAATGCTGGTATTGCCCACTCAAGACAGAGTGAGAAAAAACTTCACTATTCTCATTAATCATTTTCATTAATCTGGAACCTTCCACCACGGCACGGAGACCTTACACAGTGACACCGAAACCTTACACCGTGTCCACTCTGGAACCTTCCACAACGGCACGGAGATCTTACACAATGACACCGAAACCTTACACCGTGTCTACTCTGGAACCTTCCACAGCGGGCACCGAGACCTTACACGGTGACACCGTGTAGCATTTCTCAATAAAATCGTGGCAACATCTTTCCACAATTCTTTCGTGTAAAGTCTCAGGATTTTTTTTACAGTGTATCGTCGAAACAGAAATGTCAAAATAATTGAAATTTACTATTCGAGGTCAAGCAAAAATCGGCGATTTATTAACAATGTCTAATTATTGTAAAAAATCACTTTAAAATTGCCAATTGCAACAAGCAGAATGTAATACGTAGATCCTGACAAAAAAAATAATTGAATTGGAATTTAAGTGACACAAGACACTTATCTAACTTCATCTCCAGTTAAACTGCTCAAAACGACAAAGATATAAGTCAACCAAATTTAGTTTCATAAGAGTATTCTAATTTTATTATCTTACGACGCCTTTTGTTTGTTCAATAGAGAAAATTCGATTTCAGAATTACTCTACTTGTACCTTTATATACTCCTATTTGGAGCTAAAAACCTCCGCCATGGTTTTCCATCTTATTTCCATTTTTCTCACTCTTTCTGTATTTTATTAAGAGTTTTCTTGACTTCGTTCTGGATGGTTCTTCTCCAAATGTGTTTTTATCTTACCCTATTTCTCTCCACCTAAGAGGATTCCAATCCACCACCTGTTTCTCCGGCTTTCTTAGAACGAGTCCAATCCATTTCTATGGGCTTGTCGTCCAGGCAAATTATAATTTAACTACCACAACACAATAAACCAAAAAGAAAATAAAACTGTTATATCAAACTTCATAATTGTGGACTAACTCTAACACCACTATCATTCTGAGCAATTCAACTTGATATCACATCAAACATTCCCCATTAATTCCCTCACTACGAAGAAAAAAAACATCGACAAATTGCTATTATCATTATTTGTTAACAAGATCTTCATTCTCTCCCACTGTAAAACTACAGTAGGAGTTCGTCGAACAAGAAAATCTGCCGTATTAATTCCATCGTGCGTCGGATTCGCCGTACTGGAGGTCGTAAAGCTGTTTTATGGCCCCCGGTGTGCTGTACGTTCAAGGGTCTTTGGTTAGCGCATAATAATTTGATTCGAGCTCATGGACTGTGCTGTTGTTGCTTGAAAGGACGTCGAGTGATGGCAGTGTGCGGGGTTTTTTTCGGAACTCGACGTGAAAGTTGTTGAGATCGTTAACTAAATCATCTCGGATGGTGCTTAGTTCCGGAGTAGTGAAGAGAGGATAAAGTGGAGGTTTTTTTGTGTTGTGTGTTAGTAGAGCTGTTGTGGGTTTTGTGTTGGTTTGTCTTCTGAAACTCGGTTTCCGCTGGAGATACGACTTGGGCTTAGAGCTGTCGTGTTCAATTAACTCGTTGGATATAACCAGAGCTGTACTTAGGCATGTGCAACATGGCGAAGGGTGTGGAAGCATTCTCGGGGGGGGGGCAAAATAATTACAAAATTAAACCAATCTTTATGTTGCACATTTAGAATGATTTGTTTCACAATTTTTGATAAGTTATTTTCTTGTGTAAGAAAAATATTACATTCTTTTTTTTTCAGGAAGAGAAAAAGGTATACTCTTTTCTACTTCCAATTTGCTAATAGGGAGTTTTCTATGACATATTATTTATTTTTAATCTACTAAAATTTTTTACCCGCTTTCCTTCTAACTTTTTAAAATCATTCTCTTTTGGTCTGAAATTAGAAATACAAAAACTTTGACCGTTGTTAAGAATTTAGTCGAGAAGTGCTTGTCATTTTCATTAGTTTATTACAAAAATAAGTGCAATTAAGTTTTTTTATAACTGGGATTTAAATAGAAATTGCTTGCTCTCAGTTTATGTAAAGATTTTTTCCTTTTTGAAATATTTCTCGAGAAAACTCTGGCTACCTTCCCTTTCAAATACGATAACGATTTCGTCTTCGTATCGTCAGAATTTCGATAACTAAGCTATTTATCCCTATTTGCGGTCGACTTCATTGTTATTCACGCAAAGAAAAATCCCAATACTGTCATTGAATTTCGATTATCTTCGTCCAGTTAACAGCCGTCCTCTATTTAATGACATCTCCTCAAAACAAAGCAAAATCCAGCCCTGTTGCCATCGCCGGAAACCGTAATAATAACTGAAAAAGCAATACCGGCACATCCCTCATTTGTTGCCCGTTTCCAATTGCCCTCTTTAGTCGATCTCGGGATGGCAACGGTGCCTTCGTTATTTTAACAAGCGGCTGGGTTGAGTAGTCGTAATAAAAGACCGAAAACAAGACGTTCCATTCAGGACGTGACGTCACGGGGTTTGTTCTTTTCTCTCTCCACCCTCGCCTCTGTTCTTTTTTGGAACGAATTTTGGAGGTGGAACCGCCTCCCTCAATTACAGACGTTCTTCCGA
The DNA here is from genome assembly GCA_024610705.1 of Tetragnatha versicolor. NCBI lineage: Eukaryota > Metazoa > Arthropoda > Arachnida > Araneae > Tetragnathidae > Tetragnatha > Tetragnatha versicolor. The sequence continues at coordinate 193,689 of JANDEH010000064.1, forward strand.
GAATGATTTTTTTCCTCTGAAGGCTTTTTCCGTCTGCTGTGTGAGAAAGTTTGAATAATTAACCTCTTCGTGGAGATAAGAGATCTTTTATAGCGAGAGAGGAGACGTTTTTTCTTCTCTTTTTTGCGGTTTCTTTTAAATCTTTAAAGAACCGTACGGATCAAGAGGTTTGAAATGTTAACTGGCTTTGTAATGATCACCTGACCTTTCGTTGAGAATTGAATGTACTTTCGAAAGTACTTTCATTTTGTAATTGAATCGTCAGTTTGAAGAAGGGAATAAGTCCAAAAATCAAGTTTTGAGAAAATCGAAAAAAACTGTATAAGTAATGGAATTTTCATTGTATAACCGCCAAATTTTTACTGGAAGTTCAGAACCCTATTTAGAAAACAGAGCAATCATCAAAACAAATATAACTGTATTCAAAAATATTTTACAGCCAAAAGAAGTTGATGGACTTATTCCCTTCTTACACCTTATGAAATTTTTCTGATGAAAAAAATCTTTAAAAACCCTTAAAATCACATTTAAATTATATTTCTCCTTAGTTTACACCACAAAAGGATGAAATAAAAAGATTAAGACAAATGAAATTCAAAATTATAGTGAAACTGGGTTATTAAAGCAGTGTCAATGGAGTGAGTGAATATGAATGGAGTCAAACATTCCCTACATAAAAAAAAGTTTGAAAAACATTGAAATTAAGAGAAAATTTTATTTTAACTTAGTTTAAAGCACAAAGAACATGAGGAGAAAGAAAAATTAACTTTAATTCCAAATTAGCTTAAAAAATACAATGAATGGACATCGATTTCACAACTTCAAGGGGCTATATCTCCCAATAGGGGTTAGTTATTGTTCCCCTCTTTTCACCCATGTGAAGAGCAAAGCTTAGAGATTGTTTTGAGCACAAAAAGTCAATTTGTCATTTTTTGGACTTATTCCCTTCTTCAAACTGACGATTCAATTCTACTAAACATTGGAACTTCGATAACTGGAACGCTTTTACTTCAAAACTTAGCTGAAAATTGCAAAAAAAATTCTATAAGTCTCTTGAACATTCCATTAAATTAGTATGTTTCTTTTTAACGTCAGCTTTCCAAAAATGATACGATATCAACCTTAATAAACGATAGTTGAAATTTTATATCTAAATGCTGTAAATTAAAAACTGGTTGTGGGAGGTTGACCAAGGTTGACTCCTTAGTTTACAAGAAAATATGTGCACCTGGGATCTCGTTTTTTTTATTTCTTTGATTATTTGGTTGAGGAGATTTCAGTTGGTTGGACCGTTTTACAGAGAAAATCCTAACAGAAATTCCAATACGTTATTTTTGAATTATGGACGGATGTGAGGGCGCCACGACGAACTAAATGATTGACAGACAGGTAGCCAGCATATTTTGGTGATCAAACCTGTGGTTGTCTGTGACGTGTTCATTTAACCCGTCACTCGAACCTGGAAAAAGTGCCCGAACCTACGAACCTGGTTCGGGGGAAGCCCCTGCCAGCTCCATAGGAACAATACATAAGGTTTGGGAAATTCTATTAGGTTCGGGGGAAGGTTTCAACTTTTTCCAGGTCCGCCGTCACTCAATCCGCTATTTTTGAGGGAGAAGGAAAAGTTTTTCTCGCCCAATCAGGCTTTTCCCCCGCCTCTCGTGACGTAGATACGACCCCAGCGCCAAAAGATCCCCCATCCGATTTCCGAACTTTTCCGATTTCCATTAACTCCTATATGGCCATGGACTCTCTGTTCTTTACACTGTGGACCGTTTAACCTCGTTTTTAGAAAGCTGGACCTGGCTCTAAATACGTATTGGATAGTTCAAACTTTTTAGGTGGTCTCTTTAGCTTTGAATTTTCCAAGTTGCACCGTTTTTTAAAACTTCTGTATCCTGGTGCTGGTGTCTTGAAATTTAATTGTAGAAAAAAAATGATTAATCAATATTGGGTGACAAAAGTAAAAGAGGTGTCCCTATTCTAACCAGTGTTATTCCTAGGATTTTTTTGGAGGAGTAAAAATACTCCTTGTCTTTTTTAGGAGGAGTGAAATTCGGAAATAACATAAACTACAAATACAGATACAAATGTTCTATAAAAATAATTACTTTTTTAATGGACAAAAATGAAATAGAAAAAAATGAGTATGCTTTTTAGTTTTTAACAATTAAAGAATATGTTAAGTATTTGTAGAAGATGTTAAACAAATTAGAAAGATTAAAACAAATAAAAAACAAAACAATCCAAACAAACAATTAGTAGAAAATATAAAAGTTGGTGTTTTGAGTAGACAAAAAATATTAGTAGTTTTCGGTAGGGCTCCATGCATTTTTTAAGCTAAACCTTTGTTGAAAATTCAAAGCATGGGAATACTCCTCGCAACATAGCTAACAAACATTGTTTTAAAAACCACTGAGCTATAAAACAAACTCGAGTGACGAGTGAGCGTGCCGAAACCGCATCACACCTTATCGAAGTTTGTGTCTGCGCGGAGAACTTTGTGTCTGTTTCCCACCCTTTAACTTTTGAATCCCTACAGATATAGTCATGAAAGTGGGGTCTAGGTATAGTTAAGTGACTATGCCCTGTCCTATGCAACATTTTGGAACGATCTCTAGCGGAAATTTTAGGAGTTATAAATTTTATTTTAAAAACTATTAGATATTAACTAAATTAGTCAATTACTAAGTTGAGCCAGCACATTTTGGTGCTGGAAGCATTGATTTAGTTGGAAAAGACACCTTAAGCAAAAAATATCTTGAATTAAACCCCTAAACGCACAAAAGTTCCTACTCCCACAATGTTAGCCTATGGAGAAATAGGTGGTTTTTGCCCCGTTGTGGAAATTCCTGTAAAGGAGGCTTTACATCACGCGGTTTGCGACAGCGATTCTGCGATTTTCTGCTATTGCGACAACCGCAGTAATTCAGCGACCTCTCGAAAGAGGGCGCTGTTCAATTAAGGGAAGAGAGTCAATTTTTGTCGCGAATCGCATGTCGCAGAATCGCGTGGTGTAAAGCCCTCCGCGCCGGCACGTTCTGTCGCATGTTAGGCTATCGGAGGTTGTCACTCCAGTTTGTTTTAAAGCTCAGTGTTAAAAAACATCAATATATTCCCTTATCATCAACATTCTGGTAATTTATTTCCCCTGCCTCCCATGCCAAAATTTCCACGTTCGTTCTCCCATGCTTGACTTACCTTTCCTTCATTCCACACATAAAACAAAAGCATTTCTTGAGAAGCACTTCTGATACGATACGTCTTCAACAATTACCAACACCTTTTCACACAGAACTTAATTTTTTTCTCTTCGTCATCATCTCATAGGCTCTCCCTTACCGCGTGAGATGTCTTTGAATAATTAATCTCTTCTCGCAATGGACGGTCATTTTTATTTATATTTTCCTCTCTAGATTTTCTTTTGTGTTCCTCTCTTTTTTCAGCCGAGTCTCATCGCACCATAGTTCTCTGTCTGTGAATGCACTTTTTCCGCGTGCCTTTCGCTGCCTCTTTTTTTTTCTTCATGTGGATGTGATTTATTGGGTCTGCCTTTTGTTACCAAAAAAAGCTTTATTTTCCTATCAGGAGCCGGGACGTTTCTGGTGAGAGCTGAGCAGGATTTATCATAATAATGACAAAGCTGTTTTGGATGTGGAATTCTTCTGTCCGAAATAGTATAAAAATCGGGAATCTTCGGCTGTATTCGCGAGTTGTAATTTTTTTATGTAGTTAGTGTGATGGGTATTGATTTGCTCCCGGAAAGTGATTGTTCTGAAGACAAAAAACTTTGGTGCTGCTGGAAAACCTATAAGTATTTCTTCGAAAGTTGGCGCTTTGTCAAATTTTGTTTGAATTAACTTGGAAGGGTACATGAAGAAACTTATTTGATGGGAAACTTCTGTTTGTTTGGATTTAATCTGTAGTTAAGCCCTATTCATACATATTTGAAAGGCTGAAGTATACTGTAAAAAAACTGTACAAAAACAGAAAGTTTTAATAAAAATGACTTCATGTTTACAGGGATATTCTGTCATGTAACATTCCCACCGCACTTCTATTTATTTTATGTAAAAAACAGCTTTTTTCTAGTTTTTTAGCTTATCTGTACTTAAACAGAAAGTTTCAGTTCGTAGAGAAAGAAAGAACATCTTCGGATAATTTCTACTTTTACTGAATCCTCGTTGGAGCAGCGGTAGCATGCGTGCGTAGCATGGGTAGGTCGTGGGTTCTATCCCCGGTTGTTGATTTATTAAAATTTCAAAAAAAAACCAGCTAAAATAAGTCGACACCCATGCGCACAAGCAGAAAATTACTGTGAGGCAACAGAAAAAATATGTAGCTCACTTGACAGAAAGTTTCTTTTTACAGCATTTACCTGTAGGTTACAGCTTTTTTCTGTTTACAGGATTTTTCTGCTTACAAAACTTTTCTGGCAGCTTTTGCTGCCAGAAATTTTCTGTTTTTTTACAGGATTATTTTTTACAGTGTAGAAAAAAGTTCATAAAGTCGCTTAAAATCGAGAAGGATTTTTGATTAGTGAAGTAGATGATTAAAACGCTGGACCTCCAATAGATTGTCTATTTCCTTACTAGCACTTCGAATTGCTAAATTACATAAAATTATATTGTTGTGTTAAGGCGAGATTGACAGAGAAATTCAGTATTAATAGTTGAAGAAGAAATCATTTTGAGGAGACTGTGTTAGTTAGTTACATTTAATATTCAAAAGAACCACAAGGCATTCTTTGAAAAACACTGACATTCTTGTCAAACTGCAACAAAATCGAGTTTTTTACAGATATTTGTGAGAAAATGAAGATCATGTTTATAACGCTCCCTGCCTCTAAAAAGAGAAACTTAAGTTGAACTGTAGCATAAAATTCATGTATCAAACAAGATAACAAGTCATGCTTGTAAAATTTTGTGCCTTACAAGTTGTCAATCTATAGTAGTATCTCTCTATTTATTACACATGATTTCCTGTAGTGCACACTTCCCTGCCGTACTCCTATCTTCCTGTCTCGCACGCTTCTCGTAAACATTGTCTTTTAAAAATCTTGAGACTCCGTGAGGTGAAAGATTAGATATCCTCTTTATTGTCAGTCTGTCCCATATCCTTTATCTTGCTGACGGTTTGGAAACATAAATCCAAGCGCACTGGGCTTCTGATAAAGAGGTTAAGTCTCTTAATGGCTCGAGATTAAGCTAACACCTTTCTACTCTATGGCCACTTTATTTAAAGAGCTATTTTTCTGATGCTTAAGAAGCGTGTATTTTTCCAGTCTACTTTCCAAGCACTGAATATTTGTTTTCTGGCTCGTTTACTGAAATTTATGCTATTGATTTAATGGTTGGCCCTGTTTCGGGTGGTTTTATTCTCCTCTATAGGTTTTGTGTCGTTTATCCATTTCTCTTTGGCCCCCAACCGATGTTAAATTTATTTCATATGTTGTGCAAATGCGTTAAGTTGGGTATGAACACGGATATTCGTTGTTTTAAATAGATATTGTTGTTATTTTTAGATATGATTGTCACTCTAAAATGTCTCAGTGATAATTATATTCATTGTTCTGGAGAAATACCACAGTAAATGATATTAGTATTTCATCATTATCATAAAATTATTTTACCATTTCATCGCCATCAGTAAAAAAATTTCATGGAGAGTTGAATTATTTTGTGTGTCTAATTCTATTAGTTATCTACAACTCATTACTTATAAGAAAATAGTTGAATATTAATTATGTTACTTTAACATTTTCGCTTTTTGCTGTAGTACTTTTTCACTGCTGAGGTCCTTTCATCACTATAAATTCTTCAGCCAACAACTTCCAACTACTTAAATTAATCTAAAGAGCACAATAATTGTAGCACAAAAATCGGTCTTGACTATCTTCAAATTTGTATGGTAACATTCAAACTCATAACATTCATTCAAAAAATACTGGAAGAGTTCCCTGCTTTGCTTGACGATTCCCACTGCGTTTCTTTAAAGGAGTTGTGATTAATCAATGAACGAATGTATTTTTATCACCGAAATGTCCCAAGAACGAATATGAATCATCCATCACTTAAATCTTCCCTTGTCCCTAAATCGAAAACCTTTCTTTACGGAGTTTAACGACGAATCCCTCCAACAGACAATTCCGCTCAGTCCCATTTCGTTCGAAAACAAATGGCATTCGAATTTTTTTCCACGACGACCCCCTCCTAAACACTCGCATTGTCGAAACATATCGTGTGCCTCCTCGGATTAATGTTACTCGGAATGATAAATTAAACGGGGCCTCCACCGGAAAAAAACACGGGCTTTCTCTTTAAATCCGAAAGTTTTATTTGAAAGCCTGTTCGAATTTTCCCCCTCGCCGCATCCCTCATTCGAACTCGCTCCCTCAGACACAATCGGGGGCTTCTCGTTCGTGCTGTTGTTCTAAATCAAACGATCGGATCTCGTGAGTTGGACGTTTTTGCGTGACTTGCTGCCGTTGTTTGGAGAATCTCTCTTCGCGCGTTCTCTTGAATTATGCATTCGGCGGATGGCATCGCGTTCTACAACTGCTCCAGAACTCTTGCCTAAATGAGCGGGGAAGGTGAAAGGCTGAGCGATGAACGGAATTTGCACTCGGAGCTAATTTCTTTTCAGTGACTGCGAATGGGGAGCAATCTTTCATTATTTGTTCAGAATGACAGTGATGTAAGTCACCTGACTTAGTACAAGTAACTATATAGGCATTCTCTTACAGTCCCTGTGTAGTTCCTATGGAGAAGGCATGTATTCTCAGTTGCAAACTATTTCACTTTTTACTTAGGCAACTTCCACAAACTAGTACATATTATAGGGTGGTTACTCTAGGGTTATAATTTTTGACTTATGCCACTTACACTCTAAACAGTTCGTATGGAGCTTTTAACTAAGGAAGGGTTGGATTAAAGTACCTTTGCACCTCCCTACAAGCTATTGTTAATTGATGAAGCGTTAAGACAATTTTCTCTATCACAGAAAATATAAATAATGTGTTCAGTTCGCTTTATTTGAATGGTAACGTTTAGAGACAAGTGTTAACGTCTTCCCGATCTGTCGAGAAAAATAGAATGCTGATTTTAGGTTTTACTAAAGAGAGCAATCAAGAATTTAACACAAGCGAAATTCGTAATTTTTAATTGGAGTTTTCAATGGGGCACGGATTCTTATAACAGTAAATTAAAATAACTACAATTAGTGTAAACTTTATCGCTCCATTTCAATTATTGAAGCATTTCTTTCAAATGCAAAAAAAATATTAAAGTATGATCATGTTTAATGTCATGTTTTGATCTTTGGGAGTATAGCCTAACCTCTTAACATGTGATTACTGCTTACTAAAATAATTCAAAATAAGAAAATATTCATGAAAAGATAAAAATGTTTGGTACTAAAATTCAAGTATAAAGTAGGTTTTTATAGAACTTAAATATTTTAATTTAAATCCGTAGTTAACTATAAATCTTCTATTAATTTCTAAATGTAATATTTACTTAGAAACATCTTCCCAATACTACCCATCTAAATCAAGTCCTACTATCTCATACCCACTGGCTTACTCATGTCATGATTTGAAATTGAAAGCGAAGAATTGTTTTAGATATCACTAATTAATTTTATCATGTAATTATGGAATTCAAACTTGTATGTGAACAGCATTCCTACTCACTGGATTTAGTTACTTCTTCTGGGGCTTATCTAGGCCTCTGGGAATTTACAAGCTCTTATTTTCCATTCAACTCTTCATGCATGTTGTATTTTGTTCCATCACAACCTACTTAAAACGGGGAATGGGCAAGCTTTATTTATGGCTACCTTTTTCTGGCACGTCTGGAAGAAAACGCCGTCCGCTCTCCATTACTTTCCGTATATCCTCGCCGGCGTAATTTCGAACGCCGGTAGATAACACTCGCTGATAAGAGTAATGAATTTCCATAAATCCTCGATAAACCGCTCACGTGAGGCAAAATCGTGTAGATAAGACCCCAAAATAAATTAATCCTCTTCTAAAAACTAAAAGTTCTGTAAAGTGGTTGTCGGTTCGGTAGGTAAATAAATATTTACCCTCTACTCCCATTGGAAAATAATTCATCAGTTCTGGAGCTGTTCTTCCCTCGTAAAAACTTGAATGAAGTTATGAGTGACTCTTGAGGTGACTCTTTTAAATCACTCGTCCTAAATGAGTCTTGCTTCACATTTTTTCATTTTCTCAAAAGAAAGATATTTCTTGCTTACGTCAAAAAAAATTGCACCATCTGGATTATTATTAAAGCTCTTTCCAACGCCCAAATATATCAAAGCAACATTTTAAAAAATAAAAATATACATTCAGTTTAAACAACAAAAGTTTTGTGATACTATTTTAATATTCGGCTGTCATTATAAGTGATAAAAAGTAAAAATGAGTAACATGTAGAGATAAAAAAATCCCTTTGCTCCCTCTAAAATCTAAATTGAAGTGAAAATATATTAAAAGCAAGAATATTTGTCTTCTAAAGAACTTAAGTGATTTTTAATGGAATAGTATTGTACCAAGAATATTATAGACGTCAACTAAAAAATTGTGTATTCCTCTCATTCTTACGAGGGTATTGTGTAATTTTGCTGACTCATGAAAAGTGGTACACAAACCCAACTCATCCAAACAAATGAGTGACTCACTCACTTTCACCACATTTTAAAATCACTCCATCATTATTGAACTGCATTCTCATGACTCATGAAAAGTGGTACACATCTCCAACTCATCCAAACAAATGAGTGACTCACTCACTTTCACCACATTTTAAAATCACTCCATCATTATTGAACTGCATTCTCATGACTCATGAAAAGTGGTACACATCTCCAACTCATCCAAACAAATGAGGGACTCACTCACTTTCACCACATTTTAAAATCGCTCCATCATTATTGAACTGCATTCCGTCCTATCAGGCTCAGGTGTTTTACAGAACGATAAAAGTTGTTTCTTTTTTTCCTCCGAGCATCCCAAAAGTAAATATTGGACCAGGTTTGAATCATAAATTTCTAAAACGCTTCGGGGTTGAACCCGAGCTATTTGCTGAGCCATCGATTTTCACGCGTATGGTTCGTAATTCGGTTTGATTGTTTCTGGGGGAATATCGAATCAAATGGAACTGTTTGCAGAGCTGTAAAAACTTTATTTAATTTGAGGGGGAGGGAGATCTTATGAGGAGTTTATGGCGTCGTTTAAACGTGTTTACCAACCGTATGGGAAACATAGAAATTATTTGGAAATATGACGATTTTACTTTTCTAAACTTGGACGATAATGGATCGAAGAGATGCGCTTTTTGCCAATTGTGTTGTTTGAAATAAATTGTCCGATAACTTTCTTTACAAGATTAATTTACTATGAATTCACTTTGTAATTTTAACGGTTTTGTACAATTAACACCAGCTGATGGTTTTAAACCATAAGTTGTACGGTTTTAAATTGGCAGCTGGGGTTTTTTTACAGTGCAAAGTCCTCGACAAAAAACACTCAATTTCTCATTTGGTGGACTTGGACCAATCCCATTCTAAGCAACTCAACTAGCTAGCCAATTTTACACACTTAGACTAATGCTACGTACAACACTTTTAAACCCCTTTCTGCACAGTTACTCCCATAACATACCTCTCCTTGTTATCCTCTCACAATTTTCTCGTCAAAATATCATTCTTTAAAAAAAATATCTCATTTTTAACCCAACAACTGAGCTACAAACTCCTAAAGGCGCCTCAAAATGTATGGAAAATTGCCCTTCGAGACTTGCCCCTCTTTACCGCTGACCGTCCGCTCTCTCTCGTTAGCATAATGTTTCTCTCTCTCTCTCCAAGAGTTATTTAGCTCCCGCGATCTCTTCATTTTTAGGGGACCGAGGAATTTTAAGTGAGAATTAGCCCCATTTATATTACTTAAAGCGCGTCACGTGATTTATTAATCGGGCATTTTTACCCGCGGATTCTTTTCGTTGTCAACCTGTTACGAGTCAGTGGGGTGAAAAGAGTGTACCCCCGTTCAGTCTCTGTTGTTGGTTTTGATTTCTTTGGGGGAGAGGGGGAGTGTGGGGTAATTAGGACGCATGTTCCCCGCTTTTGGGATTAGCCCCATTTTAATTCTCCCTCATTTTGTGGTTGTTGTTTTTTTAAATTTTATTGTCGGGTCTGGATTATGGTTTGGAAGCGGTTTGAAGGATTTAGAGACTTGTGACGTGGAAATTGCGGTCAACAGAGTGATGTAAAAGTCATTACCCTATCCTACCTAAATAAAATATGGTTTAAAAACCTTCTTTGTCGTTATATTTTATAGTTCACTTATTAGTGTTTTTATTATCAGTGTCGTTATTAGTGTTTTTTTTTGTCTTGAGATAGAATACTTTTGAAGAATGGTCCAAGGCCGATTGGAAGTAACTTCCCTACCTCATAAAATTGTTTGTAACTTCAATTGCTGGATCTTTCAAGTGTGAAAAACTGAAAAAATATTGTTTTTAAGGGGAATTTGTTTGGTGTCAATAGTAATCCCCGATGCATATTTTGTGTCGTCAAAAGCTGGGTTTTCAAGGAAAAGTATTAATATCTCTGGCGTATAGTCCTCTTTTACTGAGTTGGTATAATATTCAAGAATATGAATGCCTATAATTAAGACATCAATAGAATATTTTAATTTTTAACTAAGAATTTTTATGTTTGTTAATCCTGTTACTAATGTGATACAAAAACTTTTTATAGCTGTAATTTTATTACTGATTTTTTATTAGCATTCTTTGAAATTTACCAAATTAGAAGTGCAGCAGTAATGTGTTTGTGCTTAAAAATTAATTTTAATTTGATTAAATATGAAATATGATGGTTGCTGACGAACTTGTGCTATCTTTCACCTCAACTACCATATTCTATCGCAATTTAATTCCCAACGTACACCACCCCAAAAGTGGTCTTCCTTCACACCCCCTAACAATCTCGAAACAACAGATCTCCCCCTCCGATTCCATTACGGGTCGTGTGAGCGTGCGGTTACACTTCCATTTAAGATTCAGCTCCCGAACCGTAACGAGCTTTCGCCCGGAAAATTCCGCCGGGTATTACTCCGCCTGTTTCTGTGATGCTGCCCGCATGTTCGTCTGGGACATTGTGCATTAAGCGTCTGATCCCTTTACGTGATGCGGGCTCTGCTCCTATTTTAGAGAGGGAATTGTAACTGTGACCGTGATGTCGTGTTTCGTGTCGTGCTCTTTTGTTGTGGGGGATTGTTGGTTTGTGTTCGTTTTGTTCCTGCGTTAGGGTGATTTGGTTTTAGATAGGGTGGGTTCTAGTTTTGTGTTTTTATTGTTGCGCGGTATTGAATGCGTGTGAGTGTGGGTCAAAAGTTAGAATGAAAGTAAATTTCTCGCTTCCTAGGAATTCGAAATTATTTGTTTTATTTTACCTTTGTATCTAAGTTAGACTTTTGTAGATTAGATTTCAGGTTATAATGATTTTCTGGTCCCAATTATTATAGTAACTAATCTATATCTATATAATCCAAATACGGGTCATTCATTCATTCATAACACTCATCACGAAATCTCCAAAACTGCCGGACCGATTGGCTTGAAATTTGACACAGACCTTCCTTTCAGCCATTAGACGCGCACTAAGAAACGATTTTAAAATCGAACGACTCCTTCCCTGCTTTTCGGCGCTTTTTCGACTCCGTTTTACCCATTGAAATAGCATTGTGCATTGTTGAAATGCATAAATTGCAGTGTTTACTTCTCTATCTTAAGGCGACGTCTTGCCTCACTTGAATGAATATAACTGATTAACATTTATACATATTTTATTATTTACAACAAAATTTATGAAGAAAAACAGTGTGAATTTCTGTATTTAAATATTATAAAAGTTATCAGAAAACCGAAGTAAATTAAAATAATTAATGTACTTTCTTTAATATTTTAATTTCTCAAAAAAATATATTTAAATAGCAAGAATTTAAAAGTTTCCAAGGAAACAGAGCTAAAATTTCATTGCTTCATAGCGGAATTGGTTTACTAGACTATAATCACTAGATTTTTATTATAACTAGCAATCTGTTTTTACTCTTTCAGAGAAGCTTTTAAAGAAGTTGGTTTTATTAAAAAGAAGACAAGCTTACTTGATAACTTTTTATCGAGGGATTTTTGAAATTTATTTTTTGCGGAATTTTAAAAGGATAGCGGGAATACTTTAAGAAAATTCTGTTTAAGATTTTAAACACTGGATTTCAAATGACAGAGATGATTTCAAGTAGATTGTTTTTATCACATAGGAAGGATAAATGTTTAATAGACAAAAAATCGGGATGGAATGAGATATCACAGTTGGAACTGGGATGAGAAAAAGCCACCGGGAATACTGGGATGAAAATTATCGGGAACACCGGGTTATGAAAATTATCGGGAAAACCGGGACATTAAAATTATCGGGAACACCGGGTTATGAAAAGGTAGCGGGAACATCCGGATATGAAAAGGTACACTTTAAAAGGTACATTTTAAACACTAGATTTAAAAAAAGAGATGATTTCAATGTGATTGTTTTTATCACATAGAAAGGATAAATATTTGATGGAATGTCACAGTTGGAACTGGGATTGGGAAAAGGAACCGGGAATACTGGGATGAAAATTATTGGAAACACCTGGATATGAAAATTATCGGGAACCGGGGGTATGTAAAGGTACCGGTAAACCTGGGACATGAAAAGGTACCGGGAAAACCGGTATATGAAAAGGTAGCGGGAACATCCGGATATGAAAAGGTACCAGGAACACCGAGATATGAAAAGGTACCGGGAACACCCGGATATGAAAAGTTTCCGGGAAAACCGGGTTATGAAAACTATCGGGAACATGAAAATCGGAAATGAAACTGTTGGGAACTATCGGGAATATGAAAAAGTACTGGGGACACCGGGGTTATTGGTGATTCGAAAAATCGGACATATAACTTGGGAGAACTTTAAAAAATGAATTAATACACTCCACCCGTGCAAGGCCGGGCAAATCAGCTAGTATAGTATATTTATCTGAAACCAACCCTAGCTGCATCAGATAAGGAGTTCTGAAATGGAAAAAAATGGCGTGAATTTTTAGAGTGTGTTGATATAAAATCCACAAAGTTGTTCTGAAATTTAAAAAATATATATTTTAAGAAGTCTTCATTTAAAATTCGAAATAAGGAAACCCCAAATACGCTTTTATAGACGTATAATTTTTAGGTTTCATGTTGATTATCTTCTATGGTAATTAATAAATACTTAGCGTTTTCATTTGGTACCCAGAGTTTGTGAATCTAAGTTATTTGAACCCAATTACACCTGGCACTTATTTATGTACTTATGGAGTAATTACTCCTGTTAGTTCATAAGATGTTAGCATCAAAAATTCACTGAAGCATAATAGTACCAGAAGCTGTTTTGATCATTTTATAATTTTGATTGGTTACACAAAAGTACCAATGCCCATACGTATTCAAAGCACGAAAGCATTGCTTCCCTCACCACATTTACATTCTTTATTACGCTTATTCCAAACAATAGTAATTCACAAAATTGTAATATTAATTGTTGCACCTTAACTACTGTCAAAAGAGACGGTGTACGCAAATGAGGACTGCCAAAGTGGGGTCGTCTGCTCTTTTTGGGGGTACTAATTGGACCCCCCGAGAGACTGTCGCAATTATGCTGATGAAGGGGGAGGGAGGAAGACGAAGGAGGAGGTGTCCGTCTTCATTCGGAAAGTCGGAGCTGGAAAAGTTAATCTGCTGAGGCGAGGGATTCCGTCTGAGAAGGAGAAGACGCTGAGATGGAGTATGAGCAGCAATGCGAGAGATGTTCTGGGCTGGAGATTCTACGGTGTTAGTGTTAATTGTAGTTTGGATAGTTAGGTTTTGCATGGACGGGAAGTTTGTTGAAGAACTGTTTGCCTTAATTGTTATTAATTTGTCATACATTTTTGTTTAGTGTGCATATTAGTACTGGTTATACTGTATGGAGGGTTGTTATTTTATTTTATTGAACACGTCGGTGCTGTTTTCACTGAGACAAGTCAAAAAATGTAATTTTTCTTGATGTCTTTACGTTTTGACTGAAAATAGATTATTTAGAAATCATCTCTGGCTTCATGTTTGTTTGGATATTAAACGAAAATGAAGCAAACTGTTAATGTAAAAAAGAAAAGGATTGTGCTTGAAAGATGCCTTTTATGTGCTCCTGTTGGATATAACGGGTGATTAACCAAACTATATTTTGAACCTCCGATGAAATTCTTAGTTCAAATTATTAAAACATCATTCCTTTATCTGTTTCAAGTACTTATAACAGTTTTGTCAAGAACTAATTCGTTGCAAAATTGTTTTCTAGAAATTTCGCCCTAAAATTGAAAATTTTATATGGGCTTAAGACCGACTTTACTTTGACCGTCAATTTGTAGCCATAAACACTGGTTGGGAGTGATAATAATATAGGGATAGATATGAATTTTCCCTATGTCCTCCGTAAAACTTCCTAACTTCCATTTTGGCATCTCAAGCTCACTTATTTAGAGAACTAGTTCCCCCAAAACTAGAACTTCCCACGTGAGCAATTTCAACCTACACTCCCCACAATACATAAAGCATTGTGCATGCACGCATGTCACATCCTTTTCCACCTCCAAACCCAACAAAATTGAACATTCAACTCTTCCAAAACCCACTTGAATGCTCCCATACAACCCTGCATTTATGACAGTCCACCTGCAAGAAACTGCAAAGCGACCCACTCCATAAAACGGAAGCCCATGAAAAGAGCACGGGACCCTCATAACCCTCCGCAAATCTCCTCAACCAGCCGACATCAAAAATCCCGATCCTCCCGCATGGGTCTCTGCCGAGTCCCAGATAATCCCGCTTTACCCCAGTCTGGGGACCCTTTTTATATTCCGAGCTCCTTTTGAATGTGCTCGCTTTGCCCGAATGCACGTCGCTCTTTTGTCTTTTTCTCTGTGCAGCAGCAACAGCATTGTTAAAAGAGCATCGGGGTTGAGTTGTTTTTCGGGTTTCCCTGGGTTTTTCTGTCCGTTATTGTTGCTTTTAACGATTGAAATAAAACGTTATCGAGTTTTACACAGCTTGGGTTATTTTCGCCCGGTTATTCCTTTTGTCTTTTTGTGGGGATCGATTTCTTATTGAGTGGGGTGACTGTAGAGGAGAATTGTTTTTGTGTGTCGTTTCACTTTCTTACGGTTTTTTTTGGTGTGTGTTAATTAAGTGAAAGGGTTTTTTTTGTTGCTGGTTTGTTTGGAGAGCTTCTCATGTTGACATAAGAAGTGTGTTTAGTGTCTTCTAATCATCTCTTGTAAGAATTCTTTGGGAGTTCTTTAATTGAATTCTGTTTGTATCCTAATGTTTCCCTGTGTTTTGAAATTATTTTTAAATTAAATGGCACAGTGTAACTATTTCTTGTTTACTAAAGATAAAAATTGATTGTAAAGAAAAAATATGTGTTCTACTGGGCCCACAAAACTAGGGTTTTTATAAATGTCCAAGTTTTATAATTAAGTTTATTGTCATTCATTTGTGAGGATATTTTATCCATGCGACATTATAGCAGCCAATAAAGATAACTTTTGTTCATTTTTATATGTTATGTTTGAGACGTACGCATGAAAAAAGTTAGTTCTCATAAAGTATGAAGCAGCTGAAAATTTTAATTGATTTATTTGTAGAACAGTCTTAAAAAATTTTGAGCCTATGAACCACATTGAGACCTTAAATCTTATTATTAATTATGTTTTTTAACTGTATTATTTATTATGTTTAATTGTACACTGCGACTACTTTATAAGGCTTTGTTTTTCTTCAGTGTTATTAAAATATAGTACAAATAAATCAAAACAGATTTTCAATTTCAAAGCTACGTAATTGTTATTTAACTTTTACAACTTGATTTCTGCTGTACGCAAAGAATATCAATTTACAAAAGCACACCGAAATCCACATCCATCGCAGAAAGAAACTCCAAACTTGAACTCTCTTCACCCATTGAAAATTCCCACAACACCGACGAAAACTAATTCTCATTCGCCACACAATACCCTCGCAATAAAAACCTACCTTAATTGATTTTCGCGGAATAATAATAGTTAGCGCAGATGATGCATGAAGCCCTCGCGACACGCCGGTGACAACCTCGAAAATAACAGCGGAACGGTTTTAATGAATAAGTCAACCGCCCCTTTTGCAGTAGTTACTTACTACTTCAATTATTTTATTACCATGAATGAAACGACACCGACGAGACGGCGAAAAAATTCCTGTGCGTGACATCGAAAAAAATATGTCCTTCTGTCGTAATGAATTAAGGACGATCGTTCGAGCATTCATTCTCCCGTGGCTCAGATGCTTCCCTAATTGTTCCAGAAGCAATAATCTCCCTTTCTGATTATGTCCCCGTGGGTATTTTTCTGTTCTGCTTTCTCCATCGAGGTGTGACGATTTGCGGATATGGGGATAATTTCAGTATTGAGGAGATTTTGTTGTTGTTAATTTATTCTGTTACCCAGGGGGTTTGGTTTTTAATGGAAACCTACGGGGTGGGACACTTCTAGTTTGAAACATTGTAAAAGAAGAACGAACATTTGGTTATCAGTTGAATTGAATTTTAATTATTTTTAGCGTTTTGTCCTTGTGATGGTTTTTAACGGATTTTGAATGACTTCAAGAGCTTGGTATAACTCTTTGCTGTTTTGAGAAAGAATGGTGATCTCGATATTGAAAAATATGCGGGTAAATTCTAGGAAAGTTTGAGGAATTTTTTTTCGTGTTGTTTAGTTTGCTCTTTAGCTTCATTGGCTATTGGGAAAAAGCCATCTTATGCTTTATAAACTAATATAGATTATACCAAAATGCATAAAGATGCAAATGATTTGGCCACCCTGTTACAGTCGAAACTTTGAATACGGGAGTAAATGAGACAGTAATGGTGACGAGAAGGTGCTATCAAAAAATATTACAACAATTTGATATTTAGTCCAAGTTTCTCAAACAGTGGTTTAAAATCTGTGTATTGAATAAATTCGGCGGAAATAATAATATTGTAACGGACGGAATGAATGGTTTTACAAACATTAAGTTACTATTCTCTATAAAATTTCAACATGTTATTTATAACTCTACATCAAGAGGTTCGCAAGGAGAAAAAGTTAAAAAAACTTGGTACTTGTTGTCGATGTCTTTCATATCATTATCAAATCGATTCATACATCACTCGATTCCAGAATCGATTCCTCCGTGTCAGAATTTGATACCCCGGCTAACGGCACGTTTTGAAGTGGACAGCAGCTGAAAAAACCCCATAGAGTGAGTGATGACCCGACTCCTCGTAACTTAATTAGTTTTTAGTGGAGGGGATCTTCATTGTGTTTTCGGTTGACCAGGGCGACTGGCGCTAATGAAATATTCATAGGGGTTTCTCCGCACTTTATGGAAGGTACCTGCGCGCCCCTATAAATATTAATGGGGTGCAGAACGCGGTTTAATCACTTTGGAATGGAGGAGCACGCCTGGGAGTGACACTGACGGTCCGATGGAATTTTTTTCCCGAACGATTTTAAAATATTCATCGAGTGGACGTGGCTTTTTTCATCATCGGTCGACTTGCAAATTTTTGAGGATAATTAATGTTGAAATTTTTCGAAAGGGGTCTCTTTTTTTAGGTTGGTGGTGGGTTTTGAATATGGATGAGGGGTGTTCGAAGTGGGAGGTGATGGATGCTTTTTCGAACGTGTTTTTGTCGTGTGGAGATTTTTTTTGTGTGGGGGTTGGTGGCAGATGTTTGTATGGAGTGCAGTGGATCGGTTGTTTTGTGGGTTTTTCTTTATTTTGAAGTGAGGGGATGCGAAAATCACTTTTATAATGGAGCTGGTGTTTGAAATATCTATAAGAGGTATTTAATTTGCGTTTTAAATTAGTATTCTGTGAAGGAATTGTGTATTGTATTGAAAGTATCGTTAGATGAGGTATTCTCTTTTACGATGGCTATTCTCTGCTTTGAAAATACACTACGAAACTTTGGGTTCAAATATAACTACGGTTTTGCTGACGTTACTTAGCACTCGATTTATTCTACCCCACTCTCAAAGAGAAGAAATTCTGCTTAGTGAACAATTTCGAATTTAATGAGGGAAAAAAGACGTATTTGTTCTAACAACGTAAGTCTACCAAAAAGGAAATATTATTTAGTATTAAGAAAACGCTTAAATCAAAACTAATACTATTTCAAATGGGTTAAATTAAATGATGGCTCTGTCTACCTCCTTGAAAGTAACAACTCAACTCCAAAGAATTTCCCTAATACTTTAGAATGGGTCAACTTTCGTGGATATAGACACTTCGTTAAAATGTTTTGACCTTTGTTTTTATCAGATATCATTTTAGAATTACTGCCCCAGTACTATGTTCAAATGGTAATTTCCTCATTCATTATAAATACTTAACATACACTCTATGTCATTATAATTGATTCTAAAAAGTAAAATACCAATATTTAAGTATTGCCATTATTTTAAGCTCATTATAACGTGTTTTAAATCATTTTCACCTAACCAGCTTTCGGCACTGTTTAACTACATCCGATATCATTCTTAATTCTTTTATCTCAAATAATTCTGCTCTTTTATTAAAGGCCGAACATCGGGTAGAAAATACTTTTCTCAATCTTGTGTTAATCGAAAACCTATGTCTTTTGTCTTATATTATATCATTATGAAATGAATGATGATGATGATGATTGTTATTCTTCTAAATGAGATTTTTAACCAATGAATCTCGAGTACTCTGTTTATGGAAAACCTATAAATCGTTTCCAGAAAGATAAAATAGTTATTGCTAGTTAGTTCAAGTTACGGTATATATTTGTGTTAGTGTTTTCTCCTCGATTATTAGTTGAGAGAGTTCAGTTACTTATGTATTTCTGATTTGTCAACATTTGAACTTTTTCTTTGTTGTAACTATTTTTCTATTGTATCTTCCCCCCTATTTTATACTAATTATAAGAGATTCCAAACGAGAGGAATAACCTTGTATACTTTCCCTTATGAAATGCAGTTATAAAAATATTATTATAATAAATATTTTATGGATAACAACTTTTGAGTGTTTGAAACTCATAAGGGGACATCCATAAATTACGTGAGGTCAAAAAGGGGGGAGGGGTTTGGAAAAATCTCACCAAGGGGGGAGGGGGGTCGATTAAAATCTCACGTCAACTTTTCAGTTAGAAATTATACGATTTTCTTTTTTGAATTTTTTTATGAGAAAGGAATAATACCCACAGATAAGATACTGTGGTGATTTTAGGCGGAATAATGTCCTTTCCCCCACATTATTAATAATGGGAAAGTTTTAGATGCTGTGAAGCACAAAATGCAAACGAATAGGATAGAAAATTATTTTTAAATGCTATAGGTAAATCTCACGTGGGGGGGAGGAGGGGTCCAACAAAATCTCACTAAATCTCAGCAAGGGGGGAGGGGGGTCCAGATTTTGGAAAAAACACCTCATGTCCCTTAAAGGAAACTCATGAAGGCATGTTTGAAACTCGTGAAGGCTCGGAACGTCAGCTAACATGTAAAAGATAATGATTTTCGCAATATTTGTTGGGGTAGGATCAATATGGGTATTATAAAGTTAAATTTGTGTTTTCTCTTATGAAAACTAGTTTATACATCTTGAGTTATACTTTTTATACAGCTAACGTAGTTTTTCGCCTTTATTTTTCGTTTAAACATCACTCTCGATTTAAATCTCTTTGAGCTTACACAAACGTGTTCTTTCATGATAAACTGAGATGTTTTTAATGATGCGGCTGGACTACGCCTAAAAATAAACATATTTAATTCAGTTTTACTCTTTGGGTGTTTGAGTGAAAATAGTTACTTAAACTATTCACTTTATATCACTATTACCCTCAAAAAGGCAGATGTTCCATCCTTAACTAATCAATAACTCCTTATTTGTACAGGATTAATTGTTCAATTTAAGTTTGGGGAAATATCTCCTTCTGTGATTACACGAAAGTACCGGATTCTCCAACAAAAGAAAGAGCTTCTACCTTCGAGGTATGTCGAACAACTTAATTAGCCACCCCTGCACTCTAATTTCAGCAATTAGAACTTTTTTCGGGCCTTCCCCCCCGTTTACTTTTCTTCTCCATTATAACCTATTCCCTTAATTGCCGTTAATTATTCGCCCGTGTACATGCCATGTTGACGAAATCAGTCTTTGGATCTCCCGTTTCTTGTTAAGATAATCATAATTATCAATCATTAGGAGATAGTGTGCCAAGTCACTTATCTTAAGGATGCATCTCTTAGATGGAAAAAAATAGGGGTGGCATTTATTATAGTGATAATGCGTAATTTGTTTGAATGATAGGGCGTGATTTGTTTAGACAGAGTAATCATAATACCTGTATTTCTTTTGTTGAAATGAAATGCGCTGCTACTATGTTTCTAAAAATAGGGTTTCCCATTGAATTGAATTGTCTCAGCAGTCTCTTTGTCTATCATTCAAGTTGCACGAAAGTATTTCTTGTAACCTGCCATTCAAACAGTTTAGCGTGTAATAAATGAAAATGCAAGTCATTTCAGTTTTTGCCGAAATTAAGTTTTTTGCTTCTTGGAAAAAGTATTGTTACACGTTCAATCTTACATTCGGATAAATATTTCTGATTTTGAAATGTCATAATTTTTTATTAAGTGTGAAAAAATAATAATTATCCTTATTTTGTTAGTAGAAGATATTTAAAAGTATAAGAGTTAGTAACGGGTCATAGTTATATATGAACTACTCAATTCTTGATTTTTCATAGCTTGAAAGTTGTCAAAAATTTTATTTGACTAATTTGAACTGCCAATGTAAATACAAGTAATCATCACGTAATTTTATGGCAATTTTTAGACTCTTATACAAAATTAGTTAATATGTTAACGTATACTTTTTTGTATCCTAACTTTATCTTAAAAGAAAACTTTACTGTTATAAACTAGATTACCTGACGGTTTTTCTAATCATTAAACGACGTCTCGAGCTTCTTAGTCCACATATTATCCTATTTTTATTGAAAAACAAATTCGTTTATCCACATAGTAGCATCAAATTAACGAACAGCAGTAGTAATCATTCGATCAAGATCACTTATCTGATTGGTTAACCGTCGCTACCATAGGAAATGATCGCACAGAGAGTCTCGCCATTTTTCTGAAAAAATCGTTACGGCGGGGAATCAATTTTGAAGAATTTCGCTGTTTGCCTCTGCTTAAAAAGATGTTATGTGTGGAAAAGAGAGTGAGCGAGGCCCTCTCGGCGCTTTTTAAAGTTCTCGAAAGTATATCCAAAAATCCCCCGAATTGTGAAAGTAGTTCGGATATTTCAATTTTACGGCCTTGTGATCTTTGCTGGTCGAAGGAATAGAAGAGTTCCTTTTGGGAATTTTTCTTGTGACTGAATTGGAATCAAACAGCTCCGTAGACTCTCCAGGCCCGACTTATTCGATTTTAAATATATTTTTTTAGATGGAATTTGCTCCTCTAAGAGATTGGTTCGAAACTTTTCACGGAAACATTTTGATTTCACTAAAACGAACCTTGAAAACTTGCGACAGCCTTCTTGTTAAATTTCTTTATATATCGTTTGAATTATTTGAGAACAAAACAATAGGGTCGTTACGTGAGCTCACAAAAAAGTTTTTAAGTTATAAAAATAAGCTGTTAATTGAAATGGCCAAATTATGCTATGCATTATTTATTTTCTGCATTTTATAAAGATATCTTTAATCTTTATAATTTTAAATTATTGCATCACTGTGTAAATGCTGTAGATTAGGTACCAGTGACAAATGTAATTGATTTTTCTCCATATTTATTTATTTACGAGTGTCTTACAGAGAAAAAGTGCTGTTTGTTACGTTTCATTAGTTATATTAGTAATTTTGAATACGGGATCCCTAAATTTTAATACCTTTTCAGATTTACTTCTGTAAGCTTGGATTGGTGTCGAAGTCATCTTGAAATCTGTTCCCTCTGAGCTTATGGGTAAGTTTCCTTCTTTTATTTACTCACCGTGACATAGGCTGCAAAGTAATTAACCAGTTTAAAACTGATACTTAAATTCAGTGGCGTAAAGGGGTGGGGGCAAGGGGCCCTGCTAACCCCCCCCGAAATCCGGACTAGGTGTACCAAAACAAGCTCAAACCCTGTTTTTAGGGACAAATTTTCAAAATTTTTGGAGGAAGAACACCCAAACCCCCCCCTTTATGATTGGAATTTTATTATTCAAAATCTTTTTGTAATAAGTTCTTCAAAATCCTAATCCTTCTTAAAAATATGTCTAAAATCAGAACTAGGTGTACCAAAACCGAGTAGAAATCCTGTTTTTAGGGTCAAATTTCCAAAAATTTTCTGAGGGAGGACCCCCAGACCCCCCTTTGGTACTTGGCACAAAATTACTCACAACTTTATTTTATAATAAGTTCTTTTAGTTTTAAATTTTAACAAAAAATATATAATAAGTTACATTGGACGTAATAAATTTGCTCGGGAGGGGTGAACAATAATTTTGGGCTCCTCCCAAAATAAATTTCTTTATACGCCACTGCTTAAATTCTCTGTTGTGCATTGCAAGAAGAACCTAGGCGAAGGTGGATAAGACTGTTAGATTAGACTGATTAATACTTTCATGAATATTGGAATCAGGAATACTTTCAGGAATCAGTATTTGGTTTTGAGTGCCAGTGTCACACACACAACTAATCTGTATCACACATTCTAACAACATTTTCTTAATATCAAGGTTCAAATACTGTCATATATTAAAACGTATTTCATTCATAAAAAAAACTTAAAAGATGAGTTTTCCATACCAAAATATCGATTCTCCCCCATCACCAGTCACAATCACGTCTATCATCACGAATCCAACCACCAATCACAACCTTTATCACGCCACGCGATGCTTTCACCCATTCTCTCGTTACAATGCTTTCCTTCTCGGGGCCATAAATTCGGTCCGCCTCTCACTAAACTCTCCTCAAGTTCTCGTGGATAAGCGCCCCACGAGGGCCCCCCCTCCCCAGGGAGTGAGCTGCCAAAATAATACTAGACTCGTGCTGTGGGGCTACCCCCGTCGAAGTGTTATAAATAGAGAGAACTTGGAAACGTCTTCCCCTTGTAGTTCGTGACAGTGACCATCATATATTGCCACTCACTCAGACTGTGGTGACAGAAATTTTTCTGTGGGTATTTGAGGTTTTCGCATCTTCCTGGCATTTCCTAAGTCATATGTGAAACAAGAACCAACTACAAAGCATCGCTAAGTTCGTTTTCTTCGTCCATCTCTAAAATAACGAATTTCTTTCTTACTGGTATAATTTGAACGAATTAACTATGAATCAAATACTCTGAATTATTTTCATTGGCGAAAACACCACGAGCCTAGCCACCAAGTTGAAACATGTAATGCAGATAAATAAACATTACAAACACAAATTATGTATAGAATTATGTTTTGTATAAAATTTACAAAGCTTGCTTGCAGCAACAAGGATCCAGCTCCATTGAAAAGCTGTTGGAGTTAGCTCATAATTGGTGCTTGCAAGCACCTCTATATTTACAGCAATGTGGTTTTTCTATGAAGTTAGGCATGAAATATGGGTTTTTTAAGCATAAAATGGATCAAAAAAGTTGTTGGAACGCTTCGATTTTAAATTGTTTTTATTAAAAAACCTTTCCTGGAGCGAGTAGATCAACGTGGTATAGTTGAATAGTTAATGTAGGTTCGAAAAGTTTAAAACTATAAAGGACATACATACAGATAGACATTGATTTTTATATATATAGATGATACTCCCAAATCCACCCATCTATTGGCACTCTTTTATATCCTCTTCACACCCCAGTTCCACCGTGGTGGACCTTTGCTTACCTTACCCCCTCAAAAACAAACTTTTTACTGAAATTTATCAGCTAAAAGCTGAAATATGTATTATTTGATGTTTTTACTTTCTATTTCAATCTAGAGATGGCGCTTTAAAACAATATTTTGCGCACAGAACGTATTTAAAAAGAGGATTTTGGAAAAAATGGCGTCCTATCTAAAACTTGGGAATATTAATTAATTTAAACCTAAATTAATTTATATATGAGACTTAATTTGACTAGTTTTATTAATTAGTATCCTTTCAAGTAGAATAAAACAGTTTGTAAAGAAATCCAACAAATTTTGAGTTTTGGAGAGCAAGATATAGAGAGGTCCACCAGGGTGGAACTCGGTTCTTAACGATGGTAATTGTGTAGGAGTAAAAATTAATAAAAAACGGGTAAATAAACTATTTTGAGAATTTAAAACACTTATTTTATAATTTAAATGATAATTATTATTTTTGTCATTTAAAAATTTGAATTTCATATAGAAAAAACAAATTTAAAAAAATTTTTTTTCAAAATTTTTTTAATTTTTCAAAATTTTTTAAAATAAATTCTGTAAAACTCAAAATGAGTACTATTTTCTACAGTATAAATGTAAATTTCGTTTGATTATTGCATAAAAATGTTAAACACATGCACAAAAAGTTTTCTATGCCAATAAAAATGAATTTTTGAATTTTTTAAAAATTAAATTTTCTAAAAAATTCTTTATTTTAAAAAGGAAATTAAGTTACAACCTTCAAATAATCTACTATGACAAAAAAATTATAAATAATTCATATATTTAAATTATAATTATAGAAAGTAACAATTTTATACCATAGGAATTCTGTCATGTTTTACTACGTTGAGAACTGAGGTCCACCAGGGTGGACCTTAAATTGTAAGCCCCCTGAAAAACATTTTCTTGAATTGAAGATTTTTATGAACTCTGTGAAGCATTTTAATACTATTTTAGGAAAAAAATTTGAGTTGAAAGAATTTTTTTATACCTCGGGTCTGAAGAGGATATTAATTTTTTCTCCTTTTCTCTCCAGATTTTTTATATTTTGTTTCATTCATCTTTTATGATACGATTTCTCTCTCTCTTTGCTACCAACCATATAATATCGGCCAGTGGCGGATCCAGGATTTGGTTTATGGGGGGGGCTAAGAATTTTCCTTATCCATTTGAATCTTCTTGTTAATATTAATACGGAAAAGGTAGTGAAATATCCTGATCCAACTTCCAAAAGGGGGGTCTGGGGCCCCCCCCAGAAAATTTTCGGAAATTTAGGTCAAAAACCACACTTTTTCCACTCCTTTTAGAACGCTTAATCCGAATTTCGGGTACAGATTTTTTGCATTTTGACACAATCTTAGTAAAATGTAGTTGTAATAAAAGGGTTACAAGTGCCAAAGGGGTCTGGGGGTCTTCCCCCAGAAAATTTTTTAAAATTTGACCTTAAAATAACAGGGTTTTAACTAGTGATGGGCAAAATCGATAATTTTAGGTATCGAGTACTTTGGTATCGAATACTTATAGGTATCGAATACTTTGGTATCGAATACTTATAGGTATCGAGTACTTTTAGGTATCGAGTACTTTTTTTCAATGTCGGGAAATGAACCTAAGGGACAATTTTTTTAGGGCCTATCCATAATCAGACTTATATTCAAAAAACTGAAAGCGATCCATCAAAAAGCCCCGTAGCTACGGGCCTGGAGGTGGATAGAGGCAAAGGATTTGGCGGGGGAAAAACCTAGCCGCGTCAAATTTCTCTCGCGGATGATAACGACTTGGGTTTGAGCGTTGCAAAATGAAAACGGAAACAGGCTGCGTTTGATCTACAGTAGGTATTATAAAGATTACTTCATTTAAAAATTTAAAACGAAATATGTCAATAAAGTATCGATACTTTTGTGGGTATCGAATACACTCGATACCTATAGGCAGGGCTCGATTTCTAAACAAAGAGGAATCGGAACGGTAAAATTATTGGTCTCAAAACTGAAAGAGCGAATTTACTTTTTACAAATAGGGGTACAAATGGGGGGTCTGGGGGTCCTCCCCCATAAAAATTTTGGATATATGACAGTAAAAACAGGGTTTTAATTCATTTTATAACTTTTTTTTGAACATAGAAAGGTATCCATGGGGTGGGGGCCTGATGAAAGGGTCTCGCGGGGCGTAGTTAGGAGACCTCTGAAATGGAATTTTTTTTTCGAAAAAGAGGTTCCGGAACGCCGTTCCGGCTGAAATCGAGCCCTGCCTATAGGTATCGAGTACTTAAGTATTTGGTATCGATACCTGCCCATCACTAGTTTTAACTCATTTTGGTGCATAAAATGTCATATTATATAGAGTAAAACTTTTCATTTTGGGGGGCTTGAGCCCCCTAGCCCCCCCCCTGGATCCGCTAGTGTTATCGGCACATAATGTCTTCCCTCCAACGTTCCCTCTGTACATTTTACTTCTCTGTAGCAACCCCCGTCGAGGTATTAACCGAGATCCTTGGAGCGTATCCCCTGCCAACAAACGGCACCTTCATCATGGCATCAGCTGTGTGCCCTTCTTTTGGAGGGACCACTTGAGTTCCCTTCCTCTGCGGGGTCCACCTGACTACTTGGAGGGGCTTCTTCTAGGGGTGCGGAATGCCCTCTTTGTGCGAGGAATGCGGCGATGTGAAGGATTGTTGGGGTTATGGGGACAATTGTGGCTTGTGTGTAATTTATGTTGCTCTTTAAAGATTGTTGGTGAGGAAAATATTTGTTTTCGAGCTAAGCCAAGGTTTAATCCAAAGGATTTCTTTGATTTTCTTATTTTTCGTGTGAAATATTAACAGTTATGCCATACCTATTAGCCATATGATTTAGTGTTCTGAGATTTTATTGAATTGGCATGGTGAAAGTACAACTTGGCCACCTTTTACTTTGTCTTCCATTTCTTCACTTTCTGACATTTTCTTTCTTCAATCCCTTCTTTTCCTCTTATTCTCTTTTTTCTCGTTCTTCATTCTTAAATCTAAAATGAGGTACACTGAAGGTTAGGAAAAGGCTTGGAAGATATAAGGAATGGAAATAATAAAGGTTTCTAGTTTAATTATTGTAGACTATTAAAGAAACGTTTTATATTTCGTGATTAACTTACTGGAAAGTTGACAAAACATTTCGTTATTCTTAAAAACCCATGTAAAATATAAAACACTATTTTAGAACGTTTTAAATACTCAAAACAAATCTTGTAAACCCCCTAAGCAATCAGCATTTTAATAACTAGATTTCTAATACCATATTAATGCCTAAATTATTTCTGTATACTGGTTTATCCAGCATAGCTTGAAAATCAATAAACTTTAATTACCGAATAAAACGCCTAATACACTTTATTTTGGCATATTTAATTTTAATTATTCTTTGATTTTGAAAACTTTGCGCTTCATAGGACCGCAATCATGTGTGTTGATGGATTAAGGTTCAGAAGGCGAATTATAAACACATATTTAAGTGAGGAAGAATACTCGAGATGATTAATATTCAATGCTTCAATATCAAAAATTAATTTTGTAAAAGATGTGATGGATTAAATATTTTGAATTTTTGATCTCTGCTAACATTAGCAAATTAAGGCTGATATTTATTGAGAAGTTTGTCAAATGTACATCTTTCAGGGCATAAATAATTCCTTTAAATAAGATAGTCAAATCGAATGTTTCACTTTAGTTGTAATCTTGTTGCACATTTCCATTTCTATTTTTCTTGTATCGATCTTAATTTGCCTATTCTAACTTTAATTAAGTATTTTTCCTTATTTCTTTCCTGTATGGGAATATATTTAAATGATGGGGGAAATAATGATGTAGGTGTAGGAATTAAAAAAATCATCCATTGCAGATAATAATTTTACTTTAATTATTTTTTTGCAAATGGTACCATTCATACTTTCCCTCTCGTGTCGTCTCTTTTATAAAGCACTATTTAATGTTTTCTTATTTAGGTATGATTTGTGATGAAGGATGATTATCCCTAGCACAGCGACAAAAGATCTGTTGTGCTCTTCTATTATTTACTTTTAAATGCGTTAAAAATTTCTAAGAAATTATACGAATTCAGTTTTAACTAAATGATTTATAAGTCATTTTCATAATAGTATTATTATTTTCCATTTGCTTTATATTATAAGAACTCCGTCTTTTAGTAGTGTCTCTCATTTCTAGGTTTCTATCAAATTTACTGTTGTTTTTTATAAACCTAAGGTTAAAACGAAATTGTTTCACTTGAATGAAATAAATTAGTCTTACTCCAGAAGAATACAGTAGAACCCCGATTATCCGCGAGTGCCACGAAAATTTTTTTTTAACGATGAGAGCTTATTTTAGATGAGATTAGAGACATTTTAGATGTAGAGCAAAGGTTTCTGCAGTGTACTCTACATATGTTAAAAGTTTTACCTATGTTTTTTGTTTAATAAAACATAGTTTTTATGCTGAAATATTTTTTTCGTGTTTTCACCTCATTTTTAGTCTTTTTTCGGGTTATCCGCGATTTTCGCTATCCGCGGTACCCTTGCCACCCGATTCCGTGGATAATCGGGGCTCTACTGTATTTCCAACTTCTTATTAATTCCTCTTTTAAGTACCATATAACTGAATTTATCTTAAAATTTTTTCTTCGTTCCTCTTCTGATAGCTAGTATAGCTACGCAATGGATCCCATTTTCATTTAACACCACATTCCATTTCATTTTCGCTTTCACACGCTAACCTTAACCCACATCCATTCTCAAGTGTTAAAACACATAACCCCAGTTGCATCCTCCTTCACGTGTAGATAGCTCCCCTGCTGAGATCTAACACTTAAAGCCCACTACTCCCACCATCATGCTATCTCACCAAGAGAGAAAAAAAGACAAATGGTTATTGTCTCCGATATATAAACGGCTCAGCTTCAAATCCGTGAAATACCGGTTACGCTTTATTGCCGAGTTTCTCTGGCCTCCGTTATTAGTTTTTATACATTTCTCTTGGCTATCCCTTTGATTTATGGTGTTTGAAATTTCGTAGCAGTTGAGCAGGGCAATAAGTCCGTTTGCTCCGGTATAAGCTGTGATTTATAGAGACCTCGATCCCAGTTTTCTCATCCACCTTGTCTGGTCTCTGGAAGGTATTGGAAGCTAACAGTATTGCCCGTTACTGCCATTGTTATTAATTTAAAAAGTTGCTTTAAACTGTTAACTACAACTGATCTTAATTAACTGTTATACGCAAAACTCTAATATATTATTATAACTACAACTTAAATCTTTTTTGGTCTCTTGGGAAATTTAACATTCTAAGGCATGTTCTGAAATGGCAGTTAAACATTACTTTTAAAATAATATAAGTTCAACTTTTACCTTGTTTTGTGTCTTGAGATACACAGTAACAGTGCATTATCGAGTTTACACCATCAACTCTTATTGACTAACAGTTCATAAATAACTTTTGTTTAAACCCTGTTTTGTAACTACAACTTCAAAATGTATAAGGATACTGTCCAGAATGACTAATAAAGTCAAACGAGATCTACAGATTTCAAAAGCCCCCCACAAAGCAAAACACAATTTCCTAACTTATTCAATATTGATAGATAATATCTATAAAATTTTTCGTTACGTTGATAGTGAAAAATGGTATTGCATTTATTCCCCTTATACCCTCATTATTGTTATTCTTGGGAGAAGCAGTCGAATACTAGAGTATTATTTGCCTTATGTTCTGAGAATATGATATTGAGAAAAATGTATGCTTTATATCGTTTTGGTACCAAAAATTGTCGTTAAATAAAAACCATTATGACAAAGACGAGTTAAGCAATCATTCTTGGTATAATTATTGCAATAAATCTTGAAATACAGTTAGTTATACCTTTAAATTTGAAATAAGAAGTTAAACTACATTTTTAAGTCAACGTTGTTACTTTTACAGAAAGAAACTATCTTTGAATTGTAGAGTTACTGAATCAATAAAAATTAAGACATATTTTAGAACTAAAATATGTCTTAATATTTGAAAAGGAAAAAAGTTTCGCTGAAATATTGTGAAACATCGTGTAAACGGTTTAATTATCTGTGGATAACAACTTTTAATGCAGATTCAATCTTTGGTTTGAACACTGTGACCGCATTCACATTTTATATCTTGTTCTTACATTATTTACCTTTATTTTCTATGATGAATTACTTTAATAAAAATAATGCAAAACACATTCTTAAAAGTCAACTAATGTATTTAACCCGTTCTTTTTTAAAACTCTGTTCGAAAACAAAGCTTTTTGTTCCTCAGGAGTTTAGAATTTACGAGCCATTAAGAATAATAAAAAAGGTGACCAAAGCCCTCTCAATTCCAAACAACGGTTCCCTATTGATCACCAACTTCTATTATGCGATTCTTTAACCAATTCACTTCTTCCTCTACAACCACCAGAAATTATTCTCTTTAAAACGACAGAAAATTAAAAGGAAGTTTTATTACTCCTGAGAGCACTCTGACGGCTTGTTTGCCGAAACAGTTTCGGGCGTAGAATGACAGCGGTATTAATAATGTATATTCCCCCTGTTTTTGCTCTATCTTTTTATGCCGTTTTTGGAAGAGTTGTGTCCACTAAATTTACTGCCTCAATTAATATAAATCACGATTAAAGCGGGATAATGCAATCCCCCAGCGCGGGTATTTTTAACTCCGCCTTATCATAATTTTGTTTCGAGTGTAATTATTTTTTTTCGTTTTCTCCTCTGCGCCTGAAAACTTCCCTCTGTTGTTGTTGTTGTAGAAATTAAAACTCATTTTTCATTTTTCACGACGAGTTAAGTGAGTTATTTTTCGGAAAGATTTGAATTGGGATGATTTTGAAGAAAAAAAATTGAGTTTTGAATGTTGGTCGGTAAGAGCGCGGTAAAAATTCCTTTTTCGAAAATTTAATTTTTGTGCGGTCTCATGGGAAAATTGATTTGTGATAAATATCAGCTCTTTTTATTTTTGTTTTGAAAAATCCTCTTATTCAATAGGAATCCCTTGTGGTTGGTTTTATTACTGGGTAATTCTAGAGCTAATTTAAATGGCTTCGGGCTTAATTACTTTTAAGACGATATAGGTTTAAATGTCTATAGTTTATGAATTAGTATTTTTTTATCTAAGAGTCTTTAAAAAAATGTTAGATATTTAGTATTCAAATTTATAACGCGTATGAATGAAATTTAAACAAAGGGATAGAAGATAAGATAATACTTTTGAGGCTTTTTTCAGCAACTATAATATTTATCTCTATAGAGCAGTGTTTCCCAACCTTTTTCGGCCCACTCCCTACCAAAGCCTTTCTAAATTTTCAATGCCCCCACGTAAGATTACTCAAAAATTTTGCACTCAAAAGATAATATTCAATTTAAAAACTTAATTGGTTGATTTAAAAATATATATGACACACATGTATAGAAATTAATGTTAAGAACATGTATAGAAATTAATGTTAAGAACATGTATAGAAATTAATGTTAAGAACATGTATAGAAATTAAGTTAATTTTCAAATCACAAAATGCAAAAAAATTTGTAATGCAAATTAAGTTTAATGGAATAATTTTTCATATAATAAGATTTAGCAATCAATAATTACAGAGATATCATCAATGTTAATGAGATACTTGCAGAGTCGTGACCAGACTAGTTTCGGGAGAGGTTGACTCAAAATTTTTTGAGATACATGAATATGGTACATCTTTACAAGTACTTTAATACGTTAAGTTTTAAAATACCTAACAAGTAAAATTGGGGGATTGGGGGTCCCTCCCCCAGAGAATTTTTGAAATTTGCCCCTTTAACATAGTGTTTTAGTTTATTTTGGGTCAGATTACACCAAAAGAAATCTGCTTATTGTAAGCGGCAAAATTTTCAAGGAAAACAGTGTATAGTAATTAAAGGACTAAGGTATGAGGGGGGGTTTGGGGGTCCTCCCCCAGAAAACTCTTGGAATTTTTCACACCTAGAAGAGCAATTTGGTTGAAAATTTTCAATTTGCCCCCCTAGAAAATTAAATTGCGCCCCACGTTGGGAAACACTGCTATTGAGTAATAAATGCATTTTAAACATTCTCCAAGGGATTATTTAATTTTACAATTTTCTGTTTTTAATAACTATTGCTTACTTTTTTCCTTTGTAGCAATGAATTGATTTTTGTGAAAGGTTTTTAATTGAGTGAAGGTTATCTTATACAAATGGAAGAAATTTGTGTTATGATTTATGATTGCAGTATTTAATGTGTAACAAACAAAAAATTCACTGTGACTTTCATGTTAAAAAGAGAGAGAAGCCTTACTCTTCATATAGAAAAAATTTTTTACAAGGATTTAAAATTAAGTTTATGGCTCTTTTATACCTGAACGGCATCTTCTTCCTATAGCTTTTATCTTTTAATTCCTATTAAATATCGTATTTCTGTTATCAATTTAAGTTTTATTGGTTGAGTTGAACAATATTCTGGACTTTCAATCGGAAACAAATGTATAATAACTAGGTGCTAAGGGGGCTTTATTATAAGTATAAACGTAATGTTTTGGTGTATCTTCTTAAGCTGTTCCTCGTGCTGCTTTACTCTCAACATTTTCTTATTAAATTTTTATCCTATCTATTTCTCAAAAAAAGCTTGACTTTTCCTCTCACATACACGAACCTCTTGGGTTTTTTTTTCTATCGGCCTGTGTTTAAAAAAATCTCATAACACCTCGTCATCGGCCTCTTCATTAAAAACAAGAGCGGGGCCCACTTGAATTTTCGAAAGCTTGTCCAAGAGCGGCAAAGCAAGCAAGCAAGGTGGAACTAATCAATACCTGTCTCCACTTCCAACACACAGCGTAGCGGTAGGTCCCGGTGAAATTCGCCACCTGTCTTCCGTGCCAGCCGCACAATGGGACGGAGAGAATGTTTCTCTTCTTTGCTCTTTCTATTCTTTCTTTTCTGCTCATGTGGGATGGATTGTGTGGGCCACCTTGCGTTGGTCATTGGAATTAATTTGGTTTGAGCTAGGTTTTTTGTGTGTGAAGTTTTTTTTTGTGCGAGTGTAAGAGAGAATGTTGAGAGACCGAGGAATGTTTGGAGGTGTGGTTGGTTGTCTTGGTTTTTTAATTGAATTTTTTTTGCGTGGAAGTGATCCTTGGTTTCGAATGTTGTGTGGGATTAGAGGGGGTTTTTGCTTTGAAGAGTGCTTTGTTAATGGGCAGTTTTTGGTTTTGTTTTGTGATGTAAAACAGCCCTCGTGAAGTCCTTGAATGTTACTCCAGGGAATTATTTGTTTTGTTCCATTTAGGTATAACTGAACTTACTGAAGAGTAGGAGCAAGTGGGTAAGGGAATGTTATAAAGGTACATTTTGGGAATTTAATTTGTTTTATTTTGGTTTCACGTTAATCACTTAGTACTGAGTGTTCTAAACCTAAACTAATGGAAAACTGTTTAAAATTTGGATTCATCGGTGTAAGATTTAAAATATTCTGTTAGTTGTCTGTGTCATTCCTTTTTATCTTTCTATGTTAGTTTGATTCTGAAGTTATTTTGAAAACCTACATCCAAGTTATCTTCCTAATTTATGTCAAACATGGTTTCATCTTAAAGAAATGAAATTTCATTGATGAATGAGATTGAGCATAAGATCATTCTATACTATAGGATCTGCTAAATTTACAACAAAAATAACTAATACCACATTGAAATTTACCTTCCTATAGTTAATTAGAATAGTTTACCTCTGTACCTCTTTCCCTTTCTTCTTTTTATCCCCTCTTCCTCTCCGTATATTAGTGTATTGACCTATTTCTTTGGCTCCTTTTTCATCAGTTTCTCTCGTCGTCGTTGTTGTTGTTGTCGTGTGCCACTTGGATTACCCAAGCTCCATAAGGATTCAAGGCAAAGGGGGTGCGGCTCCTGAGAAAGTGAGGCCCATAAATGGCAGGAGTCTGACTTCTGCCTCATAATAGATGCTGTCACTATCTATCGCCACCTCCACAATTTCGCCATGTATCTGAAGGGGAGGGAAATAGTCTCCAGACACCTGGACCCGTGGTAAACTGCGCCATGACGGACCACAGGACTTTCGGACCCACAGATTTAACGAGCACGTACTCCGCATATACTCGGTGGGTCTTTAGCGGTGTCGGGAATCGAACCCGGGACCCTCCGTCCCGAAGCCGATGCCTTAACCACTAGGCTCCCCACAGCCCATCAGTGGCCCATCATCAGCCCATCAGTTTCTCTCATTTACCTGAATTCAACTCTCCTTTTCTTCTCCTTTTTTCTACCATCTTTTTTATATCCCATGTATCTCCATCAATATTTCCTTCACAATTTTTCTCTCTATTTCCCCGTTCTTTTCACTCTCACCCTTTTCCTTCATCTCTTATGTCATTATATTATATCCTTTCCATCCCCCCTTAACTTTTTCTGGCTTCTCTCATCTTGTCTTCTTTCAGCTCTCTCATCCCACCTCTCTTCATCTCCTTATATCTTCTTCCTCTCTCTCTCTGATCTCTGTTCAACTCACAGACGACCCCCCAACCCCCGAAAGATCACCGCACACCTCCGAAGCGGCACCTCCTCGCCCCATTTGTCCGTGTCGTCTCAGGAGTCAATAGACCCGACCCGCCATTTATTTTTCATCTCTGCCACCCGTTTGTTTTCCCCCTATACAGATCGATGCCACATCACTGCCGGACTCTCGGCCGGATAGTCAGGGCTAATGGAAATGCGTTCTATCTTCCCTTTCTCCTTCCTCTTCATCCTTCTCATTCTCGTGTGGTTTGGATTTCGATGCTCTGACTTTTTGAACCGTATAGATCTCTGAACTCGATTCTGTCTCTCTCCGCAAGAGTTAACTTCTCGGGGATCGTTTCCACTTATTCGGATCTGTTTCGGTTTGGCTTGACGGACGAATCACGGTGTGGCAGTTCGAAATGACATCACTTTGGACTTTCTGTGATTCGTCCGATTGGTGTCTTCTACTTCTGATGAGTGGAAGACCTTAACTGGACTTTTCTAAAGACTAAACTTTTGCATGACTTTTACTGTGTTTATTAAGTACTTTGAGGTCACGTTTAGCCTTATAGAGATAGATGCGGGATTCTCTCCACTGAATAAATTGACATCAACATTTCCTTTACTAAAGTTCCCTAACAAATACTTTAAGACCTAACTTAAAGACTTTTAACTTTTATACTAACTTAAATAAGGGAAAAGTCGGACAAAACCGGGACCCAAACTTTATTTTCTGAATAATCACTTTATGTGGGATCAAAATTGTCGTTAAAACGATAAACTGGTTGCTTATGAAGAAAAATAATAATAATAGCAATGTAGGTTATTAAAGCACATATTTAGATGAGTGAAAAAAACATTGTATGTATTATGAGAAAACTTGCAGGTGGTATGTATGCCATAATAAACTTCTAGAATGTCAATTTATGTAAAATGTTTATCAAATAACAATTTAATTTAGGCCTTATGGGTTAAACTTTTTGGAACAAAATTTAAAATAAATGTTTGGTCTTGTTCATTATTTCATGTGCCCACCCATTGCTGTGAAAGCCACTGTATCCAAATCTCCCTAGATTTAGAATGTTCATAGAAGCAAAAGATGCAAGCTTCATCCGAATTCACCCAAATCCTGGTTTTGTTCGATTGTGCCTTTTTAAGAAATTTTATCTAGCGTTAATAAAACAACTATTAGGCACCAATTTAAACTTTTAATATAACAAATAAATAATCAGGTATCATACTCTGTACTTATCGAGAGTTAATCCTCAGGTATTTAAAGTTTGTTGCGTAATATTGCACACGCTAAAATGGTTAGATTTTATCATGAAACTTAAAAATGATTCCCTCTTCAAAATGGGTTGGTTTATTTAGCTTCTGTTTGCTGGCAGTTGTCAGGCTTCATGCCTGGAAATAGTTCTAGCAGTGTTCACTAGATATCACTTCAAATCAATGAATAAAGCCCAAATCCCTGTTTTGTATACCTACCCGGTTTAATCCGACTCTCCCCTAAATTGAAAAATTCTTAAAGAAATTGCTTCTGGAGGATAAAATTTCGTTCTTGTCCTCTTCTTTCAGGAACTTTTTACTAGCTGTCAGTGTCAAGAGTCAAGTATCATTTTTTTCTACTCTGAAGATTGAATCGAACCTTATGAGATGCTCAGGATGAAAGTGGAATAAGTCCGAAAATACTAAATTTGAGGAAAGCATTGATTTGAATTTCTTTTAAGATCCTGTACTTTTTTATTGTCTGTTCATTTAGAATTGGCGCAGAGATGCCAACCATTCCGGATTTTGCGGAATCATTCCGCATTTTGGCCCCGAATTCCGCAATTACGGATAAAGCTAGAAAAACTACGGAAACTATGCTAATTATATTTTAAAGACAATGTATTAAAATTTTTCTTCTTAATTCTCTGTTTTTAGCCTTCAATCCTTTACAATACATAATTTTTTACTTAGAATTTCAAATAAAAACGATAACGCTAGTCACTAGTAACTAGCAATAAGAAGGGGGAATCAATCGGAATTCGGAATATTCTTATCTGCATGGATGATTGATTCATGGGGAGAAAAAAAGGCATTCTCTTTTCTCAAATATTTGCGTTTTCAGGACTTTTTCTTAAACTTATAAAAAGATAGGATCATTTTTCTACATGCAAAAGGCGTGGCATCGGTCGGCAAGCCACGCGTCACGCCGGAATTTTTTTTCGGGGGGGGGGCAATTACGGATGAGCGTTGTCTCAGGTTGGCAACCCTGTTGGCGCCTGAAACTGTATCAAAAACGCTCATAAACGCCTAATAACGATCGCCACGCAACTTCAGTGACCGATTCTTTTACAGTATTTTACTGCTTGTCCAATGATAGTAAACGGGTCACGTAATTTTTTGCTTTAGTATTTTTTCTATTTAAAATATACTGATTTTTTATGTATATAGATGGTCTAACTAAGGTTAGAGGGAGTAAATGTCTCCTCCTCTTTCGATCAACTGCCCCTCCGCTTCTTCCTTTCTCCCCTCCGAGTCTATCAAAATCCAGTGACCCTTTTCCTATCTTTGGTTAAGCAGTAACTACTTCTGTTTAGGCTGCCTTGTCATGACTAGTGATGGGCAAAATCGATAATTTTAGGTATCGAATACTTTGGTATCGAATACTTATAGGTATCGAATACTTTGGTATCGAATACTTATAGGTATCGAGTAATTTTAGGTATCGAGTACTTTTTTCAATGTCGGGAAATGAACCTGAAGGGACAATTTTTTTAGGGCCTATCCATAATCAGACTAATATTCAAAAAACTGAAAGCGATCCATCAAAAAGCCCCGTAGCTACGGGCCTGGAGGTGGATAGAGGCGAAGGATTTGGCGGGGGAAAAACTAGCCGCGTCTAATTTCTCTCGCGGATGATATAACGACTTGGGTTTGAGCGTTGCAAAATGGAAACGGAAACAGGCTGTGTTTGATCTACAGTAGGTATTATAAAGATTACTTTATTAAAAAATTTAAAACGAAATATGTCAATAAAGTATCGATACTTTTGTGGGTATCGAATACACTCGATACCTATAGGTATCGAGTACTTAAGTATTTGGTATCGATACCTGCCCATCACTAGTCATGACGCAAGAAAAATTTTTAGATGATAATTACAATAGTAACTGCTTCTAATACATTACGCCTCAGGCGCCTATTCTAAATGAACAGAGTATGGTTTGGTAGTAGCTTAAGTCAAAAGCTCAAGGATTGGTCCTTAAGAGCTGGCGCCTTCTTCATAGAAAAAACACAGGCGCCGTTAGAGAGAAACATCAGTTACTCAAAACTACGTTCAGTGGACTTATTCCACTTTCATTCTAACCAGCACATATTGTAGTATTTTATAAATAAATCCGAGAAGAATATTTTTCTTGATATTTTCGATAGATGAAGGTAGATTTTGTAATATACCAGTAATTCAATTCACTCAACCATTTTATTCGAAAAGAGTGTTTATATTAAAATGTCACATCCCACAACAAATGAATTCAAATACTCTCTCTAAGAGCACATAACACCGCCCGAAGGTTTCACTCGAGAGTCTGGTTGACAACAAAAGAGAAAACGTCCTTCTAAGTAGCCATAAGCTTATTGATCAAAAGTCTTCTTCGAAGTTCTCAGAAGCGAGATTACCGGCGGTAATCTTCAAAATATAGTTTTAATGATTGTTGAGTCATTAGCGACGTACACAACTTCAGTGCAGCCTCAGGCAGGCATTCAGATAGGATATATTCTTGAGAGCGTATCTAAGATTAGAAGGGGCCCTGTGGGGCGCAAATGGGAAATTATCGAATTACTGCAGTGACTCTTGGTTTTCGGGACATTTATCTGGAATGCACTTGGGACGTACTGAAATTGTGTGCGTTTGTATGGATATACTCGTCTTTTTTTGCTTGGATAGATTACAACTTTATTTATGCTAAAAATTAGTTCTCTTTGTAGATTAATGATAAAATGAAAAAATAGTGAAGGTTTTCCAAATTATATGTGATAGATATTTGGGAGTTGTTTAATGGGGCTTGTTTGGGGTGTTTAGCTATCATATAAGCAAGAGGGCAAAGTAGCAGCCTTTCTTAAATTTTCATCATCAGATCTTCCTGATTGAGTGGGTCATGTCTTCTGCTGCCTGATAGTGATAAATCAAATTCTTACTAATAAAAATAGTCAATACTAATTTGGGTACGCACTCTTTCCAGTAAATAAGAAAATGTCAAAATTTGTTGTCGTTTGAAGGAATATTCTTGACGAGAGCAATCGGGAAAATCCTACTGAATTTCGGGAAAACTCAGGAAATGAAGAAAAATAGTCAACTGATTCAGAATGGAGCAGGTCACAAATTTTAAAAATTGCATCATGCGATCGAAACTCGAGAAATCGACCGCACCACTAGGCTCTCGCCGTTTGTCAATCTTAATCCAATTCATGTCAATCATGACCATCACACATGGGTCAATCATAGTGCTTTACTAAAGTCCTGTCATTTTTGTCTTGTTGTCTAATACTAAATTTTCCTAAAACAAGTGGACGGCACAGTCCCCTGAACCTTTAAATTAAGTAATAAATGAATATCAGGTGAAATTTTAAGAGGATTTTCTCTGGACCTATTGGCTAGTCGCTAGTGCGTCGTGGCACGGCCAGGATAGGATACCATAGGGGTGTAGAATGTGTCTGAACCCCCTAACGAGGTTCGGGGTAAATTCAGGTAGTTTTGAAGAAATTTTTGCCAGTTTTTAAAGAAAAACTACGAAAGTCCAAGTTGTTAGTAATAAATATTTTGGTGATGGTGACCATATCATGCCCATGACTATGATCATACCCTCCAAATTCTATGGAGCTACGGATAAATATCGAAAATTTTCGTACCTAACGCCGGAAAGACGACACTCCTTGGCGAATACATGAAAGTTGGCCTTTCCTTCAGTTTTAACTGACTTGCAGGAAAAGCAACATATCCGTAACAGAAACTGTGATTTTACTAAACATTGTTTGAACAATAATTTAGAATCATTGTTTAAAACTAGGATGAAAAACATGGAGACACTCTTGGGGAAATTTCAGAACAAAAAACAATATTGTGTGTTCTGGAGAAATACTGGGCTTTAAACTTTTCTGCACTCCTGGGATACCATTGGAAGTTTAAACTCGAACTCAGTTTCCGAGGTCATGCCGTCCCTTGTAAGTCGCATTCCTCGGCAACTCCACCTTCCACCGAAACAAAACCTCGAGTTTAGCGATCTCTCCACCAGAAACCAAAGCCCCATAACAAGCTCCCCTCCCCACCCTTCCCTCCATGTATAAACGCAAAATCAATTAACACCACCGCTTTAGCGCGGTCAGGCGTGTCCGATGCCTAATGGACACATCGCCACCGATGCTTCGTTTGCCCATTGTTTGTGGCCGTGGCGTTGGATACTCCGGTCGCAGATCACTTTTTGCCGCTCTTTATTGGGATGGAGGTTTTGAGTGGGGATTAAAGGAGACGGGATTATGCCGGTATTGATCCGGATGGTGGGGTCTTGAGATGATTTTTCCAGGTTGGTCCTTGATGGGGTTTTATTGTTTGGTATTCATGGTTGAAGAAAAGAGTAATAGTAGCTTGAATGAATCTAGATTTTTTAAAGCTTGTTCATGATGGACTGTGGCAAGAGTTA
Source organism: Tetragnatha versicolor (assembly GCA_024610705.1). Classification (NCBI taxonomy): domain Eukaryota; kingdom Metazoa; phylum Arthropoda; class Arachnida; order Araneae; family Tetragnathidae; genus Tetragnatha; species Tetragnatha versicolor. Next base: position 233,919 of record JANDEH010000064.1, read on the forward strand.
CCGTAATATAATTTTTTGTACACTTAAACATTAAAAGAATTGAAGTTTTCATCTGTAGCTTATAGTGTTTTATTGGATGAAACTGTTTACAAAACAGGAGGATTCATAACTAGAGGGGGAGTGCTAGACTTCAGTAAATGTCTAACTGCCCAATCGCAATTTCACAGTCTTAAGGTCTAAAATGAGCTTTATTTAAGCTTTAAAAAGATACGTTAATATTACCAACATTTTCTATACCATCTAATTTAGAAATATTTCAATACTTTAATTGAATTGTGAAAAATTCTGAGCCAAAAAAATGTGTAAAATGCAGTTTTCTCGAAGAAGTCTACAGTTATTTTGTACCCATAGGACTTTGCAATTTTTCATAATTTAATTCTGCAGTTCTTCTACAGAAAATTCGCAATCAACCTAAATCATTTTCAACGGTTTTTTAAACAGCAGATTTTCTATAAATAATACTGCAAAGTACTTCACTTCCCGTTAGTTTTTTTTAACAACATTGCAGAATTTTTGGCTGGGTTCAATTTATACTATATCAGGGGGGAGCACCTTGTAACTTTCCTAGGGTTGTCCATGGGCTAGCAGTCCTCCTAACTCCACAAATCCCAAAATTTCGGGTAGTTCTCTTACACTGGTTACTGGTTATTTTACTCCATAGTAACTATGAATAAAATAACTCAACAATATTGCCTACTGGTTAATTCTATTGGTAGTAGTTTTCGAAGGTCAGTTTCATTCTTGTTGTCCCCCTTCGCACTGAGTGTCCGTCCCCCGGCCAAGAGAAAGCAATAAGTAGCCGGGGCCTCTTTCTTCCGGCGATCATGCATGACGGATCTGCTTCCATATCTTCCGCTCCAGCTCCCTCCCTCTACAGAAAAAAATATACAAGACAAGCCCTCGCGTAAGAAAAAACCTTATTTGGATATATCCATCCCATTTATATATTTTTTACATGGCCTCTTTTTCAGTTTGCGTGTGCTGCGTTTAGTACCGGCGAAAATGTAATCTTATTTCATTCTATTCAGGGTGGCCTGTACTTTGATTTGGGTGTTTCAAAGCGTTAGCTGACACGTTCGTGTTCGATATGATGCGATTCGGAGCGTTTTGGGAGGTTGATGGTTTTTTTAAACCTGCGTGGGTTGTGTTTGGGATTGTTTTTCTTGTAGTGATTGTTTTCCCAGGCTGCCAATGATTGTTCATGTAGTGAAAATATAGCGTTTGGAATTTTAATATTGTCTTTTCTTAGTGGAATATTCCATCATCTAGTTAATTATAACACTTTAAATATTCCATTTTGGTTTCGTTTAAAATTTTAATATCTCCTATTTTCTTCCATTCTCCTTCTTTCCTCTTCTTCACTGTCTTTCCCTCTTATTATTTTTTATTTATAAGTATAAGGTATAAGGGTATAACCAATCTATTGCAATGAAATTCCTAACCATCCTATATTTTCGATGTGGATTAGAAATACTTTTGGAATTTCTTTCTTATTTTATTTACTAATTTATGTAACAATGTTGAATAATACTCTTTGCACCAATGCAATGAAATTTCTTAGTTTTTTGATGGATTAAGGCTATGGTAGACACCAAAAACTAAAACTTTTTTGTAATTCTTGACCTACATTCTTAAAATTTTTAGTGTTTGTTTATAAGCATGAACAAACACCACTCACAATTTTCAAATAAAAAACTTGGTTAGTTTTTTAAATTTAAATCTTAAACAAAAATTAACTAAATTTCAAAATGTTCCATGCGGCTTCATTTTAACCCGATAATTTCAAAACTTCCTTAAAATATCCTTCTTTAGTGTAACATTAGACTCTTGTAAAAATCATTTGGTTAGTACTTGTGTGAAAAAAAATATCCGTCAAAATAAATGAAATTTTTACAATTCTTACGATATTTTCAACAAAAAAGTGCACTGTAAAAAAAGAACGTCTTTTAACGTATTATTTTCCGTGAATTTTTCATGGATTAATTCCGTAAACTACAAAACGGAATTTTCATCGTGAAGTTTCCGTTTTTTAATTTTCCTCTCCTCACGCATGCGTATTGTACTATTTCTCCACTAGTTTTGGTGAGACTCAAATATAGTTGTAAATAAGTAATGGAAGTTTGTGCAAGCGTCTTCAGGCGAAACGAACCTTCAGCAAATTTATTATGGGTAAGTAAGTTAAATATATTGTTTTTATTTTTTGTATTATTGGTAGTAAACGTTACCATGCTTTAAAATAGAAATACTCTGATTTACTATTTTTAAACAGATATTTAAACATCGTACGATCGCTTTCTTCACCACGTAGCTGAAGTCTTAAAATATTGCATACCTAACTAGTCTTATTAGATCGCAAAAATGTGATCTAAATAGTTGTGATAACTTGTAACTTTTGATTAGACTTGTATTACTGTGATCGGTAGTGTAAATTATTTAAAAGAATCGTGTATTTGGATTTAACGGATTGTTTGTCATTTTTTTTTCAAAATTATAATCAGGAATATACTGAATCACAATAATATTAGTATATTAGATCGCAAAAATATGTTCTAAATAGATGTGATTAACTTGTAACTTTTGATTTGACTAGTAATACTGTGATCGGTGTTGTAAATTATTTTAAATAACGGAAAATTTCACTCCAATGACGAAAAGATATTAAACGAACGTTCTCTAAAATAACGGAAGGTTTCCCTCCTTTGACAGAAAAATACAAAACGGACATTCCCTCAAATGACGGAAAAAGAAAATTAGGATACCTTCTCAAATGATGAAAATAATCCGGCAGCTGTGCTGCCGGGAAATTTCCGTTTATTGAAGAAAGATTTTTTTACAGTGTGCGTAAATGGCCATACTTTTTAAATTATATTTTATGGCATTCCCAATTGTACAAGAACTTATAAACCATTAACTATTTATATAAAATCTAGTAAAATTTTGAAAATTTTTTAAAAACTAAGCCGCATGGAACATTTTGAAATTTAGTTAATTTTTTCTTTAAATTTAAATTTAAAAAAGTAACCAATTTTTTTATTTGAAAATTTGTGAGTGGTGTTTGATCATGCTTATAAACAAACACTGAAAATTTTAAGAATGTAGGTTAAGAATTACAAAAAAGTTTTAGTTTTAGTTTTTGGTGTCCACCATAGCCTTAAACGAAATATAATCACTCCTTCCATGATTTCCTTTTTTTCTCAGCAAATAATATTTTCCTACACATTAGTGCCTTAATATTCTCAAAACACCTTGAAAGATTAAATTCTATTCCTCCCCTATAAAAATCTACACCATCATTATCGAAACTGAAGGGAACTTCTTCATATTGACTCTTATACCATTCTCTTTTTACTCCAACTCTTATCTTTAACCCCAATGTTTTCAAACGACGATACCATCCCTTCACCTATATAGCATTACACCAATAGAACTGGGATGAACGCCACGGCCTAATGCCCCGGCAGGGGCTCGAAGAAATCGGAGGCAGCACCTCTGACAGCTGCCGGCTTTTATTTGCGCCCCGGCATCCAGAAGAAAAGGGGCTTTCTTTCTTTCCGGTATCCGTTTTCTTCCTGGAAGGCTTCCACTTTGGCGGTTACACGAAATTTCAATTTAAATGTCCTTGTCTCGATGCGAGGGCCTGGTATTTGCATCCGACTCTTTGTGGCTGTGATTGAATTGTTTGCGTTCTTGTGGGTAGGAAATGCCTCCGCGGGGCTTTTTTCCTGAGAGGAACGTGGTGGGGAATGCCGATGGTTCGTTTGGTGGGAGGAGCGCCCCTTCGTTAAAAGGTTTCGTGGTCGTCTTACGGCCGTATTAACCATCCTGGTTCAACCATGGATTGAAGGATTATCCGCTGATCCTAAGTAAAACGTTATCAACCAGCCCCAACTAATGCTTAACCAATGGTTTTTTTAGCCAAAATCTGACCACCCAACTTTGGTGGGTTATCCGTGGTTTATTTTTGCGAAAATGAACATTTAAGAAGAATTTGATCACAAATTATATTTATATTTGAGTATATGTGCTTTAATCATCAAAATAATGGTTGCTTAAAGTGTTATAATAAAGAAAAGCTTCTCATAAAACGGATTTAAAAAGTCATGAACCAGAAGGTTTAGAGTTCGCTCTCGTTTTGATAGATGGCGCTCTTAAAATATTTGAGGTATTAAATATTTAGCACGGCTCTTACTTAAGTTTCAAAATTTTCCCCTTTTAACTATTAATTCCTTTAAATTCTTTCAAAAATAGTCTATTTTTAGAGAGGTGAATCAATATTTTCAGATACGTGTGAGTATTTTAAAAATAATATTGAAATAATCTCATACAGGGATTGCATCAGATAACCAGTTTTGTTAAAACAATTCCGAATGTTAAGCAGGAAATATAGAACACCAGTTCAAGTCATTTTCTGTAATTGGTTGTATAGTTATTATTAGTTGCGATAGAAATATTTTAAAGCAGGTAGATAATTTTACAGGAAATAATTTACACTGAACTATGAACTTTCAGCCAACAGCGCGGACAGCCGGGTTCGATGCCTGGCGTCATCGCGGTCCAATCAGAAGTGGCGTTACATACAAAACTGTGGTTTGAAGAAACCATGATTGTTGGATGTTGGTCGATAAGGTCCAAATCTCGTCATCGGAAAAACTTCGACCATGGTTTGTACGATCAGTGAATAATCTGTGGATCGGCTCGCGTTGGTTAATACGGCTATTAGATGTTTTTTTTGTTTGTTGGGTGGAGGTGTTTAGTTTTGTTCTCTTGTGGGAATCTATGCGTATGAATTTAAGGTTCGTGGTTGTAGAGCAGCAGGTGGTTATAATAAAGATACTTCTGTAAGTTGAAAGTTAGTATGTTTTAAGGACCTTGTGTTAATAGGTGGTCTTTGTTTTAAATGTATAGCTGTAACTCTATGAGCTGATGACGACGAAGATTTTTGTAATTGTCGCCTTTTGAATTCTTTTTCGTCTGTTGTGTTGAGATGTTTTATTTGGTTCTTGTGGAATTCTGTTGAGAAAGGTATGAATTTTCAGGTCAATGGGGTTAGAGATTCTTTAGGATTATGTTTATATTGATACACTTTTTAATAAGTGGTGTTCTTCATATATGTAAGATAGTGAAAAAAATTGTGATACGGATTAGGTAAAATTTACATAGTTTAAAATAGAAGACAATGTGACTTTCATACTTAAAATTTAATTTAGACTGTTAAGTTTAAAATGGAATACAATGAGTAAGTACCCGTGTGATTTTTATACTTTTAATTTAATTAGATCATATTCATAAAAAACCATAATTCTTTTTCTTGGATGGCATGGCTTTAGTGCAATTCTTCTTTAAGTAATACTTTTTGCCGTCTCAAAAATAGTTACTTTGCTAAAGCCTTATTTATGTGATATGAAAAGTAGTAATGGTCTGATACCATGATGGATGAAAGCTCGTATTTGTTCTTTTCCATTAATGTTAATTTTTTTGAAGTGTTCATCTCATTGCAAAAGGAAGATTTCAGTCTATCTCATACCTAATCACAATCAGTATATCTCAATCATACTTAAAACAATATCTGATAAAGGGGTTAGACAACACTCGTCCATCTCAAATTTCTTTTTTAAATTTTAAGTTTTATGTATGAGAATTTGTGTACCTGTTAAAAAAGTTTAATTCAAGCGTTTAGTTTGTCTATTTTCTTTTCGTGGTGCCATCTGTTGCACAATCGGCAAGTAAATCGAAATCATATTGAAATCAATTGTTATTGCATGTAGGTGATTTTTTTCTGACGGCTTTTAAACACTCTCAAGTATCAATACTTAAAACGTTAGTGGTTTTACACCTCACATGTTTTTCACTCACCTTTTATCTCTTCTCAAATTGTCAGCATTAATGTCGGAAAATATTTCTTCATAAAGAAATTTAGTTAAAACTTAAATCTGTAACTTCCACAAGGTTTTCAAAACCTTGGTTATAGCCTCCTTTTAATTAATTTTAAGCTCACTTTTAACTAGGAATAAGCAAAATCCATGCGTATTGGTATCGAATACCCTTGCTTCATAATAAAATACATATTTCATACTTTCATAAATCAAATACATATAGTTGAGAAAGATTATTTGAATTTGGAGGTTTTAAAAGAACTATATTACACGATACCTAAAAGAACTCGATACAAAAAAATATCTATAGGGGAAAGTGTTGTACCTATGGACAAAAATCACGTTTGGATTTTTCTAAGACAGGTAAAATCACATTTTGACCATTTAAAGTGCCCAACCTATAGTCCTAACCTTTGTGAGTAGAGAGATATTTTTTACTAGTCAAAATCTTGAAAATTGGATTTTTAATCATTTATAATAACTTGGAAAAATTTGTGTCCAAAGGTACAACAACCTGTTGTACCTACCCACATAGCACAAAAAGGTCCAGCAGACGTCTAATGGATGTCTAGAGTCATCCACGCACTCATCCATAGCTGGTCTGATAATGATCCTTAACACTTCCAGGACACATCCAAATGTCCGTTTTTTCCATCCCAGTGGATGTCCATTAGACATCCCATGGACGTCCACATGTGGATCTATCTGGATGAGGGTGGATCTTATATGGACCATCCAGAAAATATCCTCCGGTGGACATCCAATGGATGTCCACATGTAGATGCGTTCTGGATGAGTTTAGATCTAATATGGATCATCCATAAAACGTCCAGTAAACTAGTTATCTTCATTTATATTTAAAAGTAATGATTTTAAAATAGAATATTAATTTTTATTGAATTCACATATTTTTATTACTCACATATTCATCTTTTTTTCTTATTTTTTTCCATAGCAATGGATAATTGCAGCCAACGTTTTTTTTAAATCTTAATGTATTCAGAATGGCTTAGAACCTCCAAAAAGCATTTTAAGTTATATTCAATTAAAAATAGCTTCTTTTCTGTCTGAGCTGAAACAGCTTGTGATATCAAATGTGCATAAATGAAAATAACTGGTACAGTTATTTTCATTTATATTTAATAGTATAGCTTTTTTATTTACAAATTAATTTTTATGATTTTGCAAGTTTTCAATGCTCTACAAATTCATCCTTTTTTTCATAGCAATTATACTATGAGTTTATTAAATGTTAAAATATTTAATTATATTTCCTACTTTTATTTCTCCCATTTTACCCATATTTTGTCCAAAATACTATTTCTGTCGTACCCTAAAATCCCTAAATAAAAGTATGTATATATAAAAGTAAAGTACCCTAAACAAAACTATGGCTTGTTTGGTGGCAGCTAGATGCATTACCATTACACTTTGAAAAATTTTTAGTAACTAATAAACACTAAAAATGGTAGCACAAACTATATGTAATTAATTATAAGCCAACATTAAAAACACTTACCTGGTTATTTGCAGCTCCAGTTAAAATTTGACAGCAATTTTGTTGTACGCAGCTTTATGAAAATTTGAATTTCAAATATTTTCAATTTCAGTAAATAATAAAAATATTGAAACTAAGTCGGTTTTATGCTAGAATTTCAAATTTAGTTTCATTAATGGAAAAAATTAAATTGTGCAAGTTTTAAAACAAATTGATTTCTTTAAAGTAGAAATTTAAATACTTCCTTAAATCATTGTGTGACACAAAGAAACAACAATGAATTTCTGGTACTTTTTGAATGAAGAATGTTAAAAATTGGCTATGAATCCCTTTTTTTATCTCATCTTAAATAGAAAATCTAATTATTAACTACTGAGATAATAAGCCGATATCATTATTAGAAACAACCTATCAGTCTAAAAAAAAATAATTGCACTTTGAGACCTATATAAGTTTAAAAAATATATAATGCACCACACCTACTGAATTAAAATAGTTTTTTCAAGCTTTTTTAAAATTTAAGTTACTTATCATTTTTAAAAGTACAATTTAGAAGAAATAACTATACAGTTACATTTTTCAAACCCTAGTACTATGCAAAGAAAAAATTACATTGGCGAGAAGTAACCAGTTTGGCTCTCTATACCACTGTCGGGTTGTTATTCACTTCTCAGTAAGAAAGCAGTACAATAAAGGCATCATTAAGATATTTAATTAATTTAAGTTATATTTACATAAATCATAACAGATTCTCTTGTCGCACATGCGACCACCAGCTAAATACATAACACTCTTTTCAAACAAAAAGACAACATAAAAACATTTGGATCTTTTTTTCTAACCAGCAACTTCACCGGGTTGCCACCCCTGGGGAACTTCACACCTCCCCTCCCGTCTGATACCTTGCGGGCCATGTCCACTATTGTCCTTTTGAAACTCAATTTACCTTAAAGTCTTTCCTGAGATTCAGTGCACGTTATGTCATTCCATCAGCTTAATTTTTTTTTTACCTGAGCCAAAAAAATCATAATACTACTACTACTAATAACAACAACAGATATATAGACTCCTTGATACAATACCGGAATATATATCAACTATCATAATTAAGTATGCTAACCACAATAAAAAAATACAGATGAACAGAAACAACAAAATATTGCCAAAATCGCACTTAATACTGCAGATAACAAAGTATAATACTCAAGATAATAACTGAATATTGCCCTTCTAACTAAATTAATCTCAGCATCATTTAAATTGGCAAAAACTTACCTGATTAACTTATATCACTAACTAAAATTTACTCAACTGAATTACTCCTCTAACTTAAAACTAAAAGGTATACACACAAAAAAACACTTCAAAACAAAATCATCACAAAAGAAAAGCTTAAAGAAATGGAAACTACGATGACCACTTTGTAACAAACCAAAACGAAAAGCTACTTGGTACCACTTAAATAGTCTGTGTAATTTGAACCGGCGGCTCACATCTAGTCATTTTCCATTGCATTTCTATTGCCTTGCCATGGTGACAAACTGCCTATTCTAATTACACAAAGTATAATCAAATCCAATCAGCCAATCTAATGATTTGGAAATTGTTGAAACATTGTTAATCTGAAAGGTTCCCAACCTGGTTAGCAACTAAAAAAGGATAATTTTATACTTAAGGTGCACAAAATAAGAAACTTAAAATCATCAAATGAATAAGAATAAAATCCTCCGTGCAAGACTGATTTCTTAAAATAGGTAACAGTTTTATTTTGCAGGTAAAATATTTAAAAATAGTACAATACAATGTTTCAGGGACACTTTGATCCCCTTCGTCAGCAAGAGTCATCTTGCCAAGGGGATCAAAGTATCCCCGAAAATGTGTACTATTTTTTAAATATTTTACGAGCAAAATAAAACCGTTGCCAATTTTACAAAATCATCAAATGAATGTTATGGCACAGCTTCGATAAGAGTCGACCAGCCGCCATGTTAACCCAGAGCTCAAATGATTACTGACCCCCCAACCATTTAGGAGTTAACTTTTAATATCATCATTATTAGTATCCTTAATACACAATTTACTAAATATTATTTTAGGATCAGATAATAATGATATTAATACTTAGATCTATATGGTTGTGTGTCATCATTTGAGCTGTTGATAAACATGGCGGCTGGTCGACTCTTATCGAAGCTGTGCCAATGTTGTTTGTTTACAATTTGATTGTCAAGTCCTCAAACTGGATGACAACCAAGGTTTGAAATATAATAAAATACTTATTTAAACATTCTTACAATCACATACAATAATCAATGCATTTTTAGTAATCAAAAACACGAGTAACATACCGAATCATTGAACCAACATCATCCACAACACTGCTCTCCAAAAAAAACCGGTTTTCAAAATCACACACACACACGAAAAAACACACGCATATTCTTTGCACATGACTACGCAGAAACTTTTGCCAGTCATGATCGTCTCTTTTCAATTGTCACAACATATCACGGAATACAAGAGTGCATTTTTGTCACTTAAGTTGAATCGCGCATTGTGTTCGTCAGGCTTAGCAGTTTATCTCTGTACTACGTAATCTGCCGTCAAGGAGACACATCAACTAGGATCAATCCCTACCTTAAGTTGACCTAAGCCTTTTTTAAACCCGAAGTCGGTTGTTGCTTGCTGGGGGGAAGGAACCAATATGGGAAGCTATGAAAATGATGCGCAGAAACTTTTGCCAGTCATGATTCTCTTTTCAAGTGTTCCTATATATCACGGAATACAAGAGTGCATTTTTGTCATTTAAGTTGAATCGCGCATTGTGTTCGTCAGGCTTAACAGTTTATCTCTGTACAACGTAATCTGCCGTCAAGGAGACACATCAACTACGATCAATCCCTACCTTAAGTTGACCTAAGCCTTTTTTAAACCCGAAGTCAGTTGTTGCTTGCGGGGGAGAAGGAACCAATATGGGAAGCTATGTCAGTTGTCGAGCCATTTGAGTCGGAAGTCGCTCAGTTGTATTCCCCAGAAGTCTAGTGGTGACAACTAGAGAAGCCGAGTCGCTACAGGGTGTAAGCCTCAAGGAAGTCCAGCCATGTCAATCATCGAGCGATTTGGACATGGAAGTTGAGCTCTGTTGGGTTCCCCGAAGTCTCATGAAAGGTGACAAGAGAAGCCGGGTCGCTGCAGGAAGCCTCAAGGAAGTCAGGCTTTGTCAGTCATCGGGTATTTACACATGGAAGTTGAGCTCAGTTGGGTTTTCTAGAGAAGCCAGGTCGCTGCAGGGAGTATGCCTCGAGGGTTGACCTGTTTAAAGGAATAATAGAGGTTTTTCAGATATATTTAATACTGTTAAATCAATACATTGAAATATGAGAATATACTAGTTCAATGACAAAACTGTAATTCAGACTGAAAATCAAATTACTCAATTTATTTAAAGTAAAAGATGTTAATACAGTGTATATCGGCATTCGTTTGACTCAGAACATGTTTGAAGTATTAATATTATCCCAAAAGTTCTTTTGAAAAAAGTTATCGTTTATACTTTATCAACTTAATTTTTTAACCAAAATAATCGATTACAAAGACAAATTGAAGCTTATAGAAGCACGATAAAAATACCCAAAACTCACTAAGATAACAACAGTGTTCAAAACGAGTTCCTTCGTCAGCCTCTAACCGGAACGAATTTAAACAAAACAAACCAAATAGATTATCATATTGAAACAAATCGTAATGAAATGGAAAGGTAAAATAATTGCTTACCTTTTTTTTTCAAATTCTACCGCCCTCACTCGGAATCCTAAACACCCACAGCAACAGTAAACATGGCGGAATAGCCGATGCCAATTGGTATAAAAGAAATTATTAGATACTTGGATATCCATTGGACCGCATTGGACATCCACTGGACGTAAAATTTTGGATGATCTATAAAACGTAAAGTAATGGATATCTATTAGACGTCCAAAAATGACATGAAATGGATCATCCAAAACTTACATCTACTAGACGTCTATTAGAGGTAACTTTTGGACGTGGATGTTCTTGGACGTATTTGGACGAGAAATAGACTTATATGGACTAAATTTGGATGTGTTTGCTGTGTGGGTATGGACAGACCCAGTTGTACCTGTGGACACCCTTAAAAAGGGAAGTTTTACTTGAAAAAGCTAAGAATGAACATTTTTATTGATGAATTACCTTTTAAAAACCTATTTCAAGCCTTTTTAAAATTGAAAATAGATTTTTTAAAGTAATGTAGTTTTAGATCGTAAATGATCATTAAAACGAAGTTGAATGATAAAGTCTTGATTTTTTACCAAAAACACAAAAATCACATGGTATTTTCAGATAAGAATTTAAGGTAGTAGTTTCATCAATCATGCTGATTGATCTGACAACTTCACTGATCCGAAAAAACCCAATTTGATCGACACTTTGTTGTGCAATCATTTGGTGGTAATAACAATAATAATTTGGTGGTAAATCGTCTTCAGTGGAAATTTGAAGTTTTTTTAATGGTCATACTTAAATGAGATAGGATTCTTAGGGTTTTACACCATATTTTAAATTAAATTCCAAGTAGAATCATAAATTTAAAAAAGTAGTTTAGATCACAAAATATTTGATTTTTCATCTAAAATTCACTTGAAAATAATCGCTGACAAATAGATTACCATTTAGAATTAATTTAAAATTTTTTAAAATGTATTCAGATGAAACCTGATTCTAAAACGCCGATTAGCTACGGACACCCACAAGAACGTGTCCGTAGGTACAACACTTATGGTGTCCGAAGGTACAGCATCAGGTGTTTTTGCATTCAAAGTTCTATAAAAGATAAAAGAATTGAGATCTGACGATTTCTAATATCAAAACTAAAAAGTCAAAATCTCGGGGATTCCCCCCATATATCCCATTTTATCATATCATAATCATAGAGGAAGAAAATAATTAATGTAGTGATGCACTAAAACAACTTTGAGCACCTAAAAACAGTATTTTTACTATAGAAAATTTAAATAATATTTTAAACAGCTGATTTCACGTTAGCAACTACACTGTTAAAAATTCCGGAAACTATACACGACAGTATTGAAAGGCTTTACACGAACTTGTTGTGGAAAGGCCGCGGAGTCCACAAAACACGCTATGTTTGAGTAAGCAGCTCCGAAACGTTTCAGTTTTCAGTGTAATGCGAAGGAGACGCATGCGCAATGACCGTTTCTCTGCCCGGAAAGATGAATTAGTAGCAAATGATCGGTTTTCGTGAAATAAAAAAGGGAATGGTGTTATTGTGGTTGTTTACACACAGTAAAAAAAATCCGATGTTGTGAGAGTAAATAATCTCAATAATCTTATAGTCTTTAAAATGCTTCACCCCTTACAAACTTAGAAAAATCTACAAATAATTGGTTTAACACTTCAAGAATGTAGTACCGGGCGGTTGGATGGTTAGAGTACTCGATTTCCAACCCTAAGGTTTTCGGTTCAAAACCTGTTGGCCGGGCTAGACTTCGCAAATCTCTCTTCTTACTTTTTAAAAATTAAATTAAGAGAAATTCAAGAATGATTCAGTGAAGTAATTATTTTAAATAAAACTATATTTAAAAACACTTCTAACTTTGTAATTCTGTTTATTTGAAAATTGTAATTGATTCTGTTTAAAAGCCATATTCTGAAAGATTTTTAATGAAGTTCTGTTATTATATTATTTACGAAATTTCGTGCAAAAAAAACTGTTAAATTTTAAAATTAATCAATTTTAAAATTTTTTTGGGGGAAATTATTTCTTACACCGTGTCCACTCTGGAACCTTCCACAACGGCACGCAGATCTTACACAATTACACCGAAACCTTACACCGTGTCTACTCTGGAACCTTCCACAGCGGGCACCGAGACCTTACACGGTGACACCGTGTAGCATTTCTCAATAAAATTGTGGCAACATCTTTCCACAATTCTTTTGTGTAAAGTCTCAGGATTTTTTTTACAGTGTAGATAGCATCTGTTTACATTCAAAATCGACCACAAATTCAAATTTACATTTTTTCCCGAATTTTAAAATGAGGTGGCTGAAGGTACAACCGTCCGTAGGTACAACACTCTCCCCTACCTCTCTTTACGGAACTTAACGGACTCTCTAAATCATCTTTCATCTTTAAAACGCATTCTTCGCTTCTGTTGCTAAAGACAGATAGCTCCATCGGCTGAAAGCCAATCCATAACCACAAAGAACCGATCGCGTAATTGGAAGCGTGCCTCATTGGTCGGCTAAAGGGAAGGCGCTCGGTCTCCCTCTAGCTGCAATGATGAAGGCTGCTGATGAATCCTGGAAGAGACGGGGAGTGATGAATAGGAGCGAGCGGGATGATGGATCAGGGGTGTTCCGGAACTGAACCGAGTTAGTTGTTCTCTTGGGGGTCTCTTGGAACGGGTTGTTGCGGGTGTTTGTTTCAGTTTTTTGATGATAGAGTGTGTCTCTTTCGATAGTGGAGTGCACTTGTCTTTTTTGGAGTAGCTGGAGAAGGTTTTTGAAAGGGAGATCTGATGGTATGGTGGAGGGATGTAACGTTGGGTTAAAGACGTGTTGATTCGTCTCCGAAAAGAAGTCCTTTGAAGTTAGAAACTTGACTCTAAATGTATGCTAAGGTGCTCTGAAATAATAACAGAGAAGTGACTCCTTAAAATATTTTTCGTAGAAGTATTAAACAATAGTGTTAATTAAGAACTATATCCTGAAGTAAGTTGTAACTTCTTTTCTTATGTTATCTTTTATTGTGCCCATTGGTAAACTTTGTGAAATTCTATATCTATAGCTTTAAATTGTCCCAAAATTGTTTACCCCTCCCCTCAAATCTTTTCTTTTCATAAAATTCAGTACTTGAATTCATTTTAAATGAGACACCGATGTCACTAGTTAATCTCGAGAAAAGGTTTGTGCATATTTTTTTAAGTTGTAACGTTTATCTTTTGTTTCCTCTTAACTCTCCTCTCAGCTTGTGCAGCCAAATATTCTATTTGTTCATTCATGGACAATAAGGGCATATTTAAGCCAAGGATTATCCTCCCTCATATTCTCTCAACTTATGAGAAAAAATTTTACAGTGATGTAATAACAAATCCATGATATGCTCAAAACATTTTCTTTTAGTAACCAAAAAAATGCTCCTGTAAAAAAATCCAGGCCACATGAACCATAAATCATAAAAAAAACATCATTCTTGTAGAAAAACTATTATCTTTGGGTGAGATTTCATCCATGCCAGTTACATCACCGACAATGATAAAAAATCATCTTGAAACGAACATCACAACCGTTAACCTCATCCCTAATACGACAGCTTAATCAAGTTCTGAGAAGCACTCCTCCCACATTAAGTGAGAAACGCCCATTCTTACTACTCCCCCTCTTTAACAAGTTGTTGTGCAATTCTTTTTATCGTGGGTTATTCTCTTCATAGGTGTACGGTACTACCAATATGGCCTCTATATATAAAGGTCGGGATCCCTTGTTAACGGATGGGTGTTCACTTCTTATGGGGAGATTTGTTGGTTAGGAGTGGGAAGTTTTCAGTTACGGTTGGCCCCTGAAATGAAAGAAGGTGTACTCTGTGATAGATGGATGAGTTGGAATGTTGAAAAAGTTGAAGTGATGCAACGAAAGACCACCGATGAAGGATGTCTTTTTTTTAGTTCGGTTTCTGCAGGTTGTGTTGTGCCTTTAGATCGGCGGTCTACGAAATTTGGTCTTTTTGAGTTAGTTTGTCATCCGGTACAACAGTTTACAGTTTATTTTGACTGAGGTAAATAAGAATATGTGATTCGTAAATTAATAATCAATTTATGGCACTGAAGTTTGAAGGAAGCAAACATATATTTGTAGGGTGTTTTAATTCCCTAATCACTCAGTACAGGATATTTAAGGATTGATATCATAGAGTGTGATAAAATATAATTATCATGGTCCATTTCAAAATTAAAAAAAATCTTATTGTTCAACAAAAACATCGTTTCTTTATGTCTTAACTCCTAACTCAGTCCTACATCAGTAGGGTGGGTTGGGGTAAAATGAGTCACTTTTAAGGTACTTTCACATTCTAAGTTTTATTTCATCCAAACTATTACTTTTTAATGATTTCTTTCAATTGGATCTTGACATTACTATCCTTCAGAACATTTTCATCTAATTTTATCAAATATTTTTTAGTTATAAGTTGGTTAAACTTAGCATCAAAATAAGAACCTATTTTACCCCAACGTGGGGTAAAATGGGTCTCATTGCAAAAAGATGTCAAAATATATTTATTACTAAATATACATGAAAATAAGAAAAAAGGCAATCGGCTAAGCCGTTTTTATCTGAAAAAATTTGTTTTGAGTTGTACTTTAGTGAAATTGTTAAAGTCCGAAGTTAATGAACATTGTTTAAATTAGGGCTGCCCAACCTCCGGCCCGCGGGCCAGATCCGGCCCCCGAGCCATCTGAATCCGGCCCGCGAACGAAATTTGAACACCTTTTATTACCTTCAGTGGCGGATCCAGGATTTGGTTTTTGGGGGGGGCTAAGAATTTTCATAACCCAATTGAATCTTCTTGTTACGAAAAAGGTAGTGAATTATCCTGCTCCAACTACCAAAAGGGGGGTCTGGGGGATCTCCTTCATAAAATTTTTGGAAATTTAAGTCAAAAACCCCACTTTTTCAACTCGTTTTGGTACGCCTCATCCGAATTTCGTACATATTTTTTTGCGTTTTGACAAACTTAGCAAAAAATAGTTGTAATAACAGAGTTACAAGTGCCAAGGGGGTCTGGGGGTCCTCCCCCATAAATTTTTTTTAAAATTTGAACTTAAAATAACAGGGTTTTAACTCATTTTAGTGCATAAAATATCATATTATATAGAGTAAAACTTTTCATTTGGGGGGGGGGCTTCAGCCCCCTAGCCTCCCCTCTGGATCCGCTAGTGATTACTTTGTTTTCCGGGGTTTTTTTGCTGAAAAAATTCGTTAAAAATGCCAAGTTGCAAAAATACTGTAAACGAAAAGTTATAAAATGTATTGTTGTTATTAAGCATCAGTTACCACTTTTGCTTTTCTACTGAAATTTCATTTCTGGCCCTCCACACCTCATCAAATACCCTGAGTGACCCTCCTCCAAAAAAGGTTGGGCACCCCTACACTGTAAAAAAAAATGTAGAAAAACAGAAATTTTCAATAACAGTGATTTTATGTTTACAGAGATATTCTGTCATGTAACATTCCCACCGCACTTCTATTTATTTTATGTAAAATAACAGCTTTTACCTAGTTTTTTAGCTTATCTGTACTTAAACAGAAACTTACTGCATCGAAAACTAATACAGCTATTGGCAACGTTATACTGAATCTTCTTTGGTTCAGTGGTAGCGTGCGTGCTTAGCATGCGGTAGGTCGCTGGTTCTATCCCCGGATATCAATTAATTAAAATTAAAAAAACTCTACTAAAATAAGTGCATGCGCACAAGCAGAAAATTACTGAGAGGCAACATAAAAATCTGTAGCCCACTTGACAGAAAGTTCCTTTTTACAGCATTTACCTGTAGGTTACAGCTTTTTTCTGTTTACAGGATTTTTCAACCTACAGATTTTTTCTGGCAACTTTTGCTGCCAGAAATTTTCTGTTTTTTTGCAGGATTATTTTTTACAGTGTAGTTTAAATGTAGCAATTAAAATACTTCGTTTGGAGAA
Source organism: Tetragnatha versicolor (assembly GCA_024610705.1). NCBI lineage: Eukaryota > Metazoa > Arthropoda > Arachnida > Araneae > Tetragnathidae > Tetragnatha > Tetragnatha versicolor. Next base: position 251,031 of record JANDEH010000064.1, read on the forward strand.
AAAAATAAACTTGTTTGACAGTTCAATGTATATTTGAAGGAAATAAGTTAAAACATTGTTTTTACTTAATACAGAAGGCCTCTTAACTAGTAGGGTGGGCCGAAAACACACTTTATTTTTAATTATGTTCTAATAGCGCGGAAAGGGTGCTGTTTGGGTCCAATAAGGACGGGGTAAAATATTTTTTCGATTGGATAATATCTTAGGCTCCCGCATCGCACTTAAAGTTCGAAAAAATGGATGACTTTTTTACAAAACAACAAAAAAACCAAAGATTAAACTCTCAAATATTGTTCATGATTTTTTTATGAGAAACTAATATAGTTATAGACATGATGTTTCAGGTTCCATTCTTTTATCACTCTTGCTTCGTTAGATATAATTTTTTAATATTCAAAGAAATCTTGTAAAGTTGTTTTTTCTCATTTTTAAACAGATAATAACTCTAGAACTATTCAACTTAAAAACCTGAAATTAGTCCCATTCGGTTCGTAAATTTTTTGTCTTTGATTTGATGTGCATCATGACCATCATTTTCAAAAAGATTTTTTCAAAATTTAAAAAAAGAGAAAAAAGATTTAATAAAAAAATTTTTTTTGAAAAATTTTTTGAAAAAAATTTAAAATCCTTTTGACTCATAAAATGAACAATACTACCAAATTTCAAGTTGAAAATAAAATTTAATCATGCATAAAGAATAAAAAAATTCGAAATTTAGGCAAGTCCCTAAACAATCACCAAAATTATACAGCAAGAGCGATTCACTCATGGAAAATTCATAAACTCGCTTGAGGGTGTTCATATGATTAAAACATGTGAAAAATGTCACATAAATGTCTGAAAATACGACAATTAACAGATTCGGTACAAAACCTTACAGAGCTAATTTTCAACATTAAGTAAATTTAATTTGCATGCATTACTCCTGAAACTTCCTAAGAATTATGTTTATATCTAATTGTTTTTACTTTTAAAAAGTCAAATCAAAGTAAACTAAAAGTTTTAGAACATAAAAAATTGGATATAAACACATTTCTTAGGAATATTCAGTGAAAATTCATGCAAATTGAATTAACTTAAAGTTGAAAATTAGCTCTGTAAGGTTTTGCACCGAATCTGTTAATTGTCGTATTTTCAGACATTTATGTGACATTTTTTGCATGTTTTAAGTCATATGAACACCCTCAAGCGAGTTTATGAATTTTCAATGAGTGAATCGCTCTTGCTGTACAATTTTGGGGATTGTTTAGGGACTTGCCTAAATTTCGAATTTTTTTATTTTTTTATACATGATTAAATTTTATTTTCAACTTGAAATTTGGTAGTATTGTTCATTTTATGAGTCAAAAGGCTTTTAAATTTTTTTCAAAAAATTTTCCAAAAAAATTTTTTTTATTAAATTTTTTTTCACTTTTTTTAAATTTTGAAAAAAACTTTTTGAAAATGATGGTCATGATGCACATTAAATCAAAGACAAAAAATTTACGAACCGGATGGGAATAATTTCAGGTTTTTAAGTTGAATAGTTCTAGAGTTATTAGCTGTTTAAAAATGCAGGAAAAACAACTTTACAAGATTTCTTTGAATATTAAAAAATTATATCTAACGAAGCAAGAGTGATAAAAGAATGGAACCTGAAACATTATGTCTATAACTATATTAGTTTCTCATAAAAAATCATGAACAATATTTGAGAGTTTAATCTTTGGTTTTTTTGTTGTTTTGTAAAAAAGTCATCCATTTTTTCGAACTTAAAGTGCGATGCGGGAGCCTAAGATATTATCCAATCGAAAAAATATTTTACCCCGTCCTTATTGGACCCAAACAGCACCCTTTCCGCGCTATTAGAACATAATTAAAAATAAAGTGTGTTTTCGGCCCACCCTACTATGACCCATTTTACCCCAAGTACAAAATATTGTTATAAAAGATAAAATATTTTTTTATTTTTCTAAGCTGATTGGCTTGAAATGTCGCTCAGACTTTCTTTTATGGAAAAATATAACAAAAGTCTGCTGTAATTTATTACAATATATGGGGGATTGGAAGTTAGTAAACCCTGTTTTCCAGCAACACCATTTACCGTTCAAATAAAATATTTTTTCAGTTCTTAAATTCATGAATCTAAATTTTTGACAATCGGAAAATGTTGCCAACAGATAAAAGATTATAATACAAAAAAGTGGGTGAAAATAGTTCAATTTAAATTTGATTTATATCGAGTTAATTAAAACTGACCCATTTTACCCCAACCCACCCACCTACTATAATCTTGACTTAGTACTATGGCAAACACAGTTATGGTGAATTACGGTTTCTAAACCGTTGGATTGTTCCTCTCGTTATATTTCGACAATGTAGCCCAGAGGTAATTGAGTGTACCAACCATTAATATTGATGTTTGAAAGCTTGTGGTTAAATTCATTACGGCTTGTGGTGTCGTCATTTGAAATGCACTGACGGGAGTTAATTTTCCATTTGTTTACTTGGTAATATCAATTATGGATATTAAGTTGCTTTAAAATATCTTGATAAAGCAATTTCAGAGAATACTTTGAGAAATGTATCATTTTACCTTTTTACTTTAACTGTATTCATAGTTTAGTCAGTTTAGAACTCAATAGATTCTCACAATTTTAACCAACAGGAGCTATTATATTTTCGATTAAATATCGGCAAGGTGTCATGTCAGGCAAAACCTGTAAATATCGTGTGAGTGCAAAAAGCCTGAAGAGCATGTTTACTGTTTATGTTTTCATATTTTCACATATCATATGGATACTGATTGATAAGTTTTTCTTAACATTATACTTTCCAAACGTTTGTTTAATTAGTTTTCTTTCCTTTGTTTCCCAAACCAAAAAATCACGCTTTTCATCTACCTTCTTGATTGTAACCACCTCGCCATACTCTAAACCTAAACCAGTGTTTCCCAACGTGGGGCGCACACCCCACCGAGTGGCAATATCAATTTCTAGGGGGCAATTAAAAAATTTTCAACCAAATTGCCCCCAGGTGGGGCCAATCCAGGGGGAAAATTAAAAAAAAAATTTTTTAAAAAGAAGTTTATCAAATCTGATCCTATTATCCTATCTGAGAATGTATGTCTGAAATCTGGACTAGTATGTACCCTGTTTTTTAGAGTCTATTTTCCAAACCTTTTCTGGGGAATGACCCAAAATATCTTAGTTTTTAGAACGCTTATATTTGTAACTTTTTTACATTAGGTTCATCAAAATGCAAATCTTACCTAAAAATTTATATCCAAAATTTCCCAACTAGGGGTACCAAACTAGTTAAAAACCTGCTTCCTGGAGTCAAATTTCCAAAAATTTGCTCGGGGAGGACCATAACTTGATTTTTAACTTTACTCATAACTTGATTTAGTTCTTTATCATGCAAATTCTACCTAAAAATTTTCCGAAAAGCTTCATTAGACTTATTAAATATACATAGGGGGCTAAGAAATAATTTTGGCTCCGTCTCAAAATATATTTCTAAATTTATATATGCCACTAAGACCGGGGGGCATGGAAAATTTAGAAAGGCTTTGGTGAGGCATGGACCAAAAAAGGTTGGGAAACACTGCTCTAAACCCAAGTACATCCAATTCAGATCTGTATAATTACCTTTCCCTCCACAGGGGAAACCACCAACAAACTTAATACCGTAATGCCGGCAATTGGGAACCACAAATTAGTAATATTGCCGAAAACTAATTGTATAACACCTCCCAACTGCTTCCCTAGAGACCACCAGAGTAATAAGTACGGCTCAGCACATTAAGTAATCGCATTTACACTTACTAATGTTTCCAGTCCCGCTTAACTTGTCCTTCTTTGCCTCTCTTTCCACAGAAAGTGCTCTCTCCAGGGAGCAATGCTCCGTAATGATGTGGAGTTTTATCGAAATCCCTTTTCTCTCTCTGTCTTCTTCCTTTTTTTTCTCTTCTTTCTGTGTATTTTCTCTTTGTTGCTTGTTTATTCGCTGTGTCGCTTGTTTTGCGCGTCTTCTCGGAATATTTTAAGTTTTAATTTCCCCCTGCCTTGAAAGGTTTAGAGGGGGTTATTTTTGCTTCTCGTCGGGTGTTTTTTTTTCCTTTGTCGGGTTTTATTTGATTGGAAAGGTGTTTTGTGCGTTTATATTTATTTGACTTTTTTGGGAGAAGTCGTGGGAAAGTTTCCAAGACTTGATACAATGTGTTAAACGGTATTTTTTATTTATTTTTGAACATTATACCATCTTTCAGCTAGAGTATTATGAAAAAGGAAAGGTCCCGTTTTACTATGAAGATTCCTATAAATGATGAAAGACTTACTATGGTTGTTTATTTTCCGCCCAAATAAGTAGCTTTTTGAAAATGTCGAGTACGAGTCAAAATACTGTTTTTTATAGTATATAACAATGTTATGGTACCTTTTTATGGTGGGCATAAAAAGTAATATCGGAATACCTTGTTTTATTACTCTTATTTTAATTCTAACTACACTAAAACATTCTATCAAATTTAGAATCAGTATGATCTTCTTATTTTTATCTGATTCTTATTCTAGTGTAATAAAAAATTAAATATCTTTTTTCAATGCATTTGCTAGTTTATAAATTCTTAAGTTTGATGTTAAAACATATGTGATATATATGTTACGGGCAAAGTGATTAATTGGACATTAGGGGAGAATGGGGACGATTGTAACGCGGGGCAATTGTAACACTTTGATTTCCTCAAAATGAGAGACTGCCTGGGCGAAAAGGAGATAACAGTACGTACAAGGCAGGTGAATTAAAGAATATCGGAGATTTCCAAGGCTGATATTTGAGTTGTGGCTGTGTAATTGAGAAAAGAGTGTTTTTCAAGCATCGAAGTAACTTTCTACTTTTGTGTAACTTTCCTTCTCCTGCACTGCAGGTATGAAGCACAACAACACTGATTTTATGTATAGTATGTACATTAGGGTGGTCCTTATTTTAAGTTTGGAAATCTTAACGCGACGCCCCCCCAAATTGTTCCATCATACAAATAAATAGTTTTTGCAAAATATCAGCTCATTCGAATAATAATAACCCGTGCGCAGTTGCCTTGAAATTTCAAAAAAATACTGATTTTTTCACAAAACTTCCCAAAAACCATCGATTAAACCCTCCCATCTTCTTCTTGATTTTTTAATGAGAATCTAATATAGTTACAGTTATAATGTTCCAAATTCCATTCTTCTATCACCCCTCTTTCGGTAGTAAAAAATTTTTAAAGTTAAAATAACTCTTGTAAAGTTGGTTTTCTTGCATTTTAAAAAAAGCTAATAACTCCAGAACCATGCAACTTAAAAACCTGAAATTTATGCCATTTTGTTTGTAATTTCATTATCTTTCATGTGATGTGCAACATAACTGCCTTTCTTAAAAAAAAATTTCTTCAAAATAAAAAAAAATGGAAAAAAATTAAATAAAAAAATTTTTATTAAGTAAATTTAAAGTTTTTCCACTCCCAAAATGAACATTTCTGCCAAATTTCAAGTTGAAATTAAAATTTGATCATGTAGAAAAAAATAAAAATTTGCGAAATTTTGGCAGGTCCCCAAACATCCTATGTAATTTAACAAAAAAAGGCGTTTCACTCATGGGGATTCCAAAAACTCCCTTGAGGGTGTTCATACGATATTTACCATGCAAAAAAATTCACTTAATTATCAGAAAATACAACTATTAGCCGATTCGGTACAAAATCTTACAGAGCCCTGTCGGGTACCGAATGGTAGACTGCGTTGTGCGTATTCATCGGGGAGGAAGAACGAAAAGAAATATTTTCATCTGGTCCTATAGTGATTAAAAATGAATACTAACGCTTGTATAGAACATTTTTTATGGGAAAAATTTAGAATTGTAAAAATTACTCTCCGTAAGTAAGAAAAAATTAGCATTTTTTTATATGGAAGGCATGGAACTTCATCGATTCCACTCTTATCTATTCTAAGACGAAGGTTTCATTTTACGGAAGCACGTGTGGCCATAGATCAGAAAACCCCGAATTAGTTGCAAAGCTACAAAACTATTTGATCGATTTAAAATAGAAAAGGAATTTTTAGAACTTGATCCTATTGTATGGCAAAACAACGAGAACTACTTAAATGGACAAAGAATAGCAAATCAATTAAAGTAGTCAATGACTGTGCAGAAAGAGGGGGTAAACTGATTGAGGAATTTAACCACCAATTTAGCAAAGATGAATCTCAAAAACAGTTCATCTTACAAACTGTTCAGGATAATCGTAAAAAATATCCGAAATCCAATCGAGAGACATTGAAAAACCCTTATGATTAGTATGCTACTTATTATATATCGTGATTATTACTTCGTCTGTATAATGTTATTTGCATAGAGTCCATTCTTTTAAGTGCACCCTGAGCACCAAGTGCAGATATTTGGTTTTTGTATTTTGCTTGTGTCCAACTTTTCATACTTTCATTAAACATCTTGTCACCATACTGCAAACTTCCTTATTGGAGTCAGAGTCAGTTCTTTAGCTAGCTGGGTTAGAAAAATCCGCGCGTTATAGAAAAAAAAAGGTGGGTGTACTTCTTATTACTTTTCAATGTAAAACTTTAGATTATATAGAGTAAATAATTGGTTTAATTTTAATGTGATCTTGTAAAAATAATTTTATAAACCTAGGATAAAATACATCACATTAGAATTCATTGAGAAATCATTTGTTACTTAAGGATAAGTTTGAATATTGAGTGAACCTATTATTATTCAGAATTATGATTTTAATTTATTCTTTTATCTTTAAACACTTTTAATTTTATTTGATTTGACATGTTGGAAGTGAAAAAATTACGTAAAAATTTAATTCTAAGGGAAATTCAGGTAAAATATAAGCACATTGAATTAGGTTGGAAACTAGCTCTGTAGGATTTTGTACCGAATCGGCTAATAGCTGTATTTTTTGATATTTAAGTCAATTTTTTTGCATGTTACAAATTGTATGAACCCCCTTAAGGGAGTTTTTGGAATCCCCATGACTAAAACACCTTTTCTTGTTACATGGAATGTTTAGGGACTTTTGCCAAAATTTCGCAAATTTTTATTTTTTCCACATGATCAAATTTTAATTTCAACTTGAAATTTGGCAGAAATGTTCATTTTGGGAGTGGAAAAACTTTAAATTTACTTAATAAAAATTTTTTTCAAAACTTTTTTTATTTAATTTTTTTTCCATTTTTTTTATTTTAAAGAAATTTTTTTTAAAGAAATTCAGTTATGTTGCACATCAAATGAAAGATAATGAAGTTACAAACAAAATGGCACAAATTTCAGGTTTTTAAGTTGCATGGTTCTGGAGTTATTAGCCTTTTTAAAATGCAAGAAAAACAACTTTACAAGAGTTATTTTAACTTTAAAAAATGTTTACCACCGAAAGAGGGGTGATAGAAGAATGGAATCTGGAACATTATAACTGTAACTATATTAGATTCTCATTAAAAAATCAAGAAGAAGATGGGAGGGTTTAATCGATGGTTTTTGGGATGTTTTGTGAAAAAATCAGTATTTTTTTGAAACTTCAAGGCAACTGCGCACGGGTTATTATTATTCGAATGAGCTGATATTTTGCAAAAACTATTTATTTGTATGATGGAACAATTTGGGGGGGCGTCGCTTTAAGATTTCCAAACTTAAAAAAATAAGGACCACCCTAATGTACATGTATCCTAGTTTTATTCTGCTTTAGTTTCAAGATGATAGTGTTGTTAGTTTCGTGGGGAACGAGGGTTGAATTAAAAATGGCAATGTGGGGTCGATTGTAACACTTAATCTTTGGACGGTTTTAACATGCCACAGGACTCTTTTTAGTGCAAAAAATGACATCACGTTCGTTGTACTATAGAGGAATTCGTACATAAATACCCTAATTGCCTTTCAGAATAATTGTTTACTATTATTTACTCATATTCATTCATTATAATTTATAACTCATTATTTGAGTGGGAAGTTCATTATTGCCATTCTAGTCTATGTATTTAATTATTATTTAAAAATAAGAGATATATCCTACTACTATTATAATTGTGAAATGTTTGTCTGGATGTTTGTTACTCTTTCACGCAAAAACTACTGAATGGATTTTAATGAAATTTTACTATAATGTAGCTTATACATCAGAATAACACATAGGCTATAATTTATAAAGAGAAAATCGGTCCTTCATTCTTTTTTTCCAATTTTTCTTCTTTTTTCACTTATTTTTCCGTGTTTGAAAACCTGTTTTACCAGTCATAAAACGAGTTAAAAATAAAACATTGTTTCAAATGAGACAGATCACTAGACTTTTTCATTTACTAGATCTTTTATTTTAGTTTTAAACACTGGTTTTAAATTTGTTAATTTGTTCACTAGACTTGCTAATTTACTAGACTTTTTATTATGGTTTCAAATTTGTTATTTTATAAAGGCACCAAGATATTAAACATTATCAGGAACATCGGGATTTTAAAAAGTGACAAGAACACCGGGATTGGAAAATTAGCGAGAACATCGGGATGCAAAAAATTACCGGGTTATAAAAATTACCGAGAACACTGGGATAGGAAATTTACCATAAAGACACCGGGAATACCGGAATATAAAAATTACCGTAAATACTGAGATAGGAAAATTACCGGGACCGCCGGGATTAGAAAAATTACCGTGACCACCGGGATAAGATTACCGGGAACACTGGGATAGGAAAGAGGTGCCTGGGATACCGGGATGATTTGTAATATTGCTAATTTACAAAATTATAAATGTATTTTAAGAAATATTTTAAAAAATAAATTTATAAACTCCCCCCCGTGCAAGGCCGGGTATAACAGCTAGTTATTAATAAATCTGTATGATCTTCTATCGATTTTTATGAATTTGTGTTAAATTTGTAGTGTGTTACAATTGACCCTTGAGGTGGGGTCGATTGTAACGATTTTCGATTTTTGATGTTTTATTTACTTTATTGTAATGCATGTCCACCCGACAGCTTTCATTACAAAATTGTAATTGGGATGTATCAACCTATTTTCATACCAATTTTCATAACTCTAACATAAAAAATGGCTTAGTTTGAGATCAAATAAAATTTTTTGTTACAATCGTCCCCACCCTCCCCTATTAACAATGCCCAGAGTGGAGGCGGGCAAAGTGAAAAATTTCATTCATAAATGCCATTGAATTTATCACATTACCCTCCTCCACTTCGGGCATTATTAATAAACTATCACATTGCCCGTAACATATTATACTAAGATGCCAAAATGCTAAATATTCCATCAAAGTGTTTGCAGTACGATACGTTCGTTCATAAATGCAGTCCATATTGTATTAATTAGCAAATAATTTGTATTTCTTCTCCTTGTTCAATGAAAGTAAAACTGTTCTAGATGTAGAAATAGGTATTTTTTTAAGCAAGTGTTTAGTTGATATTCCATGACCCCATGGACGAGCGGTAGCTCCTTTGGGAAATGTATGTATTCGATCAACTGCGTTTGTATTTTTTCTGTTCTGTTCTTTTGTTTGTCCAATAAAATTATTATTATTATTATTTACATTTAATGCTCATTTTTTATGCTGACATTTGCCGAAAAACCCTTTTCATTCGTCTGAGTTCAGTACGTTGAAATAACCAGGCTTTCATCCTTACTTTGTATTCAGCGTTCAATTTTTATCACAGATTTCGAAACACCTTCAATTTTTATGTCCGGTAAATCCGGCTTTTATGACCAGCGTAAAAACCAAATGCCCCAAGTAATTTTATTCGTAACCATTGAAAGTGAAAACGGCTGATTGTTAAAATGGCGGGACATTGGAACGCATAAATTTTAATCCAGCCCTTTACATTGTAATGAAATAACTTTGCTTGCAAATTGAAGTTACTGCTGCAATTTCATTGAAAGCTATTCACCAATTATTCCTAGCACCTAGGAGAGGCGCATTCTGTAGCCTATGGTTACTACTAGTTAAATTAAAATTCCTTCTATAGTTTGGAAGATCATTTTGTGTTACGGATTCCAAATAATTTTTCATTCCTTCAAAACATGAATTCAGTGTTCCATTCAAAATTTATGCCTCATAATGAGCTTCTGTACTTCGAAATGCACAAAAGGATTTTGTCGTTTTCTCTTCTACAATCTTTGTTTATCTCTATAACAATTATTTATTTATCTGTTTTTTATTGTAGCTGTTTTATTTGGAAATTTGCTGAAAAATTATAAATGGGGAAACGTACAATAGTCGTTCCCTTGACTAAATTATTTCAATTATATCCTTTGGACCGCCAATCACTTAGGAAATCACACTTTTGCATTGGAAACCGGAGGAGTAAATAGTAAAACGACACTTGTCATTTTGTATTTTTCATCCAAGACGAATAATGAAAGTGAAAAGTCTACGTGATCCTATTTAGCCATTAGAATGTATATTATCACCCCATCTCGTTCAAAGAACAGTGCTTTAAAATTATCTCTTTGCTCTCTCGCATCTTCAGTTTGGTCCTAAGCACCCCTTTTTTCTTGAGCTTCTCTCTTCTGTACAACTTCTTTTGATCTTGAGCCTATCTATGCTCTCCGGAACCTCCTTGTTCTTCAGCATATCTTTGATCCTAAGTAGCGGATCCTAGGGTTAGTCAGCCCAGAAGGGTAAAAACATGCAAGATGGAATTACTTCTAAAAGTCCACAGTCACTTCATGAAGTGATTAAGTAATACTTTAAGTGTTGAGAACGTGTTCAAATAATATTCTAGCTGCAAGTTTTAAAAATTAAGAACTTTTAAATATTTTTTCACCTGGATTTATGTTACACCACTTGTGTCCAAGAGGTTCTCATCACTACGTAACCTCACTCGTTTCCACTTGAAATTTCCCAACGTTTTTGTCCATTATGATTTTAAACTGCTCAAACCTTGCGGATCAAATCACCAAATGATGAATTTAGATCTAAAACCTCAACCTCGTTAAAAGAACACGAGGGAGATGGGGGTCTCGATTGCGGCCTATCTGTCACCAAATGCGGCCAGAGATTTCTCTCCTCATCCATCCCTGCCACCTGTCAGCGGCAGTCGTCGTTTTTGCAGCCGATGTGGGGGTGGTGACACCCCGTGGGTCAATACGCCCGCTAATGGACATTTGTCTTCCTGCAAAAACGACTCTTTGATACTACTGACTCGATTGCTGCCGCCGTTGATGGAACGGAAGGAAGTAGAACTATTTTTTTCCTATCGGAACCGCTTTCGATGTGCTTTTTGGAAAGATGGGGTTTATTTGATTTGTTGTTGGTTTTGGGAGGTTGTAGTTAGTTGATGAAGAGGTGTATGTTTCCAGGGTGTTTTTGATCTGTTTGTTTTTTGGAGGGGGCGATGGACTTAAAGTGCTCTTGTTGTGAGTTGGGTTAAGTAGTTTGCGTGAGAGATGGTTCGAGTGAAAGTGGGGTAAGTCATCCAAATTTGGTGTTTATTTATATAACTCAGCCTGTAACGGCAACCAACTGATGTGTCAATAAAATTGACTCTTTGGGAGATGCTCCTACTATTCACATTCCGTAGTTTTAGCTTAAGAAACGTCCACATTAACCAAAAGGGATTTGTTCAAGCTTCATATTATTAAGTAATTTTTCATAGTTCACTAATTCGCCACTAGATGGCACTGTATTGTATAAAGGTATTTGTATTTAATTCATGTAATAAATTGTCTTAATCCTTTAAAGAGTGGTTGTGTGTGGCAGGTCTCGTGCTAGCCGACGAGGAACAGTATTAAAAAGGATATTTGTTCTTCGAACAGCTTTTGTAAATTTTTTGACTTACTTCATTTTTTTCTAACCATTTTTAATGGTTGCAGAAAAGATTATACCGTGTTTTTTCTGTGTTACTTAAAAACTTTAAGGAAAACTAATTTTTGTTCACGAAATTTCAAGAATCTTGTTGTTAGTACACTTGGAAGTAAGTTTGTTTCTTTTAAATATCTTTCTTTATTAAGAAAAGTTTTTTTGAGCGGGCAGATTTAAAATGGGGGACTGTTTAAAACATCTTCTACTACTCATATATTTTTAAATAACCTGTTATTATATTATATGAATAAATTGAACTTTCAAAAGCCCAAGCTGTAAAATGATAACAAGCTTATGTTGAAACTTTACTTCTCATTCATTTTGTACTTAGATAGGAAAAACCTATCGTACACTACCTCTACTATCCATCCCCCCTTCTGTGAGAAATTTCCAAACTCAGCATCCCACTCCCATAAATTCAAAACTCCAAAACTTCCGTCTGCTCCCATTGTCGGCGGCTTTTGAAGATGACCCCCGCCCGTCCCAAATGCACGAATTGCGTGCCTCTATCCGAACGACCGGGCGGCGCTTTTGAGGACTGTCGTGATGCGTTTCTTCTTCTTGTTCGAAGTTCAGCGTGATGGTTCATAAAAGATGGGTGTAATTCGCCTGTTGTCTATAAATACCACTCTTAAGGTTTTTTGTGTCTGGTGTTTTTTTGTCAGCTGTGAGCGGACTGGTAAGTTTTTGCATATATTCTATTCGTAGTGCCAGACGTCTTAGGAAGGAAAGTTTCTTTTTTGTGAGTACTGAGGTTTTGTGAAAGATGCATTATTCTTGTTTCCGTGGTCGTATAAATGTCGCATTAACAGGTGATAAAAAATATTTTCTCTCTTTAAATTCAGACTATTCAGGGAATCGCGACAGGAGGTGTGTAGTGTGTAAATTTCCATGATGATTCTGGGTGTTATTAATAATGTCTGCGTATTTTGGGCAAAGTGATAAATTCTCTCTCTCTCTTTTGCATTTTGAAAACTTATTTGATTTAATAATTTTCATCAATTTTAAAGCAAAGTTATTATAAGGATCTAAGAATTTTAATAACTTTAACCATGGTATTTATGACAATTCGACTGATTAAATAAGCGTAAAATATAAATCGTTAAAAAAATTCCTGGCTACATTTTACCTTTTGGATTTACGTACATACTTCATTTACTAATTACCGTTTTTATTCATTAGTTATTACTATATTGATATCCAAGTTTTATGATATAAAAATCATTTGCTCCAACTTCATTTTTTGCTAACTTTTTGTCTTAGTTTATTTAACAGCCTCGGAACATTACCTAACCCTAATTAACGCTAAAAGTATTCATACACACTATTTTTTCAGCGTTAGATATCTCCAACTTAAAATGAAAAATTACCTAGTAGTGGATATCGATCCTATCAAGCGATTAAGTAACATTTAAAGGAAAATAAGTTGAGAGGAACCATTGATTTTCTGTCTGGTAATTGATATTAATGCGTTTTTGATACTTCGTGACATAAGTCGATATTTATTCCATCCCAAACATTTCCCTTAACATCTTGTAAAAGAAAGATATAATCCGTGTTCATGTAAAAAAATTATTTCACTAACAAAACCAGTCCACTCATAAGTTTGGAGTTTTCTGTGATGCCGACTGCGTTCTCTAAGAAAAGATAATCTTTGGGATTGTTATTGCCATGGGCGTAGCCAAGGGGGGGCAGGGAGGGGCAGCTGCCCCCCCCCTAAGTCCCGAGTAATTTACTTTTAGTTAAGTTAAAACCCTGTATTTTAGGGTCAAATTTTCAAAATTTTTATGGGGGGGAGCCCCCAGGCCCCCCTCTTGTAAACCTTTATTATTAAAACTTTTTTGTTAAAAGTTCATTAAAATCAAAATTCTACCTAAAAATGTACGCCCAAATTTGAGTTTACGTGTACCAAAACACAATTTAAAACCATGTTCTTAGGGGCATGTTTCCAAATATTTTCAGGGGGAAGACCCCCAGACCCCCTGTTGAAACTTGACGGGTCTCTCACGCGGGGCTTTAAAATTGAACTCCACAAACATAAAAAAAGTCGACTCTGTTTGCCCCCCCTTAGTTGAACCCTGGCTACGCCCATGGTTATTGCTATTACAGGGGCTAACCATTGAAATTTTGATTTTTATAACTATAACACAAAGTAAAAGATATTTAAAAATGCATACTTACCTCAATTTTTATCATTTTGGACTTACTCCGCTGTTATTCTCAGATCTCGTATATAACGGTTAGGGTGTCCCTTAAAAATCGAAAGTCGGGAAAACTTTTGGGACACCCCCTAATTTTTTTCCTTTTGGTATCCTAAGAAAGTGTGCAAAATCTTAAATCGATCAGAAAATATTAACACGTGCCTCAAACGGCCTAAAGTTGGGAAATTTTGACATTTTTCTCATTTTTTCGAAATTTTTTAAAAATGCCTTAAAATATTATTTTGTCGAATACTAGGGCTTTAACACATCTAAATATTCATATTTGAACGTTTTTCATTCCTAGCTAGGCGAAATTACCCAGTTTTTAGCCTGGTCATCAATCGGAAAATCATCAAATTTGCCCATTTTATACTGAGAATAGAGGATACATAAGTCAGTGGGGAATGAGTCATAACCACATAATTCCATAACTAGGTACCATTTGTAGACGATATTGATGTGTAGATAAATTATCTAGAGCTAAAATCAATTACTAGCATTTTTATAACAGGCGCCATATTGGATTACATTACCACTAAAAAAATCTGGGATAAACGGTATGGGAATGTTTGGTATTAGGCAATGCGTATTTGAGTTTTCTAATCTCAGTTAATACTAATAAAATCCTTAAAGCTCTTTACTCAGTTCGAATGGCTAGCAGATATCTTATTACATAACTATAGATGATAAAATTCTAAAGGCACAATAGGGGAAAGAGAAATTCTAGAAAAATATTGAAAAACTAGACTTCACCACATACAGAAGTATTGTATTCTGTAACTTAGTTGAAAAGTTGAAGTTTATACTAAATTAACCCGCACTTCACGATTATTGATCCTACAGCACTCAGATTATAAGCCATTTACTATGTTTAAAGCCTGTTTTTATGCTTTATCATGCTTTTATAGTAAATAAGAGCATAAAATATTCCTGTAACATGAAAAACCGATTAGATACTAATATTGTGATGAGACTATGTTAAATATTGACACTGAAATTGCTGAAACCAGCCCTTTTTTATAAAGTCAGTTTTTAAGTCAGGGCTACACTTCATTCTTAAAAATTTTACACACTTTAGACTCTTAAAAAATACTGAGAGTTTAAAATAATTAAATTTTATAAATAAAATTATCAGAAAATTAACTTGAAACCTAATTTCTTCTTCAAGAATGTTCACTGATGAAAATTGAGGGGTTTCATGGGACAAGGGCCAGATTAGGCCATTCTATCCAAAATGAAAATTGCACAGTGCGAAAAAATACTAAGAGAAGTTGAAGAGTTACAGAAACTGTGGTTAGTATTTAAAATTCTCCTAGCTAAGAACCAAATACCAATGTTTAATCGGCTTTTCATGTTACTAATTTGCTGAATTGCAGGAAGTTTTTATGTTTATGTATAAATTTATGAAATACAAATCTATAAACATGGTTAATGACTTATAACTGGGTGTAGTATGCTCAATCATTATAAAGAGCGGGTTAATTTTCTATTAACTTCAACTTTTCAACAATACAATACTTCTGTATACACTGAAGTATAGTTTTTCAATATTTTTTTATAATTTCTCTTGTCCCTATTGTTCATTTAGAATTTTATCATCTATAGTTATGTAATAAAAGATATGTTAGCCATTCTAATTGAGTAAAGAGCTTTAAAAAGGGGTTTAAGAATTTTTTTAGTATTAACTGAGATAAGAAAACTCAAATACGCATTGCCCAATGCCAAACATGCCCATACAATTTATCCCAGAAATTTTTTTAGGGGTAATGCAATCCAATATGGCGCCTGTATTTAAAATTCTAGTAATTAATTTAACTCCAGATAATTTATCTACACATCAATACCGTCTACAAATGGTACCTAGTTATGGAATTGCGTGGTTATAAGTCATTCCCCACTGACTTTAGTGTCATCTATCCTCAGTATAAAATGGGCAAATTTGATGATTTTCCGATTGATGACCAGGCTAAAAACTGGGTAATTTCACATAGCTAGGAATGAAAAACGGTCAAATATGAATATTTAGATGTGTTAAAGCCCTATTATTTGAAAAAATAATATTTTAAGGCATTTTTAAAAATTTTCGAAAAAATGAGAAAAATGTCAAAATTTCCCAACTTTAGGCCGTTTGAGGCACGTGTTTATATTTTCTGATCGATTTAAGATTTTGCACACTTTCTTAGGATACCAAAAGGAAAAAAATTAGGGGGTGTCCCAAAAGTTTCCCCGAGTTTCTATTT
This sequence comes from Tetragnatha versicolor, assembly GCA_024610705.1. NCBI lineage: Eukaryota > Metazoa > Arthropoda > Arachnida > Araneae > Tetragnathidae > Tetragnatha > Tetragnatha versicolor. The sequence goes on from JANDEH010000064.1 coordinate 267,316, forward strand.
TTAAGGGACACCCTAATAACGGTTTGTGTTTCCCTCTCGATGATATTTTCAAACGTGTGCGTCTGAGCTTAAGTCGAGCCCTGTGAGGGGCCCAAGGGGGGTTTTATTGCCTCTATTTTCGGTCGAATGTTCGAATTTATCGGCTGCCAGATGCAATATTCTGCAGCTGACAGACGGGAGTGTAGGATTTTTGATGAAATAAAACGCCCGTATCGAATTGCTTTGTATAAGCCCACTTTTTCTCTCTGAGAATTGTTCCCTTAGACCTCGGGTGCATGCCTTCGATATTGAAAGCTCAATCCGGAAGGAAAATATTGCACACGAAATCTGAATGGACTTCTTGGAAATTATGGTATTGGTAGGCCCTATATAAGAAATATGTCAACTGTTTAGTTTGACATTTTAAAAGGAGGCCACTCTGGACTATGTATGAACACGTGTTGGAAGTAAACAAAAAGTAGTTAATGAATTTAAAAAAAATTCATGGATGTATTTACAATATATTATGTAATGTAAAGTTGAAATTTGGAGCTTAAATAATATTTTTTTGAACTTTTTACTGACTCTAAATATAAGTAGATTTTCAAGTTTTTTGAAGAGCATAAGAAAAAACTGGATTTCTTTGCTTTTTTATGATTGCACACCTCTACTTTCGAACGTTTTCCTATCAAAAGTAGTGTGTGCATGTTTTCTTGTTTCTTTCTTTCGATGTTTTTACAGGTTTTTTTTAAATCCTGTTTAGCTTTTTTTGTCTGTAAATATTTGTATAGCCTATATGCTCAGTAGGATTTCTAACAACTTGAACTCTTATTGTAAACTATTGCTTAAACGTTTTGGTTTATTCTTGCACACCACACGTCTTACAGGTTGCGAAATTCAAAATTTTTATTATTGAATTTTCATGTAATTTCCTCAATAGTATTCATTCAGGAATATCTTCCTTTAGAGTGTATCGCCCCCCACTTCATCTTACTGCAATTCCCCCTTGTAATTGCACGTTTCACACAAACCCCAGTCTGTTTCCAGTCTATGGTTGAAAGCGATCCAAAAAGCTTTCACACCATCCACCAATTTTTTCGTCAAGCACGCTCTCGCCTACAACAACTCAACTTCACTCATTCCCTAAAAAGCTTCCCCCCTACGACAAGATAAACGTCGGTTCATTGTCAAAACAACCATCAAAAGCCCGCGCGAATCCGTGTAGCATTATTATAAAAGCGCAGTAAGTGCGCCCACGGCTCTATTAGGCTTAATCGCAGCTACGAGACTAATTTCCCGCCATTAAATTTTTAACGTAGTCGGATAAAAAGGGGGATTTCCATTAACGCGGCGATTGTTTGTCGGCGTCGCGGAGCGGAAATGGATGCGCGTTGTGCTTTGTTATTAAAACGCGGAAATCGGTTTCGCCGCTCCTGTGATTGAAATTATTGTTTTATTTCGTTTTCTCCCCCACCCCCTTTTATAATTATAATTGGTGTGGGGGGAGGAGGTGTGTTCGATTATAATTATCCCTGTTTGGTGTTTCGTGAAAGGTAAAAAGCGGTGATCGGTCGCCGTGCTGGGTTTTCGTTTCGTGATGGATATTTGTAATTATTGCCGGGATTGTTGTTCTGTTCGGAAATGATTGTTCTATTTCTGGACACGCGCTTTTAAATGTGAAGGAGGATCAGATTTCATTTGATTTATCGATGCATTGTAATTGATCATAAAGGTAGATGTGATCTTTTTGTGCGATTATGTAAAAATTTTTCGTGCTTTCCTTTTACAGCTTAAATTCATCCGTGGAAATATTGCTTTTGCAGTTGATGAGAATCATAATATAACGTGTGTTTGTGTGATATGCTATGTGTTTGTTAAACTGAAAAATAATCCATTGTTTTTGGTGTCATTTTCCCAGGTTACTTTAGGTTGTGAACCACTAAATCCCCCATAAAAATCCAATAATGATAATAATAATAAAACCTTATAAAATTAATCTTATCTTATAATGTTATCTTATAATCTTAATTAAAACCGCCAAATCTGTAGCTGCGTTGGCGTTAATACGTAAGAATCAAAATATGTTTAGAAAATTCGCTATAGGGTGGGTTGGGGTAAAATGGGTCATTTAAAGGTACCTTCACATTCTAAGTTTTATTTCCTTAAAACTATTACTTTTTACGGCCGTATTCACCATAAACTTAACCTGACTTTAAAAACTGAGGTTTGGGAACTGGAAGTTAGGTTGACTGAAAAACAAATTTCCATATCCCTTTCACCAATATTTTTTCCACTCCGGTTACTTAACTCTAAGTTATTTGACCACAAATTGCTGATTGATCCTCATTGGTCGAAACTAACACCACGTGACCTCAACCGTGAGAGCGGTCCCTCCGATCCAAAGAGCTCCGAACCTCCGATCTGGTAGTTGGGCCGCCTTATTGCATCTTAGCAGAAATAAACAACCTGATAATTATGGGCAGTTTTAAAAATTCCGAAATATATCCTGACTATTTTAACAATAAAGAATACCAGTTTAAATAAAATATAATCTCCGTTAAAAAAAATCACAATGCCAATTACTTCAACCAGCAGTCGTGCTGCCATCTATAAGCGGTAGGCTAAATGAATTGACTTTTGGTTATTGAAACTCTTGACTTTCTTACGATATTAATATAAACTCTATATCTTGTAAAAATTCCTTTTTACAATGAAAGAAAAATTATCATATCATAACAAGTACCAAATGACGTATATTTTTTATGAATAGAATATTCGTCCCTTTCCATAATAATAGATTCAAGATGGCGGATGTCTTTAACTGAAGTATAACCTAGCCTTGAGCACGGTTAGGTTTTTTAACTTGAACCTGAGTTCAGTGGATGAAACTGTGGTTACTTTTCGATGGTGAAATGGATTTTTAACTTTGATCCGAGAGAAACGGGTTTTTCTCCGGTTTCGCGACTTAACTTTAGGTTAGAGTAGAGTTAATGGTGAATACGGCTGTTAATGATTTCTTTTAATAGGATCTTGACACTACACTCCTTCAGAACATTTTCATCTAATTTTATCAAATATTTTTTAGTTATAAGTTGCTTAGCATCAAAAGTAATGACCTATTTTACCCCAATGTGGTGTAAAATGGGTCTCATTGCAAAAATATGTCAAAAATATATTTACTACTAAATCTCTCTATTCTAAAAAAAAGTTTTTGGTGAACGGTTTCCAGAGAAAGGCTTTTTAATTACTGAACCAAATGACACATATATGGTATCAAAATGTCCGAATTCTTTCCGGATTTCCGAGTAAGCCCTTCGATTTTTCAAAAAAATTCTTAATTTTAAAATATTGCCATTTTTTTAGATTTCGGATAAGGTCGCAGTTACAAAGCAAGAAACTATGAATTTTAAAACAATTGAAAATATATTTCACTGGTTTTTTAACATTCAAATACATTAAATAATCATCTTTCTATTTATCACACTAATTAAAAAAATATATATTGGATTCTTTTTAACAATAGTTATATTTTTGCTGTTCAAACGATTTTAATAATATTTAAAACTAATGTATAATTAATTTATCTTTTATTTTTAAATAATTAATTCATATTTATATATTTATCTTTGTCGTTGTGGCAACCTAATCATTACTATATTTACAATAAAATATAAACTCGCTTTCAGAAATTTTGAACTTTTGCATTTATTTATTACAATAATAATTATTTTTATATCCTTTTGCAAGTTATATTATTTAAGGTAGTAAAAGGTAACTTTTTTTATAATGCCAAAACGCAAAACTAGATATGGCGGGGGAATGTTTTAGAAATAAAGATAAAAATCGAAAGTCAGAACATTCGTGTCATTGCTATGAAACTGACACAATTTCGATGTTTATTTGTTCTCATGAAGCAAAATTCTAAATTTTCGTGATGTTTACGATAATTACTACATTTTTCACAGACAATCAATGAAAATCATTACAAATTTTAAGAAAGTAAAATTTATTCCGGAGATGTTTCAGTGCTTCTGAATGGATCTGTGTGAGAAAAACATTACCTTGGGGAAATGGTAAAAGAAAGTTTACACTGCTTTGTTACTAATTTTCTTGGAATTAAATGGCGATCCGCCAATTCATATTGCCATAAAGGAACTGTTAAAATTTCGCCGCTGAATGAATATTCCCCTTTTTTGAAAGAATACCCCAGAGAAGTAGTTCCCCTGTTTTAAGAATGTTTTATAAAATGAGTAAGTGCTGTGAGCTGTGTTTTGTGAGGATGGCAAAGAGATCCTTAAGTATCAGCGTCAGCAGTTAACGGGGGTTGGCGAGCGATAGCGAGCAGGGGGCGGTAGCTCCCTAGTATACATGAAAATAAGAAAAAAGGTGATCGGCTAAGCCGTTTTTATCTGAAGAAATTTGTTTTAATTTGTATTTTAATGAAATTGTAAACGTCCGAAGTTAATGAACATTGTTCAAATGTAGCAATTAAAATACTTCATTTTGAGAAAAAATAAACTTGTTTGACAGTTCAATGTATATTGGAAGGAAATAAGTTAAAAACATTGTTTTTACTTAATACAGAAGGCCGCCTAACTATGACCCATTTTACCCCAAGTACAAAATATTGTTATAAAAGATAAAATATTTTATATTTTTCTAAGCTGATTGGCTTGAAATGTCTCTCAGACTTTCTTTTATGAAAAACTATCACAAAAGTCTGCTGTAATTTATTACAATATATAGTTATTTCGAAGTTGGTAAACTCTGTTTTTTCGATGACATCATTTGCGGTTCAAATTAAATATTTTTTCAGTCCTCAAATTCATCAATCTTAATTTTTGACAGTCGAAAAAGGTTGCCAACAGATTAAAGAATATAATAAAAAAATTAGTGAAAAAAAAATTCAATTTAAGTTTGATTTATATCGAGTTAATTAAAACTGACCCATTTCACCCCATGACCCACTTTACCCCAACCCACCCTATTGGTTGTAATTTTGCAACTCTGCCTGAATTATTATTGAATTATTTTTCAATGAACGCACAAACACGCGCTTCTCTCGAACAAACACATTCCATCCTTCCCCACCCGCGAATAAAATGAAACGACCCTGGTGGAAGCTTGCAAAGGACGGGCTAGTCCAATCGGTCCGACCAATCAGTAGAGAGGACTCCGCTAGTCACATGACCCCCGAAAATCCAGTTCCCCATTCTATTCTAATCTAAGGTCTTTTCCCGTTCGGTGAGCTCCGTGCGCGTTCCGTCTTGTCTTGAAAACCACGTGTTGTGTGTGAACATCGTTTGCTGTTGTCGGGTCCATCCGAATACTCCATCGCTGCTGCGAAAATTTGCAACACCGTTCCAGTCAGTCAAAGCGACCAGCCATACAATGTGCGAAACAAGAGATGAAAAGAAGTTCACCGTATACGAATGGACGATCGAAAACTTCAGCTACTGGAGTACTGAGTTTCATGGCTTACACCTGCGAACGGAACGTCGATCGAATATGGTACAGTTGGATTTCTTTCGGGAAACTAATCCTTTTCCCAATCGAATGTTGGTGAAAATCAGATATCTTCCTAGAAAAGTGAAAGGCGATGTTTCCTTAATATGTCCGGACGGATCCCTCGTCTGGACGGTGAACGTGGATAAAGACGATGACGTACGTAATGTATTAATCGGTGTCGTGCCGCTTAATTTCAGAGAATTAGTCGCCCTAATAAAGAACAATGAAGCATATCACGGTGATCGACTCGTATTACGTTTTCGCTTCGAGAATGGAGAAGGGAATGTTCTTCATTCCATGCACTCTATGTTTGAGGCTAGTACTATGTCCATGAAAATATCGTTATCGTCGATTTTAAACGGTCAACCAGATCCTCGTGCATTACGCCGAGCTATTACTGCGGAATATCCTTTGAGCGATGGTAGAAAGGAAAAGTTTAAAGTGAGAATAATTGAGAGTCTTTCTTCAAAAATTGAGCTGATATTACGCCCGTATTTTACCCAAGAAGAAATGTGCTTCAAGACCCTCATGTCCGTACTTAACAACGACGGTTCCGTCATCAGAACTGAAGAAAATGAGGAAGAAATGCTTCCGGATGACGAATGGACATTCTCGGATTCTTTAACAAGAAATGAAGTGGTGCTGGAAGGGTTATCCATACTTTTGCAACTGACCGTTCTCCCGAGCAAAACGCTGAAGCACCTTTACGCACTTTCTTCGCCATTCGCCACCGAAGTCACAACGAACAGCGCCTCTTCGAACATGCTTGAAAAACACGCAGTGGATGGCCATCTGAACGAGGACTTCTCCGACATACAACTGCACTGTGAAGAAGTTTCAGTCCCGGTTCACAAGAGCATCCTAGGTGCCCGATCCCCAGTCTTCAAGAACATGCTCTCCAGCGACATGAAAGAGGCCGGCTCCGTGGACATCGTGGATCTCGACGCTCACACCTTGGCCCGCTTCCTGACCTTCTTATGGCGAATTTCCATGCGGTCGGTGAGTGCGGCCAGTGCGACGGTGGCGGTGGATTTTTTCCTGCGAGTCGCCAACTTAGTGAACGCGTTTGCCGCGTCTGCGATTCTACTTGGGCGGCGATTCCGGCGCGATTGGTTTTGGTTTTTGTATGCGGCTGAAGTGGTCGAAAGTATCGCACGCAATTTAATTAACTTTCAAAACCAAATGAGATAGGAGGCCCGTAATAAGAGCTAAACCTGCACAAAGGTATTTAGAGAAATGTCTACTTGATATGAAAAAGGACCACACTATGTATTTTTTTACAAACTAAATTTCCAGTTTCTGTTACACAATAACTATCACTTTTATCTTTAATCTTAATTTTGTACTTTTGTATGCTTGTTATAGCTTCTTAAAAAACGTTAATTATAAATTTAAAATTATACATAAACCGGTGGTTTCTAAAGACGATGTTATAAAAAGTTTACCGGGATGAAAAATGTCATTGCATTTATTAAATGAAAAATCATTGATTAATAAGGGGTGTCTACTTTAAAACTCATATTTTTGCGGGGATTATCCATATTGTATCTTAAAATGGTTCAATAAAATGTAATTTTTCCTCTTTTATGTGTGTAATTTTTCTTTTTCTCCTTATGTTAGCTTTTTTAACAATAAGAAATTTCTGATTATACTCATTTATAATTTTCCACTTTTGCCAGTTCAATATCATTGGTATCTATGGTTTTTATGTCGCAAAGTAGCTTTAACTAATTTTTCTTTAAAAAATGCCTTTTTTCTATTTTTACCAATTAAAGGTATGCAAATCATTTAAAAAGTGGTATGAAGGATTATATTCTATATTTTCTGTTTCATTAGTCATCATTACTGTTGTGATGTCACAATTTTAAAGCATAAAATGCATTGAATGATACTTATGTTTTAAAATTGTGACATCAAAACAGTGAGGACCAGTGGCGGCTCGAAGCTAAAATCATAAGGGGGTGAATTCCAGCTAACTAGTCACCCGGGTGGAAAAAAATAAACTTTATCAAAACCCCAAGTGTTATACATCATTGGAAAGCTTAAAGTCTATAGAATTAGAAACAAACATTGGTTTTTACAAATATTAGCTCTATTTTGTAGAGGAAATCATCAAAAAGCATGTATTGTAAAAGTTTTGTTGCTGCTGAAATTACCGACTTTTTACCTTATTACATCTGTAAATTATGCCATCAAAGTTGTTCCACAGAAGTTTATTATTGATGTTAGATCTCTAAATATAAAATAAATGTGTGTTTACAAGTGATTTAATCAAAAACTGCCTAGCTGGGGGTCTATTTGTCATACCAGGTTGAGCATGTAACGTCTGTTACAAATTTCACTAAAGTTTGTCTCACATTGTGAAAAATGGTTTTTTAAACTTTTATTTCCACTTTCTACTTTAATTTTAAGGTAAAAGAACTAATAACATCAAAATTTGTGAAAAAAAATTATATTACCTGTAAATACAGGTGTAACAGACGTTACATGCTCCTGTCGTAACGGACGTTACAATGTCAATGTAACGTCTGTTAAACATATAACTTGGCATAATAAAAGCTTAATAAGGAACCTACTATTAATAAATTAATTTATTTTAATTTATCAATTATATAATTAATTGAAAGTAATACATTTTAATGAAAAATTAATTATGTCATAAATTTTATATTTTATCTTACTATTTCTCAACCAAGAATTTCCAATCTATATTTGCAAAACAGAGGCATCTAGGGCACCATGTCAACCATCATGGGGAGGGGGCAATCCCCCTTTTAATGGCAAAAACAATATTTAATTAAATTAAAGATTAATTAAACTTTTTCAGCAAATTAGAATTCAAATACTAACTTTCAGTAAAGGCATCCTGAGATCCCAGGTATATAAAGATTTTTTCTCAGCAATTTTATTTTACCCTTTTTTTTCACGAATAAAAACTATAAGATCAGGTATTTAGGATGCTAAAAATTAAAAACCGTTAACTTCATTTTAGTAACCATTTTAACTTGGTCATTATAATGGCACTTTCAATTTTAAATTGGTTGTCGAGTGAATTTTTTAACAATGCACTTAAGATTTAATTTATCATTGTAACTTAATTTCTAGGTACTTAAAGTTTTAATGTGAAAGTAATGATCATTACTTTACCCTTATTTACCCATTACTTTATCATTACCCTTATTTCCAAGCAGCATGACTAATATAATATTATCAGTATTGGTCATTATTAAAATGTACTTAGAAATATCAGTCAATATGGCTTAATTTGTTTTGGCTGGCCAATGCTGTTTCTCAGACAAATTTTACTTAATTTAAAAGGGTAGGTAAAATAATATTATTTTGATTATTTTTAAAATTGTTCTTTTTTTATTTGAAAAGCCACTCATTGCATGATATTTACAGGTATTGGCTAATACAAAAATTGGCATTGGTAAATTAATAAATTATTTTAAATTTAATAAGTTCATTCATTCATTCATTCATAAAGTCATCTTGAGGGCTTTTAACCTTCTTTTTTAGTAATTTAAAGTGCTACCCAATGCTTAATATTTATCGGTATTTGCCATATTGGCCGATATCGTAGATTTTAACAGGTTTTATCATTCAAAATAATTTTTGTATGTTTTTAACCCTTTTTTTACTAAATTTAAAGCTCTTGACTATGTATGATATTTTTTATATTTGCAATATTGGCCGATATCGCAACATTGTCTAATTAATAAACTGCATGAAATTTAATTTTAACAGGTTTATTCATTCAAAATAATATTACTTTGTTTGTCTTAACCTTGTTTTTTTTACTAATTTAAGCTCTGGAAGTGTATGATATTTATCGGGATTTGCGATATTGGCCGATATCGCAGCGTTTTTCAATTAATAAACTACACCGAACTTAATTTTAACAGGTTTATTCATTCTAAATAATATTACTTTGTATGTCTTTAATAGTGATGGGCAAAATCGATAATTTTAGGTATCGAATACTTTGGTATCGAATACTTATAGGTATCGAATACTTTGGTATCGAATACTTATAGGTATCGAGTACTTTTAGGTATCGAGTACTTTTTTTCAATGTCGGGAAATGAACCTGAAGGGACAATTTTTTTAGGGCCTATCCATAATCAGACTAATATTCAAAAAACTGAAAGCGATCCATCAAAAAGCCCCGTAGCTACGGGCCTGGAGGTGGATAGAGGCGAAGGATTTGGCGGGGGGAAAACCTAGCCGCGTCAAATTTCTCTCGCGGATGATAACGACTTGGGTTTGAGCGTTGCAAAATGAAAACGGAAACAGGCTGCGTTTGATCTACAGTAGGTATTATAAAGATTACTTCATTGAAAAATTTAAAACGAAATATGTCAATAAAGTATCGATACTTTTGTGGGTATCGAATACACTCGATACCTATAGGTATCGAGTACTTAAGTATTTGGTATCGATACCTGCCCATCACTAGTCTTTAACCTTGTTTTTTACTTATTTAAAGCTCAGGACAATTTATGATATTTATTGGTATTTTCGATATTGGCTGATATTTCAGCATTGTTTAATTAATAAACTACATCAAATTTAATTTTAACAGGATTATTCATTCAAAATAACGTTATTTTGAATGTTTTTAACGTTGTTTTTTAGTAATTTAAAGTGCTAGACATGTACGAGATTTATCGGTATTAACGATATTGGCCGATATTGTAACAACCCCCAATTGATAATCTTGGAGTACATAAGTGGTTCTTATTAAGTTATGATCCTCCTCTCCAACTTTAACTTAAATATTCAAGGCCTAAATGGTATGCATTTCGTACGACGTAACGTCTGTTACACCATGTAACGTCCGTTACGAAAGTTTAGAATTTTTTAAAAAATACAAAAAAATGACTGAATTTTTTAGTCAATGCTGTGATATATTGCGTACATGTCTAGTAATGTTATTTAAATTTTTTTTAAACTAAAATGCCTTATAGATTCACAGACTTTTTAAACTGATGACACTAAAGTGTAAAAGGGCTTCCATTCATGTAACATCCGTTACAAAAAACAATAATTTCCCCCCCCACTTCACAACCCCGGAAATAAATTTTCAAACATGTATATCTTTTATTCAGAACTAGTTTTACTAGGAAAAAATATATAATCATTATTATGAGACGTTTTTATGCCCTTAAAAATTGTTTAAACATCGAATTTTCGTACGAGTGTAACATCCGTTACGTTGGAATTCACCAGGGGACATCCATAAATTACATGAGGTCAAAAAGGGGGGGAGGGGTTCGGAAAAATCTCACCAAGGGGGTTGATTAAAATCTCACGTCAACTTTTTTAACTTAAATATAACTTAATTAGGTGCTATGAAGCACAAAATGCAAACGAATAGGATAGAAAATAATTTAAAAAGTTGTAGGCAAATCTCACGTGGGGGGGAGGGGGGGTCAAGAAAAATCTCACTAAATCTCATAAAGGGGGGAGGGGGGGTCCAGATTTTGGAAAAAACACCTCACGTAATTTATGGATGTCCCCTAAGGAGTGCTGCTCTTGCGGTACCAAGTTGGCAACAAATTTTAAGCGTTAAAATGCCAAATAAATCACAAAAAAAAACTTAAATGTGTTCAAAGATCCCGTAATCATATTTGATGAGTTTAATAAATTTGATTCTGTCTTTAAATTTTAAAAATTGAGTAAAATAATACTAACAAGAAAATAAAAAGATCAATCGAGCAAACTCATAACTTTACTTAATTCGTATTTTTACCCTAAAATCTCACTATATTAATTTAAAATTGAAATAAAACAAATAAATAGCATTCAACATATCTCTGTTGAAAAGAAAAAAAATATTTTTTAAAAAACGCTTTTATTGAAGTGTTCTAAAAGGTCAAAAATAGTTAATTCGGTTTGACAAATAATTTATTGGGAAGTAGAAAATAACTTTTTGGTAAGTAAATAATAACTGATTTTCTAATCACTAAAAATAAAAGCGTGGGCGCTAGTAATTTATATATTTTTTTAATTTAAAACTTTTTATTTATTTTTTAAAATTTGTACAAACTCACCTGAAGGTGTGGACCCGTATATGTAAATTCAAGTTCAGTAACACTAACATCTATGCCGAACGAGGGTTCGAACCCCAGACGTACGGCTTTGCAGTCAGATGCTCTAACCACTAGGCCATTACGTCGGCATTTATGTATAATTTTACAAAGAACATACAATAAACAAGTTAGAATAAGTAGTGAATAAAGAATTACTAGCGCCCACGCTTTTATTTTTAGTGATTAGAAATTCAGTTATTATTTACTTACCAAAAAGTTATTTTCTACTTCCCAATAAATTATTTGTCACACCGAATTAATTATTTCTAACCTTTTAGAACACTTCAATAAAAGCGTTTTTTAAAAAATATTTTTTTTACTTTTTCTACTTTTTAGTCATGGTATTTTTTTTAACAAAAACTCACAAGAAAAAATGTATTTATTTCAACCATATTTAATCTGATGTTAGGATGGAATTTTAGTTTTCTACAATATGATGGTGAAATATAACACGCATCCGCTCACTCGCCGATAAAATCCATCCATATCAAAAAGATTCTCAAGAAAAAGAAAAAGCATCCCATTCAGTCTTTTCAGTAGTCCATAAATTATAAAAGTAGCATATTTTTCTTCTCTCGCGATTCCTCGGGATGGGACAAGAATTTTCGGCGATTTCTCGCTCTTCTGGCGATTTCTTTCTCGCGGTTATTATCTTAAATCGCTAATTGTTAATTGGAATGGGAAAGTTTCCAAGACTTGATACAATGTGTTAAACGGTATTTTTTATTTATTTTTGAACATTATACCATCTTTCAGCTAGAGTATTATGAAAAAGAAAAGGTCCCGTTTTACTATGAAGATTCCTATAAATGATGAAAGACTTACTATGGTTGTTTATTTTCCGCCCAAATAAGTAGCTTTTTGAAAATGTCGAGTACGAGTCAAAATACTGTTTTTTATAGTATATAACAATGTTATGGTACCTTTTTATGGTGGGCATAAAAAGTAATATCGGAATACCTTGTTTTATTACTCTTATGAAGATTCCTGTAAAGTAGATTAGACACTTTTCCCCTAAAAATCTGAGATGTTTTCGGATTGTTGTACCCTCACCATTTTAATTCTAACTACACTAAAACATTCTATCAAATTTAGAATCAGTATGATCTTCTTATTTTTATCTGATTCTTATTCTAGTGTAATAAAAAATTAAATATCTTTGTTCAATGCATTTGCTAGTTTATAAATTCTTAAGTTTGATGTTAAAACATATGTGATATATATGTTACGGGCAAAGTGATTAATTGGGCATTATTAACAATGCCCAGAGTGGAGGCGGGCAAAGTGATAAATTTCATTCATAAATGCCATTGAATTTATCACATTGCCCTCCTCCACTTCGGGCATTATTAATAAACTATCACATTGCCCGTAACATATTATACTAAGATGCCAAAATGCTAAATATTCCATCAAAGTGTTTACAGTACGATACGTTCGTTCATAAATGCAGTCCATATTGTATTAATTAGCAAATAATTTGTATTTCTTCTCCTTGTTCAATGAAAGTAAAACTGTTCTAGATGTAGAAATAGGTATTTTTTTAAGCAAGTGTTTAGTTGATTTACATTTAATGCTCATTTTTTATGCTGACATTTGCCGAAAAACCCTTTTCATTCGTCTGAGTTCAGTACGTTGAAATAACCAGGCTTTCATCCTTACTTTGTATTCAGCGTTCAATTTTTATCACAGATTTCGAAACACCTTCAATTTTTATGTCCGGTAAATCCGGCTTTTATGACCAGCGTAAAAACCAAATGCCCCAAGTAATTTTATTCGTAACCATTGAAAGTGAAAACGGCTGATTGTTAAAATGGCGGGACATTGAAACGCATAAATTTTAATCCAGCCCTTTACATTGTAATGAAATAACTTTGCATGCAAATTGAAGTTACTGCTGCAATTTCATTGAAAGCTATTCACCAATTATTCCTAGCACCTAGGAGAGGCGCATTCTGTAGCCTATGGTTACTACTAGTTAAATTAAAATTCCTTCTATAGTTTGGAAGATCATTTTGTGTTACGGATTCCAAATAATTTTTCATTCCTTCAAAACATGAATTCAGTGTTGCATTCAAAATTAATGCCTGATCGTAGGAAATGAGCTTCTGTACTTCGAAATGCACAAAAGGATTTTGTCATTTTATCTTCTACAATCTTTGTTTATCTCTAAATAACAATTATTTATTTATCTGTTTTTTTATTGTAGCTGTTTTAATTGGAAATTACTGAAAAGTTATAAATGGGGGAAAAGTACAATTGTCGTTCCCATGACTAAATTATTTCAATTATATCCTTTGGCCAATCACTTCAGAAATCACACTATTGCATTGGAAATCAGAGGAGTGAATAGTGAAACGACACTTGTCATTTTGTATGTTTCATCCAAGCCGAATAATAGCTTCTCTATGCTCTCCGGAACCCATTTGTTCTTCATCATCTCTTTGATCCTAAGTATCCATCTGCTCTTCAGCTTCCTTTTTTGCATCGTTTCCCTTTAAGCACCATTTTTATAAGTGCGATAAGTTACACTCGTACAGTTGCGGATCCTAGGGTTAGTCAGCCCAGAAGGGTAAAAACATGCAAGATGGAATAACTTCTAAAAGTTCACAGTCACTTTATAGAAGTGATTAAATCATACTTTAAATGTTAAAAACGCGTTCAAATATTATTCTGGCTGTGAATTTTCAAATTAAAGAACTTTTAAATATTTTTTCACCTGGATTTATGTTACACCACCTTGTGTCTAAGAGGTTCTCATCACTACCACAGAGTACTAGAACAGAGATTCCGTGGCCATAGGCGCTAATGGAAATCGAAAAGCTGGATGGATGTGGGGCTTTTTTGGCGCTGAGATTGCATTTACGTCACGGGAGGCGGGGAAAAAGCCTGATTGGACGAAAAAACCTTTTTTTTTTTCTCCTTCCAAAATAGCATATACGTCACAGCCAATCACATTTTTGGTCACCAAAATATCTCTCTCAATCAGCGTTAGAAATTGGGAAAAAAATCCACTGGTCCTGCGGACCAGTGATTTACCAATCTTACTGGTCCGCAACAAAAACTACTGGTCCGACAAATTAAAAAGGACCAGTTTGAATATTATTATAAGGTAACTATTGCCCTGATGTGAGTACCAAATAGTAATGTTAAAAATTAATACATATTCAATAATAAGTTACCAGCCGTAAATATAAAATTCTTATAAAATAAGTAATAAAATAAATTTATGAGAAATAAGCAATAGTACTAAATAAAAAAAATATCTTAAAAATATCTTATTTATTACATACTTTTCTTGATTAAATAATATTTCACTAACTGACAAAATCCATTCAAAATCAACTGAAAAATTCAAATATAAGAATTTTTCTTGAATAAATGATATATAGTTCACACAAATTAATTCATAACTTCGAATTAGTTTTACATTGTTACCTGACAAACTGGTTGTAATGTGGTTTATTTAATGAAATTAATTTTTCCTTTCTCCCGATTCCAACCAAAGAGAAATTACAGGCTAGAAGTGGAGGGTGGGATATTTTTTCACCACTGGTCCAGCGGACCAGTGATTTTCTGATTCCACTGGTCCGAGCCGTTTTTTAGTAGTCCCGGACCAGCAATCCAGTACAATTTCGAACGCTGCTCTCAATCATTTATAGTTCCTCGTGGCGCCCTCACATCCACCCAGAATTTAAAAATATCGTTTTGGACCCTCTGTTAGGATTTTTCTCTGTGATCACTACGTAACCTCACTCGTTTCCACTTGAAATTTCTCAACGTATAAGTCCATTACCATTTTAAACTGCTCAAACCTAGCGGATCAAATCACCAAATGATGAATTTAGATCAAACACCTCAACCTCGGTAAAAAAAAACACGAGGGAGATGGGGGTCTCGATTGCGGCCTATCTGTCACCCAATGCGGCCAGAGATTTCTCTCCTCATCCATCCCTGCCACCTGTCAGCGGCAGTCGTCGTTTTTGCAGCCGATGTGGGGGTGGTGACACCCCGTGAGTCAATACGCCCGCTAATGGACATTTGTCTTCCTGCAAAAACGACTCTTTGATACTACTGACTCGATTGTTGCCGCCGTTGATGGAACGGAAGGAAGTAGAACTAGTTTTTTTTCCTATCGGAACCGTTTTCGATGTGCTTTTTGGAAAGATGGGGTTTATTTGATTTGTTGTTGGTTTTGGGAGGTTGTACCCAGGTCAAAATTTATGCTGGAATTTCTTTGCTAGACAAGCATAGCATGCTATGTTTAAACTAGGGAAAATAGCATAAACTAGCATAAATGTTTGCTAGTTCCACCATAATTACCTAGCATGCCATGTCATGTATTGGAACATTTTTTATGCTACCTAGCATAAAAAAACTAGCATGTGTTGCTAGGAAACGATCGTTTTTTCTAGCTTGTGTTGCTAGGTAATATGCGGTATTCTAGCATATGTTGCTGGATAATGACCGCAATTCTAGCATGTGTTGCTATAAAATGACCACTATTCTAGCATGTGTTGCTAGGAAATAAACACTATTCCAGCATGTGTTGCTCGAAAATAATCGATTACATAGCATGCATTGCTATGTAATGTTTGCTAGTTCCAGCATAATCACTAGCATGCCATGTCATGTATTGGAACATTTTTTTATGCTACCTAGCATAAAAAACTAGCATGTGCTGCTATGAAAAGCTTGCAATTCTAGCATGCAAAAACTAGCTTGTGCTGCTAGGAATAGCTTGCTATTCTAGCATACAAAATCTAGCTAGTGTTGCTAGAAAAAATTTGCTATTCGGTTTCTTATAGCCTATCACATTACTTTTCTAAATTAAGTTGTACATAATTTATTTCATAAGAGCAATTTTACCTGTATATGTTCTTATTTTTTTTACTATTTTAGCATTTTTATGCAGTTAATTGTATATAATTTAAAACATTTATAATAAATTTATTTTCTTTGGAAACAAAAAAAAAAGAATAGAGCTTAACATTTTAAAATATTTATTTTAGAGCTTCAAAATTTTTACAAATATCAAGTACAATGTGTTTCTTTCTCAAGCAGGTTCTTTTTATGTTCATCCGATATCTTTTCTTTTGATCTGAAATAGAAATAGAACATGAAGCAACAAAAAAATGACTACCAATGATAAATTAAAATGTAGTTGGAGTAACCAACCATAAAAATTAAACTTAAAACATTTTCTCCTCATATTAGTCCACTGAAAATAGAGTTGAACCTCGGACAAATTGCAATAAAAGGTTTCTCAACGGTTTTCACTTAGGAATGACCTCAATAATAACATACTAAAAATCGGCCAAAATCGGCTGGGGGGAAGTTTAATTTTTTTTAAATTTTTAAAAAATGGCCGAAAAAATATTTCAAAAAATCAAATTATAAAAATAGAGACTTATGATACATGTTTATAGGCTATTTTTCAGTGTTGAATACGAATATACCATTTAAATTTTAAAAAATTTAAAATTTCAATTTTTAAAAATTAATTCAAAATTTGGAAAGTCGAAAAAATTAAAAATCGCTCAAAACCACAAAATAATTGCAAAAGAAATAATTTAAACGGTTTTCAATTAGAAACGACTTAAATAATAACATACTAAAAATGGAAGAAAATCGGACAGTAAAAAGTTTAATTTTTTTCAAATTTTCAATTTTTTCGGCCTCAAAAATCGACCTTTTTAAAAATTCTTGTTAAAAACGTTTGAGGCATTTACCAAGGTCATTTTTCCATGGATGTTGTAGGTATATACCTCTATAACATAAAAAAACCACAATTGGTGATTAAATCATTAGTTAATTAATTAATTTATAATAATTAACGTTGAAAATACAGGTAAAATCTTTCAATCAAGTAATAAGGAAAATATTTAGACAATATTTGGTAATAAATCATTTTAAAAATAATTAAATTGAAAAAGGACAAAATATCTTTCAAAAAATTAAAATTTTAAATTAATTTAAAAAATTTAAATTTTTTAAAATTTTTAAATTTTATAGTATATGCATGTGATGCATATCTCTAGGCTATATTTTAGTGCTGTTTACGAATATCACGCCAACTTTTCAATAAAATTTAAATTAACTGTGGAAAAATTGAAGCATTTTTCTCAATAATTTTGTTTTTTATGCTTCAATTTTTCCACAGTTAATTTAAAAAAACTTCCCCCCGGCCGATTTTTAGTATGTTATTATTGAGGTCATTCCTAAGTGAAAACCGTTGAGAAACCTTTTATTGCAATTTGTCCGAGGTTCGGCCCTTTTTTTCGCTATTTTCAGTGGACTATATACTTCCAATTGCAAATTTTCTTTTTAAGAAGAGAAAAATAAGATGACTAATGTAAACTCCATGGGGGTCTCAAAGAAAATGCAGAATATATTTTTATACAGCCCAAGTAGTTTTTATTGTATTAAAATTTCCACAACTTTATTTTTTATTTCTTTATTAGGGGACATCCATAAATTACGTGAGGTCAAAAAGGGGGGAGGGGTTTGGAAAAATCTCACCAAGGGGGGAGGGGGGGTCGATTAAAATCTCACGTCAACTTTTTAAGTTAGAAATTATACAATTTTCTTTTTTTTAAGTATGAGAAAGGAATACACACAGATAAGATACTGCAAATTATTTTTTAAAAAGTTGTAGGTAAATCTCACTTGGGGGAGGGGGGTCCAGCAAACTCTCATTAAATCTCACCAAGGGGGGAGGGGGTGTCCAGATTTTGGAAAAAACACCTCACGTAATTTATGGATGTCCCCTTAAAACACAAGTAATTCAATGACTTTAAAAACCACTTAGATATTTAAAATTGGTGATTAAGAGCACCAATTTTAACTATTTAAAATTGGTGACTTATAACATTCCTTTTGAGAGCAAAGGGTTCATCCACAAATTTAAGTTGAATTGTGAAGTTGAATTGGTTAAGTTGAATTTGTGAAGACCCCATAAAATTTAAACATGCATCTCAGTGAGTTTTAAGATGGAATTTTTTCTATTTGAAAATCAAGCGGGGGAGAATGAGGGCCAGATAAATTATTATCTGCATTTTCTTAAGGAGTTTAAATTAGCATCATCTAATTTTTCACCTCACAAAATGAAAATTTGTACTTGGAAGTATGTGTCTAAGTGAAATATTTAAGAAAATAACCTGTTTTACTCTATTTAAAAACACCCTGTATACCCCCTAATACTGTGCTATATTTACATTGGAATTTTCATTCTTTTAGATTTGGGTGGAGTTCATTATGAGGAGGGTTAAATTTACAAAAACCATTCCTTGAGAAACCCATAAACACCTTAGAGGAGAGCGGGGATGAATGGGACAAGTTTCACATTTTTGTTAATATTGAAAAAAAATTACATTTTTCAATCCTGCAACAAGTTTAAAACCAATAATTGAACTCTTAAATCAAAATTGAACAATTGAACTATCTTACATTATAAATGCATGTATTCAATCATTTAGCCATCGTTTAAACTCAAAGTTTTTATGAATGCATGTATTTTGTCCCATTCATCCCTGTGCTGGGGATGAATGGGACAGCTTAAAAAAGATCAGAAATTTACAAAATAACAAATGTAATATTGCACTAGGAAGGAACTTTTCATAAAAATTGATCATAAAAACCTAACTTGTTTGAATAATGGTTTAATCATAACATACGAGATGAAAGTTGGAAGTAATTGCTCATTAAGACTTCTCATATTCACACATTAGTTTGGAACATAAAATGCAATTTTAAACATAGATTTTTGCACCCTATTTTAGTTACTTATTCAGAAATTACTTAAATGAGTTGAATATAGCAAGCTATTGAGGAAAACAGGAAATAAAGTGATGATGGAACTGTCCCAATAAAGCACCAAATATTTAAATATATGCATTATAAAACCTCCAGATATTTGAATCCATTATAAAAACCCCAGTTGGTTTTTATTTATAAATAAATAAAAATCTTATCAAAAATGTACAAATAAACACTTTTTTCCATGCTATAAAAACCAGTGGGTTTTTTATGCAGCAATAAAAACCTGGGTTATATATAATTTTAACTTTTTAAAATTAATTTTAAATAATAAATTAGTTAAGTAACTTTGTTTATAGATGAACTGATAAACAATTAATTCAATAGATTCATAACAGAAAAAAAAGTTATATTTATGGGGGTAGGAAGTGTTTATAAAAACCGGTTTAAACCAAAAAATAAGTTTTTTTAAACCTGTTTTTTCTGACTCTGCTAATTATTAATATTAGCCACATTAAAAAACCCAGAAACACCCTTTAGTTTACAAACAATTAGGACAAATATTACTTACTTTTCACTTAATCAATCATCTGTCCTTTAAATTGATAACCGTTATCTTTATCCTCGTATCCATCTGGGGTTGGCATCGCCTACATCAGCAATCCTGGTGCAGTGGAGGTGGGTCTGCAGGTAAAAGACAAAAGTTAATTGAATTCAATGATTTGATTAGAAATCTTATCATTTAGACAGGGATACTGTATTGAAAAAAATTTATTTCTAGGTAGATTAAAAATTATAAATAAGGGTTTTGTAAATCCTTCCAGGGAGGAATCATAAATTACAGGGCCATCACCAGGAATATTTAAATGTGTTGCCCTGTAAGATTTAAAGGTGTATTTTTTCAAAATACAGCATTGGTTCAAGTATAAAAATTTAGACATTTTGAAAAATATGTAGTCCTTGCATAACAAAAAAAACCTTCACTGTGACAATTAAATTCCAAATTAAATTATGACATAAATTTCCTAAAACAATTCCTGGAGAAACACAGAAACAACCTATATTTTCAAACACCCAAGACAAATGTTACATACTTTAAACTTTATTCAACATCTGTACTTCTTCAAAGTGCTTCCTCCAGTTAAAATTCAATTCCATCGTATTTAGGCTCCTAACGCAGCTGAGGTGGACCTGCAGGTTGAAGACAAAATTCAATGGTTATGAATCTGATCAGACTCGGGTATTGAATTGTAAAAAAAATCATCCACATTGGTAGTAAAATGAGTTTTTAAATTCTTACGGGGGGAATAGTCAAATTCCTGGAATATCCCTCTCATTATCTCTTACTGGCGACTCGTGATGTGAAACAGTTTAAATGGCGAAAAAAGCTTGTTCCAATTTAGTTAAGATAGCAGTAGCATACTTAAATTAATAAAAATAAATGTAATTGAAAATAAGAATTAAAAAGTAGGTAACAATCAAAATCTCACAATTAAAGGTCAATTATTATATTTCATAACAGTAATGGTTAAGAAAAATTTGGTACTCTTCCAGAATCCCCTCGCAAATCTCGCCAAGCAGATTTTTTGGCGACAGCTCACACATGACCTTCCGAAACAGATATTCCGTCTGTCGCTGGTTGCATCATTATTGGCGGCTTTATTCGCCGAGATTCTGGAAGAGTACCAAAAATTTTTTCATGGTCACTCATTTAATGAAAGCATTTTATTTTGCCAACCAAACCAATAAATTTTGAAAATTATTATTGAAGTCCAGAGAAAAAATTGGTGCTAAATTACTTTTAAACTCATTTTCAGACACACATTTTTACATATATTGTAATTTAAGTAAATGCACTATCGCATTATCTTATAATCTGGATTTCGAAAATTATTTAAACCCTACGTACCAGGGTTGGGTTTTTCCCGTCCATAACTAGTTTTTCCCATACCACTGGGAAAAACTGGTAAATACCGGGAAAAAGTGGGAAAAACTTCCAATTGACAAAATAATGGAAGTATTAGGTTATGGCCTTTTTAAACACATTATTAAACTTTTAGTTAAAAATGACTTTTTTGGGAGGGGGTTAAAATTATTAGGTGGGAAAAATATAAGTGAGCAATAGAATTATGACATTTAACATAAAATATGCATATCTTCTTTGATTGCTCTACAGCCCTTGATGGGCCTTGGCCTGCTGTACTACCTTATTCCAGGCAACTCTATTACACGCCTTTTTTCCAGTTGGTTATTTTCATTGTTAATATGTATATTATATGCATATATTTTTTAATATTAATAAATTTCTGAAATAAAAATAGAGAATATTTTTAAAAAAATTTACTTATAATATATGTGTCTTTAAGAGAAGCATTATATATTATAGTTTTTTAAATGTAAATAAAAACGTAATTTAAATAAAATAAAACGTAAATGTAAATCTTGATTGCAACGATAACTTTTTTGAAGTAACAAAGTATGAAATCCGATGAAAAGGGCATAACCATCAAAATATGACATTCCTCAGACACATAAAACCCATATTCATAACATAGGATAAAGATTATTTAAGGTCATTTTTCTAAAAAAAGGCTATAAAAACTTTTAAAACAGTCATTTTGAACAGAATAAATTCAATAAATAATCAGTTTTTCCCACTTTTTCCCATGTGGGAAAAACCTAGTTTTTCCCAGGACGGTAAATACCGGTTTTTACCATGGTATTTACCGGGGGTGGGAAAAACCTTGCCAACCCTGCTACGTACGTAAAATTACTTAACAACACCCTCGAGCTATAACACAAAGTTCAATGTGGATGACAATGCTTTTATTTTGACCCCCAGGAGGGCTAAAATGGTTTTTACCTATCTGAGCCAGGCGCAGTAAAAAATTGTCCTCTTCTAATTTCGCTTTTAAGGGCTTGGCTCCAGCACCGTGTTGAACTGCAAAAACAATATTTCACATATTAATGTTACATAAGGCATACATATATATTGTCGCTGTGAAATCATACCGGCATTTATCTGCAAAAATTGAGTTTTTGAGTTGTTAGTGTCAAAAATTTATTTTTTTTCTCTTATATTTTTATGTCAAACTGGCATGTCATTTAGTTGAATAAAACTCCATCAGATCGTGTTGAACAGATGTGCATGTAATCGGGAATAGCTATTTTGTTTATCAGACGCTACAGATCTATGATCTACTGTGCAATACACCAGTCGCTTCATAACCTTCAAGGTGGAAAGATGTCCATCATCCAAGTAAAACTGAATTATCTCACAATAGCTCAATAGCATATTTTTATTATTATCTGAAGTATCACATGCGAAAACTTGAAAGCGCTCTAGCATAATATGCATTTTGCAGATATGCCGATTTGATTTCACAGCAACGATAAATATATGTTACGGGCAATGTGATAAATCAGGCATTATTAATGATGCCTGATTACAAGAGGTGTTTGTTCCCCCGACGTGAGATTTACCTACAACCTTTAAAAATATTTTCTATCTAATTCGTTTGAATTTTGTGCTTCACAGCACCTAAAACTTTTTCATTTTTAATGATGTGGGGGAAAAGGACATTATTTCGCCTAAAAATCACCACAGTATCTTATCTGTTGGTATTATTCCTTTCTCATACTTAAAAATATCGTTTAATTTCTAACTTAAATAGTTGACGTGAGATATTAATCGACCCCCCTCCCCCCTTGGGGAGATTTTTCCAAACCCCTCCTCCCCCTTTTTGACCTCGCGTAATTTATGGATGTCCCCTAATAAGCCATGACTGGCACACACTATAACAGGTACGTTATGTAGCTGTGCTAAATATGTGTTATATTGGAAGTTGTGTGTTTCATTGGAAGTTGAAAAAAAGTAATGGTAACAAAACTGGATATATCACTTAAGAGAATGCTTTTTTTTAGTTATTAGTTAGATTAAATGTAATTTAGATTTGCCGTTAATCTTACAGAAAATAAAATAATATATTACATTAACTTTCCCCAATATGATAAACTGGGCATTGTTAATAATGCCCGAATTGAGTCAGGAAGGGTGATAAATTCAATGATATTTTTCAATTAGTAATGATTATTTTGTTCGAAATACGTGGGCATTATTAAAAATGCCCGGATTTAACACATTTCCCGTAACATAAACACTGTTTCAAATGGAAGAATACAAGAAACAAATGTATCAAATAAACTTAGATACTTAAGGATTAGCCTGCCGCTATGTCCCTATCTCACAACAGCCCGGCTTATCCTAAAGTTCCGAACTTTAAAATCTTGTTAAAAATTTATTAAGGAGTCGAAATAAAGACATGTTTAATACATTTTAATTAAAGATAGATACCATTTAACTTACTTAAAATAGCAGAGGAAGCAACAGCATGTTATAACGTGATTTCAAAATAAACAGCATAGTCAATCTGGTGTTGCCATTCGCACAAGTCAAATCTAATAAATTCTAAATCTATGCGGCTCAGTTTATAAAATAAAAATTATACTCCACTAAAAATACAATCAAGAATCAAGCATTAAAAAGGAATCCTGATGAAATTTTAAAAGTAAATTTACAAAAATCTGTGGTTATATGAACATGAACAAGTACACAATAAAAGCGATACAGCCCATACTATACGTTTTTTAGTGCGGGGGTGAGATTGTGACATGTGTCTCTTGTTCTTAGTTTACGTCCATTTTCCCTTGCCCAGTTTTATTTTTTTACTTAGCTTCATTAAATACTTCAAATTATGTCATTATTTTTTATTTAATTTATATTAATGAATACATTTCTTTTCTATTTGCAATTATTATTTACAGCAGGTATTTCACTGTCGAAATAGTACTCTTTTGTCGTTTTAAACCTTAATTTAAAATTTTTTCTTTGACATATTCTTAAAGAGGACTTTAAAATACACTTCATATCGAATTTTCATACAATTCGTTAAACATTTAAGGGCTTTTCGGAGTCGTAAAAAAATCGTAGTTTTGAGTAAAAAACACAAGTCCAAAATAGCCTAATAATTGGTATTTAATTATAAGTTAGAAATTTTTTGAATTTTTATTATAGTAGTAGAGTAATATGGTAAGCTTTTTCTAGAATTTCGAGTTGCCATGGTCATACTGGCGTCATCCAGGAATTTTTGAACACAAAAGTGATTGACTTGTCTTCATAGGAATCCATTACGTTTTTCGGGCTAAGAGAAAAAAGGAGGAATGCTTAAAAATATAAATTGACCCCAAGTGTTTTACATCATCGTGTTCACATAATTTAGTAGATTAAGAATATATAAAGTATAAGGGGATTGGTTCCTTATTTCGGGAGTTTTTCCGGTTTTATTGGAAAACTTTAATTGGGCGTCACGTCCTTAATTTTAGAGGTAGGGTTCTGAAATTTTAGTATGTGTACCTCCTTAATATTTCCTATTGAATGATGTATGACACTAAGGGATTGAACCCATATTAAGATATTTAAAAACCGCGTGCTCGTTTTTATTTTCACTTTATAACGCCCCTAACTCCTTTTCTCCAGATGAAACGGAGTCTTTCTAACGTGGTTCAAGGAGTTCTTCAAGAATATGGTTATTAATAAGCTCTCTGATAATTATTTTGGGAGAAATCAGTGAAAACTAGTCTTGGATAACCAAAAAATGAATTTTCCAGATTGCGCAAATTTTACACCACCTCTTAGATAATGCTATTACTCGAAACACATTTTTGTATGCTTTTAGAAAATATAAACCACTAATCTGGGCTCCTAATATATCCGGCGCTATTCAGTGTCAAAGTCACCACATGTAGGCTTAACGTGCCACGAGGCACCCGTTCTATCAAGGTTTACCTACCATTCAATGCTATGAAAGTAGCTTGAACAGCTTATAAGCATTAAATGCTTGTATACATAGCTTTCCTTGCTATTTTTAATGTTTAAATAAAGCTGGGTTTTTTTCGGAAAAAGTGTGGTTTTTTTCCAAATCAAGTGGTTTTCTCCTATATAGTTGGTGGGTTTTTTCAAATATGAGTGAGTTGTTTCTATGTTAAATGTGTTCTGTCCAAATAATGTCAGTTTTTCCATTGTTAAGTGGGTTTTTTCTTAAGTTGAAACTTTTTTTGAAAAAACCCACTAAAATTGTAAAAACATCCCTTATTCATTAAAACCTGGTTTAAATTTTGAAAAAAAAATATCCTAAACTTAAAAATCCATTCAATATATTGAAAGAAATCTATTTAAATTTGAAAAAACCACTGAAATTTAAAAAATCCTCCTTAAATTTTTTTTATCTAGTTTGAACTTTAAACGTCCTAAATTTTGAAAAACCATTCAATAATTAAAAAACCCACTGAATAATGAAAGAGAGAACCTATTAAACTTTTTTTAAAACTCACTCAAATTGAAAAAACACCATTTAATTTTTGAAACCTAGTTTAAATTTTTTAAAAAACCCTTTATAAAATTTAAAAAATATCCTAAACTTTGAAAAAACCGATTCAATTTTGAAAGAAATCTATTTAACTTATAAAAACTGAAATCTAAAAAATCCCCCAAGTTTGAACTTTAAACGTCTTAAATTTTGAAAAAAAACCCCATTCAATAGTGAAAAGAAAACCCAAATTTAAAAATCCAACTTAAATTCTAAAAATATCCTAAGCTTTGAAAAAATCCTTCACAAAATTGAAAGAAATCTATTTAACTTTGAAAAAACACTGAAATTAAAAAATTTTTCCTTACTTTTTAAAAAAATTTTAAACTTTGAACTTAAAGTCCTAAATTTTGAAAAAATCCATTCAATAATGAAAAAAAACCTTTTAATTATTGAAACCTAGTTAAAATATTGAAAAAAACCCCACTCAACTGCAGTTCTTTGTATGTTATTTCGTGAAATGTTTTTCTTCAATATTAAAACTGCCAAAATCTTGATTTTTTTTCTTAAAACCCATTGGGTCCAACTCTATCGGGTCCAATCCAGCCAACCCTGGTATTTGTACTCAATTTCATATTTACTATTAAGTGTTTTTTTTTCGTTTGCTAGCTCAATAGCATCCCATGCTGACAAGCATAAAAAAGCATAAAATAGCATATCAAGGTACCTAGCTCTCTATGCTATGAAGACAGCTTGAACTGCTAAAAAGCATTGGATGCTTGTTACCTAGCATGTCATGCTATTTTTTCGTAAGCTAGCTACATAGCATTCCAAGGTAGCTAGCATAAAAAAGCATAAAATAGCATATCAAGCTACCTAGCTCTGTATGCTATGATGACAGCTTGAACTGCTAAAAAGCATTGGATGCTTGTTACCTAGCATGTCATGCTATTTTTCGTAAGCTAACTACATAGCATCCCATGGTAGCTAGCATAAAAAAGCATAAAATAGCATATCAAGCTACCTAGCTCTCCATGCTATGAAGACAGCTTGAACTGCTAAAAAGCATTGGATGCTTGTTACCTAGCATGTCATGCTATTTTTGCGTAAGCTAGCTACATAGCATCCCATGCTAGCTAGCATAAGCTAGCATAACCTAGCATGCAAATCTAGCATGCATAGCAAAAACTAGCAAAACCTAGCATATTTCTATGCTAGTTCCAGCATAAAATTTTGACCTGGGTAGTTAGTTGATGAAGAGGTGTATGTTTCCAGGGTGTTTTTGATCTGTTGCTTTTTTGGAGGGGGCGATGGACTTAAAGTGCTCTTGTTGTGAGTTGGGTTAAGTAGTTTTCGTGAGAGATGGTTCGAGTGAAAGTCTGGTAAGTCATCCAAATTTGGTGTTTATTCATATAGGTATTCAGACTGTAACGGCAACCAACTGCTGATGTGTCAATAAAATTGACTCTTTGGGAGATGCTCCTACTAATCCAATTCCGTAGTGTTGACTTAAGAAACGTCCACATAAAAACCAAAAAGGATTCGTTGAAGCTTCATATCTTCATATTAAGTAATTTTTCACAGTTCACTAATTTGCCGCTAGATGGCACTGTATTGTACATATAAATGTATTTATATTCATGTAATAAATTGTCTGTCTTAATCCTTTGAAGAGTGTGGTTGTGTGTGGCAGGTCTTGTGCTAGCCGACGAGGAACAGTATTTATTTATAAAGGATATTTATTCTTCGAACAGCTCTTGTATATTTTTTGACTAACTTCATTTTTTTCTAACGATTTTTAATGGTTGCAGAAAAAATTATACTATGTTTTTTTCTGTGTTACTTAAAACATTTTAGAAAAACTAAGTTTCTTTTATGAAATTTTAAGAATCTTGTTGCTAGTACACTTTGAAATTAGTTTGTATCTTTTAAATATCTTTCTTTATTAAGAAAAATGTTTTTTGAGCGGGGAATTTTAATTGGGAAGACTTTTGGGAATGTTTAAAATATCTTCTACTTCTCATTGATTTTTAAATAACCTATTTTTATATGAATAAATTGAACTTTCAAAAGCCCAAGCTGTAAAATGATAATAAGTTCATGTTGAAACTTAACTTCTCATTCATTTTGTAATTAGATAGGAAAAACCTATCGTACACTACCTCTACTATCCATCCCCCACTTCTGTGAGAAATTTGCAAACTCAGCATCCCACTACCATAAATTCAAAACTCCAAAACTTCCGTCTGCTCCCATTGTCGGCGGCTTTTGAAGATGACCCCCGCCCGTCCCAAATGCACGAATTGCGTGTCTCCATCCGAACGACCGGGCGGCGCTTTTGAGGACTGTCGTGATGCGTTCCTTCTTCTTGTTCGAAGTTCAGCGTGATGGTTCATAAAAGATGGGCATAGGCGCCGACTCCATAGGGTTTGAGGGGGCTTGAGCCCCCCCAATATTTTTAGTTTAGTAAAAATCTACCTATTTTCTTTCATGAACTAAAGAAGACAATGTATTGGACGTTGTTCTTTTGGTCCCGTTCACTTGGTCTTCTCAAAGGGTCCATGGTCCAAAATGACTTAAAACACTGCTTTCAAGGTAAAAATTTCAGAAAAAATTTGGGGGAGGACCCCCAAGCCCCCCTCAAATTTTAAAATCTATTTTGTACCGTTTTCCCCTGAAACTTCCATGATTTTTGAGGTGTGATATTCCTTTTGCGTAAAATAAGAAGATATAGTCTACAACAGAGTTTCTCAAACTGTGGGTCGCGACCCACTGGTGGGTCGTCAGTCAGTTTTTGGTGGGTCGCGAGAAGATTTTTAATTTTTCTGAATATGAAGTATCTTTTTATAATTTTTACAAACGTGTTATTGACTTTTAAATAATAAAACTATTATTTGAACTTTTGAAATTTATCACATTACTATATAGCAAAAAGAGTAAAAATTTGAGGAAAACTACACTACTTGGTGTCGAACGGAAAAGGCAATTAATGTAAATACGTACTATGTGTGTCTATGTACGTACTATGTATGCCAATAATGCAAATATAGTCGGTTATTCAAATAATATTTGAAAAAATATTGTGTTTCTCCCCATCCACACCTGGGGGAGCAATGCAAATTTTAAGAATTTTCTTAAGAAATGATGCAACTGCAAATTATCCCATATTGCTAAAAAACAAGTAAAAACGATGTTTTTAAGGGTCAAATTTAAAAATTTTCTCTGTGGCAGGACCCCCAGACCCCCTTTTTATTGTGGGGATCATTGTTTGCCCACAATTAAACTATTTCATACGCTCAAATTCAAATATTTACTTTTAATTTTCTAAAAAGTTAATTTCTCTTCTAATACGTGCATGTAATAATTTATTGTTGTAACTAAATAGTTGGTGAACACCCCCAGTCAGAGAAGTTAAAATTCTGTGGGGTGACATGAGATAATAATCTCAGTTCAGTTAATTATAATTAACTGAAGTCGGTGGGTCGCGTTAGATTTTGTTTATCAAAAGTGGGTCGCGATGTTAAAAAGTTTGAGAACCCCTGGTCTACAAAATGAATTTAATGACTTAGGACAAATTTCCAAAATTTTTCTGAAGTAGAACCCCTAAACCCCCTTCGAAATTTTCCTGTTTATTCTACTATTTATTTATTTTTTTATTCTACTGGGTTTCTTTAAAAATTCTGCTTCTTTAAATGAGGCCTGCTCTAAGGGTGTAACCCAATAGGCTTCAAAAGGAGATAAAACGCTATTTTGTGGTGGAAATTTTCAAATTTTTGGGGGACCCTCAAATATCGCTTCGCTTGGAATCGCTTCAAGTCATCTAACACTTGAATTAAAAAAGTACTCGTAAGTAGGTACCTCAGAAAAAATACTTAGTCAAAATCCCCCCCGAAACTAAAGTCTAGTTACGGCTCTGTGCCGTTGATTTTAAAGGCGGTATAAATTCACTTTCATTCTTCGCGATAGGTATTTAATATTTTGTGTTCGATTAAATTTTTTTTAAAAATATCGCGCTGCTTTTTATTCGAATTTTTTATAGCAGTGGTCCGCAGACCTCCGAGGGTCCCCACAACTTCCTATGGTGTCCGCGAGTTACCTTTAGATAGTTTCAAAATAAATAACACTAGTTTAAAGAGATGAATTTCAAAATTATATCTGGGGGAGGACCCCCAGCCCCTCTCGAAATTTTGACGTCTCTAGTTGTAATATTTTCCTTAGAAATTCTATGTTTTACAAAGAACTGCTATGTTTTGGTGGAACCAAAAATTTCTCAAAGAAAGCTGTAACACTACTTTTTGAGGCAAATTTTTTCCCTTTTTTCAAAAAAATCTCAGACCCATTATTATACTTCGAGTAATTTTAAAATTTTAACATAATGTGAAATATAATTTGAGTAACTCCTTAGAGGTACTTTAGGAATAAGCCTTTGGATGTTCAAAATCTTGGGGGGGGAGATGTCTAGTATGAGTGACGATCGAAAGTTTATGGAATAACGAAATAACTAATATCTTCATAGTCTAACTGGGCCCCCCCAATATTTGATAAAAGTCGGCGCCTATGAAGATGGGTGTAATTCGCCTGTTGTCTATAAATACCACTCTTAAGGTTTTCTGTGTCTGGCGTTTTTTTGTCAGCGGTGAGCGGACTGGTAAGTTTTTGCATATATTCTATTCGTAGTGTTAAGGTGGACACAAATTGGAGCCGAGCGGCGAAGCGAACAGCCACGAACACGCTCTGCGCAAGCGCCGCCCTTAGAGCCTCCGAGTTGCGCGTGCGCAGAGCGTGTTCGTGGCTGTTCGCCTTCGCCGCTCGGCTCCAATTTGTGTCCACCTTCAGACGTCTTAGGAAGGAAAGTTTCTTTTTTGTGAGTTCTGAGGTTTTGTGAAAGATGCATGATTCTTGTTTCCGTGGTCGTATAAATGTCGCATTAACAGGTGATAGAAAAATATTTTCTCTCTTTAAATTCAGACTATTCAGGGAATCGCGACAGGAGGTATGTAGTGTGTATATATCCATGATAATTCTGGGTGTTAATAATGTCCGCGTATTTTGAGCAAAGTGATAAATTTTCTCTCTCTCTTCTGCATTTTGAAAACTTATTTGATTTAATAACTTTCGCCAATTTTAAAGAAAAGTTATTATAAGGATCTAAGAATTTTAATAACTTTAACCATGGTATTTATGACAATTCGACAGATTAAATAAGCGTAAAATATAAATCGTTAAAAAAAATTCCTGGCTACATTTTACCTTTTGGATTTACGTACATACTTCATTTGCTAATTACCGTTTTTATTCATTAGTTATTACTATATTGATATCCAAGTTTTATGATATAAAAATCATTTGCTCCAACTTCATTTTTTGCTAACTTTTTGTCTTAGTTTATTTAACAGCCTCGGAACATTACCTAACCCTAATTATCGCTAAAAGTATTCATACACACTATTTTTTCAGCGTTAGATATCTCCAACTTAAAATGAAGAATTACCTAGTAGTGGATATCGATCCTATCAAGCGATTAAGTAACATTTAAACGAAAATAAGTTGAGAGGAACCATTGATTTTCTGTCTGGTAATTGATATTAATGCGTTTTTGATACTTCGTGACATAAGTCGATATTTATTCCATCCCAAACATTTCCCTTAACATCTTGTAAAAGAAAGATATAATCCGTGTTCATGTAAAAAAAATCTTTCACTAACAAAACCTATTTGTGTTGATGTTTGTCGTTTTAGGGTTAGCAATTCCCCAGTGATAAGAGCTGTTTAGAATGAGAATAGCGTGAGTCCACTCATAAGTTTGGAGTTTTCTGTGATGCCGACTGCGTTCTCTAAGAAGAGATAACCTTTGGGATTGTTATTGCTATTACAGGGGCTAACCATTGAAATTTTGATTTTTATAACTAAACACAAAATAAAAGATATTTTAAAATGCATACTTACCTCAAATTTCATCATTTTGGACTTACCCCGCTGTTACTCTCAGATCTCGTGTAAAACGGTTTGTGTTTCCCTCTCGATGATATTTTCAAACGTGTGCGTCTGAGCTTAAGTCGAGCCCTGTGAGGGGCCCAAGGGGGGTTTTATTGCCTCTATTTTCGGTCGAATGTTCGAATTTATCGGCTGCCAGATGCAATATTCTGCAGCTGACAGACGGGAGTGTAGGATTTTTGATGAAATAAAACGCCCGTATCGAATTGCTTTGTATAAGCCCACTTTTTCTCTCTGAGAATTGTTCCCTTAGACCTCGGGTGCATGCCTTCGATATTGAAAGCTCAATCCGGAAGGAAAATATTGCACACGAAATCTGAATGGACTTCTTGGAAATTATGGTATTGGTAGGCCCTATATAAGAAATATGTCAACTGTTTAGTTTGACATTTTAAAAGGAGGCCACTCTGGACTATGTATGAACACGTGTTGGAAGTAAACAAAAAGTAGTTAATGAATTTAAAAAAAATTCATGGATGTATTTACAATATATTATGTAATGTAAAGTTGAAATTTGGAGCTTAAATAATATTTTTTTGAACTTTTTACTGACTCTAAATATAAGTAGATTTTCAAGTTTTTTGAAGAGCATAAGAAAAAACTGGATTTCTTTGCTTTTTTATGATTGCACACCTCTACTTTCGAACGTTTTCCTATCAAAAGTAGTGTGTGCATGTTTTCTTGTTTCTTTCTTTAGAAGTTTTTTAGGTTTTTTAAATCCTGTTTAGCTTTTTTTATCTGTAAATATTTTTATATCCTATGCTCAGTAGGATTTCTAACAACTTGAACTCTTATTGTAAACTATTGCTTAAACGTTTCGGTTTATTCTTGCGCACCACACATGTCTTACAGGTTGCGAAATTCAAAATTTTTATTATTGAATTTTCATGTAATTTCCTCAATATTATTCATTCAGGAATATCTTCCTTTAGAGTGTATCGCCCCCCACTTCATCTTACTGCAATTCCCCCTTGTAATTGCACGTTTCACACAAACCCCAGTCTGTTTCCAGTCTATGTTTGAAAGCGATCCAAAAAGCTTTCACACCATCCACCAATTTTTTCGTCAAGCACGCTCTCGCCTACAACAACTCAACTTCACTCATTCCCTTAAAAGCTTCCCTCCTACGACAAGATAAACGTCGGTTCATTGTCATAACAACCATCAAAAGCCCGCGCGAATCCGTGTAGCATTATTATAAAAGCGCAGTAAGTGCGCCCACGGCTCTATTAGGCTTAATCGCAGCTACAAGACTAATTTCCCGCCATTAAATTTTTAACGCAGTCGGATAAAAAGGGGGATTTCCATTAACGCGGCGATTGTTTGTCGGCGTCGCGGAGCGGAAATGGATGCGCGTTCTGCTTTGTTATTATAACACGGAAATCGGTTTCGGCGCTCCTGTGATTGAAATTATTGTTTGGTTTCGTTTTCTCACCCCCCTTTTATAATTATAATTGGTGTGGGGGGAGGTGTGTTCGATTATAATTATCCCTGTTTGGTGTTTCGTGGAAGGTAAAAATCGGTGATCGTTCGCCGTGGGTTTTCGTTTTGTGATGGATATTTGTAATTATTGCCGGGATTGTTGTTCTGCCTGGAAATGATTGTTCTATTTCTGGATACGCGCTTTTAAATGTGAGGGAGGATCAGATTTTATTTGATTTATCTACTATGCATTGTAATTGCTCATAAAGGTAGATGTGATCTTTTTTGTGCGATTATGTTAAAGTTTTTCGTGTTTTCCTTTTACTACAGCTTAAATTCATCCGTGGAAATATTGCTTTTGCAGTTGATGAGAATCATAATATAACGCGTGTTTGTGTGATATGCTATGTGTTTGTTAAACTGAAAAATAATCCATTGGTGTTTGTTTTTGGTGTCATTTGCCCGGGTTACTATAGGTTGTGAACCACTAAATATCAGGGTTGCTGATTTTTTTGATTTTTTTAAAAAAAATAAAAAAAATCGGATTTATTTGATTTAAATCGGATTTTTTTTATTTAAATCAGATTTTTTTATTTAAATGAATAACTAGCTCTGAACTTCCTGAAACTTGTTAATAATATACTGATATTGTAATTTCAATGTTATTTAATAATTTAGGATTACTTAATAACCCAATTTTGATCTATTTTATGCATTAATTAATTGAATTAATTAAGGGGAGTGGTTCACTGCCATTTCATGGTGAAATGCCCAAGCCCATTCTAAAATGGTGAATGAATAATTATACTATCAGTTACTAAAATTATTATCCCTTCTATAACTATTTTTGCTCAATTGTGAAATCAATAATAGCTTTAAAAGAAATTGTGACAATGATTTCTAAAAAATCTATGCCTCATTTTTGTGAAAAAATTTTAATCAATCTTTGAATTATAATAATTCAGTTAAATTAATTTTACTAAAAGTATTATGTATACTTATTTCTTTAAAATATAATTAGTAATAAAAATAAAATAAACAACTTATTGAGTCATGTACATAGCGAAAAGAGCTCTATTCGCTGTAGTTATGTAAAAGTAAACAATAGTTTGGAAAACATGACTAACTATAAAAGCAAGGTTACAATAAAAATCATTCACATGCTTGTATTTTAAAAAGTTGATGTTCCAGATAAAAAATTAAAATATGTTAATTCTTGTTTAGTTTATCACAAAATAAATAAATATTTTTGTCATAAATATTTTGTCAATGGTAGTAAAATTTGTTCTTGAAATTGCAGGCAATTATTCGTTCTTGAAATTGCAGGCAACGCAAATTAGAAATTATCAACGTATTTATTTCAAATTTCTTCGTGGAGCCCCTGGAAATGCTTGGCGGAGCCCTAAGGGCTCCGCGGAGCACAGTTTGAGAACCGCTGATCTATCTTATAAATACGTATATCTTAAAATGTTTTCTTATAGTCTTAATTAAAACCTCCAAATCTGTAGCTGCGGTGGCGTTAATAAGTAAGAACCAAAATATGTTTAGAAAATCCGCTATATTGGTTGTAATTTTGCAACTCTGTCTGAATGCATTTTTCAATGAACGCACTAACACCTTCCCGAACAAACACATTCCATCCTTTCCCACCCGCGAATAAAATAGAACGGCCCTCTACGTAGGAAGGGTGGTGGAAGTTGGCTAAGGACGGGCTAGTCTAATCGGTCCGACCAATCAGTAGAGAGGACTCCGCTAGTCACATGACCCCCGAAAATCCAGTTCCCCATTCTATTCAAATCTATGGTCTTTTCCCTTTCGTTCGGTGAGCTCCGTGCGCGTTCCGTCTTGTCTTGAAACCCACGTGTTGTGTGTGAACATCGTTTGCTGTTGTCGGGTCCATCCGAATACCTGTTGAAACATCGCTGCTGCGAAATTTTGCAACACCGCTCCAGTCAGTCAAAGCAACCAGCCATACAATGTGCGAAACAAGAGATGAAAAGAAGTTCACCGTATACGAATGGACGATCGAAAACTTCAGCTACTGGAGTACAGAGTTTCATGGCTTACACCTGCGAACAGAACGTCGATCGAATATGGTACAGTTGGATTTCTTTCGGGGAACTAATCCTTTTCCCAATCGAATGTTGGTGAAAATTAGACGTCTTCCTAGAAAAGTGAAAGGCGATGTTTCCTTAATATGTCCGGACGGATCCCTCGTCTGGACGATGAACGTGGATAAAGACAATGACGTACGTAATGTACTTGTCGGTTTCGTGCCGCTTAATTTCAGGGAATTAGTCGCCCTAATAAAGAACAATGAGGCATATCACGGTGATCGAGTCATATTACGTTTTCGCTTCGAGAATGGAGAAGGGAATGTTCTTCATTCCATGCACTCGATGTTTGAGGCTAGTACTATGTCCATAAAAATATCGTTATCGTCAATTTTAAACGGTCAACCAGATCCTCGTGCATTACGCCGAGCTATTACTGCGGAATATCCTTTGAGCGATGGTAGAAAGGAAAAGTTTAAAGTGAGAATAATTGAGAGTCTTTCTTCAAAAATCGAGCTGATATTACGCCCGTATTTTACCCAAGAAGAAATGTGCTTCAAGACCCGCATGTCCGTACTTAACAACGACGGTTCCGTCATCAGAACTGAAGAAAATGAGGAAGAAATGCTTCCGGATGACGAATGGACATTCTCGGATTCTTTAACAATAAATGAAGTGGTGCTAGAAGGGTTATCCATACTTTTGCAACTGACCGTTCTCCCGAGCAAAACGCTGAAGCACCTTTACGCACTTTCTTCGCCATTCATCACCGAAGTTACAACGAACAGCGCCTCTTCGAGCATGCGTGAAAAACACGCAGTGGATGCTCTTCTGAAAGATTTTTCTTGCCTCCATCAGAACGAGGACTTCTCCGACTTACAACTGAACTGCGGTGGAGTTTCATTCCCGGTCCACAAGAGCATCCTGGGTGCCCGATCCCCTGTCTTCAAGAGCATGCTCTCCAGCGACATGAAAGAGGCAGGGTCCGGCTCCGTGGACATCGTGGATCTCGACGCTCCCACCTTGGCCCGCTTCCTGACCTTCTTATACTCGGGTATTGTGAAGAACGACCTGCAGAGTGAGGGCGCCCTCAAGCTCTACTACGCGGCCGACAAATACATGGTCCCCACCCTCAAGACTGCTTGCATTAATTTCTGGAGTCTGCCAAGAAACTTGTCTACCAAGAACGTATGCGACGTTTTGTCGCTTGCGGATAAGCATCAAGACGAGCGTCTCCTTTCTGTGGCCCACTCTTTCATTGTGAAGAATGTCAAAAGGGTGCAGATGTCCGAAGAGTGGGAGAGTCTGATGAGAAGGGATTCTTTCTTGGCGACGAAAACTATGACCGATTTGACTCGAGGGAGGCTCACAATAAGCGCTAAAGCTGCAGAATGGTATTTAGAGAAATGTCTACTTGATTTGGTTTAAAATGGGCCACACTATGTATTTTACACACTAAATTTCCAGTTTCTGTTACACACAATAACTATCACTTTTATCTTCAATTTTAATTTTTTACTTTTGTATACTTGTTATAGCTTAAAAAACGTTGATTATAAATTTAAAATTATACATAAACCGGTGGTTTCTAAAGACGATGTTATAAAAAGTTTACCGGAATGAAAAATGTCATTGCATTTATTAAATGAAATTGATTAATAAGGGGTGTCTACTTTAAAACTCATATTTTTGCAGGGATTATCCAATTTGTATCTCAAAATGGTTGAATAAAATGTAATTTTTCCTCTTTTATGTGTATAATTTTTCTTTTTCTCCTTATGTTAGCTTTTTAAACATTAAGAAATTTCTGATTATACTCATATATAATTTTCCACATTTACAAGTTCAATAGCATTGGTATCTATGGTTTTTATGTCGCAAAGTAGTTTTAACGAGATGTGAGAAATTTTTTTTGAAAAATACCTTTTTTTCTATTTTTACCAATTAAAGGTATGCAAATCATTTAAAAAGTAGTATGAAGGATTATATTCTATATTTTCTGTTTCATTAGTCATCATTACTGTCACAATTTTATAACATAAAATGCATTGAATCATACTTATATGTTTTAAAATTGTGACATCAAAACAGTGAGGACCAGTGGCGGCTCGAAGCTAAAATCATAAGGGGTGCTGCTCCGGCGGTACCAAGTTGGCAACTTATTTTAAGCGTTATAATGCCAAATAAATCACTAAAAAACTTGGAAAGTGTTCAAAGATCCCTTAATCATATTTGATGAGTACAAAGTATTTATAAATCTTATTCTGTCTTTAAATTTTAAAAATGGAGTAAAATAATACTAACAAGAAAATGTAAAGATCATAGACCAAATATAACTTAACTTAATTCGTATTTTTACACTAAAATATCACTATCAATATTAAATTGAACTAAGACAAGTAAATAACATTCAACATTTCTCTGTTAAAAAGAAAAAAAGCAATAAACTAAAAAAAATAACTGTGAATTCCTTGTCTTTCTTGTCAGTGTTCTATTCGATTTTTGCTTAAGATTGTGGAGATAACTTGATTTTCTTCAGAAGGGATTACCTTATTTTTGTGGGTAAGTTGGATGATTTGATTCTTAGATTTCTAATTTACTTTTATGTGTAGTGTTTGTTATTACCGAGTATTTTTTAGTACAGTGTTTGTTATTACCGAGATAAATTGGTTACATTTCATGCAAAATTCGTTAAATTTTATTTCTTTAACATATTCAGTAGTTCTTATAATTTTTTAATGATGAACAATTTAAAACGGTTAATAGGAAGTTGAAGGAACCAAGAGAAATCATTGAAATTAAGTTCAAATCATCCAAGTTGTACTGTATACATTACATGCGCGGATTCAGAAGGTTGGCACTCTGGACAGTGCTCCCCTCTTGTACCCAAAAATGTTCTCAAAATGAGTTAAAACCCTACTTTTACAAGTCAAATTTCAAAAAATTTCTTGAGGAGGACCCCCATATCCCCCTTACTGGTACCACAAGGGTATCTTGCGTCCTTGCGTGATACTTTTGAAAATCACCAACATTCTGTGTCAAAAGAAAATTGATGGTCTGGAAAAGTGACCCTCCCCTTTTTGGACCCACGCTGGATCTGCGCCTGATACAGTATCACATTATTTCATATTTCTTTCATTTTCTTAATTATACTTGTACTTGTAAAATGCAAAGTTAACTTGGTAATGCAATAATTTTACATAATCTGCGGTCCTCCGTTAACTTCTTATTTAATAAAGTGGCCCCGAGACGAAACAATTGCCCACCCCTGCCTAACAGATTCACTTGCTAAATTCTTGATATTTTAATTTGATATGATAGCTCTAGTGTTTTATACCACGTTTGGTATATTTGCGGGTTCTGATCGACCCGGAAAGAAATATGTTGGCGAGACGGCATAGCAGAAAATTATAAATTGAAAAAGGATAATAAAGGACAAAGAACAATGGGGGAAACGGATAATTTTTTAAATATTGTAAAGCAAATAAAAATTTTAACTTTGGGAAATTTTGGTTGGGGTGCTGCAGCCCCCATGAACCGCCACTGGTGTGGACACTATTTATTGAAATTGTGGAGTGGATAAAAGTAAATTCAATAACTAATTTAAGTTTTTGTCTAAGAGGAGTAGAGGAGCTAATAGCCAAGGTCAGAAAAATTTCACTTAAAGAAGGGTAATCGCTATTCTATTCCCCTGAAATTTCTGTAAATTTGCTTTTTTTAAACAAAATTCATGATTAATTTATTATTTCTATGGATACACGTTTTTTAGAAGACACGATATTACAGTTTTAGCATTTTAATCAATACTTTTAAACCATGATCAGCAAATATACTAATTAGTGTCATTAAAGTAATACCTTTAAAACAGTGTTTCCCAACGTGGGGCCCACGCCCCACCGGGGGGCAATATCATTTTCTAGGGGGCAATTTGAAAATTTTCAACCAAATTGCCCCCAAGGTGGGTCCAAAATCCAGGGGGAAATTTAAAAAAAAGAACTTTTTAGAAAGAAGTTTATCAATCTGATCCTATTATCCTATCTGAGAATGTATGTCTGAAATCTGGACCAGTATGTATCAAAACCAAGTTGAAACCCTGTTTTTAGAGTCTTATTTCCAAACCTTTTCTGGGGGATAACCCAAGATCTCTTTGTTTTTAGAACTCTTATATTTGAAACTTTTTTTACATTAGGTTCATCAAAATGCAAATCTTACCTAAAAAGTTATATCCGAAATTTCCCAACTAGGGTTACTAAACTAGTTAAAAACCTGCTTCCTAGAGTCAAATTTCCAAAAATTTACTGTAGGAGGACCCCCAGACTGCCCTTGGTACTTGGAACTTAATTAAATTACTCATAACTTGATTTAGTTCTTTAGCATGCAAATTCTACCTAAAAATGTTCTGAAAAGCTTCATTAGACTTATTATTAAATACATGGGAGGGAGGGGCTAAGAAATAATTTTGGCTCCCTCTAAAAATATATTGCTATATAATATGCCACTGAGACCGGGGGGCATGGAAAATTTAGAAAGGCTTTGGTGGGGCATGGACCAAAAAAGGTTGGGAAACACTGCTTTAAAAGAATGTT
Source organism: Tetragnatha versicolor (assembly GCA_024610705.1). Taxonomy (NCBI): domain Eukaryota; kingdom Metazoa; phylum Arthropoda; class Arachnida; order Araneae; family Tetragnathidae; genus Tetragnatha; species Tetragnatha versicolor. The sequence goes on from JANDEH010000064.1 coordinate 307,077, forward strand.
TAAAATGTAATTTTCATCGGACACTTATTAAACTTTTTTACACTTATTTTAGTAGTCCTTGTTTAAATTTATTAATTCAAAAAATATATTACTCATTTATTGATTTATTTCATTGCATAAATTCAAATTTTATATGCGTTGTTATCATGGTTATAAGTTAAGGTTTCATTTGTTACTATGCTCTTACAAAACTTTTTTTAAGTTCTTAAAATGTATACTGAGTTTAAGTGTATCCTTACGTTTACTCTTCTTTAAAATGAAATTCTTATACAGCACACACAAAACTATTGAAATACAGAATTTCTCCTGAAGACTACATCCCATGAAAGTGTGTAACATGTGTAAATTAGAGAAATTTTAGTAATGTATGAAATTAGCATTTTCAAATTTATATGCAACAAAAACTTATTGCCACATTTTTGTTTTACGCAAACTGTAGACCGTTTTATACCCTTAACATTCTACTAAAACTTTCTTCGCAGAATACTACTATCCTTTAAGTGAAAAATTAACACTCAAAAGTATCAATCATATTTCTAAAAGTAGTTAAACTTAACCATCGCCTTTCAACGTATTTTGAGACTTCTCTAGTGAAATCTAGATATATATAAATGAAGCAATTTTGATGGATATCCCGTATCATTACCACTGGGTTATATTTCAAAGCCTACAACTATCTATCAAAGTATTTTTACCTCGTGATATGATTGGATAGATACTTCATCATAAATCTAAAATAGCCTACGATTAAACCTTCCCCGTAACTGCTTTTTCTACCTCTCTCACTTTTAATATTGCTCTTTCTCTTTTTAATAAAATAAATGGCAAGACTTTTTTACGATGGTCCGCAACATGAATATAAAACCTCCGTGGTCATTTTATTAACTGAAACGATCTTATTGGAAGAACATTCTTGTTGAATGTTGGGTTTGATGTAAAAAAGTGATGGTAGAGGGAAAATGTCAAACTGCTACTAAAATCAGCTTTTTTGTGTCGTATTTTTGATGGGCATGTCGGGGGATGTAATTTTTTTCTATACTATTAATAACGTGAGAAAAATAATGTTGGATAAGTTAACTATTTCCACTAACTTCATAGATCAAAACATTCAAAGATTCTCGATTTTTCTCTTATTTTTCATTTGTATACAGGGTGTTTCAAAATTGCGTTGCACGGCTTTTATTCGGAACCAACGCCTCCTAGGGTCATGGAAGTAAGGTCTACCCCTAGGTAAGTGAGCCTGGAGAATCCATTGAGATGACTTACAGCGCCCCTAGCGGCGAAATTAAAAAGTTAAAAAAATTGATTTAAAAACTAAAGGAGATAGAGCAAAAACCTCAGTGAGAGTATTGTTGCCAACATCATGAAGAACTCACTGAAAACAATTTGATCAAAATATCTTGAATATTCGCGGAGATATTAGCATGTACGAGTAAAAATAGCACTTTTTCAGGGGTCAAAAAAGAAAAAGTTCACATATCAGCAAAATTTTCAGTGTTATTGTGTAGTTTGAGTTTTTTTAGTTGATTGAACACCAAATTTAATCAAAATTTCAAAAAAATTTGAAAGTATGCGAACTTTTTCTTTTTTGACCCCTGAAAAAGTGCAATTTTTACATGCTAATATCTCCGCGAATATTCAAGTTATTTTCATGAATTTTTTTTCAGTGAGTTCTTCATGATGTTGGCAACAATACTCTCATTGAGGTTTTTGCTCTATCTCCTTTAAATTTTAAATTAATTTTTTTAACTTTTTAATTTCGCCACTAGGGGCGCTGTAAGTCCTCTCAATGGATTTTCCAGGGTCACTTACCTAGGGGTAGACCTTACTTCCGTGACCCTAGGAGGCGTAGGTTCCAAATAAAAGCCGTGCAACGCAATTTTGAAACACCCTGTATAAAATTTTTCAGCTATCCTGTCTCCTTAGAGGGGACTCAAATATACAAGCCCCAAAACAATAAAAAAAATTAGGGAAAACACAAAAGTTTTACTAAACTAAAATCTAATTCTTAAAATCCAAAGCATCAGTAACATTTTAGAATAACTTAAGACAGTACTTTGAGTTAAAGATACGACACAGTTAATAATGCTCAATTCCTCATTAAGTTTTATCTAATAGTCATAATCTATTTCTGTAAATTATCTTCGAATTATAAGAAATATTCTGATTTTATCGAATATTACACATTTTTTAAAATATATTAAAACTGGTTTAAAATGTTCTGGTGTGTAATTGTAATCGTGTTATTAAGCATCACTTAAAGATAAATTCCTTAGATAATAATTAATTATCAACTTGATATGGAGCTTTTATCTTAAACTAATATATAATTTAAAACTGGGCAAGAGTTCTTCAGGCTCTGCTATCTGAACTCGAAAAAGGACTGTTAATGAAAGTTAAACTCAATTAACAACTTTAAAATCACAACGAATTCTTTAAAGATATCTAACTTGGATTGTTCTTAGTGCATTAAAATTAATTTCTTCCAAATCTTATAGCCGACTGACTATGTCAACAAATTCACCTATCCATAAAACTTCATTTCAAAGTGTCAGCTCGTTAAGCAAGATAAGCAAAATAAAATCAGAAAATCGCTATTCGCATATCCCCCCATAGGAAAAATAAAATAGACGTTTTAACGCACAGGAAAAGTACCAGAAGCTGTCGAAATCAGATTACCACGCGAACTCTTCTACTGATATTACGCATTCTCAAGCATCAAGAAAATTTAATTTGGGGTCTAGTTGTCTTCCCTAACGTTTTTTTTCTTCCTTGGAGTTAATAAGTTTTGGATAAACCAGTTTGTAGTGTTCTGGCTACCGCCTTTGTTCTTTTGGCCGTAACGTAATGAACCCTGGCTCTTTTGTTGAAGTGCCGGTTTGCAAATTCAATGGCCTCATCTGCTGTTGAAAGCTCTTAGCGTTGCGTAAATTTTTTGGGATCACAACACATGGTTCTCTTGAACAATCGATGCTGTGCCTGTAGAATAAGCTGCGTTATTTCCCCCTCAATGTATGTAAAAGATGCGCGTATTGCTTTGTGTGGTATCAGATTGGCTCTAAATTACCTGTATTGCTGATTTTACTTAATCTTAGGGATTAATTTTTGAAACTAGACTTACTTTGAATAACCGATAGAATTACTGAAGCAAAATTTAATTTGTCTCATTTATTTTAAACTCATGCCTTGACTGTTTTGTCATTCGTGATTTTTTTTCTTGTTATAGGTATGAAGAAGAGAAAAGAAAAAAATTATCTCCTGTAAAGCTTTTCTTCAGTTTTCATTCGCACGAATCTCTTAAACAAGTGAGTTTATCTCCTTTGTTCTCCAACATTTTAATCTGAGTGTAGGGAAGAGTGGGTAATAAGATTCAAATGGGGTAATAAGAAACAAATAAAATTCCACAGGATTTTCCTTTATGTTTAGGAAGCTGATTTTTTTTTACAGAATGTTTATATCAATCCCAGCTTTCTTTGAAACCATAATGCACTTGCTAAGTATAAGATAAAGGGGGTTTTTACATGTATCTTATTACCCCAAGCGACTGAATCTTGTTACCCCACGAGGGGTAATAAGAAACAAGCCAGTTATTTTACAATTTACATTTAAAAATAAAATGAAGGTTTTTTTTTCAAACTCGTGAAAGGATGAACTGTTTTTTAACAGTTTATCCCACTATCAAAATCTCCCAGTGGTGAATTTTGCTTCCAACTATCCCAACCAAACCAGCATGATTCCAATGCTGTTCTACCATCTCCAATCAAAATAACTTCATACACCTACAATCCCACACCATCTCTGACTCGCCCCTAGAACCACCCTCATATTAAATTCTGCGTTAGTGTCTGGCCACACTACAGCTAAAAGTGTCGCTCGACACATTAAAATCATTATCAAGCGAAAAGATGAAAGAAGGGGACTCAAGGGACTATGCACTAAAAGCGGTTGGAAATGGGAAAGATGACACCCGTTTTCATCTGCTACAGAAATAGTCTTGTGCATGATCCCTCGAGTCCTCCCCTCCGCTTGATAATGATATTAATGGGTCGCGCGACACTTGTAGCTGCAGTGTGTCCAGACACTTTAACAGCATCTCTCCTCCTTGTCCCGTTTTTAAAAATAGCCCTCGCGCCGACACGTTCTCCCGGTTTGTTTCGGGAAATGAGGCTCGTAAATTATCTCTCCGTCCCTGGAGACGAGATCCCGAGGAACCTCCGGAGCGGAAGAAAACTTTCTGGGGGACTTTTCTTTCTGGGACCGCCACTCCTTTTCTGTGCTTGGAGTGGCGGTCTGTGTTGTCACGACTTGGAGGAGGTTCCGTGTTGAAAATGTCATGGGCAAACCCGATTCTGTTAGGTAAAGCACCAAAGGGTATCCAAATGATCCGGACAGGATTCACAGTCCTTTAATAACACTTCTTAGTTTTCCCTATTCCTTACAAAAGGGCCCTTAAGGTGGACACAAATTGGAGCCGAGCGGCGAAGGGAACAGCCACGAACACGCTTTGCGCACGCGCAACTCGGAGGCGCTAAGAGCGGCGCTTGCGCAGAGCGTGTTCGTGGCTGTTCGCTACGCCGCTCGGCTCCAATTTGTGTCCACCTTTAAAGTACTACTACTAAAAACAATAATTATTCAAGCCCTTAATTTTTAGAAGTAAGTACTGCTCAGCCAATGATAGTAAAAGGGTCACTTGATTTTTACAGACTTTGCACGGCTGATAGTTGGGGTGATAGTTGGGGTCTTGCTTCTATATACAAGCAATTGTCTCTTCCTCTTTCGATCAACTGCCCCTCAACTTCCACCTGTCTCTCCTCCGAAATACTCGTTCCAGCGTTGTCAAAATCACGTGACCCTTTTACTATCATAGTCCACTGAAAATAGAGTTGAACCTCAAACAAATTGCAATAGAAGGTTTCTCAACGGTTTTCACTTAGAAATGACCTCAATAATAACATACTAAAAATCGGCCAAAATCGGCCGGGGGGAAGTTTAATTTTTTTCAAATTTTTAAAAAATGGCCGAAAATTTAAAAAAAAAACCAAAACAATAATATAGACATGTGATACATGTTTATAGGTTATTTTTGAGTGCTGAAACCGAATATTGCATTTAGTTTGGAAAAAAATTGAAATTTCAATTTTTAAAATTAATTTGAATAATTAGCTATATGAAAAAATTAAAAAACCCCTAAAAACCTAACAAAAACATCCAAAGAGATAAATCCAACGGTTTTCATTTAGAAATAACCTAAATATTAACATACTAAAATTTAAAATTTTACGAGTTAAAGAAGTAAAATTTTTTTTTAAATTTCCATTTTTTTTTGCGAAAAATGCATTTTTTTTTCAAATTTGTGCAAAAAATTTTAGAGGCTTTTGAAAAGGTCATTTTTCGGTGGATATTGTTCACAGATAGTTATATAATGGAAAACCGGTGGAATTGACCCTCAATGAATTAGTTAATTATTTTATTTAAAATTTTGAAATTGGTAAAATATAGTACAAATGTGAAAAAAAGTAATACTTTGGCATATTTACATCAGAATTTAAAATAATAAACTAATTCATTGAGGGTCAATTCCACCGGTTTTCCATTATATAACTATCTGTGGACAATATCCACCGAAAAATGACCTTTTCAAAAGCCTCTAAAGATTTTTGCACAAATTTGAAAAAAAAATGCATTTTTCGCAAAAAAAAATGGAAATTTGAAAAAAAATTTAACTTCTTTAACTCGTAAAAATTTTAAATTTTAGTATGTTAATATTTAGGTCATTTCTAAATGAAAACAGTTGGATTTATCTCTTTGGATGTTTTTGTTAGGTTTTTAGGGTTTTTTTAATTTTTTCATATAGCTAATTATTCAAATTAATTTTAAAAATTGAAATTTCAATTTTTTTCCAAACTAAATGCAATATTCGGTTTCAGCACTCAAAAATAACCTATAAACATGTATCACATGTCTATATTATTGTTTTGGGTTTTTTTTTTTAAATTTTTTTCGGCCATTTTTTAAAAATTTGAAAAAAATTAAACTTCCCCCCGGCCGATTTTGGCCGATTTTTAGTATGTTATTATTGAGGTCATTTCTAAGTGAAAACCGTTGAAAAACCTTCTATTGCAATTTGTTTGAGGTTCGGCCCTATTTTTCGCTATTTTCAGTGGACTATCATTGGTTTAGCAGTAGTTATTCTTCCCTCAGTTTCCTAATGTCGTTGCCCTAAAGTCGTGAAAAACAACATTCCGTACAATTGCAAATGTACTCGTGGTTTTCCCTATGAAAAGTTGGAGAAAAGTACTAAAGCTTATAGTTGGCGGAATCTATGGGTTTGAACGCTGAACGTCATGAAAGGCAAGATGCAGACGTTTTGGTCTTGAAAGTGCAAAATCGCGAGCAAAGAAGCTCGTTAATGTTATTCCTATTCGAGAGACAAAAATGTATTCAAATATTTCTGTTAAGTTGTTGAAAAAAAACTTCTTGACGGTTAAGTTTTAAATGGCTTAAAATTTCTCAAAAAATCCTTAGGAAGTATTTTATTTTATTCTTTAAACTTCTGTGTGAACCCTGCCCAGATAAACGAAAAGAATCCTAAAAAATATCTTTTAACATGATGTAATAAAACTGCAAAGAATTGTTTGAGACGCAGTAAAAATACTTTACAAATAATGTGTCCCCGCTGCCTTATGTTAGGAGTGTGAATAAATCGGTTCAATAAAGGTCATCTTACAAACCTGAAAAAAATGTCTGCAAAACGAATTCGGATGAATGAGATTTTAGGTTGAAAGATGCTCTTAGGTTTTGGGAGGATATTACCGACTAAAAAATTATGACAGTTTACTGAATGTTTTTCCTGCATAATAATCCTTAAATTTTATATAAATTAATTTTTTATAATCCTTAAAATGTGGATCCTTAAATTTTTAATTTGTATAAAACAGAAGTTACTCTCATGTAAATAAAAATGTCTTTCTATTTTAAGATATTTAAGAGAATATTTGAATGAAGTTAAAACCCTAGATTGTGTTAGGAAGGAAAAGTATTTCTGTTGGTATCAACTAAACATTCTTATACAAGCTGCTTTCACTTTTCTATTTTTATAGAAAAGACTGTTGAAAAAATGGACGCCCTCGTAATCTAAAATCTTGTAACTGCCTAGACAAGAAGAAAAATGACCATCTGGCCAAACCAAGTTTAGGAACCTTGCCAGAGCGTCATACATTTAAACAGCTGAGGTTTCCACTCTGAGATATCTGAAGTCATGTTTGTATTTGACCAGTAAAACATGGAGGCATTGGTTTGTACAGCGTTCCGATGCATAAAGATTTCTTTCTCGCAAATTCCAAAGTCAAATAGTCACTGGTGACATTCTTGTTCTAGAAGTTAACCACTGCCAACACAATTTTTCTTGTCATTTTATGTACCTAAAATAATAAATAGATTAAATTTGTTACAAATTCTCTTCTGATCTTCCTGGGTAATTTGGGTTTTTTTGGAGTAAGGATAAAAGATTCTTAAGAACAATCTACGTTTTAATTTTTTATTTTGTCTAATGAATAAAGATTATAGTTTGAAAAACGAATAAAAAAGGATTTTAAAGGAATTATATAGTTTTCAAACATTTTGGATCAGTGTTTAAAACAGCTAAAATTAAAATCAAATTTCATTGAGAAGTAATACCCTTTACTTTTTGCTTCCTTAAATAATTGTATGCATTGTGTTTTTTATCGGATCAAATGTTTCTTCCGATTTTGCCGTATGCTTCCTTTTAGCTGTTAAAATAGCGTCGAATCACTATGCGGTTGGTTTGTTGGGGTTTAATGGGGACATGGGCGAATCACTATGTGAATGAACCCCGATGTTAATTTTTTTTAGTTGCAGAAAAAACTGCAATTTTTTTCCTCTCTTGTTCTTTTTGAGAGAAAGAAATCAAAGTTAGAAGAGTGGCAACTATTATATGCTGGATAACTGTTCCACCTTTTTTTTTAAACAAACTTTTAAATCATATAAATGGGGTAGAAAAGTAAACTATTTTGTCAGTACTTATCAGAGAAGTTTTTCTGATGTAAAAAAAGCAACTGTGAAAAAAAAATATTTACACGTTCTTAGTCACTTTTTTCAAAGTGGAAAAAGAATAAAAGCTACTCTCAAAATGTAGTACCTCCAAAAAGCCGTTTCATCAGTGAAATCGTAAGTAAAACGAGTACCCTAAACCCCCTTTTATTCATTTATTCAAAAGCTTACGAAGCTGTATCTCGCACATACACAACGCCCCCTCGAATCAATATTTACGCACGCCCGTTCGAAAACACCCTTCACCTCGACGACATATCAGCCGGGGGTCTCTCGACACGAACAGGAGAGAGGGGGGGTTCTGTCGTCCCAAAAATAAATCCACTTAAACAAAGGAAACAAAAAAGGGAGAAGAAGCTCAGCAACAAAAAAATCGGGCACGGAAACCTTTTCCAATCAAGTCCTTAGACACGAACACCAGATAGAGATTTCAGGAGGAGAAAAAATATTTTATTTATGGGGGTCATTAGGGGTGTAGGGGGCGACCGAAAAGGAAAAAGCGGTCTCCTAAATCAGGTGGCGAAAGTGGCTCCTTGTTTTAGAGGTGTTTGGGGAGCGGTTTATGGCGCCCTGGAGGGTGCAGCACCTTCATCAATTAACCCTCGGCTGAGTCTTGGACGGATTAACAGAGACGTCGCGGATTCTTTGGGATTGTGATCGCTTTGAGGTAGATGACACTGGACACTTTGAGGGAAAAAAAGAGGGATGGCCAACTAGACGAACAAGACCTACACTGGAAAAAATAATCCTGCAAAAAAAACAGAAAATTTCTGGCAGCAAAAGTTGCCAGAAAAAATCTGTAGGTTGAAAAATCCTGTAAACAGAAAAAAGCTGTAACCTACAGGTAAATGCTGTAAAAAGGAACTTTCTGTCAAGTGGGCTACAGATTTTTATGTTGCCTCTCAGTAATTTTCTGCTTGTGCGCATGCACTTATTTTAGTAGAGTTTCTTTAATTTAATTAATTGATATCCGGGGATAGAACCCGCGACCTACCGCATGCTAAGCACGCACGCTACCACTGAACCAAAGAAGATTCAGTATAACGTTGCCAATAGCTGTATTGGTTTTCAATGCAGTAAGTTTCTGTTTAAGTACAGATAAGCTAAAAAACTAGGTAAAAGCTGTTATTTTACATAAAATAAATAGAAGTGCGGTGGGAATGTTACATGACAGAATATCTCTGTAAACAAAAAGTCACTGTTATTGAAATTTCTGTTTTTCTACAGTTTTTTTTACAGTGTAGGATAGATCGAAATTGTAACGAATAAGGATTTTTCCCAACAACTTAACTTCACTCTGTAATATCTAACATTATGTAATAGTGTGTGAATAGGAGTGGAGCATGGCTGATTGCAATGACCATTTTGAGGACCTAGCTTTTAAATTCGCGATTTAATAGCCCAAAATCATTTTTGTGCGCACTCTTACCCTCCTTTCTCCTAATACATGTTGGGAAAAAAAGAGAAAACCCTCGAAATAAAGCATACAGTTTATCAGTGAACCAGAATAAAATTTAAATTTTTAAATTTAAACAAATGAACTTCTTTTAACTTTAACTTTTTTGAACTTGTTTTGAAAGGGAAAAATGTTTATTAAAACTGGAAAAACTGTCAACGTTTCTGGTTTGGTAGCGGTTCAGTTCAGCTGATCTTCAGTTCGATGTGGCGAGGTTTCACCTTCTGCTCGAATGTGTGGAGACGAGTGTTCGAATCCCTCACACATTAGAACAAGATCTTGTTAGACGGCCTTGTTAACTGCAATTCATTATTAATGCACTGCTGTTTTTACCTAAAATATTTTTTATCTCATCATTGCCATAGTATAACTAAAGAGGTAACTCAAAGAAAGTTCTTTTCTTAAGCGTATACTCACCGTTTTTAAAGCTTTTCTAGTTGTAAATATTTTTACTGCCGCTTTTTTTTCTTCAAAAAATTGTCCTGAAATATTTTATTCATCCTCAAAGGTGATGTCTTTACCGTAGTGTATGATGCGTACAGGGAAATGACGCATGCGTGATAAAAGTCCAGGAATCGTCATATTACGTTATCATTAACATTTAAATTTTAATGGCTCCGATGGCCTAGTCCTAGTCGGTATACTGTGCGACTCTTAACCGACCCCTCATATGTTCCCCAGATCGAATCCAGGTTGGCATCTATGTTATTTTAATTTAAAATTTTATAAACTTTTATAGAATTCATAGCAAGAGCAGGGTTTAGTTGTAACGATTTACTGATTGCCTGTATGTATCCATTGCCTAGATTTAATTGAACCCCATGAATTATTTCTACCGTTCTTTACTCCTCTGGTATGAAAAAATACACCCCTTATATATTCAAAAACTAGTCGTTATTTAAAAACCTATTGAGAGAATTCCCCTCTTCACCAGAGAACTTTTTCCAAACACTTTTTTCTCTCCAGTTCTCTTGACTTAATGAAAAAAACTCCGTGGCAAGCATGAATTATTTAACCCAAAACACGCCTTCTGTTTTTCATGCGCAGAGCAATTGAAAAAAAAAACCTCTACCCAAAATCCCCTCCGCAACGTAAAATTTTTTTTATTACTCCTCCCAACTATGAGTGAAATATCGCAGAATTTCGCGACCGATGAATTATAGGAGGGCTTGAACACCCCCTTTAATGCCCTTCCAGAATGCAAAAAAATAATAAATCGCGGGATTAGGCGACATGTGACTTACGTCCTCAGCCGGAAACACCCTCTCTCAAGTCGCTTCTTATTACCCTACTTCAGATAAGAAATGTGATTACTTCTTAAGATCGATTTGCATTTTTTCTTCTCTCTTTTTTTTTCTTCTTCTCTCCCGCTTCCTTTCTTAATGGAATGTGGATTGACACGTATATTTTCTTCATTTCTTTCTCTGGAAAAGAAAAGGGAGAGTATATACACCCAGAGAAAAGAAACAAGCTCCGCCGGTAATGGAGGCTCCACGCTTAGAAGATTAAACAGACGTAATTGAGATTTATGGCTCCGATTGAAGCGCGTTGCCGGCTCAGACTTGTAGGGTTTTTTTCTGGGTTTCTTGGGTTCTGTTCATTAAGGGGGTGGTAGGAGGAATGCCTTTCAAAGCTTTCGGATTTATTCTTGGGGGTGGGGACGCTCCCCCCTCTTTCAATGGGAGGGTGATTGCTGTAGGCTTAAGGGATTAGCGGGTATGTTGAGAAAAAAGGAGGAACTTGATTGCAGGGTGTGGGGAGTTTTGCGTACTTGGGTGTTTAGTTTGTAAAGTAATATTAATTTGCCCGTTTGAAGTCTGATAGGGATTTTCCGCGTTCACGGATTGCGTATTTAATCAACCTGAGACGTTCGGGAGGTTGTCTTTTGGGTGGTTTAATCGTGTGTGAAGGTGCATCTTTGTTTTGTTTTTTCGGGTTGTGTGTTAAATGGCTTTGAAGTGTTATTGTTATTCAATTTCTAGTTTGTAATTAGTTTTGAAATGAGTTACGAGGAATATTTTATCTCCGTTTAGAGAAATTTCATTTGTTTCAAATATGTTTATAAAAGTTTCCTATACCTAAGTATATAATTAATTGAATGCAGAGATGGAGCTGAAGTTCATGCTTTACAATCAATCAATTCTGCATTTTTAAATGTGCTAAGCTGTTTCATATCCTTAAATGCTGTTTTGAGAACAGTGGGATGAAATTTAAACTTGCTTAGAAAATTAATTGTTAACACGTCAAAGACCATAAAATATGCTAAAAGGGTTTTAACACAAAATAATGATACATAATATAAATGGACTCTGCTTGTTTTTGCTTCATATTTGTTTAAAATAATTTTGTTTTAATTATAAAAATTAATTGGGTGAATGTTAGACATTTCTACGAATTTTAAACATTTCCCTATACCTTTATAATTACTCTATTAAATTCGTGTGTATATTGCCAGAATTTTTGTAGGAAAGAGCGCAAATTCTTCATTAAAAAGGTATTCAGTGATTTTGTTTTGTATTTTTTACTTAACTGCACAAACTTGTTCCAATCTTTTATATTTTTAATACATACTTTTTCCTTTGTAAGAGGGAGGGACGTTTACTGGGCTTTGGCACATCACGAAACGGCACTTCTTTTAAAATCAAATACTAATAATATTTACTTTCGAACATTCTTAAATCGACAGTTTCAAAACTGAGTAAAAATTACTCAAATCTGAGTATGTCACGCACTCAAACAGGCTCCGATCCAAATTTACTCAAATTTGAAAACATGCATGTACTTATTTTTGAAAATGTGCATATACTCAAAAATAAAACATCAGTTGTGTTACACGTTATCTCACCAACCTAATGTACTTTCTATATGTTTTCCAAATATTTCAATTATAAACTAAAAATAAGTATAATTTGAGTGGTGACTATTAAATTGTTTGAAACTGAGTATGTCTGGTGTTTCAAAATTGAAAGCATTGGATCGTCATACTTGAAACAAAAAGTTTCGTACCAAGATGAGAACATCGATTTACTCACATTTGAAACTGTCATTTCTCTCAGTGAACTACACAAACTAAGCTTTCATACCCATAGCTAGCTTAGTCCATCATCCGTTTGTAGACCTTCGCATTATCGTCATTCCATCCCGAATTACGCCGTGGAGTATGTTTCCGCACATTAGACAGACATAGCGTGTGTGTGCCCAGGATCCCTCTATTCAGAAATACTCTCCCCCATTTATTGTTCCTCTTTCCTCTTAATGGAGCCCCGTAATGTGCCGCATCCCTTCCGAATAGGCGAAAGAATAGCGCCATAAACTCGACCGGCAGTGACGCTCAGTACCATTCTGGACGTCCGGTCCCTGTAAAACGGTTTTTTCCTCCTTATCATGCCTAATGCGGGGAAGGCACGCTACAGGGGAAAGCCTGCTTCTGTTTAGTTGCTTGCTGCTTGTGTATCTTTTTTTTGGGTCTTTAGCGAAATATATGGAGTGCTTTTTTTTCTCTCGGCAGGGGTTGGTTTTTATTTACTCTTTGTTGTGGATTTACGTGTGTTGTCGTTGAAGCTGCGCTGTAATTGAATGCACTAGTAACTTTTCTTGGAAAAAAATTAAATGTTTCAATTAATGTAGACTTTGTGTTTCTATTTTTTCGCGTATTGTATTTTGCTGTTGTTGCTTCTTTGCATATAAATGGTGTTTTTTCAGTGGACTACTTCAAAACTATTTACAGGTTTGTTTAATTTTTTAAGTAACAGTTTAGAAGACACTTTCGACATAAATGAAGTACTATGAATCATGAAAAATCATCATTGTTCTCGCGAAAGGTTTAACTGTGCGAAACCATTATAAAAACTAAAGACTCTAAACTTGAGTTATTACCCTTTCCAAATCATGTAATTAAAAATAAGTTGAATTGAAAATGTATAGTACCAATTTAATATAGCTTTTAGTGATTTTTACGTCTAAACATTAATTTTTATCAAAACCTTTGTTCTCTACTCTCAACTTTTTTGGTTAAATATCCGTTCTATACATATTGTCATACTGATTGAATTTCTAATACATGTTTCATGCACGTGTTGAATCAACATAGAGCATTTTCAATCACATCACTCGGACCTAGCAACGGCCTTAGCAACAGATTGTTTGACCTATAGCAGTTAACAGTTTAAAGAAAATAACTGGTCATGGAATGCTTCTATTGGAGCAATTGAAATCACATGACAGCAACAGATACCGCCGCACCTAGCAACGGCCTTAGCAACATACTTTTTGACCTACGGCAAGGAAGAAAATAACTGGTCGTGACGTCACCTGAAAACACTCTATTTTACAAATTGGTAAAACAATGGAAAAACTTTACAGTAAAGTAAACTATAAACGATCAAAAGAACTTTAAGTCAAAATCATCTTTTAAAACCCCACAGAATGAAAATAATGGACGAACTAAGGAATCTCCGACGTTATTAGGTTGATATAATAGCGATCAAAAGTAGCTTAACAAACATTATAATTCCTAACTCAAAATACACCCTTTCATAAACTCGATAATGCCCTAAAGAATAAAAACACCCTCCGCGGGACTGATCATCAAAATTCATTACACCCTCTAAACATCAAAACTCTGCGCCATAAGCGATTTTCCCCAGCCCTAAACACGAAATAAACTTCGAATATAAAAAAGAGCGGCTTTACGGCGTTATTCATAAAGGACCGATTCGATTTACGACGCCGAAGGCGTCGAAACGGGCGCGTGAAAGATTGCGCAAATTCATGGCTTTCGGATAACCGCTCTCCGAAAATTCCCTGTGAATATTCCCTCTCCAGAAATGAATATTCCCTCTCTTTCCCTCAAAGTCGCTACTAGACCGTTTCGGGCTTGTTTCGGATATATGGATATTGTGTTTGCCGCGTGGTGCAAATGGTTTTTCGCCAATTTCGGGATTACCTGGCGGGGTCTTGGGGGAGATTGACAAGTTGTTCCTCGAGGGGGTGCGCGGTGGAATGATCTCTCGTTTGTACGCGAACAGTTCTTCTCTCCCCTTTCCTTTTTTTCTCTCGTCGTGTATATTGGAGTCGTCTGAGTGCTGGGTAGGGAGTAAATGACGCTTTGAGTGGGATCTTTCAGTGGGCTGTCTCTATTACTCTTTGGAGTCGCTGTGGTGGTGGAGTTCCATTTTGGTTTACTTGCGCAAATGGAGTGGGAAAAGCTCTGGCTTTTGAGTGCGTGAATGTTCTGTCTTTTCTGTAAAGATCGTTCCTTTGTGATCTATATAGATCTTAACTTTTAGCTCTTTTCATCCAGTCTACGCAAATGTACTTTTTAGTATATGAGTGCAAGCATTTTTCTTTTCGTATTTTCTATATTTTATTCTTCAATAAAATAAAATAAATTTCTAGTGGCCTATCAGGCGGTGCCCCTCTCTGTTACAAGAGGCTGGTCCCAAGGGGGATCCACAACTAGGTTTCTTAATATTTCTGAAGGAATCGATTCCGGAATCGAATGCTTTGGATTCGATACCAAGGAATCGATTCCAGCAAGAATCGTACTTAATTTTCTAATTATATATGCAGATAATTATAAATTTTTTTCCTAATTATTTAGTATAATAGATATAATTAGTGAATCAGCAGGGATCGAATCTTAGAAATCGTACTTAATTTTATAATTGATAACGATAATTATTAACAATTTTGTTAACTAATTAATCAGTATTTTATAATTAATTAATATTTTGCTGGTTAATAATTAAATTAATAATAATCACTAATTATCTTTGATTTGTAATTGAAATAGATAAGTTCGATTCTACTTTTTCCGTGCTTTTTTCGATACGGGCCCTTAGGAATGGATTCCAGGTTGTAATCGAGCCTCAGGAATCGAATCGAAAGATTTTTTAGATCCGCAACACTGCACAGCACATACGTCAAAAGTTAACCCAATAAGGAAGATGTTATAATAAGTTTAAGGTTACTGAATCTCCACAAGAGCAGTGGTCAGAATCTTAGAGTAATTTCAACCAAACGATCAGAGAAGACTTCGCTAAAAGTTCCCCTCGCCACTAACCGCTTGTGTCTCCGTTTCATTTAGCCTTCGAGCCTGGGGTGCTAATTACTTCGCTTGTCTCCAGGGCGTGTGTCCTACCCGACGCTCGACCCCCAGTTGATTCCCCAAGTGAACTTGGCGCTCTTTTTATCGATCCCGGAAGCATGAAGGGCTGAGCTTACCGGTGACCAGCTACTCAAACAGAAGCTGCAAGGCATCGAACCAGGGGAGGTAATGCTCGTAGCCAGACACGCTGACCACTACACCACCGCGTTCACATTTCTTTATTTGACTGAACAATTTTATTGTTCAGTTCAATAAATTTAAATTTCTAAAGCCTTAACTAAATATAGTTAATTTAGTGGAACTGGAATGTATATAGATCTCATAATAAAAGAACTGACTGTCACATTATTTCTTTGTTAAATTCAAATGGCTTGTAAAAATTACAACCAAATGTGTTTTCCATATTTATTGAGACGTGTATATACATTCGAAAATGCGTTTCTTCAATAAATTAGGAATTCCACATTTTAAAACATATCCTCATTAAATACGACCCCACTTCAGTTTCAAATATCGTCTCATTCTAAACAACAGCACTCATTTATATCTACCCTATTATTATTGCAATTGAAAACCTTCCCGAACTCGATACACCAATCCTCTCTACAAAGTAATTACATCTCCAAATTCCCTTCATCGCACACTTTCACCCTTATATTCCAAACGGATCGATGCAGTATCGCGGCCCCACAAAGAGAATTCGAAATCAAAGTAGCAGACTCCATTTGATCCCAGCGTCTAGACGTATCAGTCTTGCCTCTATTTGCCTGAGGAAATGAAGATTTCGATATGACCCCTTTTGCCCGGGCATATTCATTCTTCCCCCCCCCTCCGTTTCAATATTTGGCGAGGGCAATTAACGCCTTTTATCGCCCCGTTGCGGTTTATCTCCCCAAAACGAAGTTCTAGTTTGCCCCGCGTTTCCCGTTTCCGAAAACCTGAAACCCGGAGGGAGCGAGGTACAAATTGCAGGCTTTGTTTCTGGTTGAGGTTTTCCTGGGGAACTTCACATGAGGTTCTCCCTACTAATGGTCTTATTTGTCCCCCTCATTTTCTAATTTCTGTCATATATTACTCTATCGTTCGAAATTGTGGTGGTCTGCTGGTCCGAGACCACTCAAAAACGGCTCGGACCACTACGGTCAGAAAATCCCTGGTACAGCTGACCAGTGTCGAAAAAAATATCCCCCTCTCCAGTTGTAACCGCGATTTTGTTTGCTGCAAAATTTAATTGAGGTTTTATATCATTTAGTGCAATATTTACACATTTAATTAAGAAAAATACTCAGTAAATGAGGTATTTTCAAACTTATTTGTTTATTTAGTTAGTTTAGCTTTTTTTAAATTTATTATTGCTATTCACTTTAAGTGCAATAGTTATTTTTAAAAATCGAAACCTGTCTTTTTAAATTTGACAGACCAGTCTTTTTGGTTGAGGACCAGTAAGATTGGCAAGGTAGTGGTCAGTTAGTTTTTTTCCCAATTTCTAACGCTGTCTATAACCCTTTGTCCCTAGAAAAGATTTTAAAATCTATTATTCTTTCACGTCAAAAATCCTTAGAGAAACATGAATTTTCAGCTCTTTTTAAAACAAATTTAAAAATACTTACTGTTTCATTCCTTTCTCTCTGTGAGAATGATAAAAATAGTAACTTTAAAACTTTTCCTTGTCGTTGTCGACCTTTACTTTCGATTATGTAAAAAGTAATTATAATCTTTCAGTTTTGTATTTTTATATTGACAATATTAAAATACTGTCGAAAATTCGAGAATTTTCATCAAACATAAGGATCGCTTAGAAAATTTACTTCCTATTCTTACGTCTTAAATTGTGGGGGAGTAGATCCATATTATGTATATTATTTGAATAATATCAATCTAACTCTGTTGAACCACGGCTTACTAGATACTACTACAGGCTGACCTAGTTTTGAATTATTTAAAACTTTTGACAACTCCTCCCGCTAGGATCGCCACATATCGGGTCTATGACGTCCTAACCAATAGGATAAACACACTGACAAATAAGGAAAAACAAAGGTGTGTTTTCAAGACGTAACTGCTGACTGTTGGTCATTAAGCCCCGCCTTCAACTCTGTGGATTTGCTTTGCTAGATGTTAACCCCTTAACAGTGTCGGCCGAGCTCAGCTCGGGCAACCACTACGTGCAGAATTTGTGATGCCCAAACTCAGCTCAGGCAGGAGAAAAATTGACGTTTCCCTTTGTGAAGCCCAAACTGAGTTCGTTTCGATGATGATAGTGATTTTTCGTCGTTTAGAGATTGTGAGACATCATGTTTGAATAATCTTGTTCCTAATTTAATAAGATGTCTTCGTAATCCAATACTTTTTTATGTGTATGTTAAAATAATTAGTACACTTGTAATTACATTTAAATTTTGATTTTTTTTTATAAAAAACTTTTTTCTAACACTTATATTAATATAAAGAATAAAATTAAACAGTCAAAAAAAATTTCCATTTTTGGTCAATTTTTCTGAAATAAATGTCACTGTTAAGGGGTTAACTATTGCTATCTACATTTTTAAATATTTCCGCATCTCGGTCAGCCTGTAGTGTAGTATCTAGTAAGCCGTGGTTGAACACACTCTCAACTATATCAAATTATCTTTTAAACTAATAAAATAACTATTCTACGATGTTCTAATTTAAGTACAATAGTTCAAGACGAAAGGGACACCATAAATGTTCAATTATTTCAAACTTAAAAATTGTATTATGATTTTAGATTGCAGAAAAAAATCTACGTTAGAAAATGGGATTAAAACCGGAACAGTTCCCTTGTAAAAACCTCAGGACGCACAGATTCAGAAACACTGGTTTACTGCATCAGAAAATTAATCCCCCTTTCGCAATTTTCCCCCGACCCCCGCCGCGTAATCGGGCGTCTTTTATCGGCTCTCCGATCGCGCTCTGTTACCCTACAGATGAGACGCGAAAACTCATTAAAGACCCTTCCCCGAACTTTCCCAACTACACGTTTTTAATTGCCCACAGCCTAATTAATGAAACGCCGCCGGGGTTAAAAAAAGACGAGGGACCGTGCGAGACCTTTTCCAAAAGAAGAGCTCTGAAAAAGTTATCATCAGGGGGGAATTGAACAAGGCTCTGCGCAATGGGGTTTCCTGCAGTTTTCCTGCTTTGTGTTTCTTGCCCCGATTTTCCTTGTTTTTTTCTCTTTCATTCCGGGAGTTTTATCGGGATTCATTCGGAATGAAACCGGGTGGAAAGATTAATGCTGTCTCCACAGAAAACCGGAAGGATTTTTTTCCCATTGTTTCTCTCGTGGAAAATCGCGCTTTGTTTTTTAAATGTAATTTAATTAGATGATTGGGTTGGGGGATAGGGCTGAAAGAGGTGATAGATATGACCGATCTGTTTTTGGTTTCTGTGGATGCTTTTTTTGTTGAAAATTGGGAGATAATTTGAAATGGATATCGTGCGCGAAATCTCGCCAACTTGTGTGTGGAAATCGGAAAACTCGTTTAGATTTTCAGTTGATGTAAGTATGTTTTGGAATATTTATCAGTTTTCAAACGAAATAAAAAATTTTTTTTGTTGAAAAGTTTTGAATCGTAAAAATAGTTAGTTAAACTATCTAATGTGTGTGTGTTTGACTAAAATTTTTCGTTGGAATTTAAATCTTGTCTTTTTGGTTTCTCATTTTTAAATTAATTTACACGATGTTTAACTGAGCCCAATTTTAAGATATTTGTATTTTTAATTTACTGTTTAATTTTAATTTTTCATACCTAAGAAAATGTTTTTATTTGTGGTAAACTAGCTGAAAAACGTTTTACACATCCTTTTGTTTTTAATATCTTTCGATCTGAAATCAAAATTTTATTATTTTTATAATGCCTAGTTTTGGTAAAATTTTTTTGACCGCTTTAAATTATACATATAAGAAATACTGTAAAAATTCGATAAAACCGGGATTATTTACTTTCTTCCAGAGGCTGACGAGTTTTGTCTATTTAAAAAATCTTGATATACCTCAAAATAATTTTGTAAAAATTTGTTTGTGAAATGTTACACTCTTAAACAGTAGTTAAATTTCTTTTACAAATCACCTTTTTAATCTTTTTTACAAATTACCTTTTGTTATGTAAAACCAACAAAAAACCAGTTTCACATAAAATCTTCCCTCTTCATAATCAATTTCACCCGAGATTACCCACCAATTCCCCATTTATAGATGTCACTAATGTAACTAGCATCATCTAATGAACCAAATCAGACGTTAACTTCTTAAAGCTCACCATCAAATCGAGCTTCGGATTTAAACATCGCCGAACATCGGGTGAGCTCATTCCTCGTAATTGCCTCGCTTCGTAAACCGGAGCTCCGTTATGGGAGGGAGCAATGTGGCCTGAACGCCGCGGAAATATCCGTGTTTCTCATTAATTGATTGAAAGTAGTCACTGGTTCTGTGTAAATGTTTGGGGATGCGTTTAAACGTTAACTAGCGTTTATTAAGTGAAACGGGAATTCCTATTCTCGGTATCTTAATTGGTAATGTACCGGTTAATTGTCTTGTTCTTAACTTAATGTTGGACTTGGTCGCAATGTTCTTGCAAGTTTGTTGTTGTTTGTCCCTTGAAAAGGTACTGAATCGTGTATCTGCGATTTCGTGTGCTTCTGTATTTGGTATACCTGCTTATAAATAAAATGAGTGTTGTAAATTTTCTAATGCATACATTTATTGAAAATAAAACATGGTTGTTTTCTAAAATTACCTATTAAGAACAAACTGCCTGGTAATAGTTTGATGCTAATAACATTACTACAAAAGAGTAACACTCTTACATTACAAAGTAATATTACTACAAAAGAGTAACACTATTACCATTACAAAGTAACATTACTACTAAAGAGTCCCATTATTACCCATTACAAAGTAACATTACTACTAAATTTACTTGAGATATCTCATTCATGTGTATAAAATTCACGAATAAAATTACTTAGACTTTGCATGGAAGTAAAACAGGAGAGAAATTAATCAACAAAAACAATTGCAACAAAAATTTGCTAAAATAAAGTTATACGGCTTTATACAACCCTAAGCAAAACTTTTAACTATATTTAAAGCATGGTATTACCCTCTTTGAATATAATTATAAATCGCAATGACTTATTTTAAATTTAATTTTTCGTTGGTCTTTAACGTTAGCTTCATTCGGTTTAATAAGGATTCTTAATTTTAGGCATTTAAAAATGGGTTCTGCATAACTTGTCTGCTGCTGTATGTTTTCACTGCTGCAATAATGTTATGAAGGAAAAACTAGTTTTACAGTATTTGCTTTTCATTTTTTTTTCACTGCTATTAGGGTGTTATGAAGGAAAAGACAGTTTTACAGTGTACTTTTCGTTGTGTGTTTTCCCTGCTGATTAAAAGTTATGTAGGAAAACTAGTTTTTTTCTGGGTTGAATGTCTCGTGCATTTCGTATATGAGGGCAAATAAATTATGTAAGCAAATATTATTTGCGTAATACTCTCACTATTTTTTTAAAACTGAATGGATTTATTTTTATTTTTTAACCCATAGAAATTGAAAGATAAAAGTATTTAATTCCACAAAATACCTAATTATCTTCTACATTTTGTTATTGAAGCGTTGCCGGTGCTTTTAAAGTACTTTTAATGGAGTTATCTCAAAAGTTTCTTTAAAGCGAAACCTCACACCTTTCAAAAGATAGCTTTTCATTAATTTTCCTAATTTTCCCCCATTCATTAATCTCGTCTAATATTGACTCGTCAAACACAGTTAAGAAGAGTTAATTGTTTTTAATCCTGGATATCTAAGCGCTTTAATGACTCTCAATCTTAATAGAGAGATGGTATAAAAAGTTTCATTCAGTATTGAATTGTCTACTGTTTTCCTTCCCTTGATTTATTAACATTCAATAATGCAGAGAGATCATTAGGATTTGATTATGAGACCGCGAAGAAAGGAGTTGTGGGTAAAAAAGAACCAACTCGCACAAAAAGGATGTTTTTGAATCATCCGAAAAGCGGTCATTAAAAACCGGCCATCAAAAATCAATTTCCAAAGGAAATGCCTACCCGTTCTCCTTTTCAATGGGAAAAAGTAATATTTCACCAGGAATAAAATAATCTAGTTTAAATCTCATCAAAAACCGCGCTTTGTATCGGAATGAGAAAAAAGTTCCGAGTTTTTGCCCCAATGGTGAAAATAAGTCATAACTTCCGTGGCCTGGTTTCCTAAATCATTTATCTCTCCGTTGAATAAGTTTTTTTTGGCCGCCATATTTCTTTTTCAGGCCCGCGACCCTTATAAATAATCATTTTTCCCCGGATAAGTTCCCTTTGTAAGCGGTCGTTTATCAAGGGGCACTGCCACTTTGTCCGGGAAAGACGCCATTATCGGAAGAATTTCTTAAAGAGAATATTTTCTTGGACGCTTACCCCCTCGGTAAATAAGGGCAGAGTTGACTTAACGCCATCGGTCCCTTACCCCCTCCCCCTATTCTATCAGTAACGTCATGCATTGTTGCCTGATGATAGTCCAATAATCTAACTTATTTAGTTCCTACTTAATTGCAACTTGGGAGCTGTTTGTGGTTTCTATTTGATGACAGCATGTAAAGTTGCTTATGCTTTTATTTGGATGCATTAGATGTGTGTTCTGATTTCTTCAAGTTAAACTAAGAATATTCATTCAAGTTATATTATAAAGTCAAGCTTTGTGAAATTGCTTCTTTCAGGTTCATGAAAACGTTGATTTTTCTAATCTGTTAAACTGCATAATATTTCGAGGTATTGCCATTATTATGTGTCAAACTGAAACTACAGGAGCCGTCTTTGATATGGAATCTTAAACAGTACTCTTTATCTAGTAGTTAATGTTTTTTTTTCTGCTTTTAAACTTTTGAATCTGTCTTTTTTATACCCAAAAATTTCAAGCTTTGTAAAATTACTTCTTTGGTATTCATGAAAAAGGTGATATTTTCCATCTGTTATAGTGCAAAATATTTCGAGGTATTGTCATTATGTTAGATCAAAATGAAACTATAAAAGAAAGGTCTTTGATAGGAAAGCCTAAACTTTTTTTATTCATAAATTACTATAAAAGTGTCAATTTTTTCTGGAGTTAAGTTTAAAAAGTTAGCTTATGCACATTAAAAGACTCCTAATGTCTTTTTTAATGCATAACTCGTTAAAGGTGTTGTTCCAACACCTTTATGATAGTCATCGCTATCATTGGTCATTAGTCATCGCTAGGTGTTGTTCCAACACCTTTAACGAGTTAAAAATTTAATTATAGTTTGCATTTTTTTTGTTATTCGATTTACTACTTTATGAATTGACATTACTGTTAGACACCCGTATGCATAATAGCACCCAAGCTATTCGAATGATTATATACAACCAACTGAGTACTTCATCTCTCTTAAAGAAATCTAAAAGTCAAGTTCACACCTTGTTTCTCTTCTGAAAACTCACATCTGAGGCGCTCATATTTTACAATTAAATAACGAATATTGTATCCGTTTTCACATAACTGTCACCGGTTTACCTTGTAAATTTTCCCCGCCCACGCCTTACCAGGTAGGCTTCTACACCGTTTTTCATGTAATTATCCATTGCATATCCAACGATGGGGCCCTAAAAGTTGATCAAATTAGCAACGCCGTGAAAATACGATCGCCGAGGGACGTATTAAAACACGAACTCATGCCGCGTGCGAAAGTTCGAGAACACGGATGTGTAGAAGGTACCTCCTTTGGTGAATTATCCATAAGGGGTCCTGTTTGGATGGGATCCAAAAGTCGCACGATCGAAAAATTTCGGATCTAGAAAGTTTATAAACTTCCTCCCACACCTTGTCTAAAGTTATGGTTACTTTGAAAGAAATGAAAAGCTTGATGTATTATGTACACCTGGCTCTCTGGAGTACACTTTGACGGGGATATCAATTTTTCTATCAAGTGTCTTACAAACTATGAAGCTAATTCCTAAACTTCTCTTTAGAACTACTTCCAGGGAACAAAAAGGTTCAAGGAAGTATTTATTGTATTGAAGCGTTTTAGGACAAATATTGCTATTGCTTTACCATCCATTGAGCTTTGTTGTGTCTTAAAGCTCTTCTACGCGTTAGTCTTTAAACATATCGATGATTGTCAGAACAATGAATTTATAAATTTTAGATTTTGCTTTCCTGCCATTCTTGTTATTCTGTGTCTGATAAAAGTGCATTTCGATAAGGACACCTATACACAGATTATACAATACATTACTTGGACATTATCCATGACTTCAGTGAATGGAGGAAATCCTCGACACCTAATATCATATTCAATTCTCTTTTTAGACATCACAGACAAGAATATTCAAGTTTTTTAGAGGTATACACTGATGGGTCTAAGAACAACGCCCATGTTGGGTCTGCTGCAATCTTTGACGATGGAGTGATCTCCAGGAAGCTAGACTGGCGCTGCTCTGTATTTACCTCTGAAAGCAATGCTATTCTCATTGCTCTGAATAAAATTAAATATTGTCGGGCAAAAAAGTACATTTTATACACAGACTCGAAAAGCTGCTTGGATGCAATTGAAAATTATAACAATAAGAGCCACCCTATCGTACTCCAAATCGTAAATTCCTATTTTATATTAAAGGACAAGGGATACTCCATAAAATTTTGCTGGATACCTGGCCATTCAGGCATCCCTGGCAATGACAAGGCAGACTTAGCTGCAAAAACTGCCACTTTGAAGTTAAGCTCTTTTATACCTCTCAACGATGTTGGAAAATATATTAAAAACTCAATTATATCATACTGGCAAAATACATGGGACCAAGAACGTGAAAATAAATTGCATTTTATCAAACCTTCTGTTACTGGCTTCCCTGAAACTAAATTGAATAGGTATTTTGATGTAAAGCTGACAAGGCTCCGAATCGGACACAGTTATTTTACTCATAAACATCTCCTTCATAACGAACCATGGCCTATATGCTCACCTTGTAATACTCCGTTATCTGTGAAGCACATTTTATCTGAATGCCCAAGGTTTTGCCAAGTGAGGCAGAGGAGATTTGGCATGGCATATCCATCGTTATCAGACCTTCTAGGGGACGAATTCAATAAATATATTTTTTCCTTTCTATGTGATATTAATTTAATTAAACGTATCTAAATTTGAATGAAATATATTTGTCTTGTGTTTGGCGCGGAATGGCCAAATATGGCTCTTGCGCCATAAAACCCCACCAACCAACCAACCATTTCTACCGATAGACTATACTATTTCATATATTATATAACATGGGTTTTATATATGATTATTCAATCAACTTTTTAAAAGTAACTTGTATATTGATTCCCCCTGAATAGTGAAAACTCTATAAGAATCGAGTGATATTTAAAATGTTTACTGATGCCTTGTTGGGTTGATAATCCTTACGTACGAATAATCCTGAGTGCGACAAAGAGAAGTATTGCTCAAGGGTTTTGAATAAAGCTGGATCATCTAATAAAATTCTAGAAAAATAATTCAAAAACAGTCAAAGTGAAGGATTCTGCCATATTAATAAATTGAATTGAAATCGCGTACATTTCTCGAATCCTTTCCAAGAGCTGGATGGAATTTATCTGAAGATGTTCGAGTTACCTACTTAATAGCCAATACCAGCTGACCGTTTAAAATCTTAAGGATGGCTCTTCATCTCCTAAATCGAAATAAAGTCCTTTCAATGTTGCTGACTGCTGAAAAGATCCAGATTTACCTTTTCATTTTCTTTTTAATTCCAAATTTACGACTTTATTTTTCTCGGGCTTTTTCTAATGAAAAGGATTGCCTTTCAATGGGAAGCGATGACTCAGCCCCTGCGTAATGGACTGTACACCGCTTAATGAAATGGCTTTTTTCGAATACCTTTTTATCTCATTTTCCTCTCTTCCACCCTCCTCTCATCAGAATGAGAGCTTCCATTTTTCAGTGGTGTAATTTCTTGGAGATACTTAACTCTTTCTTAAGGACTTCTGCATTCGTTTCCAATGCTCACCTGTCTTCGTTCAGCTTGTGTGTTTTACCCTCTAATTCCTTATCCGCCCTCAACAGCCATTGAATCCTATAGAAAACTCGGGGCGGTCTCGATTGAAAGGGTCAAGGTTCTGGTTTCTCCGTTTCTTTTTTCCTTTATTCGTTCTGGACACTTTATAAAATTGAGGTATTTATATATGAGGAGGACGCGTTATCTTGCTGAAATTATCAATTCTGTTTTGTTGGGTATATTCTTGTAGATTTGCATTGTTTATAAGGTAGTTTCTTTTAATCCTTGTGTTAAAATGGGGGTGTTTTTTGTGTGCGTTTTGCACGCATCAATGTTAGACAGTTCATTAAATATAGACCTGCACTCTTAAAACGACAGTTTAAAAACTGAGTAAAACTTACTCAAACTGGCTCCGAATCAATATTACTCAAATATGAATATACTCATTTCTGAAAATGTGCCGGTACTCAAAAATGAAACTTTTTTAGTTATTGCATGACATTCTCATGAATCGGAGTGCGACGATAGTCACTATTATTATAAAACAACTTAGCACGTCATAGCGACTATCGTCGCACTCCGATTCATGAGAATATCATGCCCATGCAATAACTATAGAAGTTTCATTTTTGAGTATCTGCACATTTTCAGAAATGAGTATATTCATGCTTTCAAATTTGAGTAAATTTGATTCGGAGCCAGTTTGAGTAATTTTACTGTTTTTAAACTGTCGTTCAAACTGTTGAATATCATTACCCGTATTTTATGAACAAAATCTAACGGGACTCACCTCATATTCAGTTTCAATGTATCGAATTTTCCAGACTTTACTAGTGAAGAACAGTTTTAATTATTTTTCTTTTTAAATAACCGACGTACGAAAAGACCAGATACTGCAGGTGCCTGTAAGAAGTGCGTTGAGAGACAACTAGAAACTTATCTGTGGGGTGTCTGAGCACCAGCCATGTTTAACTACCGTACTACTCAGATTACATAGACAAATGATGCACACCTTTTTAAAAAGAAAAAACTTGAGAACAAGTAATAATAGTTAAAAAGATGGTATTAACTAAAACAGACTTAAAATATGCCCCTACAAAGGTTAAAACTTCCACTTTCACATTGTAACATTTCTAAAATTAAATATTTTAAAATTAAACAACAAACAGCACATTTCTAAAATTAAAATTTCGCTTTCGACCCTTAGTTGGGGTTTTACGTATTATTGCTCAATTTCATTAAACTCCTTGAAAGATATTTTAATGATTTACTGTAGTGCTGAAACTGGACCTACCTATCTTTTATAACTCTTTGGGTAACTATTTATTTGGACAAGTACATGCAATACACTTTTCTACCCTACAACTATGTTTAAATTGTTTTCCTTCCCATACAATTTAAGAGAGTGCTGTGGTAGACAGAGTAGGTGCTCTAATTTTCAGATAGCGTGCAGCCAAACTGACTGCTTAGCAAACGTGAGCTCTGTGTCATAATATTAAAGGAATTATATTTTCCTTTTTCTTGAAGCTTGTTTATACTGAGAATTATTTTATTAATAGGGGTATCATTAAATGGAAATATTATAGGGTTTAAATTATATTTGTTGGGCTATTTTCTGCTTAAAGTAATTTTTACGTAAATTACTTTGTCATTTTATCTTCGTTTGAAACAGTTTGCGACTTAAAATTAAAGTTCTATGTGTAAACAGGTAGAAGTCGATTTTGGAAGTTATTGACGAGTTTGTGTTTATTTGATGTTAAGTTGAAAAAGGGCATAACTAATATAACCATTAGGGTTATGATTCTGAGACTTTTTTAAAAATATTTAAAAGCCTGATGTTGCATTCGATGAACTTTTGCCCATACGTTAATTTTATAGCATTATTTTCTTTATATTGAGAAAAAACCTTGCGCGCCTAACCTCATTTCACTTTCTAATATAGCAATCACTAGTGTGTCTCGGGAAAAAAAACTTTTTTACAATAAACCTCGCTACCCAGGGCTTTTCCCATTCCTTTTGGTCCCAAAAGATAGTGTGTGAAGTTTCAGCCCCATAAGTTAACTCTAGGGTGTGCCTATAGAGCCCCAAATTTGAAAAAAAAGCGAAAAAAACTACCAATTTTCAGAATTTAAAAAATATTTTGATATTTATATAAAACTGGTTTAAATATGTTCTTTAGAATATATTTAAATGAATTATATGTATACTTATGTGAATTAACTAAATTGTGCCCTATAGCCCCTATAATTTAAGATTAATAAGTGCTAGGGATGTTGCACTCCCCAAAGCTTATAATGCACTACCGGTAGACGAAATGAATTAAATCCGAATTTCTTCGAAGGAACTCCCTCAAATGATGCCCTTTGTTGTTAAATTGATGTTTAAATTGAAAAGACCAGTGAAATAACAGTAATTAGGCCTTCCACTGAACTTTTAATGCAAAAAGTGCTTTTCTGCAAAAATGCTTGTTTCTAGCTGATCAAATCCTAAATTTTCTCAAAAAGTGGGTTATAATACTTTTTAAGATCAAAAACCTTGAAATACTTTTTTAAACCCTTATAGATTTCATTTTTATAAGTAGATTTTTACTTTAAACCATACAGATTGGAAACGACATGAACTTCTCCTATACCAGGAATAAAAATAAATTTTATCGTATGAAATTATGAAAATTACCTCTTTTTAACGTATTAAGGGGAAAGTTTAATTGAAATCTTCTTTCATCAAAATATGAACAAAAATTTACAAATATTAAACAATTTTCTTTACTTTAATAAAGAGATTTCTACTTTAATAAAGAGAGAATACCCATTTCTCTTCTGGTAGAGAAATAACTCAAGTCAATTCCGATCTGTTTGATTTAAAATTAAGTTCTCAGTTAAAATGAAGCCTATAATGGTATTTGAAAGTTTTTGAACTAAAAAAGTACAATAACCATCTTTTTTAGAATAAATTTTGGATTTGATCAGCTAGAAACAAGCATTTTCGAAGAAAAGCATTTTTTACATTAAAACTTCCGTAGAAGGCCTAATTACTGTTATTACTTACTGGCCTTTATATTTTAAAATATCAATGTAACACCAAATGGCATCATTTGAGGGAGTTCTTTTGAAGAAAATTGGAATTTAATTACTTTCGACCACTGTAGTGTATTATAAGCTTTGATGAGCGCAACGTCCCTTAGTTGTACCTTTTACTCTTAAATTATAGACACTATAGGTACAGTTAATAACCCTTAAATAAATATAAACCATCTTAAATGTCTTAAATAACACATTTGAACCAGTTTTATATCAATTTAAATATCAAAATATACTTTTTTTAAAAATTCTGAAAATTGGTAATTTTTCCAATTTTTTCTTAATTTGGGGCTTTATAGGCAAACCCTAGAGTCAACTTAGGGGGCTGAAACTTCACACACTATCTTTTGGGTCCAAAAGGAATAGGAAAAGCTCTTTTACAAATCTATGATTTAAGTAAAACCAGCTTCAAAATATTTCATTAACTACCTTTTAGTGCTTCAGCCAAATAAAAATCTTATTAGGCGCGCAAGCTTTTTTTACAGTTTTCAAAAATAAAAGTTATTTTTGAGAGTTATGGACCAATACTCATCATTTGCCACCACAGGCTTTTAAATCTGAAAAAAATCATAACCCTAATAACCATGTTTATTTTCGTTTAATTGTACCTTAGTTCCATTGTTTTGTACACTTAAAGTTTTGATATCCCATAGAGTTTTACTTCTCTCGGTTCTAAAAACAATATTATTTTGCAGTTTGTTTCATCAAGAGGAAAATAGCCATTCCCCACCTAACCGAGAGTTGGGGTCAAAAAGTATTAGCTCAGTAACTGAGCCACAATAGGTAAGTACTATTTTCTTAAACTAAATACTAAATGTAATATTTATCATTATAAAGGGTTCTTTTATTTTAATTGAATGACATTTGTTTTATTGAACTCACCACCTCCCTTTGTTTAAAATTATGTAGAAAATAATCACTCTTTGAAAAGTAATTTTTCTCATCATATACCTTATACATTATGTCTATTTTCGTCAGAACTTTATGTGACCCCTTAATTTTATTAATTGCTTATCATTCACGAATGAATGAATCATCCTAAAGTGAGTTTTTCATCTTCAACCAGTCTCTTTTATTTAACTTTCAACCAAAAAAAAGCCATACCTAGGAGGACACTAGAAAAATTGTCCCGAACCGGGACCTTCAGTCGCCCTGAAAATTTCTCCCATAAAATATTTCTAGCATTTATTAATTGACATCAATCTATCATCCCTCCATCACCATCAACAATCGCATTTCGACCATAAAGATCCATCTCTCATCTTCTTTTTCATTAAACTCGGACGTTTCCATAATTCGAAAAGTTCGATTCGGGGGGGGGAGTATATTGAGAGGAGGTGATGCCCGGGCAAATAGAGAGAGGGGTGGTAGTGAAAAATCGCCCTTTCTCCGGGTAAAGCAGATTTCGGCGCTAACGGCCCCATTTACGGGCATCACTCCCCCTCTAAATGGGCAAGTTCTGAAATGGGAAGAAATCTCGTTTTACCCCTGTAACGATTCCTCGTCCCGTAAGTCACCGGAACGGCCATTTTGTTTTGAGCAGGAGGGAGTGATGAGGCCTGTGCTATGGTATAGGGCCGGGCACTATTTTCTTCCGCGCTGGAAATGCGATGGTGTTCCGCTCGGCGGAGGCTTTTGTCTGTTTAGCCGTTTATGAGGTCTTTGCCGCCCGGAATGGATGGAGAGTTGAGCGTAGTCTCGGCCGGTGCAGGGCTGGAAAGGTTGTTCGGTCGAGTGTGAATAAAGTTTGTGGAACGCCCATCAAAGTTATTCGGATAGTCATTTTTCGGCGTCTTTAAAGCGGTAGAAATTCATGCGCCTAAATCGAATCTTCACTTTTACCTAGATTGGCGTGTGATGTCGCTTGAAGCTTTATTGAATTGGATTGTTATGAAAATTTTATCTTCGCTACTATTTTTACTTTCAAGTATTTTATGTCTTAGTTCTGAGACCTTCTCAGCTGATTCTTATGGGTGTACGTTATCGACTCAGCTGATATCTTCTACGGAATGAAAAAAAAAATAATAGGCCTATAGACCTATGAACGAACCCAAAAACCAACAACACGCATGTATTAATCTCGCGAGCTTCAGCTACACTTATTTAACCACTAAAAGTTTTAAAGGTGAGATCCATTTAACTAACATTTCCTTATGTATTTTCCACTAACTGTGACTTTAACTTCGAAAACAAACAAGGCACATCCTTGTGCAAAGAACTAGTTTAGTTTCAAAACGTTATATTTCATTTTTTATAAATAAGTATCTTGTCTTAAAGTAGAAAAACATTTTAATGTTTCATCTGTACCAAAAATATACACAAGCAAATGCAAATCACATTTGTTACGTGTCATTTATTGTAATACTCAGCAAGCAAAACTATCACATTTTTCTTAACACTGGAAAAAGCGACGGTTTTCAAGATCATATCTTTGAAGATTAATTATTCATAAGGGACTAAATCCCTCTATTTGAATGTAGCCCTCAAAAATACGTATTAAATTTACGGACAGCCGAGTCACTAAATCTTCAAAAAAATATTTTTTATGCCTATAACATAGGCTTTACTCAATGCATTGCAGTTTTTAAAATAATTTGTTTCAATATTCAGCGTTATTTTTTCTCTCCTTCCCGCTTCGAAATCCCGACTTTTAAAAGAAAAATCCTAATGCCTTATAATGCGTTTCTTTTTAAAAGGCGGCCTCTGTGATGACATTTTTTATATATATTTTCTGGTACTTCGTGTGTACGCCTTCATCCATTCAGAAAAGTTGAGTTTAGATGTCCCCTTTTTATGGCGGCTACAAAATGTCTTCTAAGTCTGATTTATTGTTGAACGGGAGAAAAAAATTCCGGCAGGGGGCCTTTGGAAAAAAGGAATAAAACGTGATTCGGATGTCACCCCGAATTCTTGACTTTTCGTTCTCTTCGAAGGGGGCGCGTTCCATTTCTTTGAGAATCCCTGAAATTATTCCTATTCTCGAATCGAATTGACTGCTTGCGTTTGGGTCTGGTAGCGCTTTTTTGACATGTGAACTCTTTTTCGATTTGGTAAATTCTGGCGTAAATTGCCTGTTGACCTCTTGCTTTTTGTAATGGGGCATTTCTTAAAAAGGGCCTTTTATCTCATTTTACTACACTTATTTTACCTATCTCATCTTTGTGTAGCAATCCTAATTTTGTTATTTCGAAATATATTATGTATACATTACATGCATCGCCATTTCTTTTTGAAGGGAATTATTTTATACATTTCTCTTACTATGAACTTACCAAATGTATTTAAAGTATGATAAGATATAAATAGGGCATTAATAACATTTCATCTTGGCCTATGTTCTAATATATTCTGGTTGAAGCCTCTAGCCTAGCCCACCCGTTCAATTCACTTTTTGTTCTATTTGCTTCTTTACTTTATTAACTCTTCTCCTTGATTTCAAAAATCTGCACGTCATTATTTACTACTTTAGTAGCTTAAAGCACTAAATATACCTAATTTTACTATAATAGTTTGGGGATATATTTTTTAGTGAGTCAACTATATACATATATTTGAAATTAGAAAGAAAAATATCCAATAAATACTACAACCATCAAGAAACAATCTTATTCATATTCCTTCCTACAAAAGTACACAATCAAATATTTAACTAAATGATAATTTCCAATCAATAGTAACTAAGCTGATTAATCAGACAGAGTTTAAAATAGTTTAAATGCTATTCTTTAATGTTTAACCACGTATATTTAATTTTATCAAATCATATTTACTCTTCTCCAAAACAAACTGTATTCCTCCACACTCAATTTACACTTTTGCTTGAGCATCCAATTCATCACAACCATCCAACCTAATCCTAACCTTCACAATCCCTGACTATACATAATTAACTATCGGTAAACATATTAAACATGGAATGTTAATAATTATCCAATACTGCAACAAACTCTATATTCAACCTCCCCCGCCAAACTCATTTACTAATAAACCAACATTTTTTTTCGCACACTCCAGGTAATCCGGAATTATCTGAATCTCTAAACTCCACACAACACTCATTTCGAAAGCTGGCCGGCTCGTTAGCGCTATTTGCCCAGCCTCGACACTAATCTCCACGGCAGCGCGGACACGGGAGTTTTCGGCTTATGATTAATGGGCCGGCGGTGGCAACATCGATCCCTTTTCTTTGAAGCGCGCCACCTGATAACGAAACTTTGAACTTCCTCTCTTTTTCGTGCGGAGAGAGGCAAGGGTTGCGAGAGAAGCGGATTGCCGCGTTGATTAGAAGGGGTTTTTTTTCTTCTTCTTTTAGGGGGGGGTGGTGGTGGTCCCCTGTGGGTTTCGGGGGAGTGATTAGCAGGGGCTTGATTTATGGGAGGATCGTCTCGTAGCGTGGATTTTAAAAATGTGCCGCTGCGTTGATAAGTTCTTTCGAACAATACGTTGTGTGTGTGTCTTTGGGGAAGGGTCGGATGTCTGTTGTTGAGGAGGGGGTAAGTTTCTAAATAAGGGGTGGATCGTGCAAGGAAAGGGAGAAGCTAGAACTAGGATACAATTTAGTGTCGACAGTTTATTACATGATTCAAGGGTGTCTACTTAACTGGATTCATCCTCTGTGAAATTAAGAATTTTAATTCTTAGGAATACTCAGAAAAAGAGTTCCTGAAATTAGTATTCGTTTATTCTCTTGACCTCCTCTCCTATTCATGTCTCATTCATTCTATTAGTTAGACATTTTCTCTATTATCTTTCTTCTTTGTTTCTTTTCTAAACTATTAAACTAAAAAAACGACTATCTTTCCCTCCTATATTTCCGTTTCTTCTCTTTCTCTCCAATTTTTGCCTTTCTTCTCTTTTTCTCCTCTCTTACCCTTTCTTCTATCTTTCTCTTGTCTCTTTTTTCTCCACCTCTTTCATTTTCCTTACTTTTCCTCCTTCTCTATTCTCCTTCCTTCTTTTCCTTGTATATTTCCGTTTCTTCTCTTTCTCTCCAATTTTTGCCTTTTCTTCTCTTTTTCTCTCCTCTCTTTCCCTTTCTTCTCTCTTTCTCTTTTTTCTCCACCTCTTTCATTTCCCTTACTTTTTCTCTTTCTCTATCCTCCTTCCTTCTTTCCCATGTATATTTCCGTTTCTTCTCTTTCTCTCCTCTCTTTTCCCTCACTTCTCCCTTTTTCTTGTCCTTCTCTTTTTCTCCCCTATCTTTTCCTTTCTGCTTGGTCTTCTCTCCCACCTTTCTCTTTTTTTTATTTTCTCTATTTTTCTCCCTCTTTCAATCACATTCTGCTAATAGTAGAGAAGGAGGTTAAAAAAGATTACATATTTAGCAAAATGTTGTCAGCTCATCCAAAAACTCCATTGAGGTTCTCGGAGAAAATCACAAAATAATAGTTTTTACTGTCCCGGCCTGTCATTCTCCTTCAACTGACTTGTCCGCTTTTGTCTTAATTTTCCATTTTATTTTTGAATGGTAAAATTATTAAGTTTAAGTATCTGTCACGAGTACAATGTCAATTCAAATTACCGCAGCTTTAAAGCAAATACATATTCTATTGATTGCTGAAGAGAAACCTCAAATTAGAAATTCCTCTAATCTAATAAAACTATCATCTTCTTACATAACCGAGAATCCGCTCCCTCTGATATTGATTTTCAAATTTTTATTTTAAAAAATAATTTCATTTACATCTTCTACCTTTCACTTCTCTGTTTAGAATTCGTTCATTCTATATTCCCATACATACAAGCACACATAATTCCATCATTAGTTCCAATTCCGAAAATTCACCTCCAAAAAGCTTCGAAATCCCACTTAAAAGAGGAAGAAAAATCAGCGTTATGAATCTAACAGGAAACTCTTGATCCAATTATTAGACGCGAATAAATATCAAAATATGAAAATTCTCTCCGCACCGCCACGTTATTTTAAATTATACGCTTTTGACGCGCAATCCCTGAGAAGTTTTTATTTTTTTTCTCTTCGTTACCCTCCCTTTCCTAATTCTATGGGTCGATTCAATTCCTCATCAAGAAACTTTGCTTCAGAAATTGAATTTTCCCACAAATAAAAACATTTTTATACTTGTTAAGAGTTTGCGAGTTCCTTACGCTTGATTCTTCAACCAGGGGAGGGAAAGTATGTTGTATGGCATTAACACGTAATGAAAACTCGCTGGTTGCCATACAGAGAGGAACACGGGCGTAATTTTCTCCCGACTTTTTCTCCCCCTTTAATTTCGCTTTTAGTGTTTTTTGGGTCTGTCCGTTCACCTTTTCTGTAATTACTTTTCTCTAATCGCGTCTCGTACGACTTCTTAATTAGACTTTTACACAAATCCACCGAAACTCCAAATTAGAAAACCAGGCCGAATCTAATTAGGATAGGGCTACGGCAAACTAGCCGCTAAACGCCAGCCAGCCATGGAAGCAGTTAAAACAAACGACTTTTTTTTTATTCGCGTTTGTTTGTTGGCGGGAGTTATGCCGAGTTGTTTTTCCCCTTCTTCTTTTTTGTCGCTTTTAAATTAATACGTTTCGCTTTTAAAAACTGAATTTTCGGGAAAAGTTGGCACGATGTTTGAAAAATTGCCGGGCGTAAGGGCATTAAATTATAAAAAGGGGGAACAATAAAAAATACATCGAGCGAGGAAAAAGAACAAATAAGGGAAAATGTTCTTTTCTGCCGGAAAACAAGGTCTTTTCTAGTTCGTGCGACTTAATTAACTTAACACGATAGGGGGCGGGCACTATCTAAGATTGTGCCGCGTTGTCTTTTTCTGCTTTATACCCCCATTTTATGTGTAAAGTAGGGAAATAATTTGTGGGACAAGCCCCGCATTGCCCAGACTGGACGTTGTCGTATAATCAATCCTTTTTCTTTGAGAGCCATCTTGTCCATTACCGCTTTTTGTGTTAAGTCTAATAACGATGTTATCTTAGTGTTCTGGGAATTTAATTTTTTTTTCGTCTGTGTTATTTAATTCGATAAGTAAGGGTTTTCTTTCTGTGCTTAATAAAAACATTATTTTAAGGTTAAAATCATTTTCTTTTACTTGTAGTTACCTTAAGGGGTCTAGTACCCTTTTGTTGAGAAAAAACTGTCGAAAATTGCTCTTTTTTGAAGAGACCATTCTCCAAAACTTAAAGATATATTTGAATGAAAATTTGCATGTGCATTGAACAATCTTTAGTCATTAATTTAACACCAAAATTTAAGTTGTGAATAGCATAGTTTTTTTATGTAAATTGTTAAATGCGTACCCTTAATTTTTGTACGTATTCTATAGTTTAGGGCGCACAGCATAACTCTTCAAAAAAGCTCATAAATAACTTCACATTTTTTCTGATAGCAAATTATTATTGAATCTCAAAATTAATTAGGCAATATACAATTTGGAGCCATAAATAAAAACAACACCCTTAAAAAGGGGAAAATGGCATTTTCACAATTTTTTTCGTATATTTTGGTCAAAATTTGGAAAAGTTCTCAAGTTACTAAAACTTTGCTTCATTAAATTAAGTATTGGCATCATATAAACATCTGTACCAAATTTGAAGCATTTGTGATCAACGGTTTCCAAGAAAAACTGTGCGCTGTAAACGTACGACAAAATTAAGGGTACGCATTTAAAAATTTACATAAAAAACTATGCTATTCACAACTTAAATTTTGGTGTTAAATTAAGGCCTAAAGATTGTTCAATACACATGCAAATTTTCATTCAAATATATCTTTAAGTTTTGGACAACAATGGTCTCTTCGAAAAAGAGCAATTTTCGACAGTTTTTTCTCAACGAAAGGGTACTAGACCCCTTAAATTTTCATTTAAAGAAAAGCTGCAATTTAGTTCTATTGCAAAAATGTTAAATTATTTTATTTGCTTTAATTTCAATTAGGTATATTCAAATTTTATATTTTTCAATTTAATTTTATGTTAATTTTATAATAAGATACTTTTTGCTACTATCCTGATAGATAGATTAGATAGATAGACAGTATAGATAATTCTGTCTTTATTGTTTCCAGGTTGAATTCTTTAAGTTCTATTATTTTATTAGTGTCATCTCGTTTTTTAATAAAATTCATTTGCCATAAAAAATTTTAAGACCATTTCAGTAATCCTTCAACTCGAATAAAAAAATATCCCATAATGTTATAATTTGGAGGAAATTAGTGTCACTGAAAAACTTAGTTCACACATAGGGCCGATGCTCTGAAAAATGAAACCCCTGCTTCCACAAAACAAGCATTCAAACCTCTGTCCATCTCTCGTTTCTTTTGCCCTCGGTCCCTCTCTAGAGAGGAACAAGCGGTAATTGTTTCGTGCGGAGCTCTCTTAATTATCGCTCTCGCTCATCGGTTCTGCTTGCTCACAGCTCTCTCTGGATTATTCCCCCACGTGCGGGATTTTGCTTCCGAAGAGAGCTTTGACCACCCTTTCACGACATTTTAGGGACGGGAAATTTCAGAAATTGCTCTTCGGCATTAAACGTTGACAATATTTGAGGTTTGTTTAGGTGAAGTTACAACATGGCAGTTTCAAGATTATAATTTTAAATGCAGTATGGATTATACGTTTCTTTAAACCTTCTTACTGAACCCTAATATTTTGTTATGATTTTTAAATACACTTAGAACCAGGGTTAAATTCGATGTAGAACAGCGTTTCGGTACCTATTTTTAGGAATTGGAATAACCCTTTAAATACCCTACTTATTTATTCTCCAACTTATCCAAAAGATGGTTTCCGTTTCGGCCCTGGTATTTTTAGAAATCGAGCCCTGCATATAACTACATGATTTGATTATACAGCATTATATTCTTTATAAGTCTTTAATTCTGCTCCTCAAACACTTTTGAGGGTCAACATTTTGCCGATAAGGTATACTCATGAACCCGTTTTCCAAAAACTCAATTCCTCTTCTTCTAAACAACATTATCCCATTAGATTGGGGTTTTTTCCAAAACTACTTTAAAATTAATGCAGAAGGGATGTTGGTATGTTTAGGTACTTTAGAGTATGTTTCTTTACCTGTCTGGTGTTGCAATAATAGATTTAATAACTGAAATCGTCCTATTAGTTTTAATAACTAACTATTTCTATCATTATTAGTATTTAACTTTCTTATTTTTCAATTCTTTAAATGTTTAAATTTAACCTGTTTATAATACTATGCACGATTCATCCATTGATAAGGTTACAAAGTCTGATATTCTTTACTAATGAATTCATAACATTATTATAAACCAAATATTCTGATTACAATCTGCAAGAGGGAAAATAATATCCAATTTTAATGAAAACCAACATACTTTTTTTTCTACCAACTAGAAATAATAGCTCATAAAATCTCTTTATTCTGTTTTTTCTTCTCACTAAAAAGCCTTATTAACAGTTCAATGGAATACTTACTACACCCTGAAATTATTTTTGGAGTTCCCATCCCTTGATCTATTTAAAGCAATAAATTATTTCATACACATTCTTTGGGAAATATGTTTTTAGCTTGATGAAAAAGTTAGTAAGGAAAACCATACTTCTATATTGTGATTTTGAGGATATTAGGTGTTGCATATTTTATAAGTTATGAAAATATTTTCATGTACGCATATTTTTATTCTTGCGAACTTCTTTTGCGTAAATGTAAAAAGAATTTGTTTTCGAGTTGTTTTGATAATACGGAGTTTTCTCTTATCCAGTTACGCCACGAAATGAAAAAGTTTTAAAAATTTTCGCCTTGATGCAGTGTAATTTCTAATCTTGACGTTTTATAGTATTTTTAAAGCAACTTTTTTTAAATGCAGACTAATAGTGAGGTATTGCCTTTTAAAAGAAAAGTATAATTCATTGGGGCTTACTATTTACTAAAGCTTTTCCTTTTACAGATACTAGTTCAACTTTTTTATTGATTCATTTCTCAACGTGGTTTACATCGGAAAGTTTACCATTTAAACTACCTTCCGTTATTTAAACCGTTAAAAAAGGTTAACAATAAGTTGTGCACGACAGTGTTTGACAGGGAAATTTCTGTATGGTAATTTATAGGGAGAACGAATGGTGCGAATCAAAAAGAGCTGTATAGACTACCTATGGAAAATTCAGAATATGGGGAGTCGCTAACGTAGTCCTGAGACACTAGAAGGCTTATAAAAGTTGGCGGAAGCAATGAAAGATTGGTTATCATGGTTTTATTGTCGCATTTTAAAGGCGATCTTTTTTAAAAACTTGATAGTTTTTGATAAATGTGTTAAGCATGATAATTGATCCTTGAATTTTATTTCTTCCTCCTGCTGTTTTACCACAATAATCCAGATTTCGTTACTCTTGGCAGTCTTCTTAACTCTAGCCTCTCAGGGGTGCCTTTGCGCCCCCCACTTTCTTATACAAAACTTTCTCTTCTGTTCTGAACTTCCTCTGGGTAGGCTACACCACAGAGTGACAGAACAGAATGTCCAAGGCCATAAGCCAAGGTGGCGTTAATCCAATCCACTACTTATGAAACTGACGCCTTCCTTTTCACGTCACGATAGGCGGAAAAAAGGAATCTCAGTTCTCTAATACCGCTCTGAAAGTGACAGATTGAATGAACGCGTCAAGCTGTGACCCACCCAATTGCGCTGACTACCTCTTTGTCAATCACAGGCATTTGCAGTGCTGCCCTCTACCATGAGATGGCATTTGAAAATATCGTTTTGGACCCTCTGTTCAGCTTTTTCTCTATTTGCTGTTTTACCCATGCCAAGCTGCTTTTTCTCTGTGGTGTTCTCTCGCCCTTCCTTACTTAAAGTTTGCACCATGAACTTAAAATCGCCCTGTATCGCTTTTTACTGAAATCGCGTTGGATGTATGCACCTGTACTTCTTGCTAGTTGAAAGTGTATGGGTCGGCGCAAACTTTTATGACATCAGCGACGAGGACAGCTACCGGCATTCGGGAGAGATGCCAATCTCTGTTAAGGAGGGGCACTCTTTTGTTCCCTAATTGACCTCACCTAACCACACAAAGATATGGGAGAGATTATTATCTCTACCTCCTCGCCCCGAAGGAGCGTTGTCGACCCGGTCATAAAAGTTTGCGCTGACCCTAAGGTGCAAAACACACTGCGCGTCTTATAGCAATACTGCAATCAATCTCCATAAAAAAAGCATGGAGAAAGCCCAGTCCCCTATCTTGACAGGAATGAAGATTCCTGTCTCAGGCTGAACTACATGCTTTTTCCCCTCGTTGATTAATTGCAGTAGCGACTTATGGTCGCTAGGTCTGACTTAGGCCTAAGGGAGACGTGACCGTGGGCGCAAGAACGGGCGTATCTGGTCAGGCAAATCTTATCGGTAGAGGATATCTACCCCACTCAATTAGCGAACAAAAGAGTCTCCGCTATAGGGTAGATATCCGCTGCTGATTAGATACGCCCGGTCTTTTGCCCACGGTGACGTTGGCTTAAGGGTGCATCTAAAGTTTTATTATACCAACGACCGTCAATCAGCGAACAAAAGAGTTCCAGCGATTGTCATCTCCCCCGAATGATCACACAAAGAGATGGGGGAACTATTCGCTGATTGACGGTCGTTAGTATCATAAAACTTTAGATGTACGCTAAGAGTCACGATAATCCACACCACTAAACCATAATGCGTTCCATTCACCCCTCGTTTGCTCACCCCTAGCGTGCCGGGGCCTGAACCTTACCGTCACATCTTCGTCTTCGGGTCGATTGTCGGAGCGGGCAAAGGCGCATCGAATAATCATCTCGGCTCCCCAGAGTCATTTGCATAATTGGCGGCTAATTGCTCAATCCATCTCAATTCCCGGTCGCCATCTTGCTGCGGGTTTGAGGCGCCGCGTGACAGATGCGAGTCTTGTCGGTGTTGGAGTCTTTTTCGGAAAGAAAGAGGGATTTTTATTCTTGGGGAATGTCTGGATGGTGCTTCTGGAATTGTTAATTGTGATTCGGGGGAACGTGTCTTTTTTCTTTTCGTTTCGGAATGGATAGTTTAGTTAATTTTAAAAGGCGTATAAATGTTTTATTGTTTTTGATTACTTTTTTGTACTAATTCTTTAATTTTGCTGGTTTTTGGTCGGTTGGGGTTTTGTGTTTATGGAAAAGTCAGATGGATGCAATAGCTTTAATAATGCCTTTTGCAGTTCAACTATCTTTTCAGATCTGATATATTTAAAGCAAAAAAAATTTGGTAAGAAATTGTTTTTGCATTTGTATTGAAAGCAATTAAGCAAACTAGTCATAAATTGAAAAGTAATTTAACCTGCTCTATCATCCAAATATTAGACATAAGCATTTTCAAAATGATGGAAAACACCTTCCACTCTTTATTAATTTTAAACTCTATTCTTGGATATGTTTTTTTTTAACTTTTTTGGGATTGCTTGTTTTTATATTATATTAAGCTAAATTCACCATATTCTAATAGTGATTTTTTGAAATAGTTATTACCTTTACATTCCAATATATCTGTTACAGTTAATGTTCATAATCTGGTAATGTTCGGAGTACCTAGATAAAGTTTAAAATATTATGTACTTTACCTTAGGTAATTCTCATTTTACCTTAGTTTTTCTGAACATTACCGAATTTCGGACATTAACTGTAACATAGACCAAAAACAAACATCTAATACTTTTTAAGAAGGTTTTTTTAAACCCGCTGAATTTGAACAATAAATTAGTTCAAATAACCAAAATGTTCCATAACTATCTACTATTTATCCATAAACCCTTTAAACGAAAACCATACATTAAAATTCGATAGTCACTTACTTACTTTTTATTTAAATTCTCGTAAGTTTCTTACAATTAACTTATTTAAATTTTAAAACTAAATTTTAAGTTAAGAATCATTCGAAAATAAACTTAAACTTAGTTTTTTTAAATAGCTAAGGAATGAACAAACTAGGAAACCCTGTAACCTTAAGCTGTGATTTGATATCAAAGTGTAAGAAATAAATTTACTTTCTTGATAACATCTTGAGAAAATACATTCAGCTGCCTTAAGGCTAGGGAACACGGAAATGTAAAATTACCCCTAATAATCAAACTTTATTTTTTCGTTCTTACTCTCATATGATTACCCTCTCTGGCATTGTATTTATTTAAATATTATCATTTTGGAGTGGAAAAGGAATTATTTAAAATAACCGTTAGAATAATGTATTTAGTATTTGAATTTGCATTCAGAAAATAAAGTATTTTAAGTTGATTTGATTTACTTTATGATGATCTTATAGATTATTGAACGGCTATAAATCTAAATTTTACCATTGTTAATTAAAAATGTTTCTTAGTTTTCTGGTATCTTCAACTTTTACTACGCTGTTCAATTCTAAAGAAGTATTGCTATTTTGTTTAGTTTATTATATTTTTTTCAATAAAATGTTTGAATTAAAGAACCCTGTATAATATTTTTGGTTCAAATATCCCCATGCTCTTTTGGCCACAGGTGTGATGCAGTGCTCCGATGCATGCGGGAGTTAGGGGTGGCTTGCAGGATGCGCAAGCGGAGGGTCGTCGTCTTCTCCGTCGCTTGCTGCCTCCCCGCCCTCTTCCTCCTCTACCTAGCCTCCTCGGACGAAGGTGAGTCCATTCTTCATGCATTCAGAAGCGGTTTATAATATCATTTATTGGTTAATTTTTATCAGACTTATAAATTTATATCTAAAACTATCTTCTGGTTACTTTTCAAAAGTGTTGAAAAAGTCCTTAATTTTTAAGTTTATTATTGTTTATCTATTATTCAA
Source organism: Tetragnatha versicolor (assembly GCA_024610705.1). Classification (NCBI taxonomy): domain Eukaryota; kingdom Metazoa; phylum Arthropoda; class Arachnida; order Araneae; family Tetragnathidae; genus Tetragnatha; species Tetragnatha versicolor. The sequence goes on from JANDEH010000064.1 coordinate 349,587, forward strand.
CTAAAATTGGTTGTCTAACTGTTTAAAAATAACACGAAAACGGTTTAATATACATTTTACAATTCTTATATAATAAAAAAGTTGAATTTAAGAGAAACGCTTTGCTTTGGCTTTTCCGCATACTAACTACTCTAAAGCAAAAAGTAGTTTTACAGGATTAAATGCTATGCAGTGAAAACAAACAAAGGTTTACTGTAAATCCATTGTCTGAAAAATAAAACCAAGCATAGTAAAATGTAGCGTATTAGTTATCAATGTTCTAGAAAAGGATTCCCTTTTTGTTTTTAGGAATTTAACAAAATTAAATAATCATTTTTATTGTAATTAACTGACTGGTTTCTCGAAAATCTTTTTAAAAAATTCACTATTATTTTGATACGACATTTTTTTATGATTTGATAAAAATATTTTTACTATGTGTCTAATGTCATGAAACTTTCCTTATTTTCTTCAAAAATCCTGTTTATATCAGCATATTTATAACTTCATTTTTATTTTTAAAAAAATAGTGCTAATTGTTTGGCTAATTTTGACATTGAATATAAACTTGAAAGTTTCAGATAAAGTTTTTTTTGTGATTATTTATATTAAAATTATTATTATTGTTGTTATTATTGATTATTATTATTAGTTTAAAGCAAGATTCGTACTAAAATGAAAATTTAACTATAAACCTATGAAATTTTAAAATTAGATTCAAAAAGCATTTAATTAGAGGTTTTGAGACCAAATGGATTTACGCAAACACTCTATAAGCAATCTTTTCACTTAAGTTATTTGAATGCTATGAAATCAATATCACACTGGTCTTACATTTGTGTAAGTTTTATATCACACTTTTTCCTACGAAGAAAAGCCATAATTACGTTTCGTTAGCTTTCCTGCGTACTAACGATTCTAAAGAAAAAGGTAGTTTTACAGAATGATTTGCAATGCAGAGAAAATAACAATGAGCAGTAAATTTCTTTAAAATATGGTTATTAGTTTTTAGCTATCGTTTAATGATCTTTGGTTTCAACAACAGCATTGTTTTTTCGTTTGTGCAGAAATGGGAGCGGACAACTTCTTGGGCTTCACTCGGCGTGAGGCAAAGCTGGCGGAGCGAGTTCGAGAAGTGGAAGAACAGAATCAGCTCCTTAGGAGACAACTTAGGTAACCCATTTTTGCCTCATATTTCATTTTTTCAATCGGAAATTTATGGAAAATGAACAAAAATTTCAGTAAAATGATCTCATAATTAAAGAAAGGAATCGCTCTTGTTAAAAATATTTTTTTATTGAAAGTGGAGCTTTTTTACGGTTTGTAAGTGTTGTCTCTCGAATTTTAAAGACTCGTTTACCCCCATTTGTTATGTTAATCCTTAGTGTCCTCATTGCCTTTGAACCTGGTTTGATTTCTTGAACGTGATTAAAATCTAACTGTCCGTTTCAGACTACACTTTGTACCCCTTGTAACACACCTCCTCCTAAGCAAGTCTAGAGGTAAAGAAGGATCTAGATCAGTGTTTCCCAAACTTTTTCGGTTCACGCCTCACCAAAGCGTTTCTCAATTTTCCATGCTCCCTCATGCAAGATTACACATAAGATTTTACAATCGATGTGTAATGTATTCATTTTAAAACTTAATTGGTTGGTTGGTTTAAAAAAAATGCGAAATGTCGGACTTTCTTCCCCGAAAAATTTTAGAAATTTAACCCTTTAAAATAGTGTTTAGTTCATTTTGAGACCATTTAGATTACAATTAAAGAGACTAGCTTTTTGTAACTTGTAAGCGGCAGAAATTTCAAGGAAAAACTGTATATAGTAATAGTAAATAAACGACTGAGTCATGAAGGGGTTTTGGGGTCCTCCCCCAGAAAACTTGGAATTTCACCCACAAGGAGGGGCAATTTGGTTGAAAATTATCAAATTTCCCCCCAAGAAAGTAAATTTGCCCCCCACGTTTGAAACTTCTAGATAGTTGACCCGCCTTATTGTGGTGTCAACCGTTCTCCCTCTCTAGACATGTGAAACGTTACACCGTGGGGTTGAAGTGTAATCCGAAACGAACGGCTAGCACCTCCGAGAAACTCTATGGGCCAGATACAACTACGTTTTGCGACGACTTTGAGACCGGTCGAATCCTACTTCCAAACAACTCAACTTTCGTTTTCCTGCGTCATGTGTCCAGCATGCCGCTGATTGGTTGTCAAGAACTACGTCATTGAACCACGTGCATTTGATTGTACCCTGCCGTTCCCGCGCTTGGCTACGCAATGGAACGCTTCAATCCATCAGGAGGAAAACGTCAGCAGGATCGTCGCACAACGCCACCTCCTGAGCAGGCGTTCTGTGGCGACCGTTATTAGGCGAAATCCGGTTCTTTAGCCCGTTACGGAACGTAGTTGCATTCGGCCCTATATTAACTGAACCATGCAATAACCTCTCTCTTTCTCCGCGCAGCATCTCGCAGAACCACCTGCTGAGCGTGATGTCGGAGTCATCGCAGAACGACTCTTCGCCCGCGCAGCAGCAAGGGACGGAGGAGGGAGGGGGGGCTGGGGGGTGCGGCCACCAGGAGCCCGAGGTGCCCAAGTGCGAGGTGGTGCACGTGGCCATCGTGTGCGCCGGCTACAACTCCAGCCGCTCGGTGGTGACGCTGGTCAAGAGCATCCTCTTCTACCGCAAGAACCCACTGCACTTCCACTTCGTCGCCGACTCGGTGGCGCAGCTCATTCTGCAGACGCTCGTCTCCACCTGGAACGTCCCCGGCGGTGAGCAGAAGCTTCCCATTTTTTTTTCTTTTAATCTCTCTGTGATGTCGTCTCTGTCATCGATGAAAATTGCAGTGCGTAAAAATACGGAAGGTTTCGCAATAATGAAGTGGCGGAAAGAAATTGCCACCATACCATTGAGAGCAGGGCCGTATCTAGACTTTTTTTTCGGGGGGGGGGGTTTGGCAGAAAATTTTCTTGAAACCTTAGTTTGATTTTGTTGGTGAGAAGACAGCGGCGGATCCAGGATTTGGTATTTGGGGACTAAAAATTTGCAATATCAAAATCCTCTTCTAATATCCTGTAAGGGGTGTCTGGGGGTCCTCCCCCAGAAAATTTTTTGAAATTTAAGTCTAAAAAGCAGATTTTCAACTCGTTTTTGGTACTCCTAATCCGGATTTCGGACGTACATTTTCAAGAATTTAATTTACATTTTAGTAGGATTTTTGCATTTCGACGAACTTTTTAAAGAAAAGTGGTAAATAATAGGGTCCGAAATTCCATAGGGGGGTCTGGGGGTCCTCCCCCAGAACATTTCTGGAAATTTGACCCTTAAAACAGGATTTTAACTAGTTTTAGAGTCGTTTTTCCCCTTTTTTACACCCCTCAGTTCCCACTTCCCCTTTTTCTCACTGTTAGTTCTTATTCCTTTTGGGAAGGGGGACTTAAGTCACCTAGCCACCCTTGATCCGTTAGTGTGAGTAGAACTCCTAACTCCCCTTGGATACTTCCCTTTATGATTTCACTCATTTTTACACTAACCCGAAGAGGACCACTCCTTGTAAGTCCAAAAATTTTCAAGGAACAACTGTTATAATAGATTTCTAAATTTCAAGGGGGGTTGGGGGTTCTCCCCAAGAAAATTTTTGAATTTTGAACCTTATAAGTAGGGGTTTTAAGCATTTTAAGGCGAATTTTTAAGGAAAAACAGTAAAGTAAAAAATGGATGTCAAAATTTCGTGTGGGGGGGGGGGGTTGAACCCCCAAACCCCCCCTTGGATACGGCCCTGATTGAGAGACGTTAGTTACATCGCGAGTGGTTGAGGTATCAGCTTCGGGATCGGAGGGTCCCGGGTTCGATTCCCGACACCGCTGAAGACCCACCGAGTATAAGAGGGGCACGTGCTCTTTACATGTGTGGGTCCGAAAGTCCTGTGGTCGGTCATGGCGCAGTTTACCATGGGTCCAGGTCGTCTGGAGGGAGACTATTTCCTTCCCCTTCAGACACATGGCAAAATTGTGGAGGTGGTGATAGATGGTGGCGGCATCTATCATCCGAGTCGGACTCCTGCCATTCATGGGCCTCACTTTCTCAGGAGCCGCATCCCCTTTGCCGAAAATCCTGTACGCTCTGCTATAGCTCGGATATTCCAAGACAACAACAACACGTCGCGACACAGAGGAAGCTTAATACTTGATGTGAGGTCACACAGTGGTGTCACGATGTAACGTTTCTCAATGATATGGTGGCAATTTATTTCTACTACTACTTTATTGTGAAACGTTCCATATTTTTTTACAGTGTGGGATGTTTAAAAATAACGATTAAATTTATTGAAAGAAATTCCTGACACACGTGACTGTTCTGACGCGACGTTCGGAACTATCAAGGAACTCTACTATTCGACGATCTTAAGCTCCGAACTCACTGGACAATATATAAGTCGCCGGCGACTATTATAGCCCGATGTGTTCGGAGTAATGGCGGATTTACACCACTGCTGCAAGACCGGTTTGTGGCTAGAGCGGCAAGAAACGGGAATTTGTTATTCCAATAAAACCAATTGACGAGCGCTATCTTTTGTGAGTAGCGGGTACTAAAATTTGCCGTCTTTTGCATGACTTGCAGCTCCTGCAGCGGTGGTGTAAATCCCCAGTAAGGATAGTTTGGACGTGCTTAATCTACTGTCTTTCAAGCTTTTTTGATTAATTTCTGATTTAATAATTTTTCAACACTCTCTAAAATATTTCTTTCATTGAAACGTTAACGTTTTAAGAGTTTTCAAAATGTACTCAAAGAAAATAAGACTCGTATACGAATTTGGTGAAGTCGTGAACTAAATAAAGTAATGAATAAAACACCTCCAAATAATTTAATACACACTCCAGTATATGTGTTGCATATGATCACCACCACAGGAAATATTATTGACGTTATTGTTTTTATCTTAAAAAAATGATTATTTTAGATTGGTTAATTAAGTTCTTAAGTTAAATAATGAGGCAATTTTCTTTTCAGTTGATGTGAGCTTCTATTTGGCGGACAACCTTCAAACGGAAGTGTCGTGGATTCCTAACAAGCATTATTCAGGAGTGTATGGCCTTATGAAATTAGTCCTTCCTAGAGCATTGCCTGACACTTTAGAAAAGGTGGGCCATCTCCTCCCCTACGTTTTCAAATTCATTTTTAAAAATATATTTTTAACCTCTAAAAACTAAGTGTAGTAGTATTATGAAACATTTGTTTCACTATTTAAAAGAAGCTTATTTTCCTTACCAGGTTATCGTTTTGGATACAGATGTTACATTTGCTACTGACATTGCAGAACTATGGAGAATATTTAGAAAATTGTCTGCCAAGCAGGTAAAGTTAAGATGCTTTTTTCTTGCATTTTAGAGCACTTTGAATTTATTTCAAAACATAATATTCAAGAATAAATCAAATTCAACTCTAAATTATACACTTATGCTTAAGAGGAACTTTATGTGCTTTTTATCTAAAATGAAATACTTTTTTCAGGCTATTGGGTTGGTTGAAAATCAAAGTGATTGGTACTTAGGGAAACTATGGAAAAATCACAGACCATGGCCTGCTCTGGTAAGAGTACTAAAATGTTGAAACTTATGCTTAATTTCTTTTACTATTTTCTTTATCATAATATAACATGAAAAATTAAAACTGTTTTATGAAACTTTTTTTTAAAAAAATAAATAAATTATTTAACTTACACACTTTAATTTTCAAGCAGTTTATTCTTTTTAAAATTAACATCTTTGATAATTATTACAAATTCAATGAAAATAATTTTGGAGCTTTTTCATTTGATTGATTATTTTCTTATTTTATTTCAAATTGTCTCTTACTGAATTTACTATGTATGCTTTATTTGTATACACCCATCTCTAATTTATAAATCTCTCATAGGGTCGAGGCTTCAACACTGGTGTTATCCTTCTTCATTTAAAAAAGCTGCGGGAAATATCTTGGATGCAGATGTGGAGACTGATAGCAGAGAAAGAGCTCCTTAGCATGCTGTCAACCTCATTAGCTGATCAAGTAGGCATTAACATGAGTTCACAAATCATTTGGTGGTTTTAAGGCATTCTGTTTTGAAACTAAACTGAATGCAATTACTTCATTACCCAAGATGCTAATCATGTTTCTATTTTATATCATAATTTTTCATAATATCAACCCTTGATTTATTTTGAAGGTAAAATTTTAACCATCAAGCAAATGAATGTTAGATACTCTCATGTATTATACATGTAAGTAAAGTATTAAAATGCTAGATGGTGCTAACAGATTTAGCTATTACAGACATCAAGTTTTCTTTCTCACATGAGGTTTTGAATTTAATGAAGCTAAAAATTAAGCACTAAAACAGTTTAAGTCTAAAGCTACTTCTGTTCTCAGCTACTTAATATTCAATGATACTCCTACTATGCTAAATACTAGTGCATAATTTTCTTTCAGGACATTTTCAATGCAGTTTTGAAACAGCACCCCTACCTCATATATAAACTTCCATGCCAGTGGAATGTACAGCTCAGTGATAATACATTAAGTGAAGTAAGTAGCATTTCCTTTAAATTTACTTACTTTAAACACCTCCACCTGACACTTTGGGGGGAAATAAGGGACCATAAAACATAACCTTACCCTGTAGACTTATGATTCACTTTTATATTATTTAATTATAAAAATTAAATTATATTAGTTTTCTTCTCCCACTTTTTTCCCAGTAACTGTACTCTGATCCACTGCTAGATGTATCTATTATAACTCAGGCCTGTTTATAATTTGAAATAAACAGCAGGTTTTATTTTGTTTCAAGCAAGTATTTTTGATTTTATAACATTACTAAAATTTTTCTCACACTTAAAAAAGCAGAAAGAACAATTAATATGCAAAGAACTTTAGTAAGAAAATAAATGGAAGTAATGAGAGCAAATAACAAATATGATTTACTAAACAAATAACTGAATTATTTTAATTAAAAAGAGTCTACTAATCAGTGATTCCAAACATTTTAAGAGTCAATGGGCCTAAAAGCTATAAGCAGATACACTATCACATCGTCCTAAAACAAGGTTATGTATTTTCTAATAATATGTTATATAGTAATTTAATACAGTTCTTTTATATAAATGTAACATCATTATCTAGTTGATCCAAATATATTTTTTACCTATTTTCAACACATTACTTTAAAAAGAAATCAAATTGATAATGTAATAATGATGATTGATGAATATATATTTTATATTTTTATGTTAGTATTAGAAATTTTTCACTCTCCCTAACAAGTGGTGTGCTCTTCTTTTCTTTTAGATTTGTTACACAGAAGTTCAAGATTTAAAAGTAAGCTTTTTTATTTATTAGTAATATTTCCTAAAATTGCTGATAATTTAAAAGTTAAAGTAACTTACATCTTTTCTATTTCAAATAGTAAGTTCAAATATATTTACATCATGTGTTTATAATTTTTATGATTTTTCTTTAAGGTTATTCACTGGAATTCTCCAAAAAAGCTAAAAGTGAAAAATAAACATGTTGAATTCTTCAGGAATTTATATTTAACGTTCTTAGAATATGATGGCAATTTATTACGAAGAGAATTAATTGGTTGCAACAACAGCAAGGTGACTCATGTTCAGGAAGCAGTAAGTACAATGATGAACTTAAGTTTTTTTAAGATCCTTTTTCTATATTTTCATTTTTAACTAAATTATTTTATATTGTACTTCCTGTTTGTTTGTCTTCAGTTTTTAATTGCATAAAGCTTTCTTGAATTCTCAGTATTGCTATTGAATTTCAAAAAATTATTTATCGGAACTATGTCTATTATAATTTTATGATGTTTGAATTTGGTTCCAGTTTTAAAAATGAAGCATACAATCAACATTAAAGATTATTTAGAGAATCACCTTACTTAATTTGTAATTATAGGATTCTCTTAACATATACTACATTATCTTGGTATGAATATCTGTATTCTATATGCATGTCATGGATTAAAAAGATACTCAAAATAATAGCAATTTGTAGAAAAAAGGTGCATAATTTATTGTAACTAAAGCTTAGTGAGTTTATTTTAATAAGAATAAAAAACAACAGAAAACTCTCAATCAAGTTTTATAAGTTTAAAATGTCTTGCTAAAAATACCTATTCATCAATTTTTTAGTTGAATGCTATAGATGAAGATGATTCATGCTATGAATTCAGAAGAGCACGAGTTGTAAAGCATCGCACTCATCTTTACTACATTGAATATGATTATGAGCCTGTGAGTTCCACAAAAAGTCCTTTACTTCTTTACTGCTCCTAGAAAAATTAAATTTTTTAATAATTGTGTGCAATTTTCCAGGCTCCTGAAGGAAATGATGTTACACTTGTTGCTCAGCTATCAATGGATAGACTTCAAATGGTTGAAGCCCTTTGTAAACATTGGGAAGGTAAAATAGTACATCTTTGTTTTGCAATTAATATTAAATCTGTTTTAATCCTTTTAAATTCATAAAAAGAAACTTTTCTGGATATTTTTTACATTAAATAATTCAAACTTTGGCCTATTAATGAAAGTTCTATGGTATATAATTCTTATAAAAAACAAATTATTATATCATCTTTAATTATAAAAAGATATTTAAAATCCTGCATTTTAAAAGACACCATGAATTTAATCCAAAACAACTTACAAATGAGATTAGAACTAATAGATATAAAGTATATTAACAAATTTATACCTAGTATAACGTTTTTTAAAATATTAAATACATATGCTTCTACTTTTCATTTAGGCCCAATAAGCTTAGCACTGTATATGTCAGATTCTGAAGTGCAACAATTTCTCAGCTATACTCTCAGCTCTGAAATTCTCAGTAGCAGAAAGAATCTGGGTTACCATATTGTTTACAGAGATGGAGTAAGTAAACCCACTTCTGGTCAACCCATGCTCTTGTGCTTACTGTGTTGATTTTCATGCATAGCTGATGATTGTTTGTCTCTCTTACAGCCATTTTATCCTGTAAATTTGTTACGTAATGTTGCCTTGCAACAAGTCACTACTCCTTTTGTGTTCCTCACTGATATTGATTTCCTCCCTATGTATGGGCTCTATGAGTACCTTAAGAAATCTGTTGCTTCTATGGGTTTGGAGTCTTCCACAAAGGTTTGTTCATTTTGATTGTCCCATTTAAGTTCTTACTGTGTAAAAAAGTTAGTTTTTATAAGCAATTTTAATTGTGGTTTTTGTTAAATCTATCTAAGTTGATTGTTTACACTAAAAAGCATTTGCATTTTGTTAGTATAAATTGAAAATTTTTTAAAACCTTTGAGAATAGATCACTTATTACATTTCTGATATTGACTTTAGATCTTCTCATTATTCTCACTGTTGTACATAAAGTCATATTATTAACATTTTTTGTTTCCTTTTAATTCCTACAACTATTTTAAAAATTTTGTCAAAAGTTATATTTCATTTTACTTTGTTTTTCATACCTGTTTAGTAAATATATTTTTGCTTGAACCATAACACATTATTTTGTTTTTATTTCAGGCTCTGATAGTCCCAGCTTTTGAAACACAGAGGTATCGTCTGACATTCCCAAAATCAAAAGCTGAACTTCTTTCCATGCTGGACATGGGAACTCTTTTTACTTTTAGGTATTGCTTTCATGTTGCTTAAAATTACAAATAAATTTTGAAGATTACTATACATACTTAGTTTGTATAAAACTTCATTATATTAAACATTAAATAATTGGAAGTGTAAATAACTTTAAAATAGGTTGAGCATGGAGAACCTAATCTATAATGAAACCAGATTACTATTTACTTGCTTTAAAAACTGCTTTGATAATCATCATAACCTATTTAAAACTGTTGATAAACATCAATAAATGTTCCATTTGGTCTAAAATTTCTATTAAACCATTTGTGCTTAGATTATCTTAGTAGCTAAAAATTTATCTTATCCTCAAGTACTTTCTAAAGTAATTGAGGGATGCGACAAAAAATATTTTTAAATCCAAAACTTTTATAAATAGGAACAGAACTACGAGTATTTACAAAAGGAATTTTATAAAAAACTAAATTATTGCACCTATAGATACCATGTATGGACCAGAGGTCATGCTCCCACCAACTACGCCAAGTGGAGAACTGCCACAACGCCATATAGAGTTCAATGGGAACTGGATTTCGAGCCATACATTGTTGTTCGCAGAGATGTTCCTGAATACGATCGTCGGTTTGTGGGATTTGGCTGGAACAAAGTCTCGCATATCATGGAACTCTATGCCCAAGGGTAAGAAAATAATTATTTTAATAGACCTATCGGAAGATAAAAACTTATGTATTCCTATTTATACCTATTTGACTGAAATTATTTTCTTTGAAATTTTAAAATAGAATTTTTTGAAGGTCTTTTTTAAGGATGAGAAATTTGTAACTTGTGGAGTATCTTGTTCAGTTTATAATCTTTGCTTTAAAATATATATTTTCAGATTGGTATTTTAAACATTTTTATGACTATCTAAATAAGTTCATGCTATTAAGTTTTAGTTGCCTCTAAGTACATATGAAGTTTTAAATCATATTTCCCTTTTCATTTATACCAGTTGAGAATCTTTGGTATTTTATTAGAATGTGAAGTTAAACGTTCATTATGTAGTATTTAATGAAGAATTCTCAATTTCACCATTGAATTAAATGTATAAATTTTTTCAGTTATGAATTTGTTGTGCTTCCAAATGCATTCATTGTGCATATGCCTCATGCACCAAGTTTTGATATTGCTAAATTCAGATCAAGTTCCCAATATAGAAAGTAAGTTTCAAAAATAATAATACCAAGAATATATCATTTTATTTATATATTCACTGTTTTTTTTAATTTAAATATAAAATTGATAATAAAATAAGTGTTTATTTTTTTTAAATAAATGTTTTTAATAAAATCTTATATTTTTCTTTTATGTTTGTTTTACCCATAAAATACTGTAGGCTGATAAGGCTCCAATACCTATTAAATAATTAATAAAGACTGTATTCATAAGTGTAATCACTGATTAACTTAAAATTTTAAGGAATGGAGTCAGAAGTTTTTAACAAGTTTGTTATTATGAATCTTGAATAAAGTTTTAAAATAAAACTGTATTTAGGTTAATAAAATAACATAATCCCTTCTTTTAATATCTTTTACTTATTTACATGTGTGTTCTTTCTAGGTGTCTAAAAGTATTGAAAACAGAGTTTGTAAGAGATATATCTCGACGTTATGGAAAACAGTTTTCTGCTGAGAAAAAGAAACTCTCCAGATAACACTGTGTTATTAAGTTTATAGAAGACTATGTGATTTTCTACTGTGTCATTTGCGACACTACACACACCCAAGAACGAACCAAGTGTGATTCTTTGGATGAAACTGCCTGCTAACTCAGAAAGATCACTAAAGAGAGCAAACATTCACTGTTAAGATTATACCTTAAAAATTTTAATGCTGAGACACATGCTTCAAAATACAGGAACTGAACTGTTATGCATTTTGTTTTTATAGTGTGCATCAAAATATTTACAAAAGCGCACAAGCAGACCCCAAATAACGTTTTATAAAATGTTAAGTATTTTGAAAGAGTGTAAAGAACTATAAAGAAATTTGGTGATGAAATTTATAATTGGAATAACGCTCTCTTTGTGGTAATGATCTCTGTTCAGCCCATCTAACCAGAAACAACCTGGTTTTTCAGGGACAATGCAATAAGTCCAAGATTGCTATTGTTGAATCTTGTTGGATGCAGCCTGATAATAATTTTTACTAGATGTTCCAGAGTTAGCTATCTTAAAATGTATTCAGTTTCATATTTTCTATTTATTTTTAATCACAAATATATTCTCAACTTGAGAAATACATTTTTAATAAAGTACCAGTTTTCTGGGTGAAAACTTCATTAGTTGTTGAGTTTATTTCTTCTACTTTTAGAAATATTTAATTATATACACTTCCAGTGCATTTCTTACAATAAATCAGTGCTATATTATTGATTCTGTTTTTATTATTTAGGTATCTTTTAATGTAACTTTTACCACACACATAAACCAACTTGGATAAGAAAATTTTATAATGGAAGGGAGAGTATGATTTCATTAATTAATGCTTGTGATGGTACTAGAGAAGTAGGGTAGGTGGGGGTAAAAACCTGCATGAGGCAAAACCACGTACCGCGATTTTTAATTGTTAATGATCGATTCAAAAGTTGAAAACCAGGTGGTTGGTTTGTCTTACTGTGACCTACTGTTCTGCGAAAGTTCGTACCCCTAAGTCACTCATGAGTTTAAAAAATGCTGTAAGTTTGTTTTTCATCATTTTGATGTAATTTTTCTGATCTTTTACTTAAAAATTACATAAAATAGGGCTTGAGGAGAAATACAAACAAATAGCTCAATGATAAGATAGCAATTCAACTTCAGTTTCATTTTGAAACAATTGCCTCAACATGTCTCTAAAAATAATAAGGCTTGTTTTTCAAAATAAAGTAAAACGGGGCAAATCCACGCAGGTGTTTTGGGGCAAATCTACGCAGCTTAAAAAGCTCAGGAATTCGTCCCAAAAGGAAAAGGGGACTACTTGATCTCTAAAGACAAGGTGCCCGAGATGATAAAGGTGTCCGAGATGCCAACCCATTACCTGAAACCATCCTTTCTCCCTTTTGAAAATATCTGGTCAATCTGAAATTAATTGCTACAACAGACTGACAATTTTCATCAAAACTGATCATATTTATATTTAATATTGTTGGTTGGCTTAGAAATATTAAAATAACATTAAGATCATTATTTTTAGTGTTTTTATAATGAAAAATTCTGTTTATCACTGTTTATTTCATTTGGGCACCAAGATTTGCAAGTGCGGGTCTTTGCCCCATTTTGCGAGGCAAAGCCCCACGAATTTTTTTTCTACTTAATTGTAAATTTCTCCTAAAATACCATCGATAAGAGTTTAAACTTGGATTGGTTTTGTTGGTAAGATCTCAATCTAACATCTCCAATTGAAATTTCGGGATTATCTACCCCCTTTGGACGACAATGTTAAAAATACTGAAAATTGCGTGGCTTTGCCCCCACCTACCCTACTTGCATTTACTTTTTCAAGATGACTAAATTTAATAGTGTTCAACAAGATTTTATGGAATTATGAGGGGTGAATCTATGTAAAGAAAGATATACTCATATTACTTCAAACGTGTCTTAACAAACTTAAATTAAATTTTAACCTTGTTTACCTACATTGACTTGCTGCAGGACACTTTTTATTTTCCCTTATATTTGCAACTGATATATTTAAAATAATCCAGTAAGTTTATATAAGAATGACTATACTCTTTTAAAGAACTCATCCCTGAAAAGTTTTAATTAAAATACAGATTTAATTGTGAATTAATAAATTACAAAAATAAAATAGGAGTTCTTGTTTGAATTGAATTTATAGTAGGGGAGAGCAGGGATGAATGGGACAAATTTCACATTTTTTCTCAAACTGAAAAAATAAACATTTTTCAATCCTGTAACAAGTTTAAAACAAATAATTGAACTCTTGGTTACATTATAAATGTATGTATTCAATCAATTACCCATTATTTATACTCCAAGAAAAGTTTTAATGAATGCATGTATTTTGTCCCATTCATCCCCGTGGTGGGGATGGATGGGACACCGAGTGGGGATGAATGGGACAGTTAAAAAAGTTCACAAATTTACAAAATAACAAAGTTATTTTAAATATTGCACAACGTTTAGCTTTTTAAAGGAACAACACGCTTCTATTTTCCAAAGAAAAAAATTAAAAAGGCATTTAAAGGGCCAAAAACAGCCTACATTTATTCGACTTCATGACGAGTAAAATTAACACATAAACTGAAGCACATCCTTTTGTTCTTTCAGCTCAGTGGTTGAAGCTGGTGTTATTTCTATTAATGCTACTTGTTTTTTATGGGTTTGTACTTTTAGGAGTGCAAACAGATAATTTTTGATGCCTGGACCTAACCCTCAAAGCCATTCCTCTCCTGCAGTAACATTTTCCCTGCCATTTTGAAGGAACTTTTCATAAAAATAGAGCATAAAAACCTAACTTGTTTGAATAATTGTTCAACCATAACATATTTGAGATGACAGTTGCAACAATTTGCTCATTAAGACTTTGCATATTCACACATGAGTTTGGAACATAAAACACAAGTTTAAACATAAATTTTTGCACCCTATTTTAGTAAACTTTATCAGAAATTACTTAAATGAGTTGAATATAGCAAGCTATTGATGGAAAGTTTTGGAAACAGGAAATGAAGTGATGATAGAACTGTCCCATTCATCCCCGCAACTCTTGTCCCATTCATCCCCGTACCCACTTATTTTTGAAAAACTAAAATTAGACTAGGAAAAAATCCATGGATTTTCTTCATTTAAATTGGAAACTATACTAATATAAGTACATTTTCAACACACTGTAAAATTTATAGCTTTTGTTAAATTATTTTTTAATGAATAATTATAGAAGTAAAACAATAAAAGTTACTTTTGATATGGGAAAACACATTTAGTAGTCCTATTTATACAAAAATGGAAGCTGATGTCAATGAACACAATTTTTTTAAAAGGCTAGGTACTACTATCTTATGGCTGAAATAACAAAAATTTAAAGTGAAGTTAAGGTATCAAAAATTGAGCTGTCCCGTTCATCCCCTGTCTCATTCATCCCCGTTCTCCCCTACAATAAAATGTAAACCATAAGACACTCAACTTTTTATTAACTTTTCAAAAGCAGATATTATATCCTAGTAAGTAGTTTTGTTATATTACCTTCAAATCTATGATTTATGCAGAAAAAATGTATTTAATTTCTATTGAGAAAAAAAACGGTGGGGGCCGGCAAGTTTTTACCCGGAAGTTGTCTTTACCGTCAATGGAATGTTATCGCAGTGAAACTGGTTCTACAGGCTCCTTAAGTAGTGCAGGTAAGCCCATTCCAGTCGGGAAGGGAGTGGTTCCCAAATTTTTCGACTCGCGGCATTTAATGTTTTCTTTACTAGATGGCTCTGCCCCCTGCTCGCTATCGCTCAGCAACCCCCGGAACTGCTTTGTAGATCGCTTCGCGATCTTAGCGAGCAGAGCTCACTTGTTTCATCCCAACTATCCAGTACAACCTGGAACTTGTCTGCTAAGTTAATGATCATTAAAAATCGAAACTTTTTATCTTTCTAACTTATCAGTAATTTAATTCTGATCATCACCACGAAAATATCACAATAAAACTTACTGAAATATTCCTTTTTAACTTATCAATAATTTAATAGATAGAGGGCTTCTGCCCCCTGCTCGTATACGCTCACCAACCCCTGTAACTGCTACGCAGTTCTTTACAGATCGCTTCGCGATCTGAGCGAGCAAAGCTTGCTAGTTACATTTTACCAGCTATGATGACAACCATCATCCGCATGAAAAACGCTTTTCTAAAACCTTATTACATATTTTTTCTCTTATCACTAATTTATTTTAGAAATATTTAAATTCTCTCATTACTTCCAAATCTTGAATACCTCAGAATACATCCAACTTACCATTTTAAAATACATAATAAACCAAAGGAACCTAAAAACTATCTCTAAAAATAACCTAAGGGGCCATTCATTAATTATGTAAGGATGATTTTGCAAAAAAAGTTGAAACCAAAACTAATAAAGATTTCTCTCTCTTTTTGCTTTTGTTTTGTTTCGAATTTGACAGCTGGAAGATGGATTCAACAGTTTTATTTTTTATCTTAACTTAATGCTACTCCAATAAAAAAGATACATCTGATATACCTTCATTTTTTTAAATTAAAGCTTCGATAATGTACCGAGATCGTCAGCATTTTTAAGTTTTTCTGGGGTTATTCATTAGTAATTTGATTAGAATAATTGGAATTTGTTTACATTTACTTGGAAAATCTTACGTAAGAATGGGTTCCAACCCCCCAAGTAAGGGTATCTAGAGATTTTTTCAACCCCCCTCCCCTCGGAACCCTTCCGTAATTAATGAATGGGCCCTAAGCAGTTACAGGGTGGCCACCAATATGGAAAATGTGGAATTATCTTACCAATACCAAACCGTTGGTTGAATCGCGTTTATTTTTTATTTCTAAAAGGGGATGAATAAATTAATCTGAATTCTCGCGAAACAAATTTTTTTCTTCTTATTTTTAGAAGGATTATGAAATAGTTCTATTTCCTTTCATTTTATTTCTGGCTCCGATACGGCCGCGCCGAATAGTAGTAGACCGCGGTCTCCCCTACCCCTCATACAATTTAAATTCAATAAATACTACAAATTAATTTAATTAAAAATCATAATAAGAAATAATTAATAGGTAAAATTAAATGTTCTTAATAAATAAATACGAATTTCCATAAAGTTGCATTGCTTTGTGCCAATTTTTTCTCTTTTACTCTATACCCACAAATACAAATCGTCAGTGTCCACATCCACTCCTATAGGAAAATCCTATTTTTCCAATTTTTTTTAGGACTAGAGGGCTCTGCCCCCTGCTCGCTATCGCTCACCAACCCCCGGAACTGCTTCGCAGTTCTTTGAAGATCGCTTCGCGATCTTAGCGAGCAGAGCTCACTTGTTTCATCTCAACTATCCAGTAAAACCTGAAACTTGTCTGCTTAGTTAATGATCATTTAAAATCGAAACCTTTTATCTCTCTAACTTATCAATAACTTAACGCGGACCATTACAACAAAAATATCAAAATAAAACTGTTACTAAAATATTTCTTTTTAGTTTACCAATAATTTTACCGAAATGTTTTCAAAAATATCCAGCAAGTCTACAAATATCATCAACCATCTTAGAGAAAAAACACATGCCATTAAAAAAACTTTTAAATTTATAAAATACACGTGTGTATCTAGTGAATCATTGGGAATAAGAAATCATACTCTTAAGGGGCCCACAGACGAGCAACTTGGTCGTCAAGCGAAATTTACAACCAAATTGGCCGTCTGTGGAGAAGTTGATGATTTAATTACAGATTGATGATCTGATCGTAAACTTGGTGGGCGGAGCTTAATCGGAACATATTATTAAGAAAATAACAAAAACTAAGCATTAAAAATTATAAAAATATAATTTTAGCACGAGAAAATAATTAAATAAAATATAATTTTGCATTTAAAGTACCAAAATATATTAATTTGTTACAATCTGATTAATTTTTTCTCATTGTTTACATTTTGGTTGTCAACCAGATTGGCGATGCGTGTAAAATCATCAACCCAGATTGATGACTAGTTGCTCGTCTGTAGGCCCAAGACCCTCTAAATACATGGCCACCCAACTCCGGACGATGACGTCAAACGTGAGTGAAAATTGCCATGTTAAGTCTATGGAGTGGCGTCAAAGATGAGTGAAAGTTATGACGTTGCACGGCCAAGTTGGGAGGTCTTTATATAGAGGGTCTTAGTAGGCCCCTTTAAAAACAATCGCATGTTTCTCTAGTGAACGACCAGAAAGAGAAGAAAAAAATGAAACTTGGTATCTTAATAATTCTAAAACTAATTCGAATTTAAAAAAAAACGAAACGCCAATCTTTCTATAAAAAATAATTGTATGCGTGTTTAAAATATCATATTTCTACTACGATTAGTTTTTCTATTATAACGAAAAAACCGAAAAAGAGTAAAAAATTTCAAAACTTTAGAATTTAATCACTCCAAAAATAATTCGAAATTTGAAAAAAGGGTGACGAGGTTCAAAACTTCATACCTAAGAGTATGTGTCTGCAAAAAATCATGTTTCTGCTGTAAATAGATTTTTCTGGGGGCGAACTCGCAGCAGAAAAAATAATTTTCGACTTTGACATTAAATAACTCCAGAACTAATTATCTAATTAATTAGGTATGGAAACTGAAAAGACCTTCATACATTTGTCTACCAATGGTCAAAATTTCATAATATTCCTTCAAATAGTTTTTGCGTAGTGAGAGTTTATAGTGTTCAAAAATAAAATTTTCAAAATCAGCGGCGGCGACGGCGGCGGTCACTCAGTGGCGGATCTAGGGAGGGGACCATGGCCCCCCCCCCCGAGAAAATTTCAAAAATAGTTAAAAACCCCTTTTTCAGAACTAAAATTTAAAAAAAATTCATTGTAATTATTCATGCGATGTCAGACAAGAATAAAAACAACGCAAGGGGGGGCATGCTCATCCCGAGAAAAATTTCAAAATATAGTTAAAACCCCTTTCTAGAGCTAAAACTCAAAAAATGTTCCCCTTATAATTCATGCGAAGTCTCAATTCTTAGGTATGGTACGTTGCCCATATAGCCAGTGGCGGATCTATGGGGGGTTATAGGGGCTACAGTCCCACAGGGGACTTAAGTTCACCCTAGAAAAAATTGAAGCTTTTCGAAAAAAATTTTGAAAAATTTAAAACCTTTTCAAAATTTTTTGTAGCTCTTTTACATTTCAAACGACCCAAAGTGCTTTATTTCACAATCATTAGCTCCTTCTAAGATCTTTAGCCCCTGACAATTTGTAAAATCAATGCACAATTATAGGGAAAGTGGGTTTTTGCTCTTTGCATTTTTGTAGACTATTAATTCACTAATATTTAAGGAGTTCAAGAGCTTTAGCCCCTACAAAGCAATTAATTCCCTGCATGTTTGTAGAATTAATTTGCAATTTAAAGGATTCAGTGAGCCCCTTCGAAATATTAGCCCATTTTATGATCTTAAGCCCCCTACAAAACATGATCTTTCATGATCTTTAGATCCTGTAAAACGTTTAGTTGTATTTGTATAATAAAGTGAGAATTTAGCGGCCAATGAGCTTTAGCCCCTACAAAGCATTACCCTTGTATTTTAATATATTTCGTTCACGTCAATTTGATGAGCTTTTAGAACCCTCCAAGATAGATGAGCTTTAACCCTCTCTGCTCTTTTATAAAGATAGAATTCATAACTTAAAAAAGTTGTAAGGGGCCATCCATAAATTACGTGAGGCGTTTTTTCCAAAATCTGGACCCCCCCCTCCCCCCTTGGTGAGATTTAGTGAGATTTTGCTGGACCCCCCCTCCCCCCCAAGTGAGATTTACCTACAACTTTTTAAAAATAATTTTCAGTATCTTATCCTTTCTCATACTTAAAAAAAAGAAAATCGTATAATTTCTAACTTAAAAAATTGATGTGAGATTTTTGGCACTGTATATTTGGACGGCTTTTTTCAACTAAACTCTACTCTAATTTCCACGGCTAGGCTACAGCTCGGCGTTTCATTGGTTCAATCACTAAGCACCGAGACTGCTACGTCATCACGAGACCTACAGCGCATGCGCCACTAGCCGTTTTGGCCGTCCAAATATACACTTCGGAGATTTTAATCGACCCGCCTCCCCCCTTGGTGAGATTTGGTGAGATTTTTCCAAACCCCTCCCCCCCCCTTTTTGACCTCACGTAATTTATGGATGACCCCTAATGTGCTTTAACCACTACAAAATGTTTAGCCTCCCTACATTTTTATAGATTCGGTTCACAATTTAAATGGAACAATGAGTTTTAGCCTTCTTGCGTTTTTAATTTTAAAAGCTTTAGCTCGTTAGCGATTTATAGCCCCCTACTTAGGTTTTGCAGATTCGATTCACAATTTAAAAGGGCCTCTGAGTTTTAGCCCCTGTAAAGAATTAGCCCGTTCACAATTTAATGAGCTTTATCCTAAAATCAGCATTAGCCCCCTCCACTAGTAGATCCAGGGGGGCTCGGGCTAGGGGGCTGAACCCCCCCCCAAAAAAAAAATTAAAAGTTTTACTCTATATATTTTATGCACCAAAATGAGTTAACCCTGTTATTTTAAGGTCAATTTTTTTAAATTTTTCTGGGGGAGGAACCCCAGACCCTCCTGCCACTTGTAGCCCTGTTTGTTTGTTTGTTTGTTTGTTTGTTTGGAGACATACATTTTCAGGTCTGTGTGCTTGATCTCAAGGATCCGCTTATAAACCTTCGTCAAGAAAGACAGACACAAATAGAATTTACTGACACAGAGAGAGAGAGAAAATACACCCAGGGCTAGACCGGAATCGAACCGTTGTAGCCCTGTTATTAGGTCATCCCGAAAGTTTTGTCGCTCTTGGGAGCATCTGTATATAAGATATTTTTTATACTTTTCCATTATGTGATACCAATATAAACTGTAACTCAGTGGCGGCTCGTAGCTAAAATTATAGGGGGTGCTGCACCAAGTTGACAACGTGTATCTTAAGAGATATAATGCTAAATAAACCTAAAAAAACGTGGATAAAAACTAAAAAACTTTACTAGGATTTTCTCATGATAAGATAGCAAGGAAAATTTCAGAATTCAATTCTTTGGGATGCAATCCTACACTATTTCTATTAAACAAAAATGTTGAAAAAATCAAATAAAACACATGGGAACAATATTATAAGAACATTCACCCTTATTAAGTCAATTGTTTTTAAATTTCGAAATAACTCATAATTGTGTAATAATTCAGACTACCTATAAAAATTTTTGAAAGATTGCCCCCAAAATTGAAAAAATCTAGGTTTTTCTTTACATTTTTCATATTTCATGAAACTATGACAGAAAAGAGGGTATAAAGGGTTGGTGTTAAGTAAGACTAGTGCGTGTTCTAATTAAGAATAAGCCAGAAGGTTTTAAACCAACAAAATTTATTAAAATCTTAAAAACCAAATCCTTTATAAAAATAGCCAAATGCTCTGGCAGCCTGGTGAAGCGGAGTACCGTGGGAATTAGTGGCCGACCTTATATAGAGGTGGTGTTGCCAAACATTTTGGGAAAAGAAAATATCGAGAAAATAACATCCACCGTGCGGCACCACAGCACTCCCCCACCAGTCTCCAGAGACGAAAACAGTTTGCAAACAACATTAGTACATTAATATAGTACAACCTCATAAATTGGTACAAAAATTGAACATGAGAACTATATACGAAATCTAACTTTGCGACCGGAGCGGGTCGTGTATTCCTTAGTGGGGATACAAGGATCACTAACATTAGAGTTCAAAATGAAAGCAGGTTTCAACCTATCAATCGTTACTTTAACACTTTTATTCTTGATGAGAAGTGTAAAAAATTTATCGTAACGCTTGACGACTTCGAATGGTCCTAGGTAAGGCTGTGAAAGGGGTCTCCTCACGCAATCTTGTCTTAAAAACACGTGCGATGAAGTAGATAGGTCCTTGTGCACAAAAACGTTTTGTTGTCCGTGTCGTGACATCGGCTCTGGTTTTAATTTACTAATTCTATCCCTCAACTGACGAAGAAACTCTTCTTCTGTAACCGGGGGTCTTTCTTCTCGGAAAAACTGTCCGGGGAGCCGCAGTGGGGAACCAAAGACCATCTCAGCGGGAGATGCAGATATGTCTTCTTTGACAGAGGCTCGAATCCCTAGCAGGATGGCAGGCAAAACTTCCGTCCATCTCGTTGTGGCGTGGGACATGATTGCCGCCTTCAGCTGTCGATGAAGCCTTTCAACAGCTCCGTTCGCTTGAGGGTGGTAGGCCGTTGTCCTCGTTCGGTGGGTGCCCAGAAACTCCGTGAATGCCTTGAAGAGGTGTCCATCGAAGTTTCTGCCTTGGTCGGTCGTGATGTACTCCGGTGCTCAAAAGCGGGAAATCCAGCCGTCGAAGAGGGTCTTGGCCACGGTTTCAGCCTTTTGGTCAGCCATAGGAAACGCTTCCGGCCATCTGGAAAACCGATCGACGACGGTGAGTAGGTACTGGAATCCGTTTGATGGTGGAAGAGGACCGACGATGTCGCAGTTCAGGTGGGAGAACCTCGCAGAAGGGAGCGGAAAGGTACCCAGTCTGCTCTTCGTGTGGCGGTGGACTTTCGATCTTTGGCAATCGAGGCAGGCTCTGGTCCACTTGGTAACGTCTCGCCGTAAGTCCTTCCAGATGAAGCGCTTGCGAATGAGGTCTACGCTGGCTTTCACTCCAGGATGATGAAGCTGATGGAGATTTCTAAAAACAGATTCACGAAAATTAGTAGGGACAAAAGGTCTCAAAGTTCCAGTTGAAATGTCACAGAACAGTTTAGGACCGTTAGGTTCTAATTGTAGAAGTTTGAAGTCAAATTCGGTATACGATTTTAAAAGATCGAGTTCCTTATCCTCTGCTTGTGAACGTGCCATGTTTTGGTAATCAATAGCATTAGGAACTTCAATGGTAAAAACTCTTGACAGGGCGTCAGCCACAGAATTGCTCTCCCCGCTCACATAACGGATGTCCGTGGTGAACTGGGAGATGAACTCGAGGTGACGTCACTGTCTTGGGGAACTGTTATCATTTACTTTGTTAAAAGCAAAGGCAAGTGGCTTGTGGTCAGTTAAAACTTTAAACTGCCTACCTTCGAGCATGAAGCGGAAGTGCTTTACCGAGCTGTAAACAGCCAGGAGCTCCCTGTCATAGGTGGAATACCTCTTTTCAGTGTCGGTCAGCTTCCTTGAAAAGAATGATAAGGGCTCCGTTACTGCTCCATGGGTTTGCTGCAAGACTGCACCGATAGCGTAATCAGATGCGTCGACTGCAAGGGACAGGTTGGCTTCCAACTTCGGGTAGGCTAGTACCGTAGCTTGGACTATGGAATCCTTGCATTTCTCAAATGCCGACTTTGCTTCGTCGGACCACTCGATTGTAGAAGTGTCCTTTTTGAGCTTTCCTTTGCAGAGATCGTGCAGGGGTGCTTGGTCGTCGGCAGTATTTCTCAGGAACCTGTGGTAAAAGTTCAAAATTGCGAGAAATCTACGAAGTTCACTTACCGTCTTGGGCTGGGGGTAGTTTTGTAGGACTTCGACTTTCTCAGGAAGTGGAAAAATTCCTTTGTTTGATACCAGGTGTCCCAAGAATTCCATTTGGCTTTGCCCGAAAAGGCACTTCTCTGGATTCAAGATGATCCCAAAGCTGTTCAGACGCTTGAATACTTCATCCAGATCCTTGAGATGCTGATCCTCGGACTCAGAAGCAATCAGCACATCGTCCAGGTAGGCGTAGCAGTTGAGACCTCTCAAGACGCTGTCGATGAATCGCTGAAAACTTTGGGCAGCATTGGACAGCCCGAAGCACATCCGGAGATACTCGAAGGATCCGAATGGAGTGATGATCGCCGTCTTCTTTATGGATTCCTCCTCCAAGGGCAGTTGATGGTAGGCCTTCACGAGATCGAGCTTTGAAAAGATGGTTTTTCCCTGCAACCCGAAGGTGAAATCATGCAAGTGAGGAATGGGGTACCGGTCGGGAATCGTGACGGCGTTCAGTCGACGATAGTCTCCGCACAACCGATACTCACCATTCTTTTTCAGCACCATATGGATGGGAGAAGACCAGGGACTGCTAGAAGGGCGGATAATTCCCTTGTCCAGCAAAGATTGAATCTCCTTCTTGGCAGCAGACAGCTTCTCAGGTGAAAGACGCCGAGCCTTGGCAAACACTGGTGGTCCCTTCGTCAGGATGCAGTGGGTTACATCATGTTTTCCGTGATCGATCCCGAGGAAGGCAGGGTTGGTCAGGTTTGGGAACTGGTTAAGCAGCTTGTGATAGGGAGAAGAGTCACCTAAGGTCTTCAGACCTAAGGATGGTCCGTGAGCGCTGGAACCCTTGACCGACATTGATGTCAGTCTGTCGATCAATCGACGATTCTTTATGTCTACAAGCAAACCAAAATGATGAAGAAAGTCAGCTCCTAGGATGGACTTCTTGACATCGGCAAGGAAGAAGGACCAAGAGAATGATCGGCGTAAGCCGAAATCCAGGGTGAGTTCCTTGCTTCCGAAAGTCGGGATCCGGGTTTCATTAGCAGCGTAGAGGGTGAAGTTAGGGTCAGATGCTTTTGTGGTACTCTTGTAAGGTAAAACACTTACGCTTGCGCCGGTGTCCACAAGAAACTTGGATCCTGTTCTCCTATCATAGACGAATAGGCGAGCAAACTTCTGATCATCCCCGGTTGCCGCCATAACAGAGGATGAGTTTAGTTTCCCTGAAAAGCACAGGGTTGGACACATTTGACGGCTTTTTCACCGTAACGTGCATGATACCAGCACATTCCTTGAGACTGGGAATCTGATCGTAGTCTACCCGGACTCTTTGATTTAGATCGTCTTGATCTCCTATTCCCGCTACCTTTTTGCGTGTTGGTTAGCTTTTGAATTGCTTCCTGAAGAGCCGAGATTTCCTTTTGCAAGGAATCTAAATTTATGGGTGATGATGAGCATTCCTGTATTTCCCCAGGGACATCCGAAACTTCTGCGATCTTATCGGCGATCCCCGATAGTAATTCCAGAGAGTCACCGCCTACCGCCAGGATTTGCTGGGTGCGAACTGGTAAGCGTTCAAGCCAAAGGGATTTCAGGACTTTATCATCAACTCTAGCACCAGCCAAGGTTTTCATCTCCCGAAGGAGCCACGAGGGACGCCGATCACCCAAGCTAATGTCTTTCAGTAGAGTTTTTAGAATAGCGTCTTCGGATGGTAAAAAGGTAGCCAAGATTCTAGATTTTAACTCAATGTAGGAATCTTTAGTTACAGGGGCGCGAACAATGTCGGCAACATGAGCCAAAACTTCAGCATCAAGGGATGACACGACGCAATGAAATTTTGTTTTTGCATCTGTAATGCCGGATATCTCGAAACCAGATTCAATTCTTAAGAACCAAAGGTCAACGTCCGTCTTCCAGAAAGGGGGTGCCCTAAACGCAACTTTTGAAACTTCAGCAGGATGATGATCTCCAACTTCCGAATCTGCAGTTGCCGATGCGGGTAAAGTTTCCGAGGGTAATTTAGGCGGATCACTCATGATCGCTAGAAAAGGGTAAGTTCAAAAAATTTTCAAGCGAACAAGAGAAAAAATTTTACCGGCTCCGATCGCAAAATGACTGCACAACACCAGGCCAGCAAATTCATTCAAACACGAACGAAATTTTGACTACAAAAATTTTGATCGTTAAACTTAAACGCAAGGTCACCAGTTATAAAGGGTTGGTGTTAAGTAAGACTAGTGCGTGTTCTAATTAAGAATAAGCCAGAAGGTTTTAAACCAACAAAATTTATTAAAATCTTAAAAACCAAATCCTTTATAAAAATAGCCAAATGCTCTGGCAGCCTGGTGAAGCGGAGTACCGTGGGAATTAGTGGCCGACCTTATATAGAGGTGGTGTTGCCAAACATTTTGGGAAAAGAAAATATCGAGAAAATAACATCCACCGTGCGGCACCACAAGGGAATCAAAAAAGCGGGTCATCTGGTCACCATACACTTAATTAACAATCAAAAACATGTCACTTACCTATTAACTCATTAATCCCATCTTACCAAGATGTTCCTCGCGCTGAGAATGATATTAAAAACTACAGAGAGCGGATTCAGTTTGTTTTGTATAAAAAAAACCCTGACTACTAAAAAGTACAAAAAAATATCCTTTATTTAATGAATGGCCGAATCAGTTGAACATAATTGTTTTTTATGTTGAAAAGAAAATATAAATAAAAAATGAAGAGAGTGAGAGTAAAAAAAGCTAATATTACAACTTTATTTTACTAAGTTTGCTTCAAAACGCAAAAAATCTGGTAAAAATCTAGAAGTGGGTATGGGTTGGCTTGGCGAATTTTTAGTCGACAACTTCACTTTGATACTTAGGCGCACTTTGGCGCTACTACTTCGCTTGGCGTTTGGACCCACTTCTAGATTTAAGCCAAAAATCTATATCCGAAATTCTGATGAGGCGTACCAAAACGAGTTGGAAAAGTGGGGTTTTTGACTTAAATTTCCGCAAATTTTGAGGGGGAAATTTTCAAATGGCCCCCCCCGAAAATTTGGTCTGGATCCGCCCCTGCGGTTGCTGTTACTTTTTTTAATATAGAGAGATTACGTGGGAATGATTGGACTCTTTATAACTTCGTAAGTGAGACTTCGTTTAAAAAATTGCTTTAAGACGACTAAAACTCAGTATTTTTTTTTTATTTTGGGGAAAATTGCTAATTTATGAAGTGTTACACTTAGAAGAGAACCTATTGAACGTAAAGAGCTGTGAATGGTAATAGACGAGATTAGTGTGACGTTTTTTGTTTTGTTTGGAAACGTAAATTCAGTCTGTGATTGGTTCCGTGAACTGTACGGACAGTACGGATCCGTATGTAACCAATCACGGATCGAATCAACGTTTCCAAACAAAACAAGAAACCGGAAGTGACGTTTTCACTAATCTCCTCTACTAAAAACAGGTAGTTTAAACTTTTTCAATGGGGCAACACATGAAACAACTTCAGACTTAACATCCCGACTTATGAAAGATTCGCGCATATTTCATTTCGTTAGAATAGAGTTGTTACTTTCAAGGAGCTAACCAGTGGCGGATCTACGGGGGGCTTTCGGGCTGAAGCCCCCCAAAACGTCTAATATTTTACTAAGTTTGTCAAAACGCAAAAATCCTATATCCGAAATTTGGATGAGGCGTACCAAAACGAGTTGAAAAAGTGGGTTTTTGACTTAAATTTCCAAAAATTTTCTGGGGGAGGACCCCCAGAAACCCCTTTTAGGGGTTTGAGTAATATAGTTCACTACCTTTTCCGTATTACCATTAACAAGGAGATTCAATTGGATTATGAAAATTCTTAGCCCCCCCAAAACCAAATCCTGGATCCGCCACTGGAGCTAACAGTGCCATAGGTTTTAATAGGGAAATTCGTTAGAGTTGAGTGGAAACTTTCGTGGATTTAGACAGTGCCTTTTTTATTTTTCTCGATTGAATCAGTATTTTTTATTTTTCTCGATTGAATCTGTATTTTTATTTTCCAAGATATTTTTATCTCTTTAATACTGTTTCTTACTGGCCTAACTTTAAGTTTGCTACACAGAGTAAAGAGCTAACAAACAGAGATTCCAAACATCAGTTTTCCTCCTTAGGTACTTAATTTAATTCATGCTCGCAGATTATAATTAACTTCCCTAGCAGCCAATCCGAGAATGCGAAATGCGAAAGTGATTCCTGATTGGATATGAAACTTCTATCAAGCGGCATTTTAATTTCGTCGGTGCTGCTCTTTTTCCTCCACTTCCTATTTGGATTTGAGTGACAGCTTCAGTGGGCGAATGACAGAGAGCAGGAGTGACGTGGATTCCACATCATTGCCTCAATAGTTCTACGTCGTAGAACTATATGAGGCGGTCCGATGTACCAGAAGTTGTCTATGGGAAAATCCACAGAGAAAAATCCTAACAGAGGGTCCAAAACGATATATTCAAAAGTTGGACGGGTTGGAGGGCGCCACGATTAACTAAATGATTGACAGAGAGATCAAACCTGTGATTGGCTGTCACGCAATCTTCTATTTCGAAGGAGAAGGAAAAGGTTTTTCTCAACCAATCAGGCTTTTCCGTCCCGCCTCTCGTGACGTTGATGCGATCGCAGCGCCACCCAACCCATCCAACTTTTCGATTTCCATTAGCGCCTATGGCGACGGACTCTCTGTTCTAGTACTCTGTGGGAAAATCCTTGTTAAAAAAGTTGCCATTAGCGTCTATGGAGATAAATCCTCTGTTAAGCTCTATACTCTGTGCTTAGCTCTTATTTCTTTTTTAAATTAAAATATTTCGAATAATGTAAGAAATAAAATTGAACTAGGTCACGTGAATGAAAGTTTAGTTTTGATTCCGTGGGTCGAGGGCGTTAGTGACCTTGGAAGTGCTCGTTTTGTCTTCTGTTCTGTGAGTTATTGTATTGCATAATTCAAATCGAAGTGAACTCAAAATTTGTTTACATCTGGGTTGTGGCTTTTGAAAATCGAAATAAAGATCTCCATCAATATCAATATCAAAGAATGGCTTTCAACGATTTTATGCACGAAAGAAATATTTACAAAGATAAGCCAGATTTCAAACAAATTGCTCTTGATTTTCCTGAACTTCGTAAATATGCTGTACCCAATGACCGAGGAAAAGTATATGTCGATTTCAACAATCTTGAAGCTTTGCGGGTGGTTACTAAAGTTCTACTCAAGAAAGATTTTAATTTGTCAGTTGAAATTCCTAGTGGATATTTGATTCCTACAGTTCCCCAAAGATTGAATTACATTTTATGGGTTGAAGATCTACTGGAGTCTTTTCCGAAGGATAACAATGGTGTTTATGGTATCGATATTGGTAGGTATCATGGAAGTAGGTATGTTATACAGTACACACAACACACACTATTTTTAAAAAATCTAAATCGATCAACGTGTCTATTATTTCGGTATTTTTGACCAAAGTCCAGAGAAAGGGGCCTGAATAATAAGTACATCAAAATAAAAACTCGGTAAATGAAGCGAATCCGGCCCGTAGGTGAATTTGGCGATTTTTTTCCGTCGCCAAGCGGAATGCTTGGCGACAGAATGGAAAAATTAATAAAAAATCGCTAAAAATAGCGATCTTACCTTTTCTAAGTAATCCGTTTTTTCGTTGAAAGGGGATACAAATCCAAACTAAATTGATGTCGCGCCCGGGAGATTACACGCTGATGCTACGGGAGAATCCGAGGTTGAGGTGGATGGGTCACCGGACGCAGAAGCAGCCGGAGGATCCATCTCTTGGGGCGGGTACCATTTCGAGCACATCTCAATGAATGATAGCATTTTCTCAGCTGGTGAGACGGAGCTCTATCCAAACGTACTCAGCAAGATAAGAATCAAATTGATCCTTAACCCTGTTGGTATCGCTTAACCGAAGATCTCGTACAGAAGCATGTCCTCATGAGACTGATATCACCAAAAGAAATTGCTGACCAAGACGCACTAGCTTTTGCAGTAACTCTTGGAGAACATTGGAATCACAGCTGAGAAAATCAAACAATCATAGAGAAATGCAAGAAATTGGTACCTGAAATGCCGAAGATGGACCGTTACGGCGAACTCCTTTGTCCGTGCAGCAGAGCAAAATTCGTGCGACCTCCCGACAGCGGCATCCAGATCGAAATAACTTTCCAAATGCATTACTTTTGGTTCTTCTGAAAGAGTTGGAACATTTTTTTAAGTGAGTTGTTTAGCTTGAGTAGTAGGGCGTATCACGAAAAACTTTTTTTCGAAATTCAAAAAGGCATAGAAAAAAAGTTGCCTTAGGGGTCACATATTCACCATGAAAAATTTCAGCCCGATCAAAAAATGTTTAGGTCCCCCGGAGTTGGGCCAAAGTTTTGGAAATTGCCTCATTTTTCAACAAATTGGCCGAAACCTCCAAGATAAAATTTTTATATAAAGTTCATAATTTTTCTAGGATAATCTACTATCCTACCTTATAGTTGGCAGTTGGTTTCATATTTTTACTACTCTTCGTTTAGGAGTAATAATTTTTTTAACATTACACGATATTCGTGAAATTGTTTTTCCTGCATTACTAAAGTTACCATAAATCAAGTTCTATCTACCCTAGAAAGTTGTAGTTTGTGTCATTTTGATTAGAATTTTATTTTCTAACATATTTTATGCCCTGTACAAATTATTTTGGTTTTGTTTTACCTGAAACACCGTGTATAATTATAAAAATAGTACTAATTTTGTCGTTTACAGTAATATTTTTAAAACTCATATGATGTGAATTTGTTAAAAGAAATTTGTCCATAAAAATGTACATGAACTCAGATAACAGTACATAATAATTTAACTTTAATATATTTACTAATAATTCTAGCTATTCTAATTAAATGAAAAGTATTTGCTTTATCCTTTTTTAAGACTCGTTTTTTGGTAAAGAGTAAAAATTCTAACTACAAATAAAACTAACAAAAAAGCCAATATTACAAATTATAAGTAAAATAAGATTTATTTTACATATTCACCAAGTATTACAGTAGGTATAAAGGAATACATACAATTTTACACATAGTACATACAAACATTTTTGTTCCTTTGTTTCTGAAGAAGCATCTAAGAAATCCCGTTTAGTTTCGAACTTGGAAAGGAATTTACTGTCCAATAACCTGGATTTAATTAACATTCCCAATTTTTAACCCACAAATACGAAGGGGAGCTTCAGTGACTTCCTTCACAATATTTTTAACTGCTTGGGTGTGCGAAGGAATTCTATCACCCAATCCAGTTTCAACGATTTGCTCGATTTCTTCTTTTTATTAAGTTATTTAGAAGTGGTGGTTCAGTTACAATCATAGACTACTAGTTTATGATGTCAACCACATCATCCACCTCGAAATTTACTTGAGGGGGTTTGCGAGCTTCCTGTATTTTTTATTTGCCATAGATCTGATGTTTTTTGAGGGTCAAATAACATTTCTTAAAAGAAGTTGATCTGGGTTCACCCTAAAGGCATACCTTTGCATGGTAGATTTAACCCCATCCTTTAGATCATTGTCTAAGTACCTTATGCTGATTCCCTATAGGAAAAAGTGTTTTTAAATCACCTCAAGTAAATTTCGAGGCGGATGATATCGTAGACATCATAAACTGACAGTCTATGTGACTGTAACTGAACCACCACTTCTAAATAACTTAAATAAAGAAAAAATCGAGCAAATCGTTGAAACTGGATTGGGTGATAGAATTCCTTCGCACACCCAAGCAGTTAAAAATATTGTGAAGGAAGTCACTGAAGCTCCCCTTCGTATTTGTGGGTTAAAAATTGGGATGTGTTAATTAAATCCAGGTTATTGGACAGTAAATTCCTTTCCAAGTTCGAAACTAAACGGG
Organism: Tetragnatha versicolor; assembly: GCA_024610705.1. NCBI lineage: Eukaryota > Metazoa > Arthropoda > Arachnida > Araneae > Tetragnathidae > Tetragnatha > Tetragnatha versicolor. The sequence goes on from JANDEH010000064.1 coordinate 380,309, forward strand.
ATTTCTTAGATGCTTCTTCAGAAACAAAGGAACAAAAATGTTTGTATGTACTATGTGTAAAATTGTATGTATTCCTTTATACCTACTGTAATACTTGGTGAATATGTAAAATAAATCTTATTTTACTTATAATTTGTAATATTGGCTTTTTTGTTAGTTTTATTTGTAGTTAGAATTTTTACTCTTTACCAAAAAACGAGTCTTAAAAAAGGATAAAGCAAATACTTTTCATTTAATTAGAATAGCTAGAATTATTAGTAAATAAATTAAAGTTAAATTATTATGTACTGTTATCTGAGTTCATGTACATTTTTATGGACAAATTTCTTTTAACAAATTCACATCATATGAGTTTTAAAAATATTACTGTAAACGACAAAATTAGTACTATTTTTATAATTATACACGGTGTTTCAGGTAAAACAAAACCAAAATAATTTGTACAGGGCATAAAATATGTTAGAAAATAAAATTCTAATCAAAATGGCACAAACTACAACTTTCTAGGGTAGATAGAACTTGATTTATGGTAACTCTTTAGTAATGCAGGAAAAACAACTTCACGAATATCGTGTAATGTTAAAAAAATTATTACTCCTAAACGAAGAGTAGTAAAAATATGAAACCAACTGCCAACTATAAGGTAGGATAGTAGATTATCCTAGAAAAATTATGAACTTTATATAAAAATTTTATCTTGGAGGTTTCGGCCAATTTGTTGAAAAATGAGGCAATTTCCAAAACTTTGGCCCAATTCCGGGGGACCTAGACATTTTTTGATCGGGCTGAAATTTTTCATGGTGAATATGTGACCCCTAAGGCAACTTTTTTTCAGTATGCCTTTTTGAATTTCGAAAAAAAGTTTTTCGTGATACGCCCTATTGAGTAGCGGCCTATGAGTTTGAAAGGTGTAGAAAATGTGCCTTTGGCTGAAATCTTTTTTTACATTGAGGGTAGAACCTTGTCAAATGAATGAAATCTCATGTCAAAATTAATAAACATTCATAAATTTTTATATTTGATTATTTTGATGATTGATCAAAACACTTGACACTTGTTCCTAGCTAATCCTAACAGGGATGCATCCAGGATTTTTTGCCAGGGCCTGTTTTTGGGAATATTGTGAAAAACGGAATTGAATTTTGTGAAAAACAGAATTGAATTTGGTGAAAATAATTTTTCATTGTAAAATAAGGTCCTATTTCTGTAAATATATTATTTTTCTTAATAAAATTACACTTAGCGAGTGCATATAGCTTAATTAAAGTCCGTTTTTGGGAACCGGAATTTTATGAAAGGGTTGTTTATGAGGATTGAAATTTTGTGAAGGGGACGTTTTTGAGCGTCAGAATTTTGTGAAGGGGCCGTTTTCGGCCCCAATTTCTTTCTAGATGCACCCCTGCCTAAATACCGATTTTTCATTTTACTTAGGATTTTAAGAAATTCAAATTGCATGTAACACTAGTAAATTCATCTTGGTTGAAGTAATGCTATCCTATTAACAATAAGAAGTTATGGAGGGTTAGCCTGGCACAGGCATTGTGTTTCCGTTAAATAGCAAAAAAAATCGAGCATTAAAATACAACACCATTAAAATAACTCAACTAGCAGTGCTACTTTCAATTTTGTTATATTTTGTGTGTAATTAGTAAAATATTGCCAGTCTAATTAGAGATATTTGTGCCTGGTTAACTCTAAAGTACCAATTAACCTTAAATTTTTTTTCATTATAATCATAATTTATTTGAATCCCAACATTTGAGGTGCTTCCTGCAAAAACAAACCAACTCTAATAGATAGCTTGAGCTGCTCCAAGCACCTGTATTTCTGAACAGTAGTTTTAAAAGTAAAAGGAAAATTTGGTACTTCCTATTATCTCAAAGACTGTGCCCCTAGAAATTAAAATTCATAGCCATGAGGGTCCCTCTTCAATCTTGGGGACAGAATTCTGTCCAAGGTTCAATTTGAAATATAAAATTGAACCATTCGATTGGCAGCAATTTGTACTGACAGGGGTCGATCCAGGCAAAAATTGGGGCCGTTTTGCAGCCCCTTCACAACAAATAGCTTCGATAAAACGGCCCCTTCACAAAAATAAACTTTGTAAAATCGCCCCTTTCACAAAATTTCTAGTGACAAAAATTACCACTTCCGAATTTCAAACGAAGCCCTTCAAATATTCTCCGAAGGGTGAACATGGTCAAAAGCCAACATGTCTGATGATCTTGAAAGCTAAAAAGTTGCGATTCTTCTTGGAAATCCCGTTTTTTCCGCGACTGCTTCCATCGGACGCCGGGGCCTAATTGTAATTGGAACTAATCAAATGCTTTATCGCGATATTAGTCGGTATTTTAACTTATGAGGATTTTCTAGAATTATGAATTTAAACTGAAGGATTGTTTTCGGAAGCCCCTTTCTCACTCAGATTTATCCTATAACTTGAAAATAAATTAAATAAGCCAATAAATTAAACCACCACCAATAAATTAAATTGACCAAGCGGCAAGCATCTTATTTCTTGATTTGTTTCTTCCAGATCCTAAGAAAATAAACCATTTATCGATATTATTTATATCAATCTTCTTTAAACAATAAAATTCATTTATAAAATATTGGGAATTTATTTCTGAAAGTTTTCAAATTAGATGTTTAAAATGTTTAACTATGCAAACAATATGGTGCTGAGCATCATCTATACGAACTGAGTACTAAAAATTTTTCTGGTATTATATCAAATCGATTTAAAAAATGTAAAGATAAAATAGCAAATCAAAAATTCTAGGTTTTATGTAAAAAATTTCATTTTCACAAAATTAATTTCATTTTCACAAAATTTAAAAAAAACAGGCCCTAAAAATTAAAACCTGAATCGACCCCGACTGAATTAAGGAACTGAACAATATATTTTGCAGAGAAACTAGCTTAATGATCTATTTTATAATTATTCATAAAAATTATCATTTTAAAGGTTTTAAGTCTGCAATTTAAAAAAATCTGCTAGACTGGGGAAAATTATAAAAAGATAGCAACAAGTTCAGTCTTGCAATTTTTAAAAAGTTTTACTCATGTCCGAGTCCGTAATCAAATCCCATTAACTGTGCCACTGAATCTGATGGTCAACACGATAATTCTTAAGAATCCACAATTTTTTAAAAGCAATACACTTAAATTAATTTCTTACACATACATACTATGCATTTGGAAATTATATTTCACTTAGATTTTATTTCTAAATGTTTTTTTAGGGACTGGTCCATGTGCCATTTTCTCTTTGCTTGGAGCACAGAAAAATGGTTGGAAATTTATATCAACTGATACTTCGGATGACGTTGTTGCAATTGCTAAAAGGAATGTGAAGGCTAACGACTTAGACTCTCTTATTAGTGGTAAGAATCTATAAATTGTTAGATATTGTTTGCATATAATTTTGATGCCAAAATATTATTTTTCAAAATTTTTCTTTTTTACTGCTTAAAATAATTAATAATTTCAACATCTTCATTTATTAAGGCTCCTGGAAATTAAACACTTAAAATAATAAGACAAGTTGCTCTTTAGTGAACAGCATAAAAATACTTTAACTAAAAGTTTAAAGAAGGAAAGAAAGAGGAAGTTTGAAGAAAGTTTCAATAATAATGAAAAAAATCAAATTTATTTATAAAGAGTAATTTAAAAGTTTAATTTTTTAATATTGAATTTCTGGAGAGTTTCATAATTTTTAAGCCTTAGGATGTTAGTAACTGCTTTAATGGTTTTCTGTGCTGAGGAATATTGTATAAGAAAGCATATCAAGATAAGCATTTTAGAGCAAACTTTGCATGCCTCATTTTAAGGGTGCATTCTTAGCAAAAGTTACCTTTACATTTAGATCTATGAGTTACAATCATTTAAAAAAATCCCACAATCACAGCTTCATCTGTTCTTTTTATTAGACTAATTTCTATTTTTAAGCACTATATATCTATGGTATAGGAATTTACTAGTTAAAAATTAGATGTTTTTTTCTATTAATCAGTTTAGTATATGACAACCTGAAATGATATCATCACCAATTTTGTTACAGCCTTTCAAATAAATAGTTGGTTTTAACTAGATATTTTAGTGACCTTCCTTATCACTTTTTGGTATTTACATATTAAGCCATCCTCCAATTTTTCATCATCGAAACTGTCACCAGGGGTCTATTTAGTAGAAATTTGGGTCAGTTTTCGGACCCTTCACAAAATGTTTCATTGTGAAAACGGACCCTTCACAACGTATTTTACCATAAAAACGGACCCTTCACAAAGTATTTTGGCCTTTAAATGCTCACTATTTTTCACAATACTGCAAATTTGTGAGCTTATTTTCACAAAAACAGGCTCCTGGCTGAAAAGAACTAATTTAACACTTACTAAAATTTACTAAATTATGAGTAGATTTTCACAATTTTTTAAAAACCGTACCCTTCACAAAAAGTCTGGATAGACCCCTGGTCACCTAAATATTACTTCAAAACTTTGTTGATATTAAATTTTGGTAACAGTTTTAACACTGCTGAAATGGTCAATGGCTTCATATGTAAGTAAACCAATTTTATCTAGAATTGTTCATTACTTTCAAGGAGTTTTAAAAGCACATTTTGATAAAAATTCCCTTAAATTATTTTTGTTATTACCTTATCTTACAGTGGTTAAAGTGAGCAAGGAAAGCATCTTGAAAGAAGTTTTATCAAGCAGCGCCGACAGTTTCAGTTTCTGCCTCTGTAATCCACCTTTCTTCGACACTACTGAAAACATCCGTAAGAAGCACCCTCACGTGAAACTGACTCTGCCGTCAGTCACTAAAGAGAGTGAAATCAAGGCCGAAGGGGGAGAAGTTTCCTTTGTCAGAAGAATGATTGAAGAAAGTGTTCACTTCCAAGACAGAATACAGTTAGTTGTTTTCCAATGCTTTATGAGGGTCTGTACTGATGTTTGTACAAAAGAAGCATCATGTGAATGTATAATTCAGGGTTCCCACAGGTCAGGTAATTTTAATTTCACCAATAAATCAGGAGGAAATTGCTCATTTTTCCCAAAAACCTGGTAAACGATCAATTTTTAATCTTTGTGTCTCAATTCCGGCTCATAGAAAGTAAAAAAAACAAGAAAGATTCTATAAATATTGTGAATTGCTAGTTTTTTCACTGAAAATTCATTAAAATTGGCCTGGAAAAGTCATTATTTTATTTCTAAAACTGAGTGGGAACCCTGATAATTACCCCCTACATGGGGTCGACAATCACAATTAGGGGTTGAATTGCTGAAATGTAAAACTTCTATCTAAATGAAGAAAAAAAAATTTATGCAAAATAAGCAAAATGCATAATAAGGATAATAATGGAGGATAGTTGAGGGAAAAGTCTAAAAGAAATATTCAATTGACAGCAGCAACACATTTCAGTTCTTTAAAATTAGTCCTTTGCTTGATTTCTGATGCTGAGCTTAAACACATTGCAGCCCTGCCTATGTCAAATGAATGTTTCTTTATCTGTTATTGGTCTTTACTCCCAAGATGACTATTTACTACAACAATAATTGATCTGTACATAGGTAAAGTCACCAATGGTTGACAAGTTTTTTTGTATTTTTTACTGTAGCTTAATTGGTTCCATTTATGTTTATTGTTCCAAATCTAAGAAATTTTTATTTTCAGAGTATTTACTTCCATGTTTGGAAAAAAGAAAAGTTATTTAGAAATTTTAAAAGAATTAGAAGACATGAAGGTAAAGAATTAATGTTATACTACTGTATAATACATATTCCTTAAAATGGGTTAGTGAATCTTCTATCATTTATGTTTCAGAATGTTACCATAGCCAAAACTGAATTCTGTCAAGGAAATACAGTTAGATGGGGCATTGCTTGGACTTTCAAGAAAGAAATAAAATTTAAACAAGTATGGTTGACTGTAATGAAGAATTCCTTACTTCATTAGTTTTATTAGTAAAATAATTAGACTCAGGGGCCATTCAAATATTACATAAGCACTTTTTTGGTCATTTTTAACCCCCCTGCCCCCTTGTCAGCAAAGATAAGCATACCTCAACCCCCCCACCATAATTACGTAAGACACTGCCGGACCCCCCCCCAAAAAAAAAAATTTGACATCCCTTGTAGTAAGTACTGTATTTTCCTTGAAAATTAGGTGACTCGTACAAGGAGCTGTACTTATTGGGTGTAACCCTAAGGGTTCAAAAATGAGTCAAAATACTACTTTTCGGGATTACAATTTCAAAATGTTAGGGTGGTCCATCTCCAGAAAAAAGTGCTTATGTCAGATTTCCGAATTCAATTTTTTGTTACATTTATTTTGAAATTATTTATGCAAGAAACAAGATATTTTCGAAAATGCACCATCTTACGTAAGCATCATTCATATCCCCCTCCCCCCTTGTCAGCAAATATAAGCAAAGAGCAAACCCTCCCTCCCCCCTTAGGTGCTTGCGTAATATTTGAACGGCCCCTCACTGTAAAAGCCGATAACTGTTTCTTCCTTTAAAAAATCCTAGTTTTTACTAAAAATTTGAAAAAACTCTTTAAAATATATTATTTGAAACTTCTTATTTGTAAAGGGAGAAAAATATCTAGGTTTGAAATTATCTAGACACTAGAGCATAAATATAGCACAAAATTATCAGCAAAATTTATCTGAGTTTTTTTTGTACACCAGAAATAGGCCATCAGTTTCTTCTGGCTGGGCAACTGCCACCAACCTGTCTTCAGTGCAATGCAATTTAACTCGACTTACTTCCATTATTATCATTATCTAATCTAACTGGTCTTTTAAAACATCCACATCATCCTGCACTCTTCATGTTTTTAAACTTCATAAAGATTACTTATGAATTGTAGATTTTATTTTGTCATTATTTATCAACATCAGCTTGTTTTTAATGGACTATCAAAATCAGTGTATAGAGTACACCTGGCAATGGCTTACATGACTACTTAAACATTGTCCTGATGCTTTTTGTCTGTTATTGGACTAGAGGTATTAAACTTAATCCAACCATCTAACCAGCACAGGGTTTTTTTGTCAAATTATCTTTATTGTATACCAGGATCTTTTGCCAAATTTAAAGAACTTAAGTCAACAGAAATATTCTATTTGTTTAATTACAACTTGTCTCTGTACACACAGGTCTCATTTTCCCAATTTTGGAAAAATCCCCAAAAAGCTTTGGCAGAAAAAGTTGCCAGAGGATCTCTGACATTTTTTTACAATTATTTTTAAAAAGTTTTATTTGTTACTGTTTTTTTAATGTTTTAACTGCTTTAAAAACAATACTCATTTCTTTTTTTCAGCTTGAAAAACCAAAGCCTCAAAAGCCATTAAAGCCCAAACCACCTATTAAATTTACTGTCCCTTTTGAGGTAAAAGAAGCCAATGAAGTAAAGAAACTATCAAAAAAAATAAAATGCATTTTAGAAGAACTTGAGGTATGCTCTAAGAAAATCAAAACAGTTACTGTTTCAAAGTGGTTTTGTAGAAATTTTTATTTTCATTGCTGGTTTCAACTTTTGGGTAATTCAAAAGTATGGTATCTTTATGATGTTACTTTCAAAAGCTTAATAATGAAACATCTCTTTCAGATTCCATTTAAAGTACGGAAGTGTTATGAAAAGTTTGTTGAAATGGAAATCAGCTCAGAGAAAAACACTTGGTCACACCAAAGGAGGAAACGAAGACAGCAAATGCAAGAAAAAGTAAAATCCACAGAAGGCCAATCTACTAAAGACATATCTGGAATGTCTCAAAATGATGAAAACATAAAAGATCATGAAACTACAGAAGATCCTTTGTCTTGTCCTGTTCAAGAAAATGAGATGGATAATGTCGGTTCTCAAAGAAATTTAAATTCTGAGGATTCTGAGTCAAAAACCATGACCTCTTCAGGCCAAGATGATGGCTGTCAAGCTTCAAGGAAACGTAAAGCAGAAGACGATTTCATAGAAAGCAAGAAAGCTAAATCTGATACAACCACTTCAGAACAACATGAAGATAATCAACCTTCAAGGAAACGTAAAGCAGAAGATGATATAACAGTAAGCAAGAGAGTCAAGTCGGAAATTTCTGAAAACGACATCCCTTGTCCAGCTGTAGAGAAAGTTGGATCTTCAGATGTTTCTGAACAGAATCAGACTGATACAAGTAAAACTCACGAGCCATGTGAAGAAAAGAGAGTAGAAAGTAGTTTCAAGTCACCTAACAGTAGTGACAGGGGGAATTTAATTTTGTGCTGTACTCTGAGACTGATAAAGTGTAAAAATCATATTATTGTGGAAATGAACTGCCATCCAGATATGAACAGGGAAACTATGCATCAAGTTTTTCAGTTACTGAAAAATAAATTGAAAGTATAAGAGTGTGTTTTCTTTTATCATTAAGGCAAAATAAAAAAAATCCCTTCACATTTTTAACCGAATGCATTAAATTTTCTTTTTGCCACTTGATACGTTTTAGGGTCAGGTTCATGCTGGCTCTAATATCTACAACCCACAGTATTTCATTATTTTTTTGTATTTTAGAGTAAATACATCAACCATCCAAAAACAGATAATGTAATTTGAATGTTTTTCATAGATGATTTGGGTAAAAGGGGTTGGATATCAGGAAGGATGGATATCAAGGATTGTGGCGTCATGCACCTACCAGGCGTTAAGAGTAGGCCTGGGCCTTAAATCGATATATAAAGATAAATCGATTTAACCCCAACATCAGAATACCGGTTTCACGCTTATATCGGAACCGATATATAATTCCGGAATTCGAAAGATAAATCGGTTTTTCAGAATACCGGTTTAGTGCGAATATCGAATCTCTAAAATCGAATACCGATATGTAATTCCGGAATCAGAAATTTGATTCAACTTGATTATTTGAATTTTCCTTAAACCGATATTTCTGTTTTCTGATTCATACTCGTAGATCGGCTGCGATAACTGATACTATTCCGGGTTCCGGAATTGTCTTAATCACTATGTTTATGATGATTATTAACAAAATTTATTGTACATAATTGAAAAATATTTGTGTTTTCATATTCTTACTATTCTTAGGTTCTAATAATCCTTTAATATTTAGATACTCTATTAAAAGTTTCGACGATTAAAAAGGATTGCGAAAAGAAGAATTTCGTTAAACGAGCTGCGATTACTGATAGACATGCATTTATTTCTGACGGACCCTTTTTATTATTTTAATACTTGTTGATAAAAAAATACTTCATCTTGAGCAAAGGGATTGCTGTGTAGATTATCATTTTAATGATTTGTAATTGTTTTACATAATTAATGAGAAGATTGAATTGGATTAAATAAGTATGTTTTCTTTTCAACTGACTTTGAGAATCGAAACTACTGCGCCATCTATATGGCGCAATTTTCATTAGAACTATTAGTAATTTCATTGAATAAGTTTCGTTTTAGTTTTTTCATTCACTTGCATTACAGCGGATCCAAGAAATAAAAATTGTTTTGTTTGTTCTTCAAACAATTCTTAAAAAATTGTCCAATTTTTTAAGAATTGTTTAACTGACCACTCTCCATTTAAATTGGTATTTTTAATTTTAACTCTGTCAGTCCAAGGCACTCCAAATTTTTAAACAATGTATGTAATTAGGTAAAATTAATTTTATTTTAAATAATTCAGAAAGACAGTAAAGAAAAATATTACATCAGCTAGTACGAAAACTCAAACAAGATGCAGTGATTATTCTTGCTGAGCATGATTTAAATTTTAATGTTACTTCAGAAGAATTTCCATAAAAGCCAAGCAAATAAATTGCTGAGAATGGAAACTAAGTAAGTCCTTAGATATATACGGTTTTCATTCTCACCAATTTGTTTGATCACTTAGTAAAAAATAGGTTAAAAATCAACTGAAAAATAGTTACTTTGAGTTAAAGGAAAGGTTTTTATTTCTAGAATACTCGATATATGACAAAAAACAAGTATTTTAAATGATACATGTATTGTGTATGTGTATTCTATTTATTTCAGCTTAAAATTTGGATTAATATTACCCGAATTAAATCGATTTTTAACTAAATTGGATTTTAAGATGAACTATAAATCGATTTAACACTAGAACGACGGGACTTAGCCGCATACCTAGAAGGACGGAGAGGGCCAGAAAGACCCTTGCAGATTTTTTCTGTTCGTATCATTATTCAAACATCCCGAAACTAGAAATATCAACGAAATAACTCAGTTAGAACATAGTTTACACAAACTCAACGTTTTTATAGAATTTTTGTATTTTTAATGGGGAAAATAGCCGATTAAATTGATAATGAAATAAGTTGAAATTATACATATATTTCCCTTTCTTCATTCAGATAATTGAATTTTACATAAATATATCAATCCATACATATATAGTGAATTAAAATACACTTTTGCATACAATTTTGCGTCAATGGACGCATAATATTTTACAAACTGACTTCATTCATTCACATTTTGTATAATTTTGGGAACACTGAATTGAATTCCAAACATTGCCATCAGAGGGCTTTTTCCCCCAAACTGCTTTCAAATTATTCTGAAATACACTAAAAATTTTCTCTTACACATATCTGTCCTAAATTTGCTAAATTACCTGTCTTTTTATTAGTTTTTTTAATTGTGTAACTAGATTTCTTGTATTGACTCTGCGTTAGCACTGCGCTCTGCAAAATGGGGTTACTAAAATTAAGTTAATTGTTGGCCAGTACTGATGTGATATTGTTTTCATTATTTTTTAAATTATCAATCGTAAAATATCTCTTATACCTGAATCAAGTATATCTAACCATAGAAAAATTTTCATAACTTTGTTTTGAGTAAGTCCTATGTGTCCTATGCATCTCTTTCAATTTCGGAATAAAAGTTGTGGTAATCTATTATTAATGGTATTATGTATTGTAATCTATTATTAGTATACGCTTCTAAATAACAAAATTATTCCATTTCTAACAGCTATCACAAGTAATAGACCTCTAGTCTCACAAAAAGTACGGAGGTTTTCTATAGTACAGATAGGGGGAGGGAATTTTTGGAATTCCAACCACTCCCCAAACACCTGTGAAAACAGGAAATTGAAGGTCAGGGTAAGTATGGGGGATCTTTTCACGCTCTAGTGATCACCAGAAACGACGATTTTCAAACGCGCATTGAAAAATCCCTTCACAGTCCAGAATGGACCCTCCCCGTCGTTCTAGGTATACGGTTTGATATCTCCGCTCCTATAGGACTAAAATGAAAATGATTTGGTATTTACTTAAATAGGGTCAAATAATGAAAAGTCAGAAAATTTCAAGCCATTTAGTTTATTAGCGCTAAATTGATTGAACAACAAACTATGTGAGGGGCCAAAATGGCCCCTCCCGTCGTTCTAGTGTTAAGAAATTTACATATCGCCCAGCCCTAGTTAAGAGTCTTAAAAAAATAAATCTTGAGTGCAAAAATAAATCTTGAAATAATTTCACTTATTATATATTCAAGTTGCACAGTATTTATATTCCTTGGACACAATTTAAATGAATGTATAGCAAGAGTAAAATATAAGTCTACATGTTTATTTACTAAAGAGATAACTTTTTTTAATTACATTTTTTTTTTTTGCTGATACTGTGAATGTACAAACAAAAGATATTTTTTTCTAAAATTAACAGATTACATTGGGCCAATATCTCATCTAGGTTGCTTTTGCCAGTTTGCTGAGAATCTCTAGCACCTTTTCGCTTCCACAGTCACTCAGAGAAACGCTGCTCTCCTTGCCGAATTCTTATAAATAAAATGAAAAAACATTAGAATAAGGCAGCAAAAGTATTGACATTAATGAGAAAATGAATACACTATCCTAAAACTATCTTATACATTGATTTATGGAACAGTTTTATTACACAAATATTTAATTTTATTAATTAGTTATTAATGAAGTTTAGTGGCTGTCAAATTTTTATGCTAAATATAATGCTTTAAAAAGGCATCACACTATAAGTTTTATTAATCCAGTACTTAAAATAATTTTATTATAATTCAATATTTTAACTTGTTACATTTTTACTTAATTTTCACATTGAAAAATATTTTTACTGTGAAACCTGTACATAAAGATGTTTGTTATAGTACATGTTTCACAAAATGTGGTTTTATATGTGATTTTAATAAAATATACAAAATTTATGATAAACAAGTTTTTTTTTAGAAAGCTTATCTTTTTAAACCAAACTTTCCTTATGCAAAATTTTAAATCATAACTACTTTTAAGCCTTTCATTGCTAAAAAAAATTATGAAAACATAACTTAGATATATTAGATTTAATTTCAACATGATCAACTGATAGCTACTCAGGCTCGTATTTTTAATGCAAAATAAAAGAGATACATTTTCCAAAATGCTTAGAAAGTGATAACATTTTAAAAGTTTAGTAGGAAAATGTTGAACATGTTCGAAAATAAAAGTGAAATATATCCTAAATGGAACAAAAATAATAATATAAGTTCAAAGGAAAATAAAATATATAATTAAAACTAGCAGTAAGTGTAATCTAGAATTCTTCATTACAAATTATAAGAAATTATACATACCATATCTAGCATATATTTTAGGTTCTACACCTCTACATTCTCGAATCAAGATGGGAAAAGAAGGGTTACCCTTTTTAATAGAAACATAATGCTTTTGAATGAATTCCCTAAGAATAAAGGAAAGTTAAAAGAATGCCACAGAACTTACATAAATATAGGAACTTCTTTAAAATTTAGTTACCTACAGCTTGTAATAATAATTTTAAAAGTTTTTTACTTATTTAAACAGTAATTAAGTCCGTTCAAAAACAATAAATCAAACTTTTTTAACCCTTTCGCACCAGCTGAGACATGCTGTCCCACGGCGGAAAAATTTTGAAATTACGACTGAGGCAACATTATGTCCCAGTTGCTGAAAAACTTCAAGGAACAGAATAAAATGCTCCTTTGTGCCTCCAAAAATGGATATCTCATCGCAGTTGCCCCCAGGAGCTCAAAAAAGTGCAAAAATTGCACTTTTCTAATTCCCTTGCCATATTGAAAGGGTTAAATGTCTATTCAAAAATTACTTTAAGCAACAGTTTAGATTTTGAAAAAAAAATGGTAAATAGCTTAGTACATGAATACACAGTAGGGTTAGGATTTTTTCAGATTTAAAAGCCTGTGTTGGCAAATGATGAGTATTGGTCCATAACTCTCAAAAATTATATTTATTTTTGAAAACTGTGAAAAAAGTTTGCACACCTAATAAGATTTTCTATAAGGCTGAAGCACTCACTGAAAGGTGGTTAATAAAATTTTATTTGAAGCGGAAATATAACATTAAGTAAATCATAAAAATGGTTTAAATTTTGAAAATCAGAAGTTATTAAACTTGCTGTTTAGGAATTTATAGCTTTTACAAATGTTTTGATGTTCTTCTATCAGCATAACAGCCTGCTCGGCCACAATACTGGATCGAGGCACATCAGTGGCCTGATGGTTCCTGTATCCAGAGTTTGAAAAGGCATTTTAAGGCGTGAGTGTGGACCTGGAAAAAGTGCCCAAACCGGGTTCAGGGGAAGCCCCTGCCAGCTCCATAAGAGCAATACATAAGGTTTGGGGAAATTTTATTAGGTTCGGGGGAAGGCTACAACTTTTTCCAGGTCCGCGTGAGGGCCCTTAAGTTAGGGGATGTGTGATTGAGTAGGTGGTGTGTGATTGCTATATGAGAAAGTGAAATGATGTTGTGTGTGCAAGGTTTTTTATCAATACAATGAAAATAATACCACAAAATTAACAAATAGACTAAAAGTTCACCAAATGCAACATCAGGCTTTTCAATATTTGAGAAAAAGTCTCAGAATCATAACCCTAGTACACAGCATGCCTATATTATACCAAAATGGTAAATTTGAAGAAAAAATAGATTAATTAAATAGAATAGAGGAATGCAATAGCAGACCATTCAACAAAATACAATACTTATTTATTTTTTAAAATAATTTGTATTAAACTTAAGATAACTCGACTGCATATTATGCAGTAGCACAGGCTTATTCCATGAATTAGATCTATGTTTGGTTTTCCTTTTATTTATGGTTGGTGTTAACATTATACAAGTTACTAAATGTCATTTATTTCATAAAAGGTTTTTCTGAGAATAGAAAATCTGTGACTAAATAAATTCAATTAAGTAGCTTAAGTAATAAAAAAGCAAAACCAAAATAATAATCCTTAAGTTGTGATTTTAAGATTAAAATATAACTCATTTGTAGTGGGGGCTTCGGCTTATGCATAGTATTAGGAAGCAACAGTTTGGCTTCCAAACAATTTGAACTGTTTTATTTTATAAAAAAACAATACTATTTCATGCTTGTTTGTTTTTCACATGTTCTCTTTTCATAAGTTACTGTTTTTTAAATCATAAATTTTAAGTAAAAGTTTTAAAATAAGAAAAATATATGTAAGTAGTAAAGGAATAACAAGTTAGCTTGAACACAAATTAAGAGAATCTTGTCATTTATCTGGAGAGAGCTTATGATAAGAGTAGTGGAATCCAGTAGAGGGGAAAATTCTTTTATCTGCCCAGTATTTTAGGATATAATAATGATGATATTAATAGTTAAATCTCTATGGTTGTCAGTCATCATTTGAGCTGTGGGTAACCATGACGGCTGGTAGACTCTTATCAAAGCTGTGCCAAATTTACACCGGCAGCAGAAAGAGAAGGGAGTTTGAACCTTCATGTGTACATTAATCAAATATCTTTTTTTAAATAAAATTTCATAACCTCCAGAGGAGTAATTTAAATGATACCTAAATTCTTCACTGATTTTTGTTGTGGTCCTTAGGACGAGTCACCACTGATAATTGAATCAAAAAAGGAATTGTACCAAAATATCTTTTTTATCTATATTTGCTGCTTTTAGTCAGCTCTTTTATGATGTTAGGCAACGCAGTTAAAAAGATATTATGCATCTATTAACAGAGTAAGTCGTATTTTAAAAAATATTTTAATTTTATGATTATTAAAAACTTAACCAATATTTCAAAAATTTAAAACTTTTGAAGGATGTTAAAAGTTTATCAGGTTAAAATATTAACCAACAAACAATCGCCAGACTACTGCTAACCAATTTTGCTAATCCTGCAGAGGAAGTTTAATTTTTTAATGGACTAAGAGGGTGTATACCTAATGCCTGAACTCTCGTTGGATTTTTGGCATAAATGTATTCTTATTTCCTTAAGAAAAGGACCTAACTTCAGGGCTTTAGAGGTCATGTTAATAATGAACGTCGACGTCTTGGCGATGTTTGTTTATGTTTATATTTGGAAGACTTTTTACAGTGGACAGTACTTCACTTCTTTTCCTAAACGGAAAATACAAAAAAAAAAGCTGTGGAAATCGACATCGACCCATAGAGTAGTAATACTGAATAGAGAGCGTGCAACCCTACTTTCTGCGAGGGCAAGACCTGGTCACGTGACTAGTGGCAAGATTTTGTCTTAGCCGTAACCGCGTCCCCAGCTCTTCATAGCATTTCAATGGCGAATCCATTTGTCGGATTAACTGTGCTACTTTAAATTGTTGTTTTTAATCATTTTTCAGTTTTGATGTACCTATAGATGCAAGGAAAAGCTTCCTAGGATAATATAGTAACGTTTCACAGGTACGTACACTTATATTTTTGTTTTTGTTTTGATTATTAAACAGTTTAAAATCTTGTTACTCGAATCACTCACTGAATTTAGTGCTGTATCTTAATTATATTTCGGTATTCGCTTCTGCTATTAAATTTAATTGTTACAACTTGTTTTAAGCTTCATTTAGAAGTAATATGGGTTGCATATGGTTTTGTAATTTGCTTTACAAAGACCTGAAAAGAGTTGACCGCCCGTGTTTAGGTTTGGCGTGATTTTTTGTCGCCAATCAATCGTAAACAAAAAATGTTTCTGTTGTATTTGATTCGTGTTTTTATTTAATTATGAAGTGCTTAAACTATTTAATTATTCGTTTTATAAGCATAACTACCCTTTCTGCATTCTTGGATGTGGATGAGTAATATTTAGGAAAATATACATCATATTGATGGTTTGTTTTCTTCATAATAGTTCATATATTTTTAAAGAGTAACAGTTAAATAATGGTTGTATTATGGTTTTAGTACAATGTTGGGTACATTACACATAATCTGCTTGTAATTTATTAACCTTGGTGAAAGATATTGCATGCTTATCGAGTGTTTGCTTTAGTTGTATTATCATAACATCTTAGTACTACTAAGTTTTATTTGTTCTTTAATTTTCTTAGAAGATAGTATTGTAATAGTGGACACATTAGTACGTAGCACACACATTAATATATACGCCTTTAATGCCATCTAAACCCCCCCAACTGGGAATAAAGAACTCGTTAAAATTACTATATCCTTATAAAAACAATGTAGTTCATTGATAACAACTAGTTATATCATCCATTGTTTTATCTGACCCCTCTCTTGGTGAACAATGTAACTGCAGTCAAATCCGCGTAATGCTATCACAGTTAATGTTATCAATTGGATAATGTTAACAAAATCAACAGGTCCCGATCATTCTTATTAAATTAAAAGTAAAATACGTCGTTTATTGTGATCAACTATGGATCAACACGATGCTTAATATTATCAAAATTTGTCTATATATGCCCTAAAAACACCCGCTTTTGAGTTTTGTAATGAAGGTTAATTACTTTTTTCTGAAACTCGGTATAAGTTCACAGTTATGTTTCTTTGCTTTGACTGTGAGAAAAAGAAAACATTTGAAACTCCCTGTCCTCATACATAGAAAAAAAAGTTAAAGGGGGGGCAAATCCATGCTAGTCATTGGATATCACCATCGGCGCCTTGCAAATGTTACTGATAAGAGTATTTGATTTTTTCGTGTTTATTGGAATCAGGGTTGGGTTTTTCCCGTCCAAAACTTGTTTTTCCCATACCACTGGGAAAAACTGGTAAATACCGGGAAAAAGTGGGAAAAACTGGTAAATTCCGGGAAAAACTGGTAAATACTGGGAAAAAGTTCCAATTGACAAAATAATGGAAGTATTAGGTTATGGCCTTTTTAAACATATTATAAAAACTTTTAGTTAAAAATGACTTTTTTGGGAGGGGGGTTAAAATTATTAGGTGGGAAAAATATAAGTAAGCAAGAGAATTATGACATTTAACATAAAATTTGCATATATTTTCTAATATTAATGAATTTCTCAAATAAAAATAGAGAATATTTTAAAACAAATTTACTTATAATATCTGTGTCTTTAAGAGAAGCATTATATATAGTTTTTTAAATGTAAATAAAAACGTAATTTAAATTAAATAAAACGTAAATGATAATCTTGATTGCAAGATAACTTTTTTGAAGTAACAAGGTATGATAATCCGATGAAAAGGGCATAACCCCATCAAAAGATGACATTCCTCAGACACATGATAAAACCCATATTCATAACATAGGATAAAGCTTATTAAGGTCATTTTTCTAAAAAAAGGCTGAAAAAACTTTTAAAACATTCATTTTGAACAGAATAAATTCAATAAATAATCAGTTTTTCCCACTTTTTCCCATGTGGGAAAAACCTAGTTTTTCCCAGGACGGTAAATACCGGTTTTTACCATGGTATTTACCGGGGGTGGGAAAAACCTTGCCAACCCTGATTGGAATTCACATGAATTTCAGTGGTTATGTTTCTGAGCCTTTTCTGTGTAAATGTTTGAAAACTAGTGATCTTGTCTGGAAGTCAAAAGAAAACAAATTTATCAGGGGTGCATCTAGTGAGAAATTAGGGCCGAAAATGGACACTTCACAAAATTCAGACCCTCAACACGGCCCCTTCACAAAATTTCGATCCTCAAAAATGGACTTTAATCAAGCTATATGCACTTGCTAAGTGTAATTTTATTAAAAAATAAACATATATTTACAGAAATAGGACCATACTTTAGAATGAAATATTTTCACAAAATTCCCAAAAACCGCCCCTGGCAAAAATCCTGGATGCACCCCTGTCTCCTGAAGCGGAATCGCATAGGTATAGTGCTAACACAAATGAAAATACAAAGAAAGCAACTATTTTATTTTTATTACTTCGACTACTTGGAATTTTAAATTTTACCCTAAAAAATTCAAGTAGCCAAGTACATATAGTGTAAAATTGTTTTAAAAACTTGAATTGCGGTTACATAATTTTAATATTTAAGCAAACAATCTAGTTTTACTGTTTGCTTCCTTTTATGTGAAATCGCTCATTGTTATCAATCGTTTTAATATCAGACAAATGTTATCTCAAAAAGCAGACTCGACTATTAATTTGGCTTGCCCTCTCACTTCAGCGTTTTACTTAAATTGTCACCAATTTTCATTTTTCTAAAAGCCATCAATTGCACAATTATGACAAGACAAGTGATAGTATCATAAGTAATATGAAATTTGGGTTTAAAGTCATTACACTATCTTGTTCAATATCTTTAGAGTATTTTCACAAACAAAACCGTTTTTATCTGGTGTTAATTTCCTTGTTATTTTTTGTGAATTATGTTTGATTTCAGAAGGAAAACAACTATAAACTGGGTGAGGTTTGTTTTTGAATGCTTCTTTGGAACATCCAATAACAAATCTTTCTCGGTGTTGTCAATTGTATTATCATCAGAAGAGTATCATTTGGCATCCCCAACAGCTTGACAATATTTAGCCTTACAGATGACAGAATATTGAACTGAAATTTTTCTATACTTTGTTATAATTACCTTGTTTTTTTTTGTGAATTATGTTTGATTTCAGAAGGAAAACAACTATAAACTGGGTGAGGTTTGTTTTTGAATGCTTCTTTGGAACATCCAATAACAAATCTTTCTCGGTGTCGTCAATTATATCATCAGAAGAGTGTCTAACATTTGGCATCCCCAACAGCTTGACAATATTTAGCCTTACGACAGAATATTGAACTGAAATTTTTCTATACTTTGTTATAATTACCTTGTTATTTTTTGTGAATTATGTTTGATTTCAGAAGGAAAACAACTAAAAACTGGGTGAGGTTTGTTTTTGAATGCTTCTTTGGAACATCCAGTAACAAATCTTTCTCGGTCTCGTCAATTGTATCATCATCAGAAGAGTGTAACATTTGACATCCCCAACAGCTTGGCAATATTTAGCCTTACAGATGACAGAATATTGAACAGAAATGTTTCTATATTTTGTTCAAAGCTAATTCTAAATTTTTTTTGTTTTTATCTGGTTTTAATATTTATTACTTTTGTTGGTTTCTATTAAGACCATTTTATCTATCAGAAAAAAGTGTATATAGTTACAGTGCAAGTTTCTATGTTGGCGAGTTGGTCAATGCCTTAATGAACAGGTAGTACACAAATTTTTTGTACCTTTATATTTTATTTTGTGATGTGAGAACTTTAAGTAGAATGAGTGTGATGTGTTCAAAACTGAAAAAATAAAATATTTTCTAGCAGAAAAGTCCTCTTCATATTTTTTAGCATTGGGAAAATTCCCATTTTAATTTTAATGTTTTTTATCTATACTGTCATAATTAATCTTTTTATTTTTTATGAATAATGTGATTGTTTAAGGAGATGGAAACTGGATACCTCATGTAAATTTACTAACTTTCAAAAAAAATTTTAGATGACTGCTTCATAAAACTGAGTGAGGTTTTTTCGTGTTTATTTGGAACATCACTTGCAAACTTCTCCCGGTTCACTGATAAATCTTGTATTAATTACATTTGTCTTAATTTCTCTCTCTTATTATTTGTAATATTCATTCACCTTTTATTCGTTCATCCCTTTTTTTCAAGAAATTCATTTGTAATTAGATGAAATACACATGACAAATTTCACCAAGTTAAAATTTTTTAAGTTCATATTACCCACTTTAATACATAACCAGATCCCAAATATTTTGGTAACTTACATGATGTGGTTTTATGTATCACTTAAAAATAAAAAAAGAACAGAGTAATTTTCATTATTACTCTGATATTATTCATTATTCAATACGTACTGAAGATTTTTAATATCAAACGTTTGGATTTCAGATATGGTTTACCTGAAATATTTATGAACCAAATTTTAAGCTCTGGGGGAAAATGCAGTGTCATCAACTGGTGTTTCCTTACATAACAAAAAAAACTGAAATTTACAGAGGCATAAGCTTTTAATTAAAAAGCACTAGTGCTCTAACAATTATTCCTTGAGTCTTGTCTTATTAATGATTTTTTTAAAATTGTTTTCTTTCTATGATGGTTTCTGGTTTTTTTTCTTAAAATAGCACCCGTATTTTTATGTTCTTTTAAATTACCAAATTATCTTTTATAAATTAAATTTTTGAGTAAGTTATAAAGAAAGAAAAAGCTTTAATTTGTTAACTATGTATAGTAAAAGACATATCCATTCTAAAGAGCTATAGGGATTAAAAATAAATCCTCCTGAAATCCCTAACAATGCTTGATAAGATTGGTTAGTCAAAAAATAAAGCTGAGAGGGTATTAATAATTTATAAAAACCATAGTACTACTTCTTGTCTACCAGTATTACATGGGAGATGACAAAATTTGAATTCTTCGAGTATAGAATTCCTTATTTATCTGAAAATTGATAAAAACACACTCTAAATATTTATTTGTCATAGTTCATCCATTATTAAGCTTCAATTTGTAATAATGCTTTTTTGTTAAAGCATTTTCTTTTCTCTTACCTTATTTTTGTTAAATTATTCAATTTGATTTTATTTTTTAAAAAGAATTCATTTGGATGCACTGAATAAAACGTCTCTCATTGTTTCAAATTTCTTAATAAAATTTTTAAACACAATATTTTCTTTACTATTTACAAAATTAAACAGGAAACCTATTTTCCAACAAACACAATCCCATTCCTCGACGCGACGTGCAGCCCGGCATTCGTAAGCATGCCAAGACGCCAAGACTCGCGATAAGTTGCCAAAACGGTAGTAGTTTGCCACTAGTCACGTGGTACCATCGTGGGTACGCGCGATCGGAGGAGAAATGCCCCGCTGACTTCCTCTATCTATATTACTACTCTATGCATCGACCCGCATCGACCTTCGCCTTCTTGAGCGCCAAGCTGAGCTCTTTTCTTGTAAATGAAAAAGAAAAGAAAACTTAACTCTTGAGATATTTAAAATTTTAATAAAATTGAGATCAGTTATGAGTAAAATGAATAGTTAGGGACACAAAGGTTGGGATCAAAACTCATCAGGAGATTAGGACGCTTGACCACAAAACGGTAAAAAACAAACTTTTGAAACCGGCTTATTTGCTTAAAAAATTTGAGAGCAAAGGGGAATTACTTTCAACAAATCTTCGTTGATTTTCATTAATCATAAGAGTTGCAAACGTTTCAGTCTTCAATTCAGAAATCTCTTTATTATTTGATTCCTTTGAAATTCTTTTTAGAAAAATGACCAACAAAATGTTTTTAGTCATTTTCCTTGGTTTTCTTCAATTATCCTTACTACGCAACAAAATTGCTTTTAAGTTTTCATTTACTAAACGCATTCAACTGCATTTCTTGGCATACATTTTGTTTCAATTGTTTTTAAAGAAAATTTTAATTTTCTATACCTTAATGAACATTTCAAATAATAAAGAAAATTATCATTTCCGTCCATACTCTTCAACGACATTCATGGTTTGACTTGTGTCTAATTTCATTTCAGTAAGTAATATTTATGTATTTAAATTCAATCTTTCTTTCTCGATGTCACGAAAATTGTCCCCAAATTCTTTCTTATTTGAAAAGAATGAGCAAAATCAACCAATCAGAGAGAGGGAAAAACTGACTTGCTGATGTTAACCCTAATGATTAAATTACTTCATTAATTAATTTTTAATTAACTCATAAGTTTCAATAAGGGTTATTGTTTTCATAATAAGTATTTTTAATCACACAAAAATGCACTTTTCTTTCTCAATTAAAACCGTTTTTTACATCAAAATTCAGCTTTGAGCTTTCTTGAGCGAGTGGAAGAAAGCGTTTTTTACAGCGTTTTTTCTGCGATCTGATGGCTTTTATCGATATGGTGTTATAGGGTGCCATTGGATTGTTTATGTGTTGTGGCTGTTATTTTTGTTCATTATGTGACAGAATCAACTTTTACCAGTGTGTTCATTGTGTTTTTTACATCTGTGCAACTTTTTTTAACAACGAAATGCCTGCAAAAAAGGTAATTACCTCCGATTGGATTTTTTAAGATTTCTCCACTCCACTGTGCCCATTGTTTATTGTGTATCGCGGATTTCGCGAAAAAAAAGAAAGCCAATCTTTAATGTTTACATATGAGTTGCCGGACTATAGTTATCGGTCTATAACTCGGAAAACTGGGTTTTTAAAAAGAAATTCACGATGGAGCATAACTTTTTACCTTCGGATCTTCCGACCCAAGTTCCGAGCTTGGCTGCCGCTATTGCGATGAGCTCATGTGCTTATGCATATAGCATTTTTAGCGATCACCCGATGATGGAAAAACCGCCAATGCTCTCTATTCCTAGCAGTACTGCGCGCACAGAAGGAGAAGTTTCAAACCAAAATTCTTACTTAACCACTGCTCCATCAAACGGTAACATCAATCGAGTTAACCAAGGCAATTCTTTGGTTCCATCTGAAAGGGAGGACAGTAAAAAAGCGAAAATATTTCCCTGCGAAGTGTGCGGGAAAAAGTTTTCGCAAAAAGGGAATCTGAAAAATCATATGTTTTGCCATTCAAAAATCAAACCTTTCAATTGTGAGGTTTGTGGGAAAGGTTTTACCCAGAAATCCACGATGGATTATCACAGAAGTATCCATCAAGGTTTGAAGCCTTTTAGCTGTGAAATATGTGGTAAAAGCTTCACTCAGAAAGGCAACCTTAAAACCCACCTCATATCGCATTCTGGTACAAAGCCCTATTCCTGTGAGATTTGTGGCCGGGGTTTTGCCCAACGAGGGAACATGAAAACTCATTTGCGCACTCATTATGGAGAGAAACCATTTGAATGCGAGGTCTGTGGCAAGCGGTTTACCCTGAAAGGTAACCTGAACACCCATATTTTATCGCATAAAGGTATAAAACCGTTCTCCTGTGAGATTTGTGGGAAGACTTTTGCTCAAAAATTAAGCATGGAATATCATATGAATAGTCACACTGGTAACAAACCATACAAATGTGCTGTGTGTGGTAAGTCCTTCACTCAGAAGGGTAACATGAAGACTCACATGAGGTCCCACAGTGGGGAAAAACATCATGCCTGTCAGATATGTGGAAAGTGCTTCACTCAGAAGGGCAACATGAAAACTCACATGAAGTTGCACTGCCGTCCGCCGGATGTCGACAAGCCTTACCAATGTGGAATTTGCTGCAAATCCTTTGTTACACGATCCAGTTTGGAATGTCATATGGCAAATCATGTGAACCGAGGCATCACAGGGGCAAACAAAGCTGTCATCAGCACTTCTCCCACAACCTTGTCGGTGAATCGCCGCGGCAGACCTCCAAACGACCTTTCCCTGAAGCAGCTGAACGAGCATTTGGCCAAGCAAGCTAACGACCTGTCCCTGAGGCAAATGAACGAAACAATTTACAAGCAAGAGAATCCAGAACACAAGCAAGTCAATGAGCATTCTGTCAGGCAGATGAGCGAACCGATATGCAAGACCGAGAACCCTGTATCACTGAGAACTATCAACGACCACTTGCTGAAGGCAGGAAACTCCTCTTTTATGAAACCTAATGATCCATTTGTTAAGCAAGGCAATGAACTGTTAGGTAGAGCTTTGAACGACCACTTCGGAAGATCTGGTAATGAAGCTCTTTATCGATCCCTGCATGAGCACATGGGTAGGCCCGGCCATGACATCTTGAGCCGATCCTTAAATGGTCACCTCGGGAGATTAGGAAACGAAACTTTGAATAGGCACGTCAATGAGCACTTGGAGCGCTCAT
Organism: Tetragnatha versicolor; assembly: GCA_024610705.1. NCBI lineage: Eukaryota > Metazoa > Arthropoda > Arachnida > Araneae > Tetragnathidae > Tetragnatha > Tetragnatha versicolor. The sequence continues at coordinate 404,326 of JANDEH010000064.1, forward strand.
TGAGTGGTCAGTTGGGTAGGCTGAGCAATAACTATTTGGGTGGACCCAGCAATGATACCATGGCAAGATTGAATAATGAGCAAATACTCAGGCAGAATGAACAAATGAGAAGACATGTCAATGAGCAGATGCTGAGATCAGGTAATGACCACATGAATAGGCAAAATGACAGTATCAACCGTCAAAATAATGACCACATGACACGACCACCCAGTGCAGATCATATGGGAAGACCACCTAGCACTGATCATATGGGAAGACCACCTAGCACTGATCATATGGGAAGGCCACCTAGCACTGATCACATGGGAAGACCACCAAGCACAGAACATTTAGAAAGACCTCCAAGCACTGACCATCATATTGGTAGACCACCAAGTACTGATCGCATGGGAAGACCCAATAATGACCATTTGGGAAGACCCAATGAGCATTTAGGTAGACCAGGAGACCACATGTCTAGACCGGGAAGTGATCATATGGGTAGATCAGCTAGTGAACATATGGTGAGGGCAAATAGTGTGGATCACTTGAATAGGAGCAATGACCATATGGTGAGGCCAAATAGTGTAGACCACATGAATCGACCCAGCAATGACCACTTGGTTCGACCTAATAGCGTAGATCACATGACTAGAGTTACTGACATGGTTCTGATCAGGCATAATAGTGAACATATGTTTGGACGTCCAAATAGTGATCATATGAGCCGGGCAACCAACGAGCATTTAGGAAGGCAAAATGGAGATCACATTTCCCGCTCATCTAATGATCAGATGGGTCGGCAAAGCAGTGAACAGATAGTTAGACCTCCAATACATATTGAGGATCATATGGGCCACCCTGAAGAACACATGGCTAGGTCAAATGGTGATCATATGGGGCAGCCAAATGAGCACATGGGCAGCTTAAGTAATGATCACATTGTTAATGATATGAACCGGCCTCCGAATGAAATGCTGGGGCGTCCCAACAGTGTTCACATGGGGCAGCCTAGCAACGATCACTTGGGCCGCAATAACGAACACCTGTCAAGCAGGCCAGGAAGCGATCATCTTGGAAGACACGAGCACATAGCAAAGCAGCCCTCAGAACTAATGATGAGTCCGAATCATGAACACTTTACCAACAACAACCGAAACGAACACTTTGAATCTGAGCACGTAGATCCTGAGCATTTGGGAACTGTAAATAAAGATCACTTTCCTAGGGCAGTAGTGGAGCACCATGGCAGGAATGAACTGTTGAGCAGTCCCCACAATGAGCACCTCAGACCCAACAGCGCTCATATGGGGATGTCCGCTGACAACGAACCGGTGTGCACCAACGGCAGCGATCATTTAGACAGGCCCTCTCGAAACCCCTCTGTCGACCCCTCCGTCAATGACAATCGGACGGAGGCCGAGAGCGAGATGATGAGAAGCCAAGAGAGCAAGATACCAGTACAACTTACCCAGAACTAAGTGATAGCACAAACAACATTTGAAAAATGTTGCTTGGTATTTTTAGTGATTAGGTTTCATTTAGGACTGCTTTGTTGGCAACTTAAAATCCACTTGTTTTCTCATGATGAGCCTGCATGAAACAGGAAACAATAGACTAAAATTATTTAAAAATGCATCTAACAAAAATCATTGCCACCACACAGCACCGAGAGTCACAAAGACTAATAGAACTGGTAGTTAAGGCTTTTCCTGTCGTTCAAATACAAGTTTTTTATACAGAGCTTATCACACTAGAAAAAATGTTATGCAATAATTCATAAGCATCAAATGTTATTTTACTTATTACACCTCAGTTCTGAGGTCTAATTACATAGTTCCATTGACTGTCCATTAATATCAGCACATTGATGGCATTTTTGTAGCTTAGACTGTTTGGTTGGGGTAATCGCTTGTCCTGGGAGCAATGTAAATCAATCAAGTTTCCTATATGCTCTTCTATTGCTTCTGGCACAACTGATTGCTCCACAGGCCCACCTTTTAACTGTATTGTAGTTTTGTCTGAGGATGTACGAAAATGGCTCAAAAAGGAAAGTATTCCTTCATCTGCTGATTACAGGATGGCAGGCTGCTCCTGTCTTCCAACTAAGGTTCCCAAGTGACTTCATTCTACAGTACAATGTTTGATCTAAATGTTTTTTTCTTGCAGGAAAAACTGTTACATATGCAAATCCTATTAGATTTCAGTATATAATAGATTGTAATGTTAATCGTATTCGTATCGATTGAGCTAATGAATAGGTTTAGAGTATTGAAATCTTGACTGAGCAATAATTATTATGGGTATCCACAACCTTAAAGGCGTGATTTTAATTTTAGCCAATTTTTGCATTAAACTACTAATGGAATTTGTGAACATAATGAAAATGTTATTCTTATTATGGATTTTTATGATTGCTATTGCTATTTGAGTATTAATACTAATGTAAATACTTATTTTAATTTAAGATTAAGTTGCCTCTAAATTCAAATCATTACTTAACTGAAATCTTTTATTTTGTGTTTTCTTATTAAGTGTTATTGTTTTATTATCTCTTGTTGATTCTATAAATTTTGGTAAAGGGTGCTCTCAAATTTGATAATTTTATTACGGATCCTGATAGGCATTGTAATTCTTACAAGTTATTATTTAAATCAATGTTTTTATGTATGTATTGAGAATCTTGGTAAATTTATGTGTTCTTTATGGATTGTTTTTGTTGTGTGTTTGGGGGTGGTCTTTAGGAAATCTAAGGGATGGCGCACTTAGGAAACTTTTGTCACTACCATTCTGGCTATAAGCGAAAGGTAGGAATCACCCACAGTACCAGACAGGGCTGTGGCGAAAGAGTTTTTCTGTTTATTAGATATTATGGCCATGTGCATAATGGGGTGTATTTGGTAAATGTCACATTCCACCGTTTGCACACTCACTTTTTCTAGGTGACACTGACAGCGTTGCCAATTGTCACTGTGACCAAAGTTGCTTGTGTGCGCCTACCCTAAAGAGTAGGTAAAGCCTTACACTTTATTTCTGCTCTGTTGTTGATATCAAAATATATGTTCAATGTTATGTTTTTATCTACTACTGGGAAGGTGTCTGTTGTGTATGCTATCATTAATCATATAAGAATTACTATTTATGATTGAGTTGTGTAAAAATTAAGCTGAATTATTTAAATTTGATTAATTTTCTTATCTTAGTATGACATGAATTTAATCATTTTCTATTCTGAAAATGCATTAAAAAATCAGCCTTGCTTTTATATTATAAGCTTTATTTTTAACAATTTAATTGTAATTCAGTATCACAAGCAAAAAAATCTAATCATTATGATGTAGAAAATTTTGGCTTTTTTATATGGCTTGTTGACAAAGGCTTAAACTGTCACAAACTTTTTTAAAAAAGCCTACATTGTTCAGAGAATAGCAATGATATTACTTATTGTTGATGGTTTTAAAAGTTAACAAATTGGCCTACAGCATAATATGCTCAAGTATTATACCAAACAAGGCAAAGTACTAAACTAAAAAATCTCAAAAATTTCCCTTTTTTACTTCAAAAGGGTCTAAGTATATGCTTATGTCTGAGCAGCACTTTTGATTATGGTTTACTGGATAAATTTCAAATGTCCCTTGTTATATCTACTTTCGTGAGTGTTTTTCTTTCTACATAGCTATATTTTTTGCCATCTTAGTTTGATTACTTTTTATTCTTTGTTAAATAGGTATCAATTTTATGAATGGACATTGGACAAGGAAACTTATTCAAATTTCAAGACAGAAATTAGTCTTAAAATATTAAAAGATTATGTTTAACATATTTTACAAAAAATTTTTATTTTATGAAATTGAAACTAAATAGAATCTCTTAAACGTTCCCCTAGGACCCCTTCTTTGCAATGACTGGTTGTAAAAGTACCAATTATTCTATTAAAGAATATTGTAGGTTTTGAATGGTCACAGTTATCCCAGAAGGATGAGTTTTTTTTGTTATAGTGACTGCCAATATATGCAATAATTTGTAAAAAATGGCTAATGAAGACGCTAGTCGGAATAGAAAAAAGGGTGGATATAGAATATATGAATGATAACATTGGTTACCGTCATTTTGCACCTGGTGAGAATTTGACATCACCTCTCTTAACCATTAAATAGCTCTGTAAAAAAGCCCAAAAATTTCCTATTTGTTAAATGTAAAATTTTGGACAAGAGCAATAAGAAGTTCCAAAAGCAAAAGGGGAGAAAGTTCTTCATTCAAGAGAGTATTTAAGTGATAAGATATTAGCAGAAAATGAAGTATCTCAAAATCAAGAATGTGTAAACAAGAAGCAAAATTCCTTCTATTTTTGTTGCCATTTTTCCTTATTTGTTATAATATTTAGATGCTGTAGGTCCAAGAAGGGTAGCTCTATTGAGGTTCTATTGTCTTTGCTTATTAAGAACTTTAGATTTGTATGTATTTAATTTTGCAAACCAGGCTGCTGAAATTTAAATATAAGTTTTTAACAAGATACTTTTAATTTTTAATCTGAATTAAATTTTTGAATAGTCAGAAAAGTTTGAAAATATCTGCCAAAATTCCATGTATTAATGCTTCAGATATAAGATTTTTCTAGTTCACTTATGATTTCTGCATTCTAAAGGTATTTAAAAATATTTTTATGTAGTTTTTGTTTTAGGTTAATATACTATGTGTGATTGTTATTATATTGCTTTCGATTATTTTAGCTATAAGTTCAGATTGTTTTCAAATCAATCACCAAACTTTTAAAATTCTTTCAGCTATATTTTTAACTGGCTAAAGCTACAATGTAACAGAATTGCATATTAGGTATCTTAACTGTGAATATGTGAAGTCTGTGGATACCCATAAAGAACGAACTATTTGAATATGCAGATTGCAGTTTGTTTAGCAATAAAGTAGAATGCAGTTTTTAAAGAGAGCTATCACTTTCATATTAGAGATTATTTTCTAGTTTAATTTCACATAAGAGTATTGACATATTTCCTCTCTGGGGGAAAATTATTGTTTTAAGCTAATTGTTGCTCACCCACTTCTTTTCATAAACTATGTTTGACTTATGGAGGTGCTGCAAGTCCACCCTTTCGTGTTAATTGTTTTGTTTTCTCTTTTGAAAAATGTACCACTTTGCTGTCAAGCAATTTGTATATGATTAGTTACTAAATGACTGCAGAACATTTGCTATGCAAAGTTGATGTAGTGTGCCATTATTAAGGCCCCATTCCACCGGGGCAACTTTTGTCGAAAGCAACAAAAATCGACCATGCGACATGTTGCCGGAGCAATTCCACTGAGGCAACAGCGGGAGATTTGTCTGGCAACACGGTCGCACGGGCAACTTTTCGTGTGTTGCCTGACTCCCGCCAGCGATGGGAAACAAGCGACTGTTGCCTGCGACATGATCTGAGGAGGTTTGAATATTTGCATAATAATCGGGTTAAAAATGTGGGAATGGTATATTTGTAGTGTATTTGGTTGAATGAAGTGTTAAAACGCTAATATTATCAAACATTGGTTCACTGAACTTTTCTTATTGAAAAACTCTCCAATCCTTTTGTTTTAGCTGAAAGCTCAAAGATGGCGCCACCAATGAGTTTTTATTATTTTAACCAACCTTTTTCATTTTGAGTAGCTTTAAAAGTATTCAATTAAAATTCTCCAAAAGTTGCATCATATAAATTACGAATATCTACTTGGATCGATTTTTCTATTTAGGAGAACGATTTAAATTTTTTTCTAAAAACCAAGTTAACCAAGATGCCGATCATCGTGGACAAACATATTTTTTCATGTAGACCCATGAGCAATCAATCGCACACGATTCTGTTATTTTATTATAGAAATCTCTAAAATCATGTATTTTTATTTCTTTTTCTCTTTATAAAAATCTATTTCAAACAGAGTACGAGGAGGATTGTTCAAAACTACCTATCGGGGATTACTAGGCAACATGGAACAACTGTCGCTTCAGTGGAATCGCATTGAGGACAGGCAACACACCGGAGACAGGCTACCGATAAGTAGAAACTGTTGCTTGCGACTGGGCGACAAAATGTTGAAGCAACAGAGCAACAGATTGTTGCCTTGGTGGAATGGCCCCTTTAGACTGTCAGTTTCTACAGGGTAGTTAATGTTATATGGAAATAGATGTATTAGTAGTTTGTTTACTTACTGCCGGTGTACTGTATATATATGTATATATTTGTCATATTAGCAAAATACGTTCAAAGTATATGACAAACTATCTTGCTACATCTGGAAGAATGTCATAAAACACTACAAACGGGACAAGATATTTTAATATTTGAATTTCTTTGATTTAAGTTGGAGGAAGTTTTTAATTTTGAGAAAAGCATTTTTATAATCGCCAGTTTTATCAGTCCATCTATTTAGAAAAATCTTTTAATTGCTTAAATTTATTTTAAAATGCTTAAATCTAAAAGGAACTATTATCATAACGGGTAGTGATTTGGTGTTGCCCCAAATTTTTGAGATTTTTAACAATTGCATTTTTAGTTTTTTCTGAGTAATTAATGGTACTTTTCAATCCTCAGTATTTTGAAGTTCAGCATTTTTGTTGTGTTAGGATCTGAAATGTTACCATGAGACTTCTCACCTTTCAATTTTTTGTGTTTACATTTCAAATGCTCCATTCTGAATCAGTTGTATATTAATAAGGACTTTCTAGGTTCAATGTCTTTGTTGCAATCATTCCTGTTTTATGTGAAATTGTATTAACCAAGGGATTTCCTTATTTATTATCTCAACATAGAAACAAATTTAAAAGGAGAAACTTACTTTAAAACTAAATCAGGTACAATTCCGTTAAGAGCCCCCGCTAAATATCACCTATCTCTTTTGAATGCTTAATTTTCAAATATAAACAATTTTATAAAAATTTTAATGATAAACTGAACAGTTATACATCTTAATATATTAATCCATGAATTTAAAATTATTTAGCAATATTTATACTTTTTGGTGTTCAAAAGTGATAGGTTATATTTAGCAGGGACTAACGGAATAGAACCCCAATTCAATACAAAGGTTGGAAATTATCTAATAGCATACATTTTATCATTAATAAAATTGAAAAGAAAATTTAGAAAATGTTAGCTAATGGAAGGCAAAAAAAGAATGTTAATTATTTTAAAATACTAGTCTCTGTAATGGTTTCTCTAATCACTTAATTTTATAATTATTTTCTAACTAAACATTTATCCAATCAATTCATATGTAACTTATGCTTTTATTTGTAAAAATTGACAGTTAAGTATTATTTTGTTTACTTCTTTAGTTTCAAATCTGTGTAATTTCAATAAGTTTTTTTAATCCTGTGGCAAACTTGTGTGTATTTTTCAGACAGTGCAGCTCAACTTTTTTATTATTAGACTTTCCTAGCGGTTGAAAAAGTGGGGTAGTAGTAAGCTCTTCACTTTTCCACACCACAGGTCCGGGGTCGGATTCCTGGGCTGGGCAAAGTCGACTCAACCATTCATCCCTTCAGTGGATCAATAAAATGAGGACCAAGCAGGCTTGGGAACTAAACATTGGGGGTCTCGACTTAAGCTGACCACCTAACTGGGACATTATGCCTTGCACCCTAGGGCCCCACGGTTAAGAAAACACTGATTAGCATTGTAAGCCCACTAGGGCTGTTGTGCCAATGAGTTTAGTTTTTTTAGAGGTTTAAGTTTGTTAACATCCAACCTAACATCAGCATGATTAGATCTATTTCTAGATCTAATCACCCATTTGAGAGTTTGAATTTCACCTGACGAAAGCATAACTTGCCTAGTCAAATCATAGACTTGCTTTTGTGAAGGGGTTTTTATGAGGAGGATGGACGCTTGTAGCTGAACTTATCAGCTATACAAATTGACTGGGAAGAGGCAGCCAAATTAGATTGAATACTTAAAGGAAGTCTAGATACCCATATGTACTTTAAACTTTATATCAGAAAAAATATCATTTGAAAGAAAAGAGTTATGTTGCACAGTCTGCTAGGTACTCAACTCCATCCTTGTTCTAAATAGATGGATCTGATGATAAAATTACAATTAAAATAATAGGATTCATGTATTAATTAAAAGATGCTTTCATATTTAAAAATGTAAGTCCTAGTATGGTTTTTGTATTAGTAAGGAAAAGATTATCTTTTCAACAACTATTCATTTTGCCAAAATGTTTTATCTGGACTGTTAAAAAATGCAATATCAACTATACTCTGGTATTTTTACGAAAGTAATGTGTCTGTGCAGTTAGATAACTTATATTATAATAATTGACATAGTGTTAAATCATTTTAGGATGTAGTTTGTTTTGAGACACGGTATGCACCGCTGTAGTTTGTCAGTGCATTGAAATAATTTATCTTAACTCTCCTCATTCTCTTACATATTCAACACTTGTTATTACTTACTGAAGTTTGCGTAGATGGGATATGGATTTTGGTAGTTAGTGTGAATCTTTAAGTTGCTATTGATGCCTTTTTCAATCTTCCTAAATACTCATAAAAACATGAATCTATTTTCATAGTGTCATCTTTAGAGCTGAAATATAATTTAAAATGAACTTTGATAGCTTCAAGTTTATTTTTAGACAGTTGGCCATTGAGCAAAATTATGGAATTGTCATGGATTTCATATTTTGTACTACTACTTACATTGTTGTTTGTCTCGCATTGTTTAAAACCACACTCATATTTCTCATATGAATTAGGTGTTTCAATTACTGTTTTAAACACATTTGTTATGTTTAGATTGATTTGGTAATTGTGTTGTCCTTCCTATGCAAGTGGTGATTTTTTCCCCATCACATTTCATGTGAATCCTTCATCTTCAAAGCCTTGCATAACGTGTCTCCAGTTTTGTGTATTTGCGTATACTGCATGAAGGGCAAACTGTGCTTGTAAATATAAGTGTTTGTGAATTTTGTACTTTGTTTTTAATTAACTTCCATGCTTTTAATTTCTTCCTTTTTTACAATTTTGCTGCAGTATTGTAGTTAATAATTTTGCGGTTAGAAGCACTTTAAAAGGTGTAGTTTTTATATTTAAATTTAACATTTGGTTACTTTGGGTTGTTATGTTATTAAAACTGTTTTCGCTTTGACTTATTCTTGTCTTAATACTCACTATTGAGCAGGGGTGCTACTTCTTCAGGGTACCCCTGGAAATCCGTTTTTAAACAGCATAAATCCCGGAATTCTGGATTTTTTCGAAAATCTCAAGCTTAACCAGAAAGTGCAAAATTAGATCCAATTAAAAATAGTGCAGGGTTGCAACCTTAACATCTTTTATGAAGAATTTGGTCCCACCATCGGTTCTAAACATGATTTCATATTGTTACCACCACGCCAAAAAAACTAATATTTTATTAATTACTGGCTCAAGTCTTGAAGTTGGTTGAGTCGCCAAAGCGAAGTAGTTGCGATTAAGTATCAAAGTGAAGTTGGCGACAAGAGGCGCCAACCCGAACTCACTTCTAGGATTTTACCTTATTACGAATGCAGATTCACGATTTTAGCGTGATGGTAACAATTTGTAAAAAGCGGCCAACGTTAGGCAAGCAAAGGTCTCAAGCAACCAACCAACAATTTGTAAACATTCCAGATTTCAGAGAATTTAATGATATCCCGGATAAGAGGTTTGTTACTAATATTTTTCAGGGATTCTGAGTTGAAGTCAGTAGCATCCCTGTATTAAGTTAACTGATTGACACAAAAATCCAAATTTGGGGAACAGTGGCTGTAACTAACAACCGTACACCACCTTTTCAGTTATTGCCATTGCCAGTCTTAAACAATCACTTGGCGTGATAACGTTGTGAGATAGTGACGATTATGAGGGTGACACTGCAAAGGAGGTCAAGAAAGAGGGGAAAAATATTGAACAGTAGATGCAGTCTTTACAAAAATGGTATTCCAAAATATCTTTTTGCTAATGGGATGCTTAAGTAGCCAAGCTAGCTACCCTTTCTTTTTAGTAGCTTTTTAAACAATAATTACCTAATTTTCCACCGGGATCTTCTTGAATTAAACGAAGGAGATTCAGTCAAATTATTAGCTTCATAAAGGTTGTTCAATCTTCTAACTTCATAAGTTTATTTGTTGATATTATCTAGAAATCTCTCATGCAGGGATAGTCAAATAATGTGAAAAGATAGTTTTTAGATTAAAAAAATAATTAGCTTATGGGAGATTTAAAATCTAAACATTTTTCCTGAACTCATTAGTATGAAAAGAAAAAGTATGTTGAGCTGTTCAAACCAATACAATATGAAGTGTTAAAGTGTCAGCTAAAATAGCACAACATACACCATTCATTCCCTGTTCTGTATCTCATGCTATCCTCTATTTATATTTAAATGTTAAATAATGGAACTTCCAAATTTTTCATCTTGAACTTTAAATTAAAACTCAAAAACTGTCTTTTAACAAGGCATTGACTTTATGTGAAGCAATAAACCAAATGGATGTTTCTTTAATTGACAATAACTTATAGGTAAACATTTACTCATAAACCCAAAAAAGTACTTTTACAGGGATGAGTTTGGTGAAAAACAAAAAAGCTGAAACCAAAAATCCAAAATTTTACGCGTAACACATATCGGGGATGTTGCACACCTTCAAGCATTTTGTAACAGTTATTGTATCAGCTAAACTTAAATTTTGTAGCTTATTTTTTTGTTTTAGGTTTGATATTTTGCATTTCAAATTAGAATTTAGTCAAATATTTTATTTAGATCCTCTTAAAGCAGAACATATATTCTGATTCTCAATAGCTCGACAAACAAAAGCATGTTTACAAGATAATATTAATTGAAAATACTTGTTTGCTTTATAAAAGAACTTAAAGCAAAGAACTCAGATTGCATATATTTAAGTGAATTGTTTAAAAACCTATTAAACCTTCTTAAGATTAAGGGCGCAGACCTTCCAACATTGAAAAACAAAATGTATTTTTATATTCCTTTTATTCATACCATATATTAAATTAACTTGATAAAAATCAAATGAAAAAATCTTTTCTACAGATATGTATGATTTTATAGAGAATAATACATTTAATTTACAAATGTATTACATAAGTTTTTTAAAATATCAAAGTAATTTTTTTATTTATAATTTTTTAAACTAAGAAAGAATGTAGTTTACAGGAAGCTGTTGAGAAAATTAAACCGATTTATCCTCTGGAAAAGCTTTGATCAATCCTAGACTGAGCAAGAGCTTAATAGGTATTAATGGGCATTAAACATGAGTGTCAAAGACCTAATTTTGTTAAGTTTTGGTCATATTTTTAGGTAAAATTTGCATTTTCTTAAACTCAATATAAAAAAAAAGTTGTGAATAATAGAGTTCCATGTACACAAAAGGGGGTCTGGGGGAATTTTTCCCCAGAAAAATTTTGGGAATTTGACCCTAAAACACAGGGTTTAAACTTGTTTTGGACACATAGTCCAATTTTTTTAGAGGAGGGGTCGGGTCCCCTGGCCCCTTTATATATGCCCCTGATGATATTATGATCTTTTAAACAGATTTTGATCTAAAAGGATTAAAAAAACCACTCCATTATTTTCTTATAAAGTTGCTTTAAAGCTATTTTCCACTAAAAATGTACAACTAAGATCTAGATCCTAAAGTAAAATCTGAAGAAATGCTGTCTAAAATCGGGAAAAAATTATCTGAGATGTTTCACTAGACCTATTAGTATCCTCTGACTCCTATTAGGCTTTTCTGCATCGCAATTAGAACGTAAGAAAAAGCGAACTTCAACTAGGCACAGGAAAAACGGAACTTTCGCGAAAAATCGCAATTTTTCGACATTTTCAGAGAATATGATCCAAAACACCGGACTTTTTGGCTTCTGACCACTGTAAAGTTGGTTTTTCTACATCGCAATAGAGATGCAAGAAACGGACTTCAATTTGGCGCCCACCACGGCCGTCCAAGAAAGTAGTCACGGGGTGATACGGAATACTCCGCGAGCAAAACGAAACTTACGCGAAAAAACGCGATTTTTCCGACTTTTTCACGCGATAACTCGTAATATTTCTCGGAAATCTGGAAAATTTAAAAAGTTGGATTATCTGAAGAAATCCAAATCAGTTCACGGGCCGCAGGTTATGCATCCAAAATATCTCTCAATGAAAAGTCTCAAGTTTTTCCACAATACCCAAATACGAGCCGACTTTACCGAAGGTTACGTCCATCTCTAGGTTGCATGCTAGAAACAGCAAGAAAAAAAAGTTTTTCCATAATACAGTAAACGAACGAGAAGAAGCCATCTTTACACGCTGCGTTATATGAACCTATCGCCGATGCGCGTGCGAGGTAAGAATGCCGAAGACAAAGTACCGAGAGATGGCGGAAGTTTTTTTCTCTGAAGTAGAAGGAGACGAAAAAACGGATTTTTTCAGGATTACAAAAAGCGGAATTCTTAATTTTCAAAAAAATAAAAAAAGCGGAATTCCGCCACAGGGCGGAAAAAACTCATCCCTGACTTTTAAAAATATTTAATGTAAAGATTATCAACTGTAGATTATATTTTAAAGTATATTTATTAAAATTTAAATGCATACAGTTACCCTTTATTTACAACATATAGAACATAAGTTAATCTTCACCAAGAGCTGAAGTCTCCGAAACCTCTAGTAACTAGTTTCTTCTTCACTGTTACAGTGCTGTCTGGTTCTTCCTTAGTACTAAAACAAAAACCTTAATTTATTTCAAAATAATTTTAAAATATAGGCAATTAGTTGGTTACCTTATCAGGGACTAAGACAGGGTAATTTTGGTGCCGTTTTGGTACCTTCACAAAAAATTGCTAACAAAAACGGCACCTTCAAAAAATTATTTGTGAATTTTTTATACTGAAGAAATAAGTAATTCATTATTTTCATTCTGCTTTCATTAATTTTTAGTTTCTATTGAAAAAAGTTTCAAAAAATTCACAAAACTTAAAAATATCTTGCAATTTTTCACAAAAATGGGGGTTTAGTTTAAAATACTGGATTGGTCCCTGCTTATGTAATAAATGATCAAGCTTTTTGGAAACATTTTAATCCTTCAATTGGTAATTTGCTTAATTTTAAAGCAAAATTTAGGTGGACCTATAATTACGTGAACAGTGTAAGTTGAAGAGAAAATTAAAGGTTATGGCAATAGGTTATTTAGGGATATCAAAAATAAATCCAACTGAATAAAAGATGAGAATAGTCTTACATTTCTGCTGAATTAATGTACTTTCCAACTCCTTTATGGTAAGTCTTCAACTTTTTGGTGACTGGAGCTTCTTTCACTACATTTATTTCTGTTTTGGACTTTTCTTCATCTCTAAGTCTGGCGAGCTAAGTTTAAAAAATTAACATTAATTAGCAATATAATAATTTGGTATTTATTCAATGACACTCCTAACTAGGGCTCGACCGATGGCATTTTTTTGGCCGATGGGCCGATGCCGATTGTTTGAAAATTTCCATCGGCAGGCCGATGGCCGATGGTAATTATTTGGCCGATGGCCGATGCTTAAGGCCGATGGAAAAAAATGCAAACCATTTGGCCTTACTTTTTTAGAAAAGCATTAAAACCTATAGCAGAGCCAGAAATGAAATCTTTTTTGTATAAATTTTTGGGCAATTTCTTTCCTTGAAAACTTTTTTATTTACAAGGAGCAATCCGGTTGGTTGGGGGATCTCCAGAAGTGTTTCAAAATAAGATAAAACACTAGCTTAAAAGTAGAAAATTTATAAACATGTCTAGCTCAAAGCAATAGCTCCCCTCAAAACTCCCTTTAACTTGGATACTGTTTTGGTGCCTAGGGAGATTGGAATTTCGGGGGTATGGGATAAATTTCGTTCATTTTATAGTCAAAAAAGAAAATTTTCTGGATTTTGGAAGGGGCTATTCCCCAAATCCTCTCCTCTGGCTACGCCCCTGAAGAGTTGGCCTTATTTAAAAAGCTTTATACCTATAGTAAATGTCCGGTTCATTCATTGTATGGACTATTGTGGAAATTAATAGGATCACTCCTGTTCTCGTGAGTTCTTACAACCAAATTTACAACTTAAAACTAAATTTGGAGCAAGATGGAGCAGAATCACACTTTTTTGTCTCTCCCTTGATGTTATTATGTTTTTTGCGAAAAACATCGGCCAAACATCGGCTTTTAGATGTTTTTTTAGGCCGATGGGCCAATTTTTTCTCAAGTTAACATCGGCCGCCGATATCTAGGCCGATGGCTATTTTTTCAAACAATCGGCGACGATGCATCGGTCGAGCCCTACTCCTAACCTTCAATTCCATCCCCAAAAAGTTGTAAAATTATAAAAAAAGTTCTCACAATGAATAATTTTCTATCTTCAGCCTGTACTAAAATAAGAATAAAAATAACCTTTTTTTAAGTAAAATTGTTTATTAAAGATATATCTAGGTTCTTAGCTTCATAAAAGCAAGGGGAAATTTAAAAAAAATGTTTTAAATAGTTTTGAAGTCAAAGGGTACTGTGACAAAAAAAGTTCCAATATAAAATGTAATAACAGATAACTACTCATTAAGAGTATGCAACAATAACGTATTTAATTTAACTGATAAAGAATAATCAGGGATTGAAATCAGTATAAAAATTGATATTTGACTGCATTGCATATTTCTGTTGAATTACAGAAAAATATAGTTACTTATAATGGACAAATACTTACTTCATCATCAGCTTCTTGAAAAGGATCTACAAAAACTGATATTTTTAATATTTTTATGGTTTCCTAAAAGAAAAATTAAACAAAGCATAAGTGAAATATTCCTAAAAGCTCTATTTTTAGAATGTACTTAAAATGAATAATGCTACAAGAATCTATTTTAAGAACTAATTATATTAACTCTGATTTAGATTTAAAAAAAGAAAAAGGAGAAAATGTGCATGCATGGAAAATCTTAAAGAATTGCAATATACTTTTAATATATGAATACGACTAAGTTGAAGGGCGAGTTTCGAGATAAAATAGTTTTAGAAATGTTCTTATTGTGTCATAAGAAAACATTATATGCATATTAAAACATTTAAATTCAACTCTAATTTTATTTATAATACAGTAACACATTATTCATACATGTGATTCTTCCGCCAATTGGCGGAAATCCGCCAATTTGCTTAGCAAAATTAAAATCCGACAATTCGATTTGCAAAACTGAAATTCCACTTCCTTATTTTCCAATCGTTTTATATTGAAAACTCAGACCACTAGTGGGGCCTAGTACTAAATTTTAAGGAAACAAATTTAAAAAAATATCGAAGTAATATGAAAATTAGTTAAGATTTAAGCTAAAAAATATGAATCTAGCATATCGAATCCTAGATCTCGGGCTATATCCTGTCTTGGGATCACGTGTCATAAAAACCCAACCAACCTAGATCTTAGGAATTAGAAGCTGATGGACCCCCTCTACTTAAAATGAAGAAAATTTAGGTGAATTTTTTTTTAAATATTTTCCACTAATTTTTTGTTGGTGTAATCACATGTATGATTATTGTTTTTGGGAGAAAAAAAAATTAAATTTTTTAGACTGTAAATTTTCAACTTTGCCTTTAAATTAAAATTTAACTTGCATATTTATAATTTCTTTAAAACCTTCAACATTTAAAACGTTTTTAAAAGTCACAATCCAGTTTTTATAACAGAATTTTGAGAAATGGAGATTTTCAAACAAGTTAGTTCATCATATCAAAAGTATACTGTATTTGGAAATTTTATAAATCAGAAAATTAGCTTTTTTATACATATTTCCTTTTACACAGAAATAAAAGGGTATTTTGTGAATAAGTTAGGGAAGTAAAGAGCCTTTATTTTCTTAGTTCATAAAATTGTTTGAGATTAAGAATCTGAATCAATATACAGTAGAACATCTTTATAATGACCTCCGATATAACGACCCCTTTGTTACAATAATCGGTAGTTAAAGTACTGATTAATTTCCATTGGAATGTTTTTTAATTCCTTACAGCCACCCCAAAACATGAGTCTTTTTTATAAGGACTATGTTATAGCTATATTCACAGGCGTTGTTCCCGGGGGGAAGCCCCCCCAACAATTAGGAACATTGTTTAGAAAAACTTTATTTTTAACTTGAGGAAAGATTGAAAATTTTCTGAATGTGTTTTTCCAACCTTTAATAATAAAGGATGCCACCAATTTACCAATGGCATTTATCATAAGAGGGGGACAGACACCCCAGGATTTAAAACACTTTCTTTCAGAATAGGTGGAAGCCAGTGCTGAGTCTGGGGGACATTATTTAAAAAAAATTTTGTCAAGCAAAAAATAAAAGTACATAATTATAAGGTGAACCCTTCTCCAAAAAAAATCCAGCTACAGCACTGGTTGAAGCATAGAAATTTGATTTGTAAATTGTCTAATCATATAACACTAAAAATGAGTTAGATACTGTTTTAAAAGATCAAATTTCAAGAAATTTTCTAAGGGAGGACCCCAGACCCCCTTTTTAGGAAAGTTAAAAGCAATTACCAAAAACTTGAAGTAAAAGTTGATTCCCAAAGCCACCTTAAAATCATTAGGTGGGGCTTCAGCAAAATAAAATATTTTAGATCAGGGGTTCCCAATAAAATTTTGCCAAGGACCCCCTTTACAATTAATTTACTGACAAGGACCCCATGAACTTAAAGGCTTAAATTTTCAATCTATTTCAGGCAACAATCGATTTCAAACCCGAAACTTTATGTAAAATCCGAAACTATCGTATTTTAGTCAATAAAAAAATTGCAAAAAACAAAGCATGGATTATCTTTGGTGGTAAACAGAGGCTGCGCCACCTACATTAATCTATTTGTACTACAGTGTGACAATTAACTAACAAAACTAACGATTGAACTGCTGAGTAGGATAATGGTTACTTCAAATTAAGAAAAATAAAAAAAATACTTAATTTCTCGGTGACATTTCGCGGACCCCTTTGAAACAGCCCGCGGACCCCCAGGGGTCCGCGGACCACCTATTGGGAACCCCTGTTTTAGATAATTGTGGTTTGGGAAAAATCCCTCTGTGGAGAAATTCCAAAACCTTGGGTCCCCCCACCAATTTTTAGGAGCTGGCAACACCAATGGCTGATTTTACTGCAGCTTTGAAAAATAAAGCTGATATAAGCACAAATATTTAGCATTTGAAGAAAAGAACTTTAACAAATCAATAATAACCATAACTACCAAAGAAATTATCAAATAATTAAGTGAAAAACTATTCACCAAAGGCTTGTCCTTTTTATCTGTTTCAATTTTTTCCATTTTACTAAGTGTATCCAAGCCACCAACAACCCTAAAAGTAAAAATGTAACAAAATGGGAGTTTCAATGAAACAATTTTAAAGTTAAAAACTTGAAGCAAAACTATTTTTATTGAACATTTTGACCACACAAGATAAATTCAAATGGATTATATATTTAAATAAAATGATTTCTTCAACTCTTCTAGCATTTACAATAGTTTTGTGCATATTTTTTTAGCATTAAACTTATTGTTAGAAGCTTTATTTTTTATGAAAAAAATAGTAAAATTTTTCTTCCTTCCAATGCTCAAGAAATATTTTTATACAGCTGATATAATGCCATATATGTATAAAATAAAAGCACATTAGTACTACATGGCCTTAACAGTAAGTTTTAGTTCAAGGGAATCGAGAAAGTGCCTTACAAGCAATTAATATACAACAACCTGAATGTGTAAGAAGCCTTAGATATTTAAGACAGCAATTAAAGTTATGAGAATTTGTTATTTAAGAATCCAGTAATATATAAGATGACCTTACCTTCCAAAAATGGAATGCTTTTTATCCAAATGAGTACAAGAGCGGTAGGTGATAAAACTAGAAAAAAAATGACAAAATCAACTGGGATATAGTCAAAGCTTCATAAATTTATACACTTATTTTATAAATTGACTTACAACTGAGATTTATTGGTATTTGGCCCTGAGTTGGCCATACTAAGAACACCCCTTCCTTGATGACTTAAGTTAGGTCTGAATTCATCTTTGAATGGCTTCTTCCAAATGGATTCTCCTCCGTTACCTGTACCAGTTGGGTCTCCTCCTTGGATCTAAATTGATTGTAATTAATATAACTTCATAAACATTGTGGTACTTCTTAGCAATTTTATTTTACAAATATTACTAGATAAAAAATAGTTAACTTAGCATGTTTTTCCATGTACTTAGATTTTTAAAATTGCCCAGGAAATGAATAATGACTGTTAATATATAACTTTAATTTACTTTTTAAACAAGCAATCTTAAAACTAGATTAAATTTTAATTAATATATCGCACCCTTGCTACAAAAGTGCCACAACTCAAAAAACTATGTTTTCCAGAAATTGCAAAAAACTGTTCCCGGGCTGACTAGGCACATTTTTGTATTTTTGAATTTGTCAATACGAGTTTAGAAGATCACAGTTTAGAAGACAAACGGCACGCACGTTACTCAACAACGGCTGGACGACAACTCAAGATGTGGCATTTCAGTGGAAGGAATCATAGCCATCTTGATTACAACAAAACGCCGTAACTACCATCTGGCGGCTGATTTTTCAATGCAACTTCTGGCCCTTTTGAAGATTGGTAGAGACGTGAAAACAAGGCCTAATGGTAGTGCCACAACTCAAAAATTACAATTTTTGAGTTGTGGCACTTTTGTAGCAAGCGTGCGATATCTTGACTAGGGCAGAAAAGAGTTCCTTTCAAATAAATAAATTCTCCTCACCATAAAGTTACGTATTGATCTGTGGAAAATGGTATTGTCATAATACCCTTCTTTACTTAATTTGATGAAATTATCACATGCTTTCGGTACGACATCACAGTAAAGCTCCATATTTAAAGGTCCCATGTTGGTTAAAATTTGAAGATATCCCTTCTTTTTCACTTTGGAGTACCTGACAACATCCTCATTTAGAACAGCTGAAAATATATTTAGTTTTATTTCATTATAGAAAAATTAATGAAAAAATTATTAGAACAAGAGAGGAATTTCAGGATTTTGAAACAAGACAAAAAAAGACTAGTTACCAGCTTCATGAAATGTTGAAGGATCAACAGCTGTGGATGTGCTACTGGCAGAAACTGCACCTGTTGAATAGTGAGCAGCATTGAATTTATCAGCCTTGATCTTTTCTTCCACCTTCTTCTCCTGAAAATCATAGTAAAAAATAACTTATTATCAAATTTCGAGAAAAATCAATAAATATTTGCTTAATCTTAATATATAAAATATACTATAAAAATATATTGTTTAGTAACATTGGATTTTGACATTTTTTAAAGCTTACCACTTTCTTGTTGGCAGCTTCTTTCTTTATTTCATCAAGTGCATCTTTGGCAATAGCATTTACACATTTCAGATTGCCATATTTATTTTCTTCTTCAGTAGCAGGGTCTGTAATTCACATAATATACTTAGAAAAACAGTCACAAAAAAACAAAAATCAACAACAATACATACTAAACTTTTAAATGTATTGATTGATAAAATGATATATTTGCAACCCGTGAAAAACAAATCTGAATGTAATAATGTATGTAGCAGAAGGAATAAAATTAATATATTTTTACAGTTACCCTTTTAAACATATTTGAGATGAACTTTATACGAAATATTTGAACGTAAAAATAAATCAAGTGCAACTTTAATAAGCTTTAGTGCTATGATCAATTTAAGATGAAAAACTCCATTGAGTTTTACATAATTTACTGAGACATTTGGAATTTTAAGCAGATTAGGGAAATGTTGATACCAAATAAATAACGCAAAGCATGAACACAACTCTAATTCCAAGGTAAGTTATTAAGTTTAAAGCTCAAAATTATCTCCATTTGAAATTCTTGTTTCTCAACAGCTCAGTTGAAGCTAGTTCTTTTTCATGTCCCTAACACAACTTCTAGGTTTTATAATAAATACGCTATTAACAAAACATAAAAATTATAATTTTATATGAGGTTTAATCTACTATAAAACCATCTTCAATGTTTACTTTTTTAAATAGGAAAAATTTAACATAATGAGGTAGCAAATTATAATGGGCATTTATGGAATTTATCATAATGAATAGAATAATGAGGTATATTTTCAAAATTAGACATACAACATGCATTTTATATTTCTTTGTATGTTTGAAATATACTCCTGTTCATAAAAAATGCAACACCAAGAAGGAATTGTCCGATCAACTTGAAATTTTCAGGGTATGTTCATTATGGTTTGATTATCAAATGATATCAAATTCAGAGCTATAGCGCATGCGCGAGCTGAGAAGTGTCTTCTCAACCACTGATTTATTCGTATATTTGGGGGCCTGTAACGGAACGTTAAGGGCTTGTAAGAATGTTGTCTACCGTTGATTATCTTGTCATTAGATGTTATTATACCCCTTAGACCTGAACAGATGTCATATGAATATTTAACAGAGTTTTAAAGAGGATTAATGTTAGGTCTCCTGGAGGGGTGTTTTTCACACTGTTTTACCGGTGGTCAGATGAAGGGAAACTGAACAATATTGATATGGGTTTGAAAGCAGAGGTCCAAAAAGGGTAAGGCGAGTTGAAAATTGGGGTCTGGACCCCTTATAGTCACGTCAGCACGGGATGAAAGAGGCTTCATTCGCATGGCAGTGCCGGATTATTGAGTGACTTTTCGACATGTTTCAAATTGTTAGAATACTGCTACAGGTCTATCATTGTCTGCTCCATCAGTTAATCGGTCGTCATTGAACCAAAGTTCACCAAGTATCGTTTTTTTTACAGCGCTCCATCGATGGAATTCCATCGGTGCATAAAGCTACCACGGGATCCACAAAAAAATATTTTCGCATGATTACTGATAACAAATGGTCCTTAAAAAGAAAATCCCCTTCAATTTGGTTAACATGACACCTAAATTGGGTTTGGACGCTATGCCGAAAATCGCAATTTTTGGAGTGTTTTATCTTGAGTCTGTGGTGAAGAGGAGAAGTGTTTTGACCTGGACCACTATTGGGTACCATGGGCAACCTCATTAGATAAACAATGAGGGCAATCTCATTTCTTAAAAAAATTTCTAAAAATTTTTGGAGCCAAAAGTTATACCCCTTTGAAGCGATCCTGAAGCTGTAATTCATCAGAACAAATCCCGTACACATGTTTTTTGGAATGTTTCAAACTTATTTTACATCCAATAAAGACAGTTTCTTTCTCGACAAATTTCTTCATCCAAAATTTCACCTATGGAGCTCGACTAAAATTTCGTTGGTTTGTCCTATGCTTAAAATGCTTGTAATGTTGCCAATATTGGCAAACTTTGGGTTTGGGATGCATCTTAGATGAAAATCACCTCTTCAGTCAAAATTTCAATCTGTTTGATTCGATGACCTGTCGTATAGAGGCTCTCATTGCAGCGCGTATGGAAGACATTAAACACCGATTTTCGATATTAAATTTTATTCCTTTGTTCTGAAAATTATATCATTTATTTGTATTTACAAAGATCACTTGCTGTGTGAATTTCATCAAAATCAAACAAGTCCTTCATGGTGTTGCATTTTTTATGAACAGGAGTATATTATAAAAATACTGTTTTTTCGTGGATATATAATCTAAGTTTTTTTAAGGTGGGAGAAGAAAAGGAATAAGGGCTGCAATGTTTTTACCTATATTAATGTGTTTAAATAAAAATTGAATGCTAAGGTATGCATCACATTTTCTAGAAAAATTAAAACAAAAATATTTTTTAGAACTACTAGGGAGCTACCGCCCCCTGCTCGCTATCGCTCGCCAACCCCCGTTAACTGCTGACGCTGATACTTAAGGATCTCTTTGCCATCCTCACAAAACACAGCTTACAGCACTTACTCATTTTATAAAACATTCTTAAAACAGGGGAACTACTTCTCTGGGGTATTCTTTCAAAAAAGGGGAATATTCATTCAGCGGCAAAATTTTAACAGTTCCTTTATAGTAATATGAATTGGCGGATCGCCATTTAATTCCAAGAAAATTAGTAACAAAGCAGTGTAAACTTTCTTTTACCATTTCCCCAAGGTAATGTTTTTCTCACACAGATCCATTCAGAAGCACTGAAACATCTCCCCGGAATAAATTTTACTTTCTTAAAATTTGTAATGATTTTCATTGATTGTCTGTGAAAAATGTAGTAATTATCGTAAACATCACGAAAATTTAGAATTTTGCTTCATGAGATCAAATAAACATCGAAATTGTGTCAGTTTCATAGCAATGACACGAATGTTCTGACTTTCGATTTTTATCTTTATTTCTAAAACATTCCCCCGCCATATCTAGTTTTGCGTTTTGACATTATAAAAAAAAGTTACCTTTTACTACCTTAAATAACATAACTTGCAAAAAGGATATAAAAATAATTATTATTATAATAAATAAATACAAAAGTTCAAAATTTCTGAAAGCGAGTCTATATTTTATTGTAAATATAGTAATGATTAGGTTGCCACAACGACAAAGATAAATATATAAATATTAATTAATTATTTAAAAATAAAAGAAATTAATTATACATTAGTTTTAAATATAATTAAAATCGTTTGAACAGCAAAAATATAAATATTGTTAAAAAGAATCCAATATATATTTTTTAAATTAGTGCGATAAATAGAAAGATGACTATTTAATGTATTTGACTGTTAAAAACCCAGTGAAATATATTTTCAATTGTTTTAAAATTCATAGTTTCTTGCTTTGTAACTGCGACCTTATCCGAAATCTAAAAAAATGGAAATATTTTAAAATTAAGAATTTTTTTGAAAAATCGAAGGGCTTACTCGGAAATCCGGAAAGAATTCGGACATTTTAATACCATATATGTGTCATTTGGTTCAGTAATTAAAAAGCCTTTCTCTGGAAACCGTTCACCAAAAACTTTTTTTTAGAATAGAGAGATAAAAAATTGTATATACGTATATACAGGGCTTGATTTCTAAAAAAGAGGTACCGGAACGGTAAAATTATTTATTATTGGTCTCAAAACTGAAAAAGCGAATACTTTTTAATACAAAAACTATAGCATTTAATTTTCAAATTTAAATAATAAATTAAAATGTGTTGTACTAGATTAGGAAGATTATTCTTACTTAATTATTGTATAAGACGATGAACTCTTTATACTTACAATTTTTTTGTAAAACACCTTTTTTACAGTGGGTTATACTTTTTTTTCCAAAAGGGGGCCTCTTGTAGGAGACGGGATAGCTTATTAAATGAACCATAAGGGTTGTAAATTTTGCTAATTTAAAGAATAGAATGCTTAGTTAAAATTCTTAAATGGTAGAATTCAAGATGTCCCAAATTTTCTTTGCAAATTTGCCAAATCTGGTTCAAGTAAAAAAGAATCAACACCAGGAGCGGATTGTGGGTAGTTCAAATGGAGGTTAACAATTATGTTTTAAAAGAACACAGGGATGAGTTTGGTGAAAAACAAAAAAGCTGAAACCAAAAATCCAAAATTTTACGCGTAACACATATCGGGGATGTTGCACACCTTCAAGCATTTTGTAACAGTTATGGTATCAGCTAAACTTAAATTTTGTAGCTTATTTTTTTGTTTTAGGTTTGATATTTTGCATTTCAAATTAGAATTTAGTCAAATATTTTATTTAGATCCTCTTAAAGCAGAACATATATTCTGATTCTCAATAGCTCGACAAACAAAAGCATGTTTACAAGATAATAATTGAAAATACTTGTTTGCTTTATAAAAGAACTTAAAGCAAAGAACTCAGATTGCATATATTTAAGTGAATTGTTTAAAAACCTATTAAACCTTCTTAAGATTAAGGGCAGACCTTCCAACATTGAAAAACAAAATGTATTTTTATATTCCTTTTATTCATACCATATATTAAATTAACTTGATAAAAATCAAATGAAAAAATCTTTTCTACAGATATGTATGAATTTATAGAGAATAATACATTTAATTTACAAATGTATTACATAAGTTTTTTTTTTAAAATATCCAAGTAATTTTTTTTATTTATAATTTTTTTTAAACTAAGAAAGAATGTAGTTTACAGGAAGCTGTTGAGAAAATTAAACCGATTTATCCTCTGGAAAAGCTTTGATCAATTCCTAGAATGAGCAAGAGCTTAATATGTATTAATGGGCATTAAACATGAGTGTCAAAGACCTAATTTTGTTAAGTTTTGGTCATATTTTTAGGTAAAATTTGCATTTTCTTAAACTCAATATAAGACCAATGGTCGCGGTGCTCAGGCTCTTGCAGCCACCCCATCACAAATCATTAATCATTAATAAACTCAATATAAAAAAAAGTTGTGAATAATAGAGTTCCATGTACACAAAAGGGATCTGGGGGAATTTTTCCCCAGAAAAATTTTGGGAATTTGACCCTAAAACACAGGGTTTAACCTTGTTTTGGACACATAGTCCAATTTTTTTAGAGGAGGGGTCGGGTCCCCTGGCCCCTTTATATATGCCCCTGATGATATTATGATCTTTTAAACAGATTATGATCTAAAAGGATTAAAAAAACCACTCCATTATTTTCTTATAAAGTTGCTTCAAAGCGATTTTCCACTAAAAATGTACAACTTATAAGATCTAGATCCTAAAGTAAAATCTGAAGAAATGCTGTCTAAAATCGGGAAAAAATTATCTAAGATGTTTCACTAGACCTATTAGTCTCCTCTGACTACTATTAGGCTTTTCTGCATCGCAATTAGAACGTAAGAAAAAGCGAACTTCAACTAGGCACAGGAAAAACGGAACTTTCGCGAAAAATCGCAATTTTTCGACATTTTCAGAGAATATGATCCAAAACACCGGACTTTTTGGCTTCTGACCACTGTAAAGTTGGTTTTTCTACATCGCAATAGAGATGCAAGAAACGGACTTCAATTTGGCGCCCACCACGGCCGTCCAAGAAAGTAGTCACGGGATGATACGGAATACTCCGCGAGCAAAACGAAACTTACGCGAAAAAACGCGATTTTTTCGACTTTTTCACGCGATAACTCGTAATATTTCTCGGAAATCTGGAAAATTTAAAAAGTTGGATTATCTGAAGAAATCCAAATCAGTTCGCGGGCCGCAGGTTATGCATCCAAAATATCTCTCAATGAAAAGGCTCAAGTTTTTCCACAATACCCAAATACGAGCCGACTTTACCGAAGGTTACGTCCATCTCTAGGTTGCATGCTAGAAACAGCAAGAAAAAAAAGTTTTTCCATAATACAGTAAACGAACGAGAAGAAGCCATCTTTACAGGCTGCGTTATACGAACCTATCGCCGATGCGCGTGCGAGGTAGGAATGCCGAAGACAAAGTACCGGGAGATGGCGGAAGTTTTTTTCTCTGAAGTAGAAGGAGACGAAAAAACGGATTTTTTCAGGATTACAAAAAGCGGAAATTTCCTTGAAAAGCGGAATTCTTAATTTTCAAAAAATTAAAAAAAGCGGAATTCCGCCACAGGGCGGAAAAAACTCATCCCTGAAGAACAATTAAATAACAATCTTACAATTAAATCACAATTATTGTTATTTGCAAAAAGATAAAATACATTTAAAATTGTTTTTAATTTGAAATATGCCTTTTTTAATATTTTTTTGGTAGGATTCTTCACTTTTATGAACTTAATCTGAAAATAAATGTGATTAGTTTAATTCTAAGTACAAAAAGGGGGTCTGGTTTGAAATTTGACAGTAAAAACATGGTTTTAATTCATTTTATGATTTTTTTTCGTGCATAGAAAGATATATCCACGGGCCTGATGAAAGGGTCTCGCGGGCGGTAGTAATGAGACCCATGAAATAGAATATAAATTTTTTTTCCGAAAAATAGGTTCCGGCTGAAATCGAGCCCTGCGTATATACATTTAAAAGTATGGAATTTACGAAACTCAAAGATTTTAAATCTTTTTAAGAATATAATTAATACCTTCAGACAAATACAACTTGTTCTTCACATGATGGAAGTTGTTAAAGTTGAACTTATCAAGATTACTTGGATCCTAGAAGAGATTAATTAGGATTTATGAACATTTATTAAAGATTTAAATACAGATAGATTTCACTCAAGAACAGCTTACCTGAATTGTAATGATATCATTCCTAGTGAAAGGCTCATCAGTTAGAAGATCCTTGAAGTTTTTAGTTTTCAGATTCAGTTGCTCAATAGCCTGCAAAAAAGGATTGTTTTTAAACACAGAGCAATATTAAATTTAGACAAAAAAGTTTAAAGACCTCAGAAAATATAATAAGAGGGATATTTAAAAACTTTAATTAATTTTAACTTAATAATTTTAATACTTTAGGGTTAAGCAGAAAATGAAGCATAACTTTCAAAATAATAACAAAATATTTTCCACTTTCCAGTAATATTCCACCACTTTCCGATTTCTTTAAAAACAAAACATGCGAAATTCCATGAATTTATATATACATTTAAGAGAGAATACTACCTCATAGGAGAAAACATTTCCAGTGGTCTTGATGGCTACAATATGAGAATTCTGATTGAAAACTTTGAACAAAACTGGGCAATGGTACTTTCCATCCGAATTTTTGGTGAAATTCAACTTGATGAGAGTTTTAGAATCAAGACTCTAAAATTAAAAGTAAAGATGGATATTAATTCTAAATTAATAATATTAGACAAGACAAGACAACTTTATTGTAATGGGCACTGCCCGTTTACAAAATGACAAATAAAAAGTAGAAGTAGGAGACTATATGAAATAATTTTAAAAAATTTTACAAATAACAAATTTAACACAGATAAATTAACATTAATATTTTAACAGATAAATTAACACAGATAAACATATTTTTAGCATACACACACAAATTTTATTGCATTTTTTTAACAAAATATTCAAAGTATGACTATTAAGTTGATTCAAGTAATATATTACGGCGAAGTTTTAAAACAGATATAGTAAAAAGGAAAATTAAATTATAGTTTATGTTTTTCTGCTTTAGAATATGAGGAAAAGGTTTTAAATTTTGTAAATGAGTTACTCTATGGTGGTTATACAGAGGACAAGAGTTAAATATGTGTTGCCAAGTCTCATTCTCTTCCAAGTTACAAAAAGAGCAAAGGTTAGAATTAAAAATTTCGAAGATTTGGCCTTTATAATATATCCGGGATTGATTTAATCGCAACTGGAAAATGATTCTAATTAATAATATTAAGAAAATGAGTAATATTTTGTAATGGGTGCAGGTAATAAAAATTTTTAAACAAGCATATCCATGTATAAATAGGCAATAATAGTTACATTTGAGTACTGAGATAAATTTTTGTGTAAAAGCATCTAAACATTCCAAATAAAATTAAAGTATAAAAATCCATAGTATAAAAATAGATAGCCGAGTTTAATCATGTTAAAAAAGAGTGGCAACTTCCAATGCTTTTTAACTTAATTATTAACATCAAAATTTACCTTCCCAGTAGCTGGATCTACTTTAAACTTTTTTAGAAAGGGAACAATGTGCCTGTAAGAGAAAAAAGTTAAATGATACTTTAAATAAAACTATTTTACAATATAATTTAGACAAATTTTATTTATTATTACATACTAGTAGTTGGTCATATATATATATATATATATATATATATATATATATATATATATATATATATATATATATATATATATATATATATATATATATATATATATATATATATATATATATTGGGCCTAGGGCTCGCTTTTCAGTAAAAGAGGTACTGGAACAGTACCCTTCCTTGGAGGTTAATCCAAATTTTAGATATCACAGCTATTTTTTTTCCTATTAATACTAAAACTCATTGAAAGACATATTCGAGATTTTTCAACCAATTTGTTTCTCCTTCTCTGAAGCAATTGAGCTGTTCTCATTATTCATTTGGAGTAATTAAATGTTTGTAAATATTTATTACAAAAAACTTATTTTATTTTACAAGCCCTTGTCCTCAGTTATTTAGAAAGTAGCAATATTGTCGTAGTTGATTTACCACAGGGGTTTCCAAATGATAGCGCGCCAGGTCATTTTGTACAGCCCACGAAGCTCCCTGAAACCCAACCAAATAGTAGCTTCAAAACCCTTTATAGCATACTAAAATTCAAAAGTTCTCGAACCCACCTATTTACTACTTAGATTATGGAGTAGATATGGTTGTTTTCTATGGTGAAAAAATTAAAAATTTCATCCCTCCACTATTCCATCAAATAGGATTTTACCAAGCTTAACTTATTACAAAGAAACTTGTAATACACTTGATATCTTTGCACAGGTAAAAAGAGAAAATAAGGAAAGAAAAATAATCTTAAGAATAAAAACTTCTTTTACATAAGGTCATAAACTATTCCTTCAGGTGTGCACAGAGGATGCTCAAATGGTTGCAATGATAACGAACAGTGATCAAATGGAAGGCGCCGAAACTCAGCTTTAGAAGTGTTAGCCACTGAAAAGAAAACACCAAATTGATAAACACAGTAAAAGATACAAAATGTTCATACTTATTTTATAAATAAATTTATGTTTAACTAAAAAAATTTTTTTTTCAAATATTTTAAGATTGGAAAAGTATTTCCTGAGTATTAATAAGAGTACTTAATAAGATTTTTACAAATTGTTCTGTAAAAAATTGTAACCACAATTGATAGAATTTATTCATCATTTTTCAGCTAAAAGAGCGAATTTTTATCTTTAACCCTTTCAGACCTAACCGCCCCAAATTTCCCATTTAATTCAATGGTAATCTTGGGCGGCTAAGGATTGAAAGGGTTAAAGTGCTATTTTTAGGGTATATAGGTTTTCTTTTACAACTTACGAGAAAAAATAAAACTTACTTCACCTTAAAATAGTTCAAAAAATAAAACCACAAAAATAATTTGACAAAATAAAGTGAAGTCTGCTTTATCTTACCATTCTTTTTACCACCATAAAATTGACTCCATTCGGTGGCTGTTAAATACCTGGAAAATATTAAATCAAATAAGAACTAAGCTAGACTGGCACAGAAGAAAAATTTGCAAAGTAATTTCATATTTACAAAGCATTTATTTGCATTACATTTCATTTCAAAGTAATTTCATATTTAGTATTTATAACTAACGTCGAATCCACATAATGTGATCACGGTTAATGTTATCGAAATCTACAAGTCCCGATTATTCCTATTTAATTTAATGTAAA
Source organism: Tetragnatha versicolor (assembly GCA_024610705.1). NCBI lineage: Eukaryota > Metazoa > Arthropoda > Arachnida > Araneae > Tetragnathidae > Tetragnatha > Tetragnatha versicolor. The sequence goes on from JANDEH010000064.1 coordinate 433,542, forward strand.
ATGCATCGTTTAATGTGATCAACTATGGAACAACCCGTCCTTTAATGTTATCAAAATTTGTTCATATCCCCTAAAAAACGTCTGCTTTCGGGCTCGTTTTAAAGGTCAATTTTTACAACCCTACCCTAGAGCATCTGATGCTTCTTTTTTCTGAAACGTTATGAGTAAAAAAAGAAAACATTCCCACATATTAAAAGAAAACGGAAACGATTAAAGGGGGGAGTCCGAATGTCTGCTTGTGGTTAAGAAGAACCATCGGCATCTTGCAGATGTTTCTGAGATAAGAGATTTTGATTCTCCCTATTTCACTCGAATTCAGGTTATAATAAGTGAGTATAATCCATAGAGTTGGTTTATTGGATTGGAATGATATAATGTAGTGCATACAAGCAGGGCTCGATTTCAGCCGGAACGGCGTTCCGGAACCTCTTTTTCGATTAAAAATTAATATTTTATTTCAGGGGTCTCCTATAACTACAGCCCGCGAAACTCTTTCATCAGGCCCGTGAAAACCTTTCTATTTGTACAAAAAAAAGTCCTAAAATGAATTAAAACCCTGTTTTAAGGGTCTTTTTGTATTTAGAACTCAACTAATCACATTTATCTTCAGATTAAGTTCATAAAATGGCGAATCTTACTAAAAAAATATTAAAAAAGAACATTAAACCTGTAAACATGCGTAAAAAAGGTTTAGAGGGAATTTCGGGTTTTTTCTCCCCCTGTGCAAAAATTTAACTTGGGGCCTGATAGTGATTTAATTTTCTTAAAGGATATTTGCGCCCCTGCCGAAATAAATTTCTACATACGCCACTATGATCCTAGATGTGTTAAAAAACAATTTTCTGTTGTTACCATTTAACCCTTTCAATACGGCAATGGAATCAGAAAAGTGCAATTTTTGCACTTGTTTGAGCTCCTGGGGGGCAACTGTGATGAGATATCCATTAGATCATGATGTGTTTGGAGGTACAAAGAAGCATTTTATTCTGTTCCTTGAAGTTTTTCAGCAACTGGGACATAATGTTGCCTCAGTCGTAATTTCAAAATTTTTCCACTATGGGACAGCATATTATGTCCCAGCCGGTGCGAAAGGGTTAAAACTTATTTTCAACGATTCACTTGTGCATATTTTAAATTAAAAAAAAGTTTAAATGCTTTTTATCTTTTTTGCAAATAACAATAATTTTGTGATTTAATATTAAGGTTATTACTTGTGTTCTTTTAAAACATAATGTGGAACCCCAATTTGAACTACCCACACAATCCGCTCCTGGTGTTGATTATTTTTTTATTTGAATCAGATTTGCCAGATTGCTGGTCAAAATTTCCAAGAAAATTTGCGACATATTAAATTCTAAAGTATAAGGACTTTAACTACGCATTATATTCCTTAAACTGGCAAAATATACAACAATATTGGTTCATTGATGATAAACCGTCCCGCCTTCTATAAGGGTTGCCCTGTTGGAAAAAAAGTACAACGCACTGTAAAAAAAAGGTGTTTTAAAAAAAAAATTTAGGGGAAAATATGATCGTGATCATATTTTCCCCTAAAAATTTTAAGTTGCCAAATACATAGTGTAAAGTTGTTTTTACATTAATTACGATTACGTAATTTTGATTTTAAAGCAAACAATCTAGTTATACTGTTTGCTGCTTTTTGATATAAAATCGCTTATTGTTATCAATCGGATAATGTTATTAGTTTCATCTTGGACAATTGCAATCACATTAAGCAGATTCGACTGCATTACTTTTCTGCAGGACAATTATTAAAAAGTTAGTTTTTAAAAAAAGTAATCAATTTTTGTTTTGCTTAAAACTAGATAAAAGCACCTGCAAATTTCTAAATTATTAGTGTTTTTAACATGGTCGTCGTCGGGGGGATGCATCCCCCTAATAACTGCGAACATTGTTTAAAAAATTATGTTTTTAACTTTTGTGGGCGACCAAAAATTTACTGAATGTGTGGTTCTCCGACTTTGAATTATAAAAGATAGTGCCAATATACCAATGGAACCTAACTTAAGAGGCCTATACAAGAAGGGGACGGACACCCCATTTTGAGAACACAATTTTATTTAGAGTAGGTTGAAGCAAGAGAGAGAGAATGGGAATACATTATTCCGACAAAAAATATGTTTCTGGTTAAAAAAAATTACAATTTAATGAGACCCCCTCAAAATAATTCAGCTACAGCACTGGTTAAAGCATAAAAAAATTTTATTTTGAAACTGTAATCTTATAACACTTAAAATGAGTTTAAACCTGTAAAATTGACTTTTAAAAAAATGATGACGGATATAACAATAGGATTCAGTCAAAATATCAGTCAACAAACGAAGTTAGTACCAGTCAATTTTAAATAATAGGACGAGATAGAAGGCATTAACATATTAATGGTTTAACAAACATTAATCTCCTTTGAAAGGATTAAGTTAAACCCCTCAATCAATACAAAATTACATTTCTGTAGTTTTCATAAATGATTGAATAAAAAGTTAATCTAATATGCAACATACAACTAATGAAAAATAAATAGTATATTACATTTTGTCCTTTTGGTGCTGTTTTTTCCCCATGATGCTTATAAAATCCTGCAATAAGCATTAACCTAATAACGAATGAATCTATTTGATCCAGGAATCTTGAAGAATTCAAATAATTACGAAAATAATCTTCCTCTTCACAAATATTTTTAATGTTATGAAAACATACGCATACGGACGAGCCAATTTTCGTATGGCATGACTCTCCGTTACGTAGACTCTTTTCAGCCAATGAACAACGAAGTGTAAATTCTATCAACCAATCATTTAGATCCTTTTACAAAATACTGTCCAATGAAATAGAAGAACAGGTCACGATGTATACAAATTAACATCATTTTTCATTTATCAAAAAAATCCTCCATCCTATGTTTTGTTTATACACGGCTAAACTGGATTTAACTGTGTGTTTATATCATTTTTTTTAATTTCCAATTTTAGTGTTTATATCATTCAGGTATAAATTCGTTACACTCTTATCAAATATTATTGTTAATATTTCTATTTTTTTGTTGTGCACAAGGTTTGGAAGTGCTACGAAATGGGATTGAATGATATTGTATTTATACCTTCTAAAGAAAGCAATATTTTGTCAATAAAAATTGACAAAAAGTCGTCTTCAGCTCCAAAGGAGATCAATATTTCGAACCTTATAGAACTTATTGAACAGGACTCTTTTAGTAAGTATGGCTCTATTAAGAAACTTAAATTGCATGTTGCTCCAGGCACGAATTATAGGAATTTTTAAGGAGGGGGGTGGTCTAGGTTCCCCAAAATTTCGTAGATTTAATTTCAAATATAATTAACCCCCCTACAACCAAGTACCCTTTTCAATGAATTTAAGGTTATTGAAGCGAATCCTGCCCGCAGATTTTCAGTGCCAAATTTGGCCATAACAATTCAGTGCTTGGATACCATTGGTTTTCCACTTGGCAACAAAAAAATCGCCAAATTTAGCTTGCTGGCCATATTCGCTTTAATTACCGAATTTAATTGGTACAATACAAGTAAACTCTTTCAACTGATCAGTGGCGGATCCAGGTATTGGGGCAGGAGTCTTCAAAATCAATTTGGGTTCAATTCCATTAAAGGTCCCACTAAATACTGCCATGCTCTTTTGGTCACCCAAAATTAGAAATATTGCTAAATTTCAAATTAATTGATTAAAATGCTTAGTTAGATTAATAGGGGAGACCGGGGAGGGTTGGCACATTTTTTCCAAGGATTTTTACATTTTGACGAACTTATTATAAAAAATATAGTTGAACATAGTAGAGTTCCAAGTATAGAAGTGGGGTCATCCCCCAAAAATTTTTTGAAATTTTAGGGCAAAAACCCATTTTTTCAACTCGTTCTGGTACACCTCATCTGAATTTCAGTACATTTTATGGTAGAAAATTTGCATTTTATCGAACTTATTAAAAAATATTGTTGTAAAAAATAGTTACAAGTATCAAAGGGGGGTCTGGGGTCCTCCTCCAGAAAATTTGACCCTAAAATAACAGGTTTTTAACTTATTTTTATAGTTTCATTGCTTGATAAACGAGACTTCCTTCATGTGCTCTGATTTTCATAACCACACACAAAAAAAATCATGTCACAGGTCACACTGAGGCAATCCCCCCACCTATAATATGTGCCTGTGTTGCTCAATGTTAGTTATCTTAACTCTTTCATGATGTGAAAAAATCTAAATATACTTATCTTTATGTTTGTAGAAGATGACCATCTTCATGAATTTTTAGAAAAATGTGAAATGGAGTTGTGTCCAACACCTGTCCCTCCCAGAGTATGTTTATTAATGAATAGTTTTACATTAACTCTTAGTCACTAAAAAAGGACGTATTATACCGTCGACCGTTCAGCAGCCATTAAATTCAGCGTCACAGCTATACAACAGTCCATAGACTTTGATAACGTTTTCAAATTCAGCGGCACGGTCGACGAGATGATACGTAAGAACACAAAAAACTTCTAGGACTAACTTTCAATGAAATTTCAGGATGATTTTATATGAGAACAGGGATATTTTCAATGTTTGAAAAATTTCTCCCGCCTCTGAGAAATTCCACCTCAATAACTAACTCCCCAGTCTAATTTCAATGTTTTTAGTTATTATTTTAGGATGTGACCCAGAATCAGCCTCTTATTGATTACTATAAAAAAAACCTGCGTATTTCTGTATAATCCCATCGACCATGCCACTGAAAACGAAAATGCACAGCCATTAGCAAACTGTGCTGCTGAAATTGACGGTCATTAAGATAATAAGTAAGATCCAAAAATTGTGTGTGATATTGGATTCCAAGAACAAAAATAAGGTGGTTTGGGGGCACTCTCCCGGAAATGTTTTGAAAATTTTATGAATAATAATATAAGGTTCTAACATTTTGCAAATTTGTATCCCTTTTCGTGATACCCAGAATGAAGAATAATCATCAAACTTTTGGAGTTAAGTTCATTTCTATCCTATCTGCTGTGCTTGATTCAGAGAGCCCTAGGATACCAAGAGTAGGGGGTTGACTTAATACATCTAAGGTATTATCTCACAAGTTCTTGTAATACAACAAAAACACCTCTCTTGAGCAAACTGCCTTCTATTCTGAGAAAAACTAATCCCCAAAAAATAGTTTCTCTAACTAATAAACTAAAAGTTGGTTATGAATTGACGTTTAACTTGTGTTTATACTCAAAAAATTTCTAAGTTTAAAGATCAGATTTCTAATTTTCAAAGTTCCTGGAATTATAGGATAACTAACAAAATTTTGGGACATTCAAAACAGTTTTTTAAGTTTCAGGAAAATCAATATCTTTGAGTCCTGACTAACTGAATTGAGACTTACCTGCTTTATGTCTTTGTTAATATTGTGTACACCTTTTTATTTAAAATTAAGATTTTCTGAAATTGTGTGACTGTGTTCTGTGAAGGAGAAGGTATTCTCAAGACTGCTATTGCATCTTTTACTTAACTGCTATTGAATCTTTTACGTAACTGCTATTGAATCTTTTACTTAATGCTTCTTCCACACTACTTGTAAAGTCTGATAAGATAAACTCCCGTGAAACAAGGCCTAGAGGGGGCATGAGTGGGGTTCTTAGAAGCACCCATTTCACAGAAGTTATTATTTTTGAACAACCCTGGTTGTAAATTGCATTTATTTCCCATACCAGCCACATTACTTGAGGTGCATTACTTTGCAAGTAAGTGTGGAGGCCCCTTAAGACTACCACCTCACTAAGTTTAAGGATGTTGAAAAAACCAATAGTGAAGGCTAATACAGTAGAATCTTTTTAGAGCAACCCCTTACTTTCTTTTGAATTTAGGCCACTGTTATTCTGAAAACATATTTTAAAATTTATTTTATACTTATTTTTCATTTTAAATTTAGAATCCAGAATTAGAAGAAAGAGTCTTAAAACTTAAAGCAGAGCAAGCAAATGAAGAGTATAGGTCTATGACTAAATCTTTTTCACCTCAAGATCAAAGTATTATTTCATTCAGGAAGGATAGTAAGTAAATTGTGACAATTTTTAAAATTTTAATGAGTGTTTTATAACTAGCCTTTCCTGGAGAATTTCTTCCTTTACCTTGGAGATTTTCTTGAGTAATGCTTGCAGCAGATAATTTTATAGCAAACATAGAATAACATTGTCTTAATGAGCAAGTTAAAATTACATAATTGCCTAAATAAAGGGTGTTTCAGAACTTCTAGGAGAGGTAGGGCACACTAGACTACACTCAGAATCACCTAGAAATTGAGGGTTGGAAATGCACCCCTAACAAGCTAGGGGTTTTTATAATCTTTAATGATTGGATTAAAACCAACAAAATCATTAGATTCCGGCATTTGTTACATAAAAACTGATTTAGGAACTAAAATTTCAGCTTTTTAATTGGTTTCATGCAATGAATACCTGAATTGATGGTTTTAATTCGATCTTAAAAGGTTACCTGTCCATTTCTTCAGGGAATTTTACAACTTCCCATGCTCGCTTATTAAAATCCCTAGCTCGTTAGGGGTGCATTTCTGACCCCCCCCCCATTCCTAGGTGATTCTGAGTATTCTAGGTGTGTTCTACCCCTCCTAAAAGTTATGAAACACTTATCTGAAACACCCTGTATATTAGAGGTTAGTTTTATTATTTAGCATGTCTGCATATAATTCAGATGAAATAGTTAACTTCATTCACTATGATTTCAATAAAAAACCCCAAAGCAATTTTGGACTATGATTTTTTTTACTTCAAAATTTTCAACTTTGATTAAATTATTTTTAGTGAAACACTCATAAGGAATAAAATATGTGTGTATCAGTTTTCTACATATTTAAAGTGAACATTTACTTCTAATTGGGCTCTGAACATCAAATACAGTCGAGTCCGCTTAATGTGATCACGGTTAATGTTATCGAAATCAACAGGTCCCGATCCTTCCTATTTAATTTAATGTAAAATACATCGCTTATTGGGATCAACTATGCATCAACAGACCGCTTAATGTTATCGAAATTTGTATCCCCTAAAAAACGCCTGCTTTCGAGTTTCGTTAATTTCTTTTTTCTGTAACTCAGTATAAGTTCACAGTTGCACTGTTATGTTTCTTTGCTTTGAATGTTAGAAAAATAAACATTCGATGTTCTCCGACCTCATACATTAAAATAAAACGGTTAAAGGGGGGGCGAATTCATGCTTGTCATTGGATATCACCATCGGCGCTTTACAGATGTTTCTGATGAGAGATTTTTGATTTTTTTCTTGTGAATTTTCGGATGAATTTCAGTGGTTATTTATGTTTCTGAGCCTTTTCTATGTAAAATTTTGAAAAATACGGATGATATCTCGTCTAGAAGTCGAAAGAAAACAAATTTATGAGCAGAATCGCATAGGTGTTTTGTTAACATAAATGAAAATACAAAGGAAGCGATTATTCTATTTTTATTAATTGGACTACTCTTATATTTTAACCAAAAAGTTCTAAGTTGCCAAGTACATATAAAGTGTAAAATTGTTTTGAAAACATTAATTACAGTTACTTAATTTTAATATTAAAGCAAATAATCTAGTTACACTGTTAGCTACTTTTTGATAGGAAATCGTTTATTGTTATCAGATTAATATCGGACAAATGCGATCACATTAAGGGGATTCGACTGTATATGAAAAAATGTTATACATAAATTCATTTTATTCTTACTTTTTTAAAAGTCAAATCTGCATCATTTCAAATCACGGCTGTGGTTAACTTCTTCCTGACAGTTGTTGGTAGCTTCTTCTTTGCTTACAAAGCAGTTGAGTATGCTTTGCCAGAACAGAACATACCTGCTGTAAGTATGGCTATTTTCATGCATTTCGAAGAAGTACACTCTTGTAGAAAAATAAGTTATATAAAACTGTGTGGTAATTTTTTTTCTAGCAAGTAATGATGGGTATCATCACTTCTACTGTGGTGGCTCTAGCTGATTTATTTTTCTTGTCTCGTACGATATGAACCAACATCAAAAGGTGTTAGTAGTTCAATTTCATAAAGTTATTTACATTGAATTTATTGTTAATGCATTTGACATATTTATAATAAATATTTTATTCCTATTCATAAATGTTAATTACTAAAAAGTAAAACGGATCCGTTAAAACTCGTGTTTAATCCAAGCTGATTGAAAGATTTTACTTTTAACATTAATATTGAAAATGAAAGTTCCATAGTTAAATTCAATCTTGGACATTTTTCATTCCACTGGCCCAGCAATATAAAAATCAAATGCAAATTACTTTTTTAATTGGTTGGCTAATAGGGAAATCAAGAAGTCCTACATTGGTGTCATTCAATTTCTTTATTATAGAATTCTAATTACTGGTAAAAATGTAATTAAAATATGTTTTAATGTTAAGAAAATTAGACTTAAAGTATTCTAAAATTTCACACATTTTTTAAATTTAATTCTGAACGTTTTTTTTTCATATAAAGGTTGAGTTGAGATAAATCCATTAACTGACTACAAAGATAGAATGGAAAAATTATTTTTAATACATATCAAAAAGCCTCTATTAGGGGAAAAGTATTTTCCTCAACATAATGGAGCTTTACTAATTGTCTAGTAAATCTATATCTGTAATGTTTTAGTTTTTTATCAAGAGCTAATAAACAGACTAAGAGATTGATGAAAAAAAATTTGTACCCTATGACAGAACACAATGCACACATGACCAAAGTCAATAATCCTGACAGGCCTATATTAGTACTTACATAACATTTCCCAGTCGTCACTTGTGGACGGAAGTCATGGAGGTGAAGTACTGTAGCCTTTATCACACTCACACATATTTGCTGGCACAGCTACTTTTTACATGGAGCCACATTCGTTTATCTTAACACACAAACATCCATGCCCAAGTGAGAATTTAAATACCAGGCTTTGGAGTAAGATACTCTTAACCACTAGGACAGTACAGCAGCTGAAAAAAGTGTTTTGATGAAAATGTTTTCTTCTGTTTTCAGAATTTTTTTAAAGCTTTTTTCTAGTTTAAATAGCCTTTATATCAAGTACCAATTGCAAAAAGTGACTTATTCTTTGGTGTTGATGAATTCATTCAAGAAACTGTATCACATAAACATTTACAAAATCAGTGTGAATAAATTATATACTTTTTCTTAATTACTCAAACTTGAGTTTTAACTTGTTCAAACTTGAGTCAAACTTATGTTTATAAAAACACTCAATAGTAGGGTACCAACATTGTTTAAAATAGTTCATACTCAAAAAAGATATACCACAACAAAAACACACCCTTATTTTAAAACATTCAGATCCTTTTTATGGATCTTTAAAACTTAAATTGAGGAAAGGTTTTTAAACTTTGTTTTATAATTATTTTTTTTACTTAGTTTCTTTTTGAAGGTGTTTTAGGTACTCAAAATAAGCACTAAAAACTTGAGTTAGATTTTCTAGAAAAACGACTTTAATTCCTACGTAAACAATAGTCTGAAGAGAATAAATTCATGCAAATATAATTTTTACACATATAAATAGAAATATAATGATTAAAAAATGACATTTCTAACATGAAAAGCATGCAAGTGAACAGATGAAATTGTTTTATCCTAAAATTTTGCATAATCAATCATGAATATCAATCACTATTCCAACATTCTCTACCACAGTGTTGGGAGGAATTTCGGAAACTTGTCCATCAATGATTTCACTAAAAGAAAAAGAAATACCCATCAATTCGTAGTCTGCAAAAAACTTACAAAATAAACTGCATTATAACCTTTACTTTACTAGATTACAATGTTTCTTGTAAGATGTTGGTCACTTGAGAGATAATCACTATTTTACTGTAGCTTACCTAACCCAAGATCAATCAAATACGAGGGTTGTTTTTTAATTAACTTCCGTTTTGCTCCGAAAAAAAAGTAGCAAGAATTTCGAAATAATTTTGCGACTGATAGATAGGTACATCCTTGAGGATCATTTTACCTCTTTACTGAAAAAAATCAGACGTTTTTTCTATTAGTTATCGAATTTACAAGCGCGCTCCTCGAACTTATTTCCCGCCAACCCATAGAGAAATCCTCTTTTTTGAAATTTTCCCCTTTTCGATTTTTTAAAAGTAAAAAAAATAAATGAATATTTAAAAATAAGGTTTTACGGAAGGTTACAAACATCTTTAATGGCTTTTAAATGTAATCACCTTTAAATAGACCTTTTACCGTACTTTTTCACAAGTTTTTCGATCCCGCTTCATAAAAAGTTTGATTTTTCGTTGAGCTTCACATCGGTTCGGACAGCCGTTTTCCCCCTCAGCGCACACTTTGCCTGCGAATCTATCGATGTTGCCTTGTTTATTATGGCTGTAACTCCAGAATCCCCAATGCCTGGAACTTGGCAGATGCAAAAAATATGGTTTTGAACATGCACATTAGCATGCTGCAAAAATCACCTGCCTGCCGATTGTCTATTGTTAATGCGAACGAAGTTTATAGGAATAGAAATTCTCTATGGGCCGGCTGGAAATGAGTTCGAGGAGCGCGCTTGTAAATTCGATAAATAATAGAAAAAATGTCCGATTTTTTTCAGTAAAGAGGTAAATTTATTCTTAAGAATGTACCTATCTACCAGTAGCAAAATTATTTTGAAATTCGTGCTACTTTTTTCTCAGGAGCAAAACGGAAGTTAATTAAAAAACAACCCTCGTACAAATGAGAACTCATTTGACATTGTACAGAGCAAGGAATGAGTTAAAACAAATTAAGGACTTTTTAGAATAAAAATATTTTATCAATGTATTTTTACAATAAATTGTTTTATTCTTCAGTTAAAAAGCAGAAAGATCATGTCTTTATTGAGTTAGAATACATGAGCTTTCTACACTTGTTATTAAAAGAAAAATGTTAGAAGCAGGCTAGATCTTTTCGAGAGGAATGGGATCAGTATAATTAACCAGATTTTTTCTTGATCAATATTTTTTAATCGTCAATATATATATTATAATACAATGTATTATATAACGAGTGTTTTATCTTATTTTGAAACTCTTTGGGAACTGTCAAAGGTAATTTGGGTGTTCCCCAAGGTAACTCCTGCCCCCTAGGAAGACCTTGAGGACTCCTTCATTTGAGTGTATATGTCAAAATTAAATATTTCATCAGCAGAGTTGTAGGCACAAGACAGCCAATCTGCTAAAATTTAAATATGTAGAACATTCTTTACTTAAAGTCTTATATTTAACAAAAGAGAACTTAGTAACTGAATAAATCTTGATATAAAAAGTATTACAATATTGGCATACCATTCCATAACAGATGGTTCATTACTAAACATTTCCACAGGGACAGTCAATGGAGTTTTTTCAGGTATTAAGTCCCTAAGTGACTGCTTAGCTTCTAAATGACGCTCTATTTCTTCAGAAGTCATGTGACCATCACCTAGATTTACAACTGGTCTCTCTATTTTCACTGCAACTGCAGGAGCACTCTTAGGTATTTCTGCAGATGGAGCTAAAAATACATACATAAAATTCTACATACTTCATAACTGAAAGCTGAGTGGTACATCTTTTGGTAAAGATTTAAACCAGTTAAAAGAATTTTGGGCTTCAGCAGTAATAATGCCAATCAAACGTTTAGATAATGTATCTGACTATTTCATAGAAATAAAATTTTACATGACTGAACGAGATACATTAAGTACGCATGGTTTATAAAATGTAATGTGCTACAAAAAAGGATACTAATAAACTGATATGAAATGCAAGAGAAACATGTTTTGCTCATTAAAACCAATAAAATATAAGTTTTTAAAGAACTTGATTGACCAAACAAATAATCAAAAGAAATTTCAAGTTAACCTAATTTAAATAAATTAAGTTTCAAATACACACACCAAAGCAGAAGTGACAAGGTTTACAGCAAAAACGTTGCAAAGGTACTTCATATAAGGTTTTTAATATTTTAAAGAGTGTTAACTACTAGTTAAGCAATGATTTAGAGCTCCATTTTTCTACTGCTTATCAATTGTATGATTTAAAATAGAAAATGCATAGTTAGTGACTGAAGTGTTCTAATGGCCGTATTCCCCACTAACTTAACCTTAGGTTTACCTGGAATCAAAATTTCTAATTGGTAGTTGAAAAAGGGAAACAAGTTTTAAGCCAATCAAAGAGCTTGATTCCAGGTTAACCTTAGGTCAAGTTAGTGGTGAATACAGCATAAACAGGCATCAAATCAAAATTTTAAAACGAATTTTGACTGTGGCATATCAATATTTTTTTCTATAGACAAATATATCCTGTTTTTTTTAATTTTTCACCTATGTGGTTACAATCATACTAACCAATACCAATACTTTATTAAAGTAAAATTAATACTGTTATGAAATTTTATCACAAATTGAATTTCTTTTAAAAAGAGTTTTAATAAGGGTACTTAATGTGTCAAACGTTCTTAATAATTTGTGTGCAATTCCCCTGTTTTGCATTTCAACAAAGCAGTAACAATTTAAAATACGAGTTATAAAATTTTTAAAAACATATAAAGCAAGCTATATGAGAAACAACAGTACAATGGCAGATAAAGATTTGTATCAGGTGCAGGCACATCATACATCTATTTCACTGACCATAGCTTTCAGTTTGAAAATTTTTCTAGCCAGAGTGTCAGTAAAAGTCAAGCATGATTTTCTATCTCAAATTTTGGATAAAACTAATTGTATTCTGGGGAAATATTTGAGCTCTAAGCATTTTCTGCATCACAGGGGATTTCAAGATAGTTCAAATAAATTGTTAAAAAGCAAACTCTAAGATTAAAAATTTTAATGCAGTAACATTTATGCTAGCTAAAAACATTCAATGTATGAAGTAGTATGTTCAAGAAATGGTACTGATAATATGTTTATATTCTTAAACCTTATCTGAATTATATATGATCTCATCAAATGAGTCTAACTGGATTCTAAAATCCAAGACTGGAAAAGGAACATTCAATAGAAAAATGTCTCCTAACTATGAGTTTTACAATAAGAATGTTTTTGTAAAACCTTTATTTTTGTTTTTAGTGTCTCTTGGTAAACTATCTGTGTGTGTTAAACTAGACGACTCATTCGAACAAAGCATTAAGTGCCACTTTAGTATCCAATTTAAAGCATAAGTTTTAGGAAATGCAAATGAATTGATACAAATGTATTATAAACCTATATTACTAAGATTAATAAAATAGTAAATTTTTATTCTACTAGGGGGCTACCGCCCCCTGCTCGCTATCGCTCGCCAATCCCCGTTAACTGCTTGCGCAGAAATTTTCGCAATCCTCACAAAACCCAGCTCACTGCACTTACTCACTTTATAAAATATTCTTAAAGCAGGGGTAGTACTTCTCTGGGAAATTCTTTCAAAAATGACGGATATTTATTCAGTGGCGGAATTTTAACAGTTCATCTATGGTAACATGATTTGGAGGATCACCCTATAATTCCAATAAAATTAACAGCAGAGCAATGTAAACATTCTTTAACTATTTCCCCTTCAAGGTAATGTTTCTTCACAGATTCATTAAGAAGCACCGAGACATCTCAGGAATAAATTTAACTTTCTTAAAATTTGTAATGATTTTTATCGATTAGCTGTGAAAAATATAGTAATTATCGTTAACATCGCAAAAATTTAGAATTTTATCTTCATTAGAACAAACAAACGTCGAAGTTGTATCAGTTTCATAGCAATGACACCAATGTCTAGACTTTTAACATTTTCAATTTTTATCTTTATTTCTAAAATATTCACCCGTGTTATCTAGTTTTTTTGTGTTTTGGCATTATGAAATAAAAAGTTACATTTTACTACCTTAAAAAACATACCTGCAAAAAGATATAAAAAAAATTATTATTGTAAAAGATAAATGCAAACGTTCAAAAATTGTAAATATAGTAATGATTAGGTTGTCACGTTGCCACTACGACAAATATAAATATAAAAATATCAATTTATTATTTAAAAATAAGATATAAATTAATAATACATTATTTTTAAATATAATTAAAACCGTTTGAACAACAAAAATGTAAATATTGTTAAAAATAACCCAAAATATATTTTTTAAATTCGTGTTATAAATAGAAAGATGATTATTTAATCTATTTGAATAATAAAAAACCAGTGAAACATGTTTTCAATTATTTTAAAATTCATAGTTTCTTGCTTTGTAACTGCGACCTTATCCGAAATCTAAAAAAATGGAAATATTTTAAAATTGAGAATTTTTTTGAAAAATCGAAGGGCCTACTCAGAAATCCAGAAAGAATCTGGACATTTTGATACCTTAAACGTGTCATTCGGTTCAGTAATTAAAAAGCCTTTCTCTGGAAACTGTTCACCAAAAACTTTTTTTTAGAATAGAGAGAAACAAGGTTATTAATTTGTGTCAATACAGGGGTGCATCCAGGATTTTTTGGCAGGGGCCGTTTTTGGGAATTTTGTGAAAATTGGAATTGAATTTTGTGAAAATAATTTTTCATTCTAAAATAAGGTCCTATTTCTGTAAATGTATTATTTTCTTTAATAAAATTACACTTAGCAAGTGCATATAATTCTCAAACGGCGGCTCGGAATTTTGTGAAAAGTCTGTTTTTGGAACTGGAATTGTGTGAAGGGGCCGTTTTGGAGGATCAGAATTTTGTGAAGGGGCCGTTTTCGGTCCCTATTTCTTTCTAGATGCACGCCTGCAATAATATAGACTAAATTGATGCATTAAAGAAACAGCAGTAAAATGCTTTTAAATATCTTAGACATTCCATGATAGTGTATCAGGATAACAAAAAAAATATTTAACTGAACTCTTTGAAATTTTGGATAGATGGTAGATTGTTAAAAAAAATTCCTATTTTTTAACACATTTCTTATGATTATTAAAAATCACTAATGTTTATGCTGAGAGTGTCTGGAAAAACACCAACTGATCTTTAGTTACTTTCTATTATCATTTAGTGTTTTAAATTAATTTATGACAAAGCTGCCAGTATTGGGGAATAAATTTGGGAAATATTTGCATGTGTAAATATTTAAAAGAAAATAAATAATGATGCATGTATTTTGATACAGGCCTTCAGGTTAAATTAGCAAACTAAATATAAATTATGAGGAATAAGATAAAATTTCAAAAGCTATTAGCTATATTAATGTTGGTACTACTTACAAAAAGCAAAGGATATATCTTTCCTTGACTTAATCATGTAAGAAAATTCCTTGGAATAACATTCTTCAAACTGAGTAAGATACTTTCTTGATTTAGCACTCATTCTTTATAATAAAAAACAAGCACACAAAGAATGGTGAAAATGGCACAGGGTTAGTTTTGGTTTCAGGGGGTGAAACAAGCAATCAAGACGTTCCCTTCAACTTAACAAGAGGAGTGTGTCGTGTCCCTAATTGTTCTTTCCTTCTTTTTTCACACACCCTTTCAAGGTTGTGATGCAAAGCTTTGAAACTTTTTTTCACCCCTACAAATCAACTCAGGAAAAATGGTCAAAATTGGAAAAAATCACAATATACGATACAATTTCTTTTGAAACACTAATTTTTTTCTGAAAAAAGCCCTTCTCCCTTGAGTAACAAAAATTAATCCATGAAAAACTTCTTTTACTGTGGTATTTCCAAGTTATCTTTAAAGAGTTAAATTTTGTCCTGAGATTGTGTAGTAAAATGCTTCTTAAAAAGTAAAAAGGGTCCGGGTCAGATAAAAGTTAAAATTCTGGCAGAAAAAACTTTACCTGCAGCTAATGAAAATTAAGGTTAAATCATGTAATTTTGAAAAAGCAATTGCACAGTTAGAATTATTTTCTTAGAATAGTTTCATGTAAAAAAACATTTGCAAGCCCAATACATGAAATTTATAGTGCAATCTCATTGAATAAATATAACAGAATCTTATTTTGCAATACTGAAATGTAAAACAGGGGTTTTTCAACTGGTAATCTCCATTGCATAGCTTTCTGGGGAAAAGAAAAATACTTACAGCAGAATAAAATTAGTATAGAATTGGGAAAAATATGTTTATTCACTTTTTATTTAATTTGCAACTGAAAACTTGTTTCACTTCGGGAGGTTGACCCCTCCAAGTTCTCAAACATTTTATGCTATATACCACATTTAGGCTCTCCTACACATCTAAATAAATACATGTCTATGCGATATACTAAATCAACATACTAAACCCCTTCACCCCCTAAGAAAATATGCCTAGGTTTTAGTTGTTGCTTGTCATTAGTCAGGTGGTTTTGATATCAGCCCTAAAGTGCATGTATAAGACTACTAATTTTTTTGCTAAAAAGTTTTGGGGTTGTTAAATACATGGAAAAAAAAGAGTTTGTCTTTGTTATACTATGGACATTAACTACATGTGTAACTTTCATTCTCACCATTTGTAATGGAAGAATATAAAGAACCAATACAAAATCTTCACACATAGTATCTGTATCATTGATTATGCAACATGACACTGTCTAACTGACCATGGTTAAATACTAAGACAGATAAAGTTTAAGATAATGTTTTTACAACATAAATGTAATTTTAAACAAACTCTGACAGAAGTATTAAAAACATTAACATTAAAAATTAGCTTAAATTACACTACATCAAATACTTCAAGTTAAAAGTAATTAGAATGTTTTGTGTTTTTATGACAAGGAAAACTGAGAATATGTACCTCACAAAGAACTTAAGTAACAGTTTTCAAAAAAACCAACTAAAAACTACTTTATGAAAAATAAACAAATATATGTTTTAAAAATAATTTATTGCCCCTTATATGAAAAGGTAAATCAACAAATCCAGAGATTTAAACAGCTGTCAACTTTTAAAAACTTTGATAAAGCTAGTAAATAGACCAATTCAGTACTGAAAAATATCACACTTCTTTTTCGACTAGAAGATTCCTAGCTTTTAGTTGATCAAGGCTGTTTACCTGGTTTAGTGGCACATGTCTTTCTACTTTTCTTCTTTTTGGCTTCATTTGACTAAAAGAAAGTGAAGGGCAAATTAGTCCAACAACTACAAAGAGCACATACTTTAAGATAATTAAATTTAGGATCGTGAAATTTATAAAATTGAAAAGCTTAAATAAATTTACCACAGCATTGGTTGATGAGCTTGGAGCATTTGCTTCTGGAGTTTCACTGGTATTGACAGATGTTCTTTTCCTACATATGAAAATTCTCATTTAAATTGCAATACAAACTAGTTAATTAAAAAAATTAGTTGTCCTCAAAAGGAGATGAACAAAATTAACATATTTCAAGCAAATAAGGAAAGAGTTGCCTACTTTTTTATAGAAAGTAATTCTGCCTTTATCTCGCTCTCAGACTCGCTAGATACAGTAGCTTCAGAGTCGCTGGTTGATGATTCCACTGTTTCATATTGCAACAAACGGTCTAACAAAAAGCTGTTAAGAAAACACTATAGCTAAGTTTCCTAGATCAGAATACACTTATTCTCAAAATCATAAGAACGGTTTATTTAAAAAAAGACTATCGCAACCATCATTAGAAAACCTAGCATCTTGGATGGGGGAAACACTTCAATTGCATTTTGATTAACTGTTACAGAAAACAGCAGGTGTTCCAAAGGATCACA
The DNA here is from genome assembly GCA_024610705.1 of Tetragnatha versicolor. NCBI lineage: Eukaryota > Metazoa > Arthropoda > Arachnida > Araneae > Tetragnathidae > Tetragnatha > Tetragnatha versicolor. Next base: position 451,214 of record JANDEH010000064.1, read on the forward strand.
GGACATATTTGTATTTTTTTTCTTATGCTATCACCATTGAGAGAAATTTGAGAAGTGCTCTACTCGCCCTATGCCCAGTCAATTTAACAGGTATTTTAATGGAATATTTTCACTCAGTAATGAAATTAATTTTATTTTCAGAACATGAAAGTAAAATGCAAAAGTGAAATAAAACTATAAGGGTTACTACTTGCAGTGTAACTGATGTTCTCAGGGAAGCTTCAAAGATCCTCTTACTTTGGCATCAATAGTTGGGGCTTTATATAATGCCGAGGGTTATACTCTATTCATTTAGAATTGGCGCTTGAGAACTAATGCTTTCCCCCACGCTATAAGCGTAACCATAGTTACGCTCTTCGAGCAGCCAATAGTAAGCCTTCTTCGTCATTTTGACGAGGATAGTTGCTATGGTTACCGATGGGTGGTGGGGGGAGGAAATATTTTCAAGCGCCAGTTCAAAATGAACAGAGTATAAGATCTGTCAGTGGCACAGATGCACAACAAATATCTATTACTGTTAATTCCCACAATTCAATGATTGAGACATGAGGAAGATCAAACACTTAAAAAATTACAAGTAAATGCTAATCCGATGCATTTCTGGGATACAACAAATTATGAAAACTTGAAACCTAGCTTCGTTTCTAGTCTTCTTGTAAACCCATTTTTATGCATCCTCAGCATCGTTTAGTAAATTGACAATTTAACCCTACAGTGCATACTGATGCCATTTGGCAACACGACATTTTTCCCCATTTCCTACTCGAACTTTCATTTCCAAACGGCAACACCATGCAATAAGTACAATAGATATAACATTTCATTGTATTAGCACTTTAGATCGCCAGTAGATCACAGCAGGGGTACTATTTTGAGACATTTGTTAGTAGCTAGTGAAACGAAAGTCAAGACACAGAAAACGCCAAAATAAAAGGACCATATAAATTAAAATAAAAAAAATTTTCAGCTTGAACAAAAAATGTTTTGAAAAGATAAGTTGTTTTTTATATTTTTAGAGCATTTGGTTTTATTTCACTTCACAATTAATTTCACAAGAGACACAAATTAATTTCACAAGGACAAAGTTTTTTGCCAATAAAAAGTAGAAAAAAATTAAATTAAATTTTTTTAGTATTTTTTTACTAATGTACACCATAATAGAAGTCACATAAATGATTTTCAAGTGAATTTAAAAAATCATGCATTGTAGGGTTAATATTACAATAATTCCATAAATTACCTTTTATCCCTAGAAACTTTCAGAAGTTTTCTCTGATTCTTTTTCAATTCTTCTTGAAAGCACTCATTTTCCTAGGGAAAATAGTAATTTTCGTACAGGTCATTTTATACTATTTATTTACATATAATATCAAAAAATCTTTAAAATATACAGTTAGTAAAAAAGCAACAAATGTTTAAAAAAATAATAAAATCATTGTTAATTTATTCTTGTCAAAACATTACATCTTAGGAAATAGTACAATTAAAACAAATCAATACTACTCATTTATTGTTTCTTTGGGTGAATAACAACAGAAGAAAAAATTACCTTTTATATAAATATATAGATCAGAATTAAAATAATAAACATACTTACATACAGGAGAAATTTTATTTTCCTTTTCAAATACAAGTACTTTTGATGGAAGTTCTGAGAATCGGATTCTGAAAATCAGTGTTGGATAAGTGGGATATTGATAAAAATAGAATATTGGATAAGTATGAAGTTGATAAATACTATACACAGGGCCTTCCATAAGAGGGCAAACCCTGATTCGGAGGCTCAGGGTTCAAAGGTGATATCAGGTGTTTAACCCTTTCAGTCCTAGCCGCCTCAAACTTTCCATAGGATTCAATGGTAATCTCGGGCAGCTTAGGATTGAAAGGGTTAAAGATGACTGATATCAACAACTCTTTATGAGGTTATTTTTTTAAAAATAGATTTAAAATGAAATTCTGCTTAATACTTAAAATACTGCTTTTTTTGTCGCCAACTTTACTTTGATACCTAGGCGCACTTTGATGCTACTACTTCGCTTGGCAATTGAACCCACTTAATATAGTAACAATCCGAAAGAAGGCTATACAAACTGACAAATTATTTGGTGCAACCAAGTTATCAGAAATATCCTAACAACTTGAAAGTATCTTGTAAGAACATACTTTTTATTGATAACTAAAAAAGTTGTGCTAAAATAGCTGGGTGATTTTTTACAGGTTTTTGTAATCAGAGATTTTGAATCTTTCTTTACTTTAAAATATATTACATGTACAACTTCAGATTCTAAATATAAGAATACAACATACCAGAAGAGGGCATTTTCATTCCAGATGATAAGTGGTAAAAATCCTAAAATAATATACATGAAAAATGATCATTCAACAAGACTTATTATATAATTTAAATCAAGCATGTGATAAAAAGAATCTAATAAGTCATTTTAATTAGTAAACCCATTGCTTTTATTGAAGGTTCTACCTACTATGTATTTCCATAAAACTAGGTTTGTTGAAACCAGTTTTCAACCTGCCCCCCAGTGCCCACAACAAAAAATATAAATGAGGGTTATTTTAAATAAGGTAAAATTTTATAAAAAAACAGTTATATCAAATCTTTTAAAAATACAAATAACTCGCAACATAATATTTGAGGAGAAATCGAAAAATCACTTCAGATTATCACAAAATAATACGATTAGCTAAGATAAACGAAAGACAAAATTCAACAATAAAATAAACAAAATTTAAATTCCTTTTAAATTGTAGATATAATAACCCCTAGAAGTTGCAATAAACCTTTAGATCTCAGTGAATCACAACAAGGGCGGCACCGCCTCCTAGGGGGCGCTTAGATGAGGTTGAGTAGCGGTGATCTTATAATGGGCAGTAGGGGGCTTTTTTGGATAGTAAGGGGGGATGAGCATTGGGCATATTTTGGCATTCAAACTTCGTGGCAAAAAATTCGTAACTTCGTGGTTACACCTGGAGGACTCTTTCTAAAGCTGTTCTCTATGAGATTTGGTAATGCTCTTCACATTCAGCAGCATGTGTGGTCAAAGAGATACTACAGTAGATGTGTCAGCCATTGTGGGATGAAATGCGGTTAATAAAGCAAATCCGGCCCCCAGATTTTCATCGCCAAATTTGGCTGATGCCAACGGTTTTCCACCTGGCGACAAAAAAAATTGCCAAATTCATCAGCAGGTCGGATTTGTTTCATTTACCTGAAATGCTCTACTAGCAATACCAGTAAAAATCTAGAAGTGGGTTCAGGTTGGCGCTTCTTGCCGAATTTTTAGTCGCCAACTTCACTTTGATACTTAGACACACTTTGCCCTGCGAGTCCTTTTTTCGGTAAGAGCATCTGTGCAGGGAATATTCCCTCTCACAGCTGTTTCGGTTAATAAACAAGCAAACTCCCCTCCTTTTTTTTCTATTCTACAAATAACATACCATCGCACCCTTGCTCAGCCAAGAGTTCGCATTTGGTGGTTCGGGAGGGATTGTTGCGCCTCATCTTCGAATAGTTAGTATATCGACCTGAATCAACCCTCTGAATCGGGGACGGGATCTTTTGGTAATATACAGTATAGTGAGTGGCAGTTGGGGATCCCACCTGTTTATCTTTAACTTACAAGCGTATTGACATTAAAAACAGTTTTTAATGACCATCATAGGCGGTAGAGCAATGGGCATTATTGCCCAAGATCTTTTTCCCTCTACCCCGAAGAAGAGGGAGATGCCACCATCAATTTACAAGTTAGACACACTTTGGCCCTACTGCTTTGCTTGGCGTTTGAACCCACTTCTAGATTTAAGCCACATTAGCTATCACGCAGCACTAAATAAGGGTACCTCACCCTACTTGAGTGGGCAATTCAACTTCTTCAGAACTTGCCAGAATCATGGCCCCAGTCCCAATTTCATTGGATTACGCCTAACAAGCTATCTCGACAACCAAGCCCAACTATGGAATCTGCCACCCAGCCCCGCAATACCATAAAAATCTGTTACAATAAAAACTGAGTAAATTAAATAAGCAGGCGGATTGCTGATTTTCAATGCCTTCTACTTGAAGACATGAAAAAATCGCCAAATTCAGTTGCAGGCCGGATTCGCTTCATTAACCAAAATTAAACACTACAAGATAGGTTTAGAGACAATGGGTTCTTAACCATAATAATGGGTTAATAATTCTTACCACCAATCAAAGAAACTTGAAGTTTAAATATGCGGATGGTATTCTTTACTGCTAGTAGTTAATTTTGGGTAGGACTAATGAACATAAGATCTTAATTCTTAAAGCTCCTTTCCCTTCTCAAATTCTTTCGTCAAATTATATCACAATCATCATTTTAATTATTTATTGACATAAGCCGTTGCCAATCATGTTAGTGCATATTACACCTATTTGACTGATTCACAGAGTAATCCGATACCCACAGAGTAAGCCATCTCTCTGCCACTGAGCTCTCTCCGCACTAAGCTCTTACGTCACTGAGCATTTTCAATCACATGATTCGGACCTAGCAACGGCCTTAGCAACAGATTGTTGCTACAGCAGTTAAAAGGTTAAAAGAAAATAACTGGTCATGGAATGCTTCTATTGGAGCATTTGCAATCAAATGACAGTAATGACAGCCAGTGGCGTAGGCGTAGACAGGGCAACGCACAGAGTATAGAGCTTAACAGAGTGCGCTAATGGCAATAGACGCTAATGGCAACTTTTTTAACAGGGCTTTTCCCATAGACATATCTCTGGCCTCAGGCCCCGCCTCCTTACCTGTTATAGCTCCACCTCCCACCTGTCACTCACCCACTGAAGCTGCCTTCAAGTCGGCAGTGGAGGGAAAATCTCTTTTTTCCCCATTCGCTATAGCAGTAGCGGATCCAGGGGGCAGGGGAGGCAAGGGGGCACGTGCCCCCCCAGAGGACTAAAAAATACACTGCATAAAAAGGCATATTTGGCACTTTTTTAGGGCTTAAAATCAAAAATTTTCTGGGAGTGACCCCCAGACCCCCCTTTTCTAGAGAGTTCTCAACTGATAGTCATATTCAAACCGCAGGTGATCCCTTAGAGATCCGTAAGTGGGCTGCATAAGTCTATTGAAAAGGAGTTGAGGGACTAGCTAACTTCAGCTACTTTTACATATCGGGTTTACTCTACTTAAAAGAATTACTTGTTATATTAACTAATCGCCTACCCTATACCCTAAATTCTATATTTTTTTATTGGGGAATGGCGTTGAAAAGTTTTACCCACAATAAGGGGGTGGTAGCTTTAAAAAGTTCGAGAACCACAGGTTTAGAATTTCTTCTGTCTTAAATTATTATTTAAAATTTAATGCTCACAATTAAACTAACTGTGAAAATGAAGGCCGCCAAGTACTATTAAAAGACACTTTTTCATGATACGTTCACTAAAAAGTTATAAGCACTTGAAAGGCTATTTATTTTTAATTATTGGTCATTTTTTATCACGACTTAATGCGATTCTTTTAAGTTTTTTAAGGTAAGTTTTCTCTACACGTAGCTAATGTTCGGCACTAGTTAACTAAAAGTAGTTGAAAAGTAGTTAACTACTAGTTGCAACTACTAGTTAACTAGTAGTTCAACTACTTTTGGTTTAGAGTAGTTGAACTAGTAGTTTAACTACTTTTTTCACCAACTACTAGTTCCAACTACTTTCAAAAGAAAGAAAATTTCAAATTTTAAATATGCACAGGTGCATCGTTAAAAATAAATCAGTTTCAACCAGACCTTTATTTCGGGAGACGTCTAAATGTCCTCTTTGAAAATTAAGTCATTATCGTGTCCCAAGCTAGATTTTCCACCAGAGAACAGAGAATAAGAGACCTAGAATTCCCCCTAAGCTCCTCTTATGCGTATAATAATAGGTTTAAATCAGTGGCGGATCTACGGGGGGGCTTTTGGGCTGAAGCCCCCCCAAAACGTCTAACATTTTACTAAGTTTGTCAGAACGCGAAAAATCTATATCCGAAATTCGGATGAGGCGTACCAAAACGGGTTGAAAAAGTGGGTTTTTGGGCCAAAATTTCCAAAAATTTTCTGGGGAAGGACCCCCAGACCCCCCTTTTAATGGTTTTAGTTGGATAATTCGCTACTTTTTCCGTATTACCATTAACAAGAGAATTAAATTGGATTATGAAAATTCTTAGCCCCCCCCCCCCAAAAATCGAATCCTGGATCCGCCACTGGTTTAAATCATTTTCAGGTAAGATTTTCATTTCAATGAAGTTAGTATGAAAAGTAATGTGATTAATTGAGTTCAAAGTACAAAAAGGGGGGGCTGGGGGTCCTCCCCCATAAAATTTTTGAAAATTTGACCATAAAAAATAGGGATTTAACTCATTTCGGGGGATCTTGAATATTTTATTTAATTGAGCACACCACATGTATCCATTTTCTTTCGTATATAGAAACTAGAAAGGTATCCGCAGGCCGGATAAGAGGGCCTTGCGGGCCGCATCCGGCCCACGGGCCGTAGTTTGGAGACCCCTGCTCTATATCTCTGGCTGAACAAAGTTTAAAAATTTGAAAATTTTATAGGTTACCCCTCACTTAGGTATCATCCTTCTGTAAAAATTTCATCTTTGGTATTTACTTCTAAGTCAAGGACCGTAAAAACCTAGTTGAGAGCATGATTAAAATACATTAACTGTAACGATACCTCATTGTTAAGTTTACTGTTCTCTATTTTCTTCAAACATAACTTTTACGGTCTTGTAACTTGATATAAAAGTAAATACCAAAGATGAAATTTTTACAGAAGGATGATACCTAAGTGAGGCGTAACCTGTGAAGTTTTCAAATTTTTAAACTTTGTTCCGCCAGAGAAATAGAGGGTCAAAGTAAGGAGTTTTTTTGAAATCGTCAGATTTTGAAGGTTCACAACCAAAGCGTTATATAGTTAAGCGAAGACAATCCAATGGGACGACCAGTCGCTTTTTTTCTAGTGGCGTCCTCTAGCGGACGGGCGGGGAACTACAGAAATCTCAGAGTTCAAAATTTGCCGCCATTTTATTCCCCATGTCACTCAATCAATTGAATCGACGGTGGCGAGTATTGTTTTGATTGATCATTAATCAACATTAACAATTATAGACTAGCTCAGGCCATATCAAGATTGGAATTACGAAGGTAAATATTTAATATTTTTTAGATCCCAGTGAAAGTTATCTTAGTCGACAAATTATATATTTATTAGCTATTGTTTACTTTGTTTAAATGGAGCTTTTTATTGTTTTTTCAGTTTTAAGAAAAAAAGAAGAGATTTTTTTTATTATTTTGTATAAGATATTTTTTTGCTATAGTTATAAATTACGTATTATACTTGTTATTATTAATTGAAACAGGGATAAAAATATTTATTATTTTTATTGTTTTTCTCGTTCTTACTTAGCTAAATTACTCATTTTTCTAGAATAAGGAAATCCCATATTTTAAGAATTCTTATTCGCTTGTGTTCTATTAAACTAGAAGTACTTAATGTTCGGCACTAGTTAACTAAAAGTAGTTGAAAAGTAGTTAACTACTAGTTGCAACTACTAGTTAACTAGTAGTTCAACTACTTTTGGTTTAGAGTAGTTGAACTAGTAGTTTAACTACTTTTTTCACCAACTACTAGTTCCAACTACTTTCAAAAGAAAGAAAATTTCAAATTTTAAATATGCACAGGTGCATCGTTAAAAATAAATCAGTTTCAACCAGACCTTTATTTCGGGAGACGTCTAAATGTCCTCTTTGAAAATTAAGTCATTATCGTGTCCCAAGCTAGATTTTCCACCAGAGAACAGAGAATAAGAGACCTAGAATTCCCCCTAAGCTCCTCTTATGCGTATAATAATAGGTTTAAATCAGTGGCGGATCTACGGGGGGGCTTTTGGGCTGAAGCCCCCCCAAAACGTCTAACATTTTACTAAGTTTGTCAGAACGCGAAAAATCTATATCCGAAATTCGGATGAGGCGTACCAAAACGGGTTGAAAAAGTGGGTTTTTGGGCCAAAATTTCCAAAAATTTTCTGGGGAAGGACCCCCAGACCCCCCTTTTAATGGTTTTAGTTGGATAATTCGCTACTTTTTCCGTATTACCATTAACAAGAGAATTAAATTGGATTATGAAAATTCTTAGCCCCCCCCCCAAAAAATCGAATCCTGGATCCGCCACTGGTTTAAATCATTTTCAGGTAAGATTTTCATTTCAATGAAGTTAGTATGAAAAGTAATGTGATTAATTGAGTTCAAAGTACAAAAAGGGGGGGCTGGGGGTCCTCCCCCATAAAATTTTTGAAAATTTGACCATAAAAAATAGGGATTTAACTCATTTCGGGGGATCTTGAATATTTTATTTAATTGAGCACACCACATGTATCCATTTTCTTTCGTATATAGAAACTAGAAAGGTATCCGCAGGCCGGATAAGAGGGCCTTGCGGGCCGCATCCGGCCCACGGGCCGTAGTTTGGAGACCCCTGCTCTATATCTCTGGCTGAACAAAGTTTAAAAATTTGAAAATTTTATAGGTTACCCCTCACTTAGGTATCATCCTTCTGTAAAAATTTCATCTTTGGTATTTACTTCTAAGTCAAGGACCGTAAAAACCTAGTTGAGAGCATGATTAAAATACATTAACTGTAACGATACCTCATTGTTAAGTTTACTGTTCTCTATTTTCTTCAAACATAACTTTTACGGTCTTGTAACTTGATATAAAAGTAAATACCAAAGATGAAATTTTTACAGAAGGATGATACCTAAGTGAGGCGTAACCTGTGAAGTTTTCAAATTTTTAAACTTTGTTCCGCCAGAGAAATAGAGGGTCAAAGTAAGGAGTTTTTTTGAAATCGTCAGATTTTGAAGGTTCACAACCAAAGCGTTATATAGTTAAGCGAAGACAATCCAATGGGACGACCAGTCGCTTTTTTTCTAGTGGCGTCCTCTAGCGGACGGGCGGGGAACTACAGAAATCTCAGAGTTCAAAATTTGCCGCCATTTTATTCCCCATGTCACTCAATCAATTGAATCGACGGTGGCGAGTATTGTTTTGATTGATCATTAATCAACATTAACAATTATAGACTAGCTCAGGCCATATCAAGATTGGAATTACGAAGGTAAATATTTAATATTTTTTAGATCCCAGTGAAAGTTATCTTAGTCGACAAATTATATATTTATTAGCTATTGTTTACTTTGTTTAAATGGAGCTTTTTATTGTTTTTTCAGTTTTAAGAAAAAAAGAAGAGATTTTTTTTATTATTTTGTATAAGATATTTTTTTGCTATAGTTATAAATTACGTATTATACTTGTTATTATTAATTGAAACAGGGATAAAAATATTTATTATTTTTATTGTTTTTCTCGTTCTTACTTAGCTAAATTACTCATTTTTCTAGAATAAGGAAATCCCATATTTTAAGAATTCTTATTCGCTTGTGTTCTATTAAACTAGAAGTACTGTATTAGTTTCTTTCGCATGAAAGTTTTATCTCAGGAGATTAAATTTATAAATTTACACCAAGATAAAATAAATATCATTGAATGCAAATAAGTTAACATTTCAAATTTCAATGCTTTATTTAATATATCAATAATTAATAGTATACTGCTAAATTTTTACCTGTAATTACTATTTTGATATTGTGATCGCTTGCTATTAATTTTTTTTATTTCATATAAAATGCTGTTCTTTGTAAATCCATGAAACAAATATTGAAAAGGGCAGATTGTGAAGAATTTCAAAATGATGTAATTTAATAAATGTCATGTATTTCAAGAATTAGTGTTGAGTAATGTAGTCAAATAAACATTTTTTTCTAGTGATAAATTCTCTTCATTTCTGAGTTATCTTTTGATGACAATAACATAACCATTCTGATAGTGAAAAACAGATTACTGTATTTAGTAATTTAAAAAAATATTTCTCCTAAGAATTGTGACTATCAAATAGTGACAATCCAACTATATTTTAATCATTGAATAAACATTGAATAATTGATAAATTTTTGTAGTGCTAACTTTTTTACAGTTCAGAACCTTCTTGTAATTTGAGGTTTTTTTTCAAGATTTAGTTCATATTATAAAATATAATTTTAAAGTTTTACAAGCTACTCCAGGTGTCTGTTGAAGGAAAATTTACTACCTTTTATTGGTACCATCACAAAATAAATTTCTAAGGAAAGTTCTCTGATATAAGCTGTTTTATCCTACATTTAAAATTAATAAGTAATTCTAAACAAAATTCTGATGATTTTTTGATGTTTTGAAGATTATGTATATGTTCATGTTCATTTATTCACTATAATTTTATTTTTTTTCAAGTTGATTTAAATTTTCCCAAAATAGGTTGTTTTAAAAAACCCTTGACAGACTCACTCTTTTCTTATTTCAAAACTGGAGTGTTAAAAATGTGTTTGTAAAATCTGCCCCATTATCCTACATATTGTAAATAACTTTCCAGTTTTCTTTAAAGGGACATTTTTAAATTTTTTTGCAAGGATTTTGGTATTGATTATAGAATAAAGTATGTTTTTACTAGAAGTTAGAGATGGCATATTTTGATATTGTCGACTGACCAAACATTTGCATATGCAACACCGTCAATCTTTCTTTAAGCTAGCTAAATTCGAGAAAAAAAATACCTGTATCTAATTAATAAATAATTGAAGAAAATATTCACTTAAAAGATAAGCTTTAGGTATGAAAGGAAGACTAAATTAGGGTATAATTTTATTAAAATTTTAATCAATGAATTATGTGAAAATTGTTGAATCTTAAAGAATTTCAATAATTAAATCAACTTGGTATTATTTTACTATAAAATCTCATTTTGGAGGAAACAATTGTGTTCTTGGGAAATTTTTGGGCCTGAAATATTTCCTGCACCCCTGAAATACCCTATTAAGAATATTTGGATACATAAAAATGTACAATAAGAATCCTAATTTTTTAATTTTAAATATCATTAACGGTTTTATGTATTCTGTGAAAACAAAATAAAGTTGCTAAACAAAACCATAATATACTATTGCAGTTTTAGTTTTTTTTATAATTTAAAAAGATTAATATTTTATGTCTTAATATTTTATTCTTTTAATGATTTTATGTGATGAAATTAAAATAAAATGACTTCAAATTAAAATGTTTTTTTCTTACACAAATAACACCAGATTTTATAAATGTTTCAATGTTTATTATATTTTATAATCAGCAATGATACTTTAAAAATAAAAAAATTATCAAATTTATGGGAAGCCCATTTTATTTTATTTTTCTTCAACAAGACTAAACAAAATAAATTTTAAGGAATGGTAAACAATGCTAAGGAAGGTATTAACACGCATGCGCGGGCGGCCGCCCTCCGTCATCGGCTAACTCCTCGCCCGATCGCTGCAAAAAATTGGCGCTGCGATCGCTCAGAAAGTTGCGACCGCTGTTACCATGGGAGCGTCTTTGCTTAAGTGTTGATAGCTTTGTTCACAACTCAATTTAGAAGCAATTACCAAAAGTAAAATTTTTACAGTTGGATGATACCCTAGTGAGGCTTTACCTGTATTTCAGATTTTAAACTTTGTTCCAACAGAGATATTATAGAGGGTTAAAGTTATGATTTTTTTTAATTTTTCAACTTTGGAGGCCTATAACTACAAAAAAGAACAAAATATCAGGGTTGAATTTTTTAAAGAATATAGTCCAGTAAAGTGGCTACACATTGTCTTCAAAAACATTTAGAAAATATAGATCTTTTGGGATTACTGCGCCTTCGAATATTGAAAAATCATCGTTTTTAAAGTTCAACTTTTAGGCTGATTTTCGATATTTGGGACACGATTCTACTTAAATTTGTACCATTAATTATAAAGGCTGTATCTTTCTGAGTAAAATGGCTTTTGTTGCATGAATTTAAGTTAAGCCAGTTAAGAGTAACGGAAATTAACGTAAACCCTTACAAACGCAAAAATCAGCACTTTTCGTAAAACATCGACTCTCTAATGATGTGAGAATCAACCCTCAAAAAATTATTTGGACCACCCCTCTCTGGATCACTTGATATTGATTGACCCTTCCGTGCTTTACTAGCAGCTATTTTACTTCTTCGAAATTTATTAAGAACAAACTTTTGTTTTTGAAACCATAATTTTTTTTTCGACTCGGAGGGGGGGGGGCGATCGCCCCCACCGCCCCCCCTTAATCCTACCTTGCTACCTATATACCTATCAAAAATTGGCGAATCTTTAGCCATGATATTTTTGCTATAGGTAAGAAAAAGTAATCGAAAATTTGGGGAAAAATATCTTATGAAATTAAATAGACTAGTTAACTAGTAGTTAACTACTTTGAGAAATAATCAACTACTAGTTACAACTACTTCCAAGAAAAAGCAGTTAACTAGTAGTTACAACTACTTTTGCCCAGACTAGTTGGTAGTTGGTAGTTAACTACTTTTGGACCAGTAGTTGCCGAACACTACACGTAGCACAACACTTTCTCTATCTCTTGCACCATAGGTCTGTCAGTATATGGCCATTACCTTATGGACACATAAGTTAAACTTTTCAGGTTTATTTCATCAAAATACTGTTTTTTTTTTAAATGTTTTTTTACCTTATTTTAAGTTATTCAAAATCCTCCAATTGTCCCGCGCGAAAATATTAACCAATTTTCTTGTTTCTACCAGTGTCTTTTAAATACTGTGAAAATAATGTTGTATCTTTATTATTAGTAAATATCATTTTTCAAAGTAAAATTTAAAACATTTATTGTGAAAAATAAGAATACATAACAGTTTTTGAGAGTATCAGCTTTTTATAGGTCAGGGCCGTATCCGAAAGTTTTTAGGAGTTCAATCCCCAAGTCCGTAATTTTGACATCAGATTGTTTTATTTTTTAAGAATTCTACAACTTACAAAGAGCAACCTGAAGAGTCTCAAAATGAGTTAAGACAGCACTTTTTAGAGTCAATTTTCAAAAATTTTCTCGGGAGAGAACCCCCAACCCCCCTCCAAAACTTGACGTCTTTTAACATTGTTTTTCCTTTGAAAAATCTGCCACTTTCTAGAAGCGGTCCTCTTCGGGTGTTTTCCAAAGAATTTCAAATTAATAAAAAAAATTTTTAAAAATTCTGGGGGAAGACCCCCAACCCTCCAAGCAATTTTGACGTCTATTTATAATTTAGATCCTTCAAAATTTTGTGGATTAAAAGGAGCTGTTCTCTTTCGATGTAACCGGTAACCCAAAGGTTCTCAAAATATTGAGTTGAAACACTACTTTTAGAGACAAATTTTCATAAAATTTCTGGGGTGATCCCGAACCAGTGTTACTTTTAAGTGATTAAAAAAACGCATATCTGTACTCGTTTGGGGTACCTTAGAATTAACGTTGAGACAACCCCCCCCTGAAGAAAAATTCTTGTTACATGCCGTGTCCCAGGTAGGACTAAAATTTCAGTGGTGCCCCCCCCAAAAGAAAATCCTGGATCCGCCCCTGCGCTATAGCGCTCTAGGGAAAGGAATCTATAGCTTAAATATAATAAATCTTTATAAAATAATAATAAAATAAATAAAAAATAAATAATAATAATAAAATTTAATAGCTTTTAAATAAAATAATAATTGCTTTTAGAAATAAATAAATCTGTAAAATGAAGTAGGGAAATTAATTACCTACTTTAGGGAAATGTTCTATGATCTACGGGAAAAAGGGAAAAAAGAGCAGCGCCGATAATATCAAAATGACAAAATGTAACGCCGGATAGAAGTTCCATATCCAATCAGGATTTACTTACGCATTAAGCTTTTTCTGATTGGCTGCTAGTGAACTGAATTATAATTTGCCAGCTGAAATAAATTAAGTATATAAGGAGGAAAACCGCCGTTTGACATCTCTGTAAGCTCAATACTCTGTGGTGCAAGGTGCAACGGGTCTTTCGCACCCCATGATTTTCTTGGTTTGTGAGTCAATTTTACTTTTACGTACTGATCTGCTAACTATCACTGCTTCAATTTTTCACATAAACAATTTCTTTTTCACAAAACACATTTCATTTTTCACAAAAAATAATGAAATAGGCCCCAAAATATAAAACCTGGATCTACCCCTGGCCTTATTAATAATGCCCAGAGTGGAGGCGGGGAAAAGTGATAAATTTCATTAATGCCATTGATTTTAACACATTGTCCTCCGACCGATTTATCACATTGTCCGTAACGTATACATGGGAGGGTCGGAGGAATAATTTCTTGCGTGAATGTTAATTTACTGCATGTTTAACAATATGGAAGTATCTTGTTTATGAGATTTAATACGTTAAAACTAATTTTTTTCCACTAAAAAAGTTGTTATATTCTTTAAAAGAATGTTATCAAGGGTATAAATATTATATTTGATTACTTTTTCTTTTAACTTAAATATGCTTATAAATTTTGGAACACCATTTTAAAAATAATTTAAGATATAAAATGAACAATTTTAAGAAAGGAATTGTATAATTTTAAGGAATGAATTGAATCTAAAGGTAATTTTTGATTATATTTCAAATAGGGGAGAGTGGGGCTATTTCGCACATGGGGCACATTCGGACAGATGGCATTTCCCCTAGTAATTATTAATTTAAAAATCTGAAAAAAATACCAGTAGATGAAAGCAGGACTACCACCTCCCGCATGAATTTTCAAAGCACTGAGCCATTTTGTTGTATACGTACTAGAAATTTGCTAGCGGTAGAAGGTAGAAGCAGCAAAGTAAATTTTCTTTCCATTTTTTTGGCGTAAAATATCAATCAAAAATAACTCTCAAGTAGACATTCAGCATTTTATTCAGTAGAGGCACTACTAAAGTAAGTTTCTAGAAAGATTTTATTTCCCTGCTTTAATAATAAACATCTTGCTGGGACGTGGTAAGCTTGAACTAGTTGATGGGGCACATTCGTACACCAAAAGATGGGGCAGATTCGGACAGTGCAAATGTGCCTCATCTTTCCCATTTTTGATTATGAAAGTGATTTATATATTTATAAGTGCAGTATATTTAATAACTTGAAGTTTAATTGTTTTTTATTGTTATCGTTTCAAAATTTGGTGATAATAGAAAATAACACCTTAAAGAAAGCTTCAGTTTTAAGGAATTTAGACCCAGATTTAAACATTGAAGAAATAAATGTCCCTGATGATTGTTTAATACCAATTGACTTGGACTTAAGTGATTTTATTCTAGTATAATTTGCTTCTAAAGAGACAATTTTGTTATGTTGGTCAAATAGAAAATTTGGAATTGAATGGTGCTTATTTAAAATTAATGATGAAAAACTTTTAAAAACTTTAAAATTAATGACGAAACTTTTATTTTCCCAGTAAGTAATGATTCAACATTCACACAAGTATTACAAGTTCCCCAACCGTCAGTTTCAGGTGTTAATAAGCGAGCTGTTGGTTCACTTTTCTTTTCGAATAAAACCTGACAGTTAAAATATTGGTTAAACTTTTTCTAGCTAATTATATTATGTGAAGTATGTCAATGTGCAATATACTCTTCATTACTACAATTGATTTCCTCATCAAAAACTTAGATGTTCAATATTTTCTGAACCTGTTTTCTTTTTGTAAAAAAATCTTCAATTTAGAGGAAACATATGTAAAAGTGCCAAATATTTCGTTTAATTATCCTTACTTTAAAGTGCCATAAACTTTTTAGTTCATAAAAATAATTATTGTAAAATTTTTGCATGTGTACGAATGTGCCCCACACGTGTGCGAAACTGCCCCACCCATGGGGCACATTCGCACGAAATTTCTCGTTTTTTAGATTGATGATATAGGTTAGAAATTCTAGATGAATGCGACCAATTATCGTTCTAAAATATCGGGAAAGGTCTTAACTTTAATTTGAATCCGAGTTTGTTACAATATCTCATCTTGATCCAGAGAAATATGCCGAAATGCACTTTTTGTGCGAATGTGCCCCGCTCTCCCCTACTTATATTTATGATTTGGGGCCGTTCAAATATTACGTAAGCACTCTTTTGGTCATTTTTAACCCCCTCCCCCCTTGTCAGCAAAGATAAGCAAACCTCAAACCCCCCACCATAATTACGTAAGAATCTGCCGGACCCCCCCCCCTAAAATTTTGACATCCCTTTTAGTAAGTACAGTTTTATTCTCCTCCTTGAAAATTAAGTGACATAAGCAAGGAGCTGTCCTTTTTGGGTGTAACCCAGTTCAAAAATGAGTCGAAACACTACTTTTGGGGGTTAAAATTTCAAAATTACGTCAGATTTCCCAATTCCATTTTTTGTTAAATTTATTTTTGGATGAGTTTTGAAATTATTTATGCAAGAAACAAGATATTTTCGAAAATGCAGTATCTTACGTAAGCATCACTCATATCCCCCTCCCCCTTGTCAGAAAAAATAAGCAAAGATTAAACCCCCTCCCCCCCTTAGGTGCTTACGTAATATTTGAACGGCCCCTTTTAAGTAAATAAAATGTTCTGATCGACACATTTCATTTATGAGTGTTGGTGAAATACTTCCAGTTCTAGTTTGTTGTTAATAATGGATTTCTTTGCTTCATAATTAATACTTCATTAATTAATTTTATTAAAATTATTCATTCAGAGAAAAGAAATGAGTAGTTTTTTTCTTTCAATTCGATATTATCATGCACCCCCCCCCCAAAATTAATTTCTAGCTACGCTACTGATGACAGCAGCAGATACCGCCAGTAATATAATAGGCAATTAAAAAAATGTTAAAATTACACTAGTCGACAAATTTTAACTTTTTTTCCCTAACAGAAATGAGATTAGGTATTTCCGACTAATTTCAGGATGTAGAATTCAGAAATAGTTGTGAAAAAGCTGCAGCACGTACAGTTTTGTTGTTACAAATATAGTACTAGTTCTGTAAAAAGCGGACAAAAGGGTCGAAAACACTCATTTTTAACAATTAATCTCATTATTTTAGCATAAAATACTATCATAATTAAGATTATATGCATGTTTCAGACAATATAAAACTAAAAATCATTAAACATTCGTTAAATACGATGCAATTTTATCACTTTTTGTCTCTTAAATAGCGTTAAATCTCCTCTTTCAATGAGCCAAGAGGGCAAGAGCTGTAGCTCAAAATTGCTATTTCTCAGTGACCTATGTATCGAGTAAATGTCCTAAGGGAATCTTTACCCTTGTTTATGATTGACTTCAGTGAGATTTTCCGGAAATAAGTTCAAACGTGGATGTAAAATATGAATTTTGGGTGATGCTCAACATTCTATGGCTTGATAAGACTAAAGAGAACCTTCTATTGGGATTAAAACATTTTTATCGGTCCTATTTTCTAAAAATCATCTTACCACTCTCCTTAAACCCATTTTCGAGCTTATAATGCGTTTCATTAAATTTTCTTTCATAAGCAGGGTCGAGGTTCATACTGACTTTGAGTTTGCCTTCATTAAATGGCGAAAAAAGTCCTTTTAAATACTTTTTGAAATGTTTTTTCTGTATTTGTCATTGATATCAAATAACTAAGATAATTTGAATGTCCTCCCCATACTATAGGGATAATAATTTGTATAGAACTACTATTGACTCTTACGCACTTTAAAAGAACCACATTCTAACTTCTGCAACACACGTAAGGAGCCCAGATTTCATTTTAGTCACCTATTTGGACCCAAATCAGTGGGGAAAAACCTTTTCACACTTTTTCTGTAAGATATTACCGTTGAATTGTAATTTAAACCGTACCCAAATTGAGCAAAACGTATTGTACATAAATGTGCAAAATTTACACTGAAAACTAGTCAATTTTCAAAATTAACTGCAGAACAAAAACCTCGCCACACTTTTAAAAGAATGTCTACATACTGGTATACTAGAAATAAATTAATTGGAGGGGATTGCAGGGTTGCTATTGGACAAAAATGATGCTTAAAATGCAAAAATTAAGAAAAAAAGCAGAAAATCGAAAATTTTTGTTACGCAAAAATGGGACGTGGTGGAACTTTTTTACTTGCAGATATTTAAATAACTACATGAGTTAGTAACAAAAATAGTAATTTGGTTGTTGTTAGGAAACCACTGTCGACTAGTGTTATTAATTAGAAAATTAAAAATGATGCAATACTAATATGAAGTTCTTTTTAGAATTGGAAAAATACTTAGCTTTAGGTTACAATGCAAAACTTAAAATAAATACCATGACAGGCTTGTGAGTCCCCCAAAACAACTTAAAATTTAGTTAAAATAAATTTTAAATTGTTTTGTATTACCACATTTTCATGTGAGGGTATCACCCTTGCCCAAGGGGTTCATTGTCGCTCATTTGGTCATGGTTTTTTTTCTTTATGAAGGTCATTAAATTGTCAGAAAACTTCAAACTTTTAATAAAAGATTAAAGTCAAACATATATAAATATATTTGTTAATATTTGATTGCATTTCCTGTACATATTACAATACATATGGTTAGTGTTAACAATGTATTGGGACTTTTATGGTGAGTCTGATCAGCTATTTATTAAGGGGACATAGTACCTTTTTTAGACAAAAATAAAAAAATAATTTTTTCCATTCAAACTAATCAATATGCATTTGTCTATCATCCTACAAAATTTAGAAACGTTTTATTGAAAATTATCCAAGTTATGGCTAATTTTATGTTTGATCGTATTCACTTCTCTATGAATATTGGAAACAAGTCCGCTTTTCTAAGAACCACGTTTTCGTCGTTTAAAATGCTAAGGCTTTTTATCTATTGAACCAAATAACTTGAAACTTTTCTGGTTATTGTTGGAAGTGAGTTTAATAAAAGGTAGTATGGGTTTTTGGATATTCATGGTAGATTTTGTAAAAAAAATTACTGAATTTTGATTTTCAGCATTTTTAGGGTTTTTTTGAAAGTGATGAAAGAAAAACAATATTTTTATTTACTTAAAAGAGTACAAACCCTTAACCGATACTAGCTTTTATTGTACATAGATTGAGATACTTAAATACAAAATTTTATAAGTGTAAGTCAATTATTGTAGGAGGAGTAGCATTTTAAAAACACCTCTTAAATTTTAAGTTTAAAAAAAACTCATAAATTTTAAATTTTTTAGTATTTTCAACTTGAAATGCATCTTAGGGGACATCCATAAATTATGTGAGGTGTTTTTTCCAAAATTTGGACCCCCCTCCCCCCTTGGTGAGATTTTGCTGAACCCCCCCTCCCCCCCATGTGAGATTTACCTACAACCTTTAAAAATAATTTTCTATCGTATTCGTTTGCATTTTGTGCTTCACAGCACCTAAAACTTTTCCATTAATAATGATGTGGGGGAAAAGAACATTTTTCCGCCTAAAAATCACCACAGTATCTTATCTGTGGGTATTATTCCTTTCTCATACTTAAAAAATCATTTAATTTCTAACTTAAAAAGTTGACATGAGATTTTAATCGACCCCCCCTCCCCCCTTGGTGAGATTTTTCCAAACCCCTCCCCCCCCTTTTTGACCTCACGTAATTTATGGATGTCCCCTTATGTAAGGCAAATACATAGGTATATTACCAGCAAAAAGTTTCAAATAACAATGAATATAAAGATTTTAGCTAAAAAGGTACCATGTCCCCTTAATGAAACTAATATTAACACCTGGAACTAAGTTACGATGATATCAAGTTCAGATTCTTCTGAAGGAAAGTTGAGACAAAGAAATGTCAATGAGAAATGCAGAGTAAAAACAAGCAACATGATCTCTGAAACTTTTTAGGCCAAATGATCTTCACAGAATAATTTATAGACAAAACAACAATCCAAGTGTTGAAATTAAAAGACCTAAAGAAATAGTTTAAAACTGAATAATGTAGTTTTGTTCAATCCCAATGTTCTGGAAAACACCTGGAAATGATACCTATAAAATAAACAGGTTAAGATACAGAACAACACAATAAAAATGAGCAATCTTTATACTTCAAATAGTTCCAAATTCATTGCCATAGAAGTTCGTGGCCTTGATCCCCAGCTAAGAAGGAATCAAGCACTCCCACAGTTTAACCCCTTTGGCGCCTAAAAATATTATTGGATCCTATGGAGAATTCAGGACTGTTGAGACTGAAAGGGGGTTAAAAAGTGAGAGATGGAGAAACTACCGGAATGGGACGATTCGGCACGGCCGTTTAGGCGCAAGACAAAATTTTTTCTTCTAATTTTTAGAAGGATTACACAGGTCTGCAAAAAAAACTTTTTTCGAGCTGTTTTGGATATTTCACCTGAACTTTGTTATTTTTGGTGCGCTGAATCCAAAAATGACCTCCATTTGTCCTGGGACGTCACGTTTTTTGGCAATTCAGTTTTTAGGTTTTATTGGGAAATCCCTTAAAATTTTGTTAAATTAACTTTTAATACTAAATTTTTTATTCAAATTTTTTCCATCAAATCTTTTTTTATGTTTTTTGATGTGCTGAATCTAAAACTGACCTCCATTTTGTCATAGGACTTCACCTTTTTTCACAATTTGAGTAAATATGTCAATTTTTTAAGAAAATAAAAGTAAATATTTAAAAAAATTATTTTTCAACTCAAACTTAATTTGAAAACAATTTTTTATGATTTTTGGTGAGCTGAATCCGAAAAATACCTCTTTTGATTTTTAAGACACCTCATTTTGTAACAAATTGAGCAAATATAGCAACATTTCACATAAAATGTAAGTATACTTAAGAAGTAGATTTTTTAATCAAAATTTATTTTTAAGGTTGTTGGTTTTAAGGTTTTTTGTGCCCTGAGTTCAAAAATGGTCTCTGTTTTGCCATAGAATGTCATGTTTCCTGACAGTTTAGGTAAAAATGTAAAATAAGTCGTTATTTCAATTTTCATGAAAATAGGTTCATAAAATAAAATTATTGTTACATATTCTTCATAAAAATCATTATATAACTAAAATGAACTTATTCACACAATCTAAAGCCAATTTTTCCTCCTCATGAAACTCCCCTTGGTACCTTTACCCTTGTGAGTAGCAAAACGAACGTTTCTTTGAAGTATACAACAAAAATCCTTCATTATTCCCCGAATAAATCTTCCCTAATATTTTCTTTCCATCTCTATAATGTCCTGATGAGATAGTTTACTACATGCACCATTCACAGCTCCTAATTTTTAAAACTAAAGGAGCTAGAAATGCTCAAAAACTATGAAAAATGGGCAAATTCGAATATAATTTTGCAATTTGTGAAAAATCCTGACGTATAGGATTTTTTTCAATATTTTTTTCAATATTTTTTTCGTAATCAGCACATCAAAATACATAGGAAATCGCTAAAATTATTCAAACAGCTTTTTCATTGCAGACCTGTGTTATGAAAGAGTTCTATTTACTTTAATTTTATTTTTGGCGCCGAAACGGCCAGGGCCCAATCGGCCCGCGCCCAAACGGCCAGCGCCGAAACGGCCGCGCCGAATAGTAGTAGACCGAGAAACTACTTACTCAAATTGATAACTAAAATGTGTTGTTTTGTTCACCTCAATTGTGACTGTGCATCTATCTTTGTTTTGATATTCTGATTGCTTGTTTGACCAATGTAATTTCTTGAGGTTAAGAGCTCTAGTGTTATCTATATATATATAATCCAAATACCACTGACTGACAGTAGATAGAAAATGAGAGTTCACTGACATTGGGGCTCTAGGGCTCTGTCTGGACCGGTACTTTGGGGCTCTGTCTGGATCAATACTTTGCGGAGTGTCTGGGTCGGTAATTTGGGGCTCTACCAATAAATTGGAACTCCAACATTAAATTGGGGCTCCACCACTAAAATAAAAAGTTAATTTACACCAATATATCTCCCAGGAGAGTTAGCCCAAGATATTCTTGGTTACCGAAGTACGCTTGGCAGAGCTTAACGCAAATCCTGTATAAGTTTGATTTGGTAAGTTACCGGAAGCCTCTCCTTTGTACTTCATCCCCCCCAACCCCCTAATTAAATATTTTAAAGTATTTTAAATTGAGGTCCCACCAACCACCCGACAAGCAAAGCTTACCGCCTCAATTCATTAACGCGAATTGGACGTTCTACGCCACTAGGTTGAGCGTGGAGCAGACCTTATCACTTGAGGTTATATGGATTGGGGTTGAGATAAGGAGTTCTGTTATATTTAAAAAGACTCATACAGCCATCTAGCGGTGATAGTTTAAGTTATTTATAGGATTGAATAATTATTTTTAAAGAAAGAATATTTAAAAGAATATATTTTCAGAATGGGATTTGAACCCGCAATCTAGCAAAAAGTATTCATGACCAAGTGATTTGCTCTTAACCACTCGACCATGAATACTTAAGTCCTTAGTGTTGAATATAAGTTCTCAAGCAAGGAGAAAATAAAATTAATTATTATGAGTTTCAAATAATTCGAGGGAGAGGGCTTATCGCTTGAAGTTATGCGTTGAGATAAGGATTAAAGTTGAGATGTTTTATTTTGCTGCATAGGGGGCGCTGTTGATATTTTGCTACATAGGGGGCGCTGTTGATGTTTTGCTGTATAGGGGGCGCTGTTGATTATGGAAACAGTTAAGAAATGTTATATTTAACCGCCAAAAAGACTGATGCAGCCATCTAGAGGTAATAGTTTAAGTTATTTGTTACAATATATTGAAATAGTTGTTTTAAAGAGAATATTTAAAAGAAACAGTAAAAGTTGAGGCTCGAACCCATGATCAGCGGATGCCGAAATGTAATCTGGATTGTTGACACGCGCGTTTGCCAACTAAGCCAGATTACATTTCAGTGTGGGTAGTAGTTTAGTGAAGAGGAAATTTAAGGAATGATCATTGAATTAAATTACATTAAATAAATCGGCTAAGCTAGAATTAGGTAAAGATTTTCCTTTAATTGATACTTCTCCCTTTTCATTCGAATTAGTTTTAACCAAGAGCTAGCCTGCCTTTTCAATGAAGTTGGAGCTGCATTTAAAATTACACTATCATAATCGAACAATTTATTTTTCCCCTCTTTCTTGATAGGAATTTCTTCGCAAATGGAAGATATCATCCCAAAACACCCAGAAATGTGTGATGTAGAAAAACGTCTTAAGACTTTGAGGAAATGGCCTAAAGAAAACCCAAGTATTAAGAATATGGCGGATTCTGGATTATATTATATTGGCGTTAAAGATATTGTAGCTTGTTTTACTTGTGGTGGATTATTGGGAAATTGGAAGCCTGATGATGATCCAATCGTTGAACATAAAAAGTTTTTTCCCGATTGTGAATATATTAATTTTCTGATGAGGAACAAAGACAGTTTTCTCCTTCAAACAAGGAAAATCTCTCCCAAGTATGAGACAAAGAAAAGTGTTTCAAAGACTTTTGGTTTTGTAGAAGACGAGCATACTTGTAGTAGTGAAATTAATGATCAACTTGTTATAAAATTTTCAAAAAATAACTTTCATAAAAGTGAGAGTGAATTTCAAAAGGAAAATTCATTTTTATGTAAGATTTGCATGGATCGTGAAATGTGTATTGTATTTCAACCTTGTGGTCATCTTGTTGCATGTAAAGAATGTGTGAAAGAATTATGTAACTGCCCTCTTTGTCGCAGGGTAATTTCTTCCAAGATAATAACTTTTATAAGTTAAAATAAATTTCATTGAAAACACGAAATATTTTTTCCTTAGTTATATGCATGCCTATATGTAAGGTTGAAAAAGAAATAACATCTAAAGTGTTAGAAAATCAAATTGCAATTTAAAAAATATCCTAAAGGTAAAATGTTCTCATAGAGGCTACGTTCTATGTAGATGAAAGTAGAAAACCAAAATACAGAAATATATTTTCACTGAAAACAAAAAAAAATTAAGATTTTACTTTTATTTTAAACATATGATTATAAATTTCTTTTAGACTTAAGTTATCATAGTAGTTGGACCAAGGATATGGACAGTTAGAGGGAAAACGATATGATATGGAGACAGGGAATATGGATTGTTATCCGTTCTATGCTTTGATAAGATTAGAATAGTGTGTTACGATTGATAATGATTAAACAAATTTTCAGTAAAACAAACTTCTCGAAGACTTTTAGTCTAGCCATACATTATCAACTAACAATCACATGCTTAGAAATGTTATCTGTTTTCAAGACCACATATAAGGGATCGCAACGGTATTCATTTAGTACGAAACGTACACTGTTGCTTCTCTGAAGAGTTAACTAGTATTTTTTCATACAAATATCCCAGCACTAACATCTGGACTGTTTCAATTTATACCCTTAGCATGTCTGGAATGAAGCGTGGATTTAACTTCCTTGAGGTAAGTTATTTTTATGTATAGTAAAATGTTTATTTTCTTAATCTGCTACGGTTTATGTTTTCTATTTTTAAAATATTAAATTTTTCTTTTTAGGAAAAACATAATTCATCTAAAAAAAGTGATTTAAATCCTTCAAAGAAAATGCATTTTGAAAATATTGTTTTAGAAAAGTATTGTAAGGACTCATTATTTTATGAATACGGTCAATTGTTTTCGGATTGTGAAGGGTGGAAATATTTTCGATTGTTAGAAAAAGAATTAATTTATTTAAAGAAAGAAGATGCGATGATTAAAATTTATAATAAAAAATATTTCATTCCTCGTAAAGTTGCAGCTTATGGAGATGAGGGAGTAAGTTATAAGTTTAGTGGAACAACGATACCAGCGAAACCATGGATCCCCTCATTGCTCGAAATCAAAAGGAAGGTTGAATTTATATGCAAGGTTTCATTCAATTTCGTGTTAGTAAATCGTTATGAAGATGGTTCTGATTGCATTGGTGCCCATAAAGATGATGAAAAGGAGTTGAACTTAAACGCTCCAATAGCAGCTGTTTCTTTTGGTCAGAGAAGACAATTTGTATTTTCAAGGAAAAATTTCCAGACTAAAAATTTATGTTTAGAAAATGGAAGTTTGTTACTGATGCATTCACCTACAAACTCATTTTGGTATCATTCTATACCTAGAGAGAAAGTTTCATGTGCTAGAATAAGTTTGACTTTCCGTAGTATACATAACTGAGTAACGTCATTTAAACAATTATATTGGAAGGATACTTACAAAGATGATAATTTTTTAATATTAGAACACTGATTTGCTTCTTTCTTTCAGAGTGCAAGGGATTCATTCTTAGTACGAAATATTCCTGAAAACGTATTTTCTGTTGGTAATGACATTTTTGTAAGCTGCAACAAATTCTGTGAAAGAGTTCTGATAGACATAAGAAAGTATAGAAAGAACTCCGAAACCTTCCACCCTTCACGAGATGGGGTGACAATCTCCCCACTGCAGTTTATAACACTGATTGAAAACTCCCAACTCAAGAAAAAGCAACTGGCTAATGAAGAGGATAACGGCGACTTTTGGCAACCTGTGATGACTATAGCGAATTCTTTTCCTAAGAGAAGGGACGCTATCACCATTTATTCATGCACTTTAGCTGGAATTTTTGACGAGGAGATGGAGGAGGAACTCATCATTGACTTTGAAAACTCTAGTTGTGTTACTCTTAAAAGAGGGTGGAAAAGTGCAAGGAAACATAGTACAAGTAGCGTTACTTTAAGTATCCAACAATGGGAAAATATTTTTACATTGAAAAGAAAATTAATTTCTTGTATATTAAATGTAAAGTTTGAAAATTTCTGCATCTACCCTTTCATTGATTATTTGGAATTCCGTTTGGGGTGTAAACTTCATGAAACCGTACCAACTCCACAGGGAGTGGACGAAGATATTATTTTTGCACTCTTACGCTATACTTTCAAAGCAGCTATAATAGAGACTATTTGTGAATACGGAGAGTTGCATAACCCTCTCATTGAGCCAAAAAGTTTGCTTAGACGCAATTCATCTAAGAGGCTCTATGAGTCTTTGATAAAGATGAACCCATTTTCAGTTTTCAGATGCTTATTTGACAGTATGAGTAGTGAATCTGTACACCCACTTTTAAAGTCTAAACTCATAAATTTTCTTTCCAAGAACTTTTTCTTTAACATCAATTTTGTAAAATGTGTTGAAAATGCTGTAATAGAATTTGAACAGCACTGGTAAAAAATAAATTAAATGTTTTTTATACTTTTATGTGTTATGTTTTTTTTTTATGTAAATGTATTACTACAACTTAAATTATTTATTCCCCATGCATTCATTAATCGATCAACTAGTTGGATTAGACTTTGACTAAACACAATCATGATCATTCAAGTTTTAAATATGAGACAATCATTCACCTACAACTATTTTAAGTTCCTTTAAAGCAGTAAAGTCATATACTTGAAGAATTTCATATAATCTTAATTGAAAATTTTGTTAAAAATAAAAAATTAACTGAAAATTTTGTTAAAAATTAAGAAAAATGCAGAAAAATAACTTAATACTTTGTTAAAATAAAAACGAACACAGGAAAAACTTTACAAGAGATGAAAACTTATACACTGAAAAACTAAAATGTTTGTTAAATATAAAAACTTATTAAATAAAAGACTAAAATCTTTGTTAAATATAAAAATCTACTTTTATGTGTTGTGTTTTTTTTATGTAAATGTATTACAACTTAAATTATTCACCATGTATTAATCTATCAACTTTGGATTAGATTCTGACTAAACACAATCATAACCATTCAAGTTTTAAATACGCGGCTATAATTAACCAACAACTATTTTATGTTCCTTTAAAGCAGTAAAGTCAAATACTTGAAGAATTTCATATAATCTTAATTGGGAAATTGGAAGAATAAGGATATAATTGTTTAGTTTGAAGTACACAAGTACAATTTAGAAATCATTTTTGGAGAGAAATGTATTCAAGAAAGTGGTTTCTTTAAAAATACTTTGTGACATAAATACGATAAGTCAAATCTTAGTGTTTGAAAGTAGATTTTGAGGATGTTAGATACAATTGAGGAGAAAATTTAGAATTAATTTGTAAAAGTCGTGAAATTCATCTTATGTTTTAAAAGTATTTGGATTACATTTCAGACAAAATAGTTTTGAAAATGAAAATTTTCCCCCACTTCATACATCAAAAGAAATTTTAAAGAAGTTGAAAAATAATAATATTTATTTTTAGAGTTTAAATTTTTTTTTTCAAATAAACATCATGCAAATTCAAAGTTTAAATAATTTTTATTAAAAACTGAAATCTCACACCTTTAATAAGCCCTTCACATTTCTTTCAAAAAGTAATTCATAGTAATATGCAGGTAAATGGAACGCTTATTCTTAGAGTTTGTTAAGTAGAATAGCTATTTTTGTGAGAATTCCTTGATTTTGACTCTAATTCTGGGGAGGGCCGCGGGTATGCTTTCTGCATACCCAGGGTGCCCTCTTGGGCATCCGCGGCCCTCCCCAGAATTAGAGTCAAAATCAAGGAATTCTCACAAAAATAGCTATTCTACTTAACAAACTCTAAGAATAAGCGTTCCATTTACCTGCATATTACTATGAATTACTTTTTGAAAGAAATGTGAAGGGCTTATTAAAGGTGTGAGATTTCAGTTTTTAATAAAAATTATTTAAACTTTGAATTTGCATGATGTTTATTTGAAAAAAAAAAATTTAAACTCTAAAAATAAATATTATTATTTTTCAACTTCTTTAAAATTTCTTTTGATGTATGAAGTGGGGGAAAATTTTCATTTTCAAAACTATTTTGTCTGAAATGTAATCCAAATACTTTTAAAACATAAGATGAATTTCACGACTTTTACAAATTAATTCTAAATTTTCTCCTCAATTGTATCTAACATCCTCAAAATCTACTTTCAAACACTAAGATTTGACTTATCGTATTTAGTCACAAAGTATTTTTAAAGAAACCACTTTCTTGAATACATTTCTCTCCAAAAATGATTTCTAAATTGTACTTGTGTACTTCAAACTAAACAATTATATCCTTATTCTTCCAATTTCCCAATTAAGATTATATGAAATTCTTCAAGTATTTGACTTTACTGCTTTAAAGGAACATAAAATAGTTGTTGGTTAATTATAGCCGCGTATTTAAAACTTGAATGGTTATGATTGTGTTTAGTCAGAATCTAATCCAAAGTTGATAGATTAATACATGGTGAATAATTTAAGTTGTAATACATTTACATAAAAAAAACACAACACATAAAAGTAGATTTTTATATTTAACAAAGATTTTAGTCTTTTATTTAATAAGTTTTTATATTTAACAAACATTTTAGTTTTTCAGTGTATAAGTTTTCATCTCTTGTAAAGTTTTTCCTGTGTTCGTTTTTATTTTAACAAAGTATTAAGTTATTTTTCTGCATTTTTCTTAATTTTTAACAAAATTTTCAGTTAATTTTTTATTTTTAACAAAATTTTCAATTAAGATTATATGAAATTCTTCAAGTATATGACTTTACTGTTTTAAAGGAACTTAAAATAGTTGTAGGTGAATGATTGTCTCATATTTAAAACTTGAATGATCATGATTGTGTTTAGTCAAAGTCTAATCCAACTAGTTGATCGATTAATGAATGCATGGGGAATAAATAATTTAAGTTGTAGTAATACATTTACATAAAAAAAAAACATAACACATAAAAGTATAAAAAACATTTAATTTATTTTTTACCAGTGCTGTTCAAATTCTATTACAGCATTTTCAACACATTTTACAAAATTGATGTTAAAGAAAAAGTTCTTGGAAAGAAAATTTATGAGTTTAGACTTTAAAAGTGGGTGTACAGATTCACTACTCATACTGTCAAATAAGCATCTGAAAACTGAAAATGGGTTCATCTTTATCAAAGACTCATAGAGCCTCTTAGATGAATTGCGTCTAAGCAAACTTTTTGGCTCAATGAGAGGGTTATGCAACTCTCCGTATTCACAAATAGTCTCTATTATAGCTGCTTTGAAAGTATAGCGTAAGAGTGCAAAAATAATATCTTCGTCCACTCCCTGTGGAGTTGGTACGGTTTCATGAAGTTTACACCCCAAACGGAATTCCAAATAATCAATGAAAGGGTAGATGCAGAAATTTTCAAACTTTACATTTAATATACAAGAAATTAATTTTCTTTTCAATGTAAAAATATTTTCCCATTGTTGGATACTTAAAGTAACGCTACTTGTACTATGTTTCCTTGCACTTTTCCACCCTCTTTTAAGAGTAACACAACTAGAGTTTTCAAAGTCAATGATGAGTTCCTCCTCCATCTCCTCGTCAAAAATTCCAGCTAAAGTGCATGAATAAATGGTGATAGCGTCCCTTCTCTTAGGAAAAGAATTCGCTATAGTCATCACAGGTTGCCAAAAGTCGCCGTTATCCTCTTCATTAGCCAGTTGCTTTTTCTTGAGTTGGGAGTTTTCAATCAGTGTTATAAACTGCAGTGGGGAGATTGTCACCCCATCTCGTGAAGGGTGGAAGGTTTCGGAGTTCTTTCTATACTTTCTTATGTCTATCAGAACTCTTTCACAGAATTTGTTGCAGCTTACAAAAATGTCATTACCAACAGAAAATACGTTTTCAGGAATATTTCGTACTAAGAATGAATCCCTTGCACTCTGAAAGAAAGAAGCAAATCAGTGTTCTAATATTAAAAAATTATCATCTTTGTAAGTATCCTTCCAATATAATTGTTTAAATGACGTTACTCAGTTATGTATACTACGGAAAGTCAAACTTATTCTAGCACATGAAACTTTCTCTCTAGGTATAGAATGATACCAAAATGAGTTTGTAGGTGAATGCATCAGTTACAAACTTCCATTTTCTAAACATAAATTTTTAGTCTGGAAATTTTTCCTTGAAAATACAAATTGTCTTCTCTGACCAAAAGAAACAGCTGCTATTGGAGCGTTTAAGTTCAACTCCTTTTCATCATCTTTATGGGCACCAATGCAATCAGAACCATCTTCATAACGATTTACTAACACGAAATTGAATGAAACCTTGCATATAAATTCAACCTTCCTTTTGATTTCGAGCAATGAGGGGATCCATGGTTTCGCTGGTATCGTTGTTCCACTAAACTTATAACTTACTCCCTCATCTCCATAAGCTGCAACTTTACGAGGAATGAAATATTTTTTATTATAAATTTTAATCATCGCATCTTCTTTCTTTAAATAAATTAATTCTTTTTCTAACAATCGAAAATATTTCCACCCTTCACAATCCGAAAACAATTGACCGTATTCATAAAATAATGAGTCCTTACAATACTTTTCTAAAACAATATTTTCAAAATGCATTTTCTTTGAAGGATTTAAATCACTTTTTTTAGATGAATTATGTTTTTCCTAAAAAGAAAAATTTAATATTTTAAAAATAGAAAACATAAACCGTAGCAGATTAAGAAAATAAACATTTTACTATACATAAAAATAACTTACCTCAAGGAAGTTAAATCCACGCTTCATTCCAGACATGCTAAGGGTATAAATTGAAACAGTCCAGATGTTAGTGCTGGGATATTTGTATGAAAAAATACTAGTTAACTCTTCAGAGAAGCAACAGTGTACGTTTCGTACTAAATGAATACCGTTGCGATCCCTTATATGTGGTCTTGAAAACAGATAACATTTCTAAGCATGTGATTGTTAGTTGATAATGTATGGCTAGACTAAAAGTCTTCGAGAAGTTTGTTTTACTGAAAATTTGTTTAATCATTATCAATCGTAACACACTATTCTAATCTTATCAAAGCATAGAACGGATAACATTCCATATTCCCTGTCTCCATATCATATCGTTTTCCCTCTAACTGTCCATATCCTTGGTCCAACTACTATGATAACTTAAGTCTAAAAGAAATTTATAATCATGTGTTTAAAATAAAAGTAAAATCTTAATTTTTTTTTGTTTTCAGTGAAAATATATTTCTGTATTTTGATTTTCTACTTTCATCTACATAGAACGTAGCCTCTATGAGAACATTTTACCTTTAGGATATTTTTTAAATTGCAATTTGATTTTCTAACACTTTAGATGTTATTTCTTTTTCAACCTTACATATAGGCATGCATATAACTAAGGAAAAAATATTTCGTGTTTTCAATGAAATTTATTTTAACTTATAAAAGTTATTATCTTGGAAGAAATTACCCTGCGACAAAGAGGGCAGTTACATAATTCTTTCACACATTCTTTACATGCAACAAGATGACCACAAGGTTGAAATACAATACACATTTCACGATCCATGCAAATCTTACATAAAAATGAATTTTCCTTTTGAAATTCACTCTCACTTTTATGAAAGTTATTTTTTGAAAATTTTATAACAAGTTGATCATTAATTTCACTACTACAAGTATGCTCGTCTTCTACAAAACCAAAAGTCTTTGAAACACTTTTCTTTGTCTCATACTTGGGAGAGATTTTCCTTGTTTGAAGGAGAAAACTGTCTTTGTTCCTCATCAGAAAATTAATATATTCACAATCGGGAAAAAACTTTTTATGTTCAACGATTGGATCATCATCAGGCTTCCAATTTCCCAATAATCCACCACAAGTAAAACAAGCTACAATATCTTTAACGCCAATATAATATAATCCAGAATCCGCCATATTCTTAATACTTGGGTTTTCTTTAGGCCATTTCCTCAAAGTCTTAAGACGTTTTTCTACATCACACATTTCTGGGTGTTTTGGGATGATATCTTCCATTTGCGAAGAAATTCCTATCAAGAAAGAGGGGAAAAATTAATTGTTCGATTATGATAGTGTAATTTTAAATGCAGCTCCAACTTCATTGAAAAGGCAGGCTAGCTCTTGGTTAAAACTAATTCGAATGAAAAGGGAGAAGTATCAATTAAAGGAAAATCTTTACCTAATTCTAGCTTAGCCGATTTATTTAATGTAATTTAATTCAATGATCATTCCTTAAATTTCCTCTTCACTAAACTACTACCCACACTGAAATGTAATCTGGCTTAGTTGGCAAACGCGCGTGTCAACAATCCAGATTACATTTCGGCATCCGCTGATCATGGGTTCGAGCCTCAACTTTTACTGTTTCTTTTAAATATTCTCTTTAAAACAACTATTTCAATATATTGTAACAAATAACTTAAACTATTACCTCTAGATGGCTGCATCAGTCTTTTTGGCGGTTAAATATAACATTTCTTAACTGTTTCCATAATCAACAGCGCCCCCTATACAGCAAAACATCAACAGCGCCCCCTATGTAGCAAAATATCAACAGCGCCCCCTATGCAGCAAAATAAAACATCTCAACTTTAATCCTTATCTCAACGCATAACTTCAAGCGATAAGCCCTCTCCCTCGAATTATTTGAAACTCATAATAATTAATTTTATTTTCTCCTTGCTTGAGAACTTATATTCAACACTAAGGACTTAAGTATTCATGGTCGAGTGGTTAAGAGCAAATCACTTGGTCATGAATACTTTTTGCTAGATTGCGGGTTCAAATCCCATTCTGAAAATATATTCTTTTAAATATTCTTTCTTTAAAAATAATTATTCAATCCTATAAATAACTTAAACTATCACCGCTAGATGGCTGTATGAGTCTTTTTAAATATAACAGAACTCCTTATCTCAACCCCAATCCATATAACCTCAAGTGATAAGGTCTGCTCCACGCTCAACCTAGTGGCGTAGAACGTCCAATTCGCGTTAATGAATTGAGGCGGTAAGCTTTGCTTGTCGGGTGGTTGGTGGGACCTCAATTTAAAATACTTTAAAATATTTAATTAGGGGGTTGGGGGGGATGAAGTACAAAGGAGAGGCTTCCGGTAACTTACCAAATCAAACTTATACAGGATTTGCGTTAAGCTCTGCCAAGCGTACTTCGGTAACCAAGAATATCTTGGGCTAACTCTCCTGGGAGATATATTGGTGTAAATTAACTTTTTATTTTAGTGGTGGAGCCCCAATTTAATGTTGGAGTTCCAATTTATTGGTAGAGCCCCAAATTACCGACCCAGACACTCCGCAAAGTATTGATCCAGACAGAGCCCCAAAGTACCGGTCCAGACAGAGCCCTAGAGCCCCAATGTCAGTGAACTCTCATTTTCTATCTACTACTGACTTACACTCATCACGAAATCTCCAAAACTGCCGGACCGACAGGCTTGAAATTTGACAGAGACCTTCCTCTCGGCTATTAGACGCGCACTAAGAACCGATTTTAAAATCGAACGACTCCTTCCATGTTTTTCGGCGCTTTTTCGACTCCGTTTTACCCATTGAAATAACATTACACATTGTTGAAATGCATAATATGCAGGATTTACTTCTTATCTGAAGGCGACGCCTTACCTCACTTGATAAATATTATTTAAAAACATTTTATAACTTACAACGGAGTTCAAGACAAAAACAGCGTAAATTTCTAATTAAAAGTTAAAACAGTGATTAGAAAACTAAAGTAAATTGAAATAATTAATTTTGAAACATTAATTACTTTATTTTAATATTCTCAAAAATAAATACAGAGCGTGTTGGTTCACTAGACTTACATTCACTAGATTTTTTATTATTGTTAGCAATTAGTTTTTACTTTTTTCAAAGTAGCTTTTAAAGAAGTTGGTTAGCATAATAAAATTCCTTCCTTCTGCTCATCGGGATTATTTTCGGATGGTTAGAAGATTTTTTAAATAGTCTGAGATGGCTATAATAATTTCTTTTGTTATAAGTTTTATTTATTATAGTGCTACATTTATTGAATTGATAATAGTTAAATGCGCAACATCGGAACTGATTGGGCTTGGGTAGATATCAGTTACAGGGATGAAAAAAGGAACCGGGAATACCGGTATGAAAAGTTACCGGGAACACCGGGAAAAGTATAGGAAAATTAATGGGAACAACAGGATATGGAAATTATCGGATATACCAAGATATGAAAATTACCAGGAACGCCGGGATATGGAAATTACCGGGAACACTGGGTATGAAAATTATCGGGAACACAGGGATATGAAAGTTACCGGGAACACCGGGATATGAAAATTATCGGGAACACCGAGTTATGAAAATTACCGGGAACACCAGGATATAAAAATTACCGGGAACACTGGGTATGAAAATTATCGGGAACAAAGGGTATGAAAATTATCGGGAACACCGGGATAGGAAAATTATTGGGAACACCGGGATAGGAAAATTATTGGGAACACCGGGATATGAAAATTATCGGGAACACGGGAATACGGGAATATGAAAAAAATACTGATGAAACACTGGAGAGATTGGTGATTGCTGATATGAAAAATCAGACACGTAACTTGATAGAACTTTGAAAAAAGGAATTAATACCCTGCACCCGTGCAAGGCCGGGCAAATCAGCTAGTGTATTATAAGGTTAAGTGTTGTAGGGTCAAAAGTCTGTTTAATTTGGACTGTCTAGTTTTGACTTTGTAACTGAAGTGATTTGAGTCTGTGATGTCATCACCTCTGATTGGCTCAGGTTGGTATGACATCACATAGTATTTCAGATAAAAGCCCAGTGTGAGGCTGGCTGTTTCTCTTACTTCATGCACTGATTATAGAATGTATACTTAGTTTTTATGTTTGTGTCTTTGTTCCTGCTAGTCAGGATGACACGTTTAATCATGTTATGTCTTTAGATATTATAGGGGTTTTCTTGATGGCTAGATGTTTTCTTAGGTTGGCCACATGTCAGTTCTAGTTAAATTTGTTTATACTTGTTAAATTATGTTTACATTCGTCAATAAATTAATCTTTGTCATTTTTAAAGCTCTGCTATTATTTTAGTCTACCTTATTAGACTTTAAGGGTATCAAGGGTTATATGGGCCCAGCCCAACCCTGTAGTGGTAATTGATTGTTGTCCTTTTTGGATGTCTGCTGTGGATCCCTGGTGACTGGGGGGCGGTTCTTCAAAATTTGTTTGAGTCATGGCTTTGGTCACGCCAAGTATAGCGAAACTAAATGGAAAGAATTATTCCTCTTGGTCGGTGGATATAAAATTTTTATTGATAGAAAGAGGCCTATGGAAAATTGTTACTGAGAAGGAAAAGGAACCCACGAGTGCTGATCAGAAAGATTCTTTCAGCGATAAGTGTGATAGAGCTTTGTCAACCATTTACTTAAACATAGAGCCGGAGTTTAAAAGGTAGATTAAAAATGAAGTTGGTCCTGTTGAGGCTTGGAAGAAGCTGAAACTCTACTTTGAACCTGATGACCGGGTCCGTCATCAGATTCTGTTCAATCGGTTCCTTGAGGTGAGGGTGAGGCCGGCTAAACAAGAGGGTTTGGCTATCTACTTTGCCAAGGTTAGAGAGATCGCAGATCAACTAGAAGGAATTCGCCACCCGATGGACAAGGACAGGGTAATATTCCATGTATTGCGATGGCTCCCCGATGCATTCTCATCGCTAGTACAGGCTATTATGGCCTGGCCCGACCAGAATTTTAATTTAGGCAAAGTCGAGGAGGCGGTCCTGGCGGAGGAGGCCAGACTTCAACAGCGAAAAGCAGACCGGGCTGAGATTTCGGTCCTCTTCACCGAATCAACTTCAGGCTGCCAAGTTCCGGCATCTGACCAGCCAGTGTTGGGCAAAATTTATTCGAGCAACTACAGATAACGAATAACGAATAAATCATCTAGATGAACCTTCGAATAACGAATGAATCAACCTTCAATTGCGAGCGAGCACACGAATAACGATTGATTTATTCGTCAATCGCAGAGGAGACGATTGACAAATAATTCATCTGTAGTTGTGAGAGAACTTACGAATAACGCTGCTTTATTGGATCGCTTCTCAAATTTACCGAAGTGGTCCGAAACTTACCGGAAGTGGTCTGTTAGTCACCGGAAATGGTCCGTGAGTCACCGGAAGTGGTCTGTAACCCACCGGAAGGGGTCCGTAAGTCACCGGAAGTGGTCTGTTAGTCACCGAAAGTGGTCCGTTTTTAACCGGAAGTTGCCCTAATTTAACCGGAAGTGGTCCGTATTCAAACGGAAATGGCCCGTATTTAACCGGAAATGGTTCAATGGTCTGCAACTTACCGGAAGTTGTCCGCAACATACCGGAAGTGGTTCGGAAATCACCGAAAGTGGTCCGCAACTTTCCGGAAGTGGTTCTTAAGTCACCGGAAGTGATCCGTTTTTAACCGGAAGTTGCCCGAACTTAACCGGAAGTGGTCCGTATTCAAACAGAAATGGTCCGTATTTAACCGGAAATGGTTCATATTAAACCGGAAGTTGCCCGAATTTCACCGGAAATGGTCCATATTTAACCAGAAATGGTCCGTCTTTTACCGGAAGTGATCCGTAGTAACAGGAAATTCTCCGCAACTTACCGGAAGTGGTTTGTCAGTTACCGGAAGTTGTCCGTAACATACCGGAAGTGGTTCGTAAGTCACCGGAAGGGGTTTGTAAGTCACCGTTAGTGGTCCGCATTTAACCGGAAGTTGCCCGAACTTAACCGGAAGTGATCCGTACTTAACCGGAAATGGTCCACAACTTACCGGAAGTGGTTCATAAGTCACCGGAAGTGGTCCGTAATTTACCGGAAGTGGTCCACAACTTACATTAAGTGGTTCGTGAGTCACCGGATGTGGTCCAAAACTTACCGGAAATGGTTCGTTAGTCACCGGAAGTGGTCAGTCAGTTACCGGAAGTGGTCCGCAACTTACCGAAAGTGATTCGTAAGTCACCGAAAGTGATCCGTTAGTTGTGGACCAATTCCGGTCTTGCGGACCACATCCGGTGACTCACGAATCACTTCCGGTTAAATTCGGGCAACTTCCAGTTACATATGGACCACTTCCGGTAACTTACAAACCACTTCCAGTATGTAGCGGACCACTTCCGGTAACTTACCAACCTCTTCCGGAATGTTTCGGACCACTTCCGGTAATTTACAAACCACTTCCGGTTAAATATGAACCATTTCCGGTGAAATACGGGCCACTTCCGGTTAAATTCGGGCAACTTCCGGTAAGTTGCGGACCACTTCCGGTAACTTACGAACCACTTCCGGTAAGTTGCAGAACATTTCCTGTTAATACGGATAACTTCCGGTTAAAGATGAACCATTTCCGGTTAAATCCGTTTAAATACGGACCACTTCCGGTGACTTACGAACCACTTCCGGGAAGTTGTGGACCACTTCCGGTTACTTACGAACCACTTCCGGTTTGTTGCGGACCACTTCCGGTAACTTACTAGCCACTTCCGGTAAGTTGTGGAACTTTTCATCTTAATACGGATCACTTCCGGTTAAAGATGGACCATTTCCGGTTAAATTTAGACCACTTCCGGTTGAATTCGGGCAACTTCCGGTCACTTTCGAACCACTTCCGTAAATTTACGGACCACTCCGGTAAAGTTGTGGACCCTTCCGTACCAACCCTGAGAATTTTTT
This sequence comes from Tetragnatha versicolor, assembly GCA_024610705.1. Classification (NCBI taxonomy): domain Eukaryota; kingdom Metazoa; phylum Arthropoda; class Arachnida; order Araneae; family Tetragnathidae; genus Tetragnatha; species Tetragnatha versicolor. Next base: position 488,572 of record JANDEH010000064.1, read on the forward strand.
TGCACCCCTATATGTACCTTCTGTAATTAATTTATTTGTCTGGTGAAATTATTCGCAATTGAATAATTATTCGTCATCCACGAATAAAGTTAGTTGCGAATGAATTTTCAATTGCGAATAAAAATTCATTCGACGGTGACAGATAACTTTATTCGCAATTGATTTATTCGAAGCAGAATTTATTCGTACGATTCACAGACAATAAGAGACAGACCGGTCAATGGGCGGCCTACGACACGAACGCCCTCAACCCGCGGTACCTGCACTAAAACTGTGGTTACAGTTAAGCTTTTAGGTCTGGCAACCATGGAGACGTTTTGCGAAGACGTAATCCATCGACCATATGATCACCAGGATCGCGATCCTTGGCGATCACATAAGCCCATTAAATAGTTTTTAAAATTAAAAAATACCTTTTTTTTTCAACAATTTTTTTAAATTTGCTATTATAATAGAAAATTGATTGTAAAAATACAAGCTTAAATATAAAGTAATCAAGAATCACACAAGTAAATAATGAATCTAAATGATTTTATTAAATCTCATATTTCAATAACTACAAATGTTATAATCCCTTGGCCTTTTAAGACAAACATGATGTGTAAATGAAGTTGAAATCATCGTGAATCTAAACGAACACATCTTTTGCAAATACGAATCCCAGATCCCAGGCACATACTAGTATAATACTAGACATTTTCATCTGAATTTAATACACATGCCTATAATTAACGCGAATTATACTAAATTCTATCAGGCTTAGAAATCAAGTTCAAGAATGCAACACAGATTTTCCAATACATTGCAAAATAGAGAAGAAACGAGATAAAATGTGCCTTAATGCAATAAGACACTGTTAAAATGATTTATAAATCTTGAAAACAATTTAAAAGAGTACGATTAAACGATTTACACAAACTTCATGTTTACTTTCGAAATCGAATATTGCAAGTTTCGTCAACAAAAAAATTTATAAGGATTTCGATTAAAAAATATTAAATTAATCGATTAATGCCGGTACCGCTTGTCGCAGGCGCCACTTGAGCTCTCTGGATAAGCCCCGCCTATTGACCGGTCTGTCTCTTATTGTCTGTGGTACGATTGACGAATAAATTTTCATTCGCGTGAGTGCCCAACTCTGTGACCAGCGGAGGCCAAGGTCGGGAACACAGAGAAAAATCCTAACAGAGGGTCCAACACGATATATTCAAAAGTTGTATGGGTTTGAGGGCGGCACGAGGAACTATAAATGATTGACAGAGAGATCAAACCTGTGATTGGCTGTCACGCAATCTTCTATTTCGAAAGAGAAGGAAAAAGTTTTTCTCAACCAATCAGGCTTTTCCGTCCCGCCTCTCGTGACGTTATGCGATCGCAGCGCCACCCAACCCATCCAACGTTTCGATTTCCATTAGCGCCTATGGCGACGGACTCTCTGTTCTAGTACTCTGTGGTCGGGAACACAGACAATAAGAGACAGACCGGTCAATAGGCGGGGCTTATCCAGTGAGCTCAAGTGGCGCCTGCGACAAGCGGTACCGGCATTAATCGATTAATTTAATATTTTTTAATCGAAATCCTTATACATTTTTTTTGTTGACGAAACTTGCAATATTCGATTTCGAAAGTAAACATGAAGTTTGTGTAAATCGTTTAATCGTACTCTTTTAAATTGTTTTCAAGATTTATAAATCATTTTAACAGTGTCTTATTGCATTAAGGCACATTTTATCTCGTTTCTTCTTTATTTTGCAATGTATTGGAAAATCTGTGTTGCATTCTTGAACTTGATTTCTAAGCCCCAGCTATAGTATCAGTATAATTCCCCTAAGCTTTCAGTATAATTCGCGTTAATTATAGGTGTATGTATTTAATTCAGATGAAAGTGAATACTAGTATTATATATTTTTATTGTCAAGAATTCATTTCGAATGTGCCTGGGATCTGGGATTCGTATTTGCAAAAGATGTGTTCGTTTAGATTCACAAGGATTGCAACTTCATTTACACATCATGTTTGTCTTAAAAGGCCAAGTGATTATAACAAATATTTGTAGTTATTGAAATATGAGATTTAATAAAATCATTTAGATTCATTATTTACTTGTGTGATTCTTGATTACTTTATATTTAAGCTTGTATTTTTACAATCGAGTTTTTCATCATACGCGATCACGAAATTTTGTTGATGAACAAACCTTAATGATTTAATTTAAACTTTCTATTATAATAGCAAATTTTAAAAAATTGTTGAAAAAGAAAGATATTTTTTAATTTTAAAAACCATTTAATGGGCTTATGTAATCGCCAAAGATCGCGATCCTGGTGATCATATGGTCGATGGATTACGTCTTCGCAAAACGTCTCCATGGTTGCCAGACCTAAAAGCTTAACTGTAACCACAGTTTTAGTGCAGGTACCACGGGTTGAGGGCGTTCGTGTCGTAGGCCGCCCATTGACCGATCTGTCTCTTATTGTCTGTGGTCGGGAACCCGACAAAGGGCTGTCACATGTTACAGATGCGGAGGAATAGGCCACATCGCACGGAGGTGCAATGAGCCAAAGGAGAGGTCCATCTCACGGAAGAGGAGGAACGGTTTCTCGCCAGTCAGAAGGAACTAAGATGTAAAGGCTGGTAAAAACCGGGTTTATTCCCGGGAATAAACCCGGTTTTTTGGGAAGGGAATTTTGAATATTCCCGGATTTTCAAATATGAAAGTACTTTCGTTTTGGAGATTTTAGAGTTGTGTTGAACCAAGCGTGTAGAACTATCAATTACTAGTCACAGAGTACTAGAACAGAGAGTCCGTCGCCATAGGCGCTATTGGAAATCGAAAAGTTGGATGAGTTTGGGGCTATTTCGGCGCTGCGAACGCATCAACGTCATGAGAGGCGGGACGGAAAAGCCTGATTGGTTGAGAAAAACTTTTTCCTTCTCCTTCGAAAATAGAAGATTGCGTGACAGCCAATCACAGGTTTGATCTCTCTGTCAATCATTTAGTTCATCGTGGCGCCCTCAAACCCATCCAACTTTTGAATATATCGTTTTGGACCCTCTGTTAGGATTTTTCTCTGTGTTACTAGTGTTTGATCATGTTTAAAATAGCATCCTTAATTGCACTTTTCGACTTGCAGAGAAAAAATGTATTTAGACATTGAAACAGAAAATGGGCAGATCAAAACTATTTGACTTGATTTATTATTAATAAGATAAGAGAGTTAATTGCCGAATGGGCGCAAGTTCAGACTTGGGCGCAAGTTTCCATTAGCATCCGCTTGGCGATTTGGCGAGTATGACTGTATAGGTTGGCGTTAGTGGAAGGGTTGTTTTAATGAGTGGTGCGTTGAGTTGCCTTCTTGTAGTATTTCGTTGCTACTTGCTACTTGCTAGCTGTGCTTATTTTCGTACTAAAAAGCAGGTTGTTAGAACTTACGTTCTGCTGTTATGATTTCAGGTATTTTTTCAGGTTATGATTTCTATTTCTCCAGTATTTTTTGGTTGCGTTTCTTTTCCCTTTTTGAAAGTACTGCCGATTCAAATATAATTAATTTTATTATATACAAATATAATTATAAATTAATTTTTTTAAGAATTTTAGGAAAATGATTTTAAATTTTGATTGTTTTTATTAATATTACTCCATAAAAATAACCAAACTAATTTTAATATCCAAATATAATTTTTTTCATAGAATTTATATTTCTTAAATCACTCGATTTCCATTCGTTTCTGAATTTATTCGTTTAAAATATTTCTAGTTTGGGCCTACATTTTTCGGTGATTAGATTTGTTGAGAAACAAAAAGGTTTTTGTGAAATTGTATTTGTGTATGTAAAATTTTAATTAATTGATGTAGGATAAAAATATTGGAAGAGTTTTATTTTTTTACTACAATTTTTTAAAATTATTTTTAGATTTTAATTTTACTTCATCAGTAAATAAAATTTTAAAAAACCTTGCCTGAAGAAGTAAGGTATTCGCCTGGGTTTAAGTTCTTGAGAAGTTGATAACTACAAAATAAAATTAAATATTTTGAATCAATCACTTCATCCCCAGTCAACTAGAAAAATTATCCAACAACCAAGATACCAAGGAGAATATTTTTAATCTTAATAGTTATAATGTGAAATTTCACTTCCAGCTAAATCCCCTAGATGGCACTTTTTCTATTTTAAGAGAAGCGAAAATACCTTTTTTTTCTCTCGTCTCGCTCGTCTCTCCCCCTCCAAAGCCCCCTCTATGCAAACTCCGCCCTCTGGTCTGGCTGGTCATTTTTGTCTAAGATAGAGAGGAGCAACTCTAGTGACTGGGGGTGAGTCAAATACAATATTTTTTCCATGTAATAGAAGGGTTTTTGCACACTTACTTTTAGGCGTGAAATTCCTTTTTTTAAATGAACGAAAAGGAATAGAAAAAAGGAGGATGCTTTTTTGGTTTTTAACAATTACAGCATCTGTTAATTATTAGAAAATATTAAACATTATACAGGGCTCATACGCTCCATGAAAATTATTCTCATTTTCAAGCACTATGGTAACTCCTTGAATTTGGTTGTACTCCTTGATAACTTCTTGATTTTCATCATATACATTTCTTTTAAAAAATATCTCCCCGATAAAAATGGTTTTAATCAGCAGATTTTAATCCGTTAAAAATCATGATTTTTTGCGAAAGTTTAGGGTTTTTTGTTGAGTGTTTCGTGTTTCCTGCAACTTTCTCTGATGGCCGCAGAAATATATTTTTTTTTAAATCTTGCTAGATCTAATCTAGTATTAGGTATCTGATCTGATTTAAGATCCTAATGCCATCAAAAATACTAATTTCTTACTTTTTTACTTAACTTAAATATTTTGACCAATAGTTTTGCAATTATTACTGAAATGATTATTTAATTATTCTATTCACTTATATAGTGTATTTTTATTTGTATTTAATACGTTTAGACTTTTAAAGTAGTTTTAAAACTTGATTCAGGAATTTAATTGGCAAAGTGGGTGTTTTTAAGTTGTGTAAAAAATTTTCTTAAATTATGTGAAAAGGGACTCCTTGAATTTTTTAAAAACACTTCTTGTATACTCCTTAATTTTGGTTTGTGAAAATTTGTATGAACCCTGATTATAAATAAAATAATTTATTTTAATATAACAAATTTAAGTAGAAAAATATAATTTTTAGATTTTGGTGCCATGCATTTTTTTAAGCAAAACCTTTGTTAAAAATTCAAAGCGTGAAAATACGCCTTGCTAGTTAATAGCGTATTTCCGATTTTTAATGCGTGAAATACGCTCCCTAGAGGTGTTAAAATTATCTCTGCCTACCTGATGTAATATAACTGTTTATTAGAATATAAACTTTTAAGTTTAGTTTTAAGAAAAAAAACGTTTTTCTGTGTAACTTTTGTTTTCACTAGTATAATTCTGCATGTACATTATTGTTTTAAGTAAAAGTTCCGAGTCAATAAAATCGAGGAATCAAACTTCTTTGGAGTAAAAGCTTTTGGTTAAAACTTCGTTTATAAGTACTCAATTATATAAGGTCAATTATAAAACACTTAGTTTAAATCCTCATAAACTTTCAATTTTTCCGGAAGCCCCCCTTTGGAAAGTTTCCAGTTTTTTTACGGCCATTCCTATCTCTTCTCACACGATTGATTTTTCTTTTATAGCTGAAAAACTGAAAATGGTATAAAATTTCAATACATAAGAATATAATTACTTAAAAATTAGTTCAAAAAAGAGCGATGATGTTAAAACTTCATAGAATGTGATGGCAAAAAAAATTATCATCTATACTGTTAATGTTAATAATACATTTTGCTAGGGGCGAACTCGCTGCAAGTAAAAAGGTTTCTAGAAATAACTCAAGAACTAATTATGTCATCTATTACCTTTTGGAACAAAAATTAACCGCATAAGGTAAATGTGGGTATAGTGGACACTTTAAGGAAAATTTTTGCTTAAATTCTTAATAAATACCAATCAATTTGCTTCGAAACGGTTATCATCCTATTTTTAGGTTAATTGGATATTCTTCTTTCGATTTTACTATTAAAAACTTTAATTAGATTGGGCAAAGTATTTTTAACTAATTTTTTAAAAGTACTCCAAATTGCATCTATAGTGGCCACATAGATGAAGATGTTGCTTCTATGGTGGACACCTCTTGCATCAATAGTCTTTTTCTGCCCTAATCTGAAATTTTATACCATAATCACCTGTCTTTTTCTGCCTATATGAGGGGTTTATGCATGAAATTGAGGGGTTTTTCTTGGTATAGTCGTTTATTTCTAATTAAATCTTCCTTCCCAACGAAATGTATTTTAGATTCAATCAAATTAGCTTTATTTAAAAAAAATTGATAGTTTTCGGCCCAAAGTCTACGCTGTAGCTGATTTGAGAGGAATTAAGCAATTCAATGTTTTAGAAACATTGGTTCCCGAAGCCAGAATGAAACCAAATTTATTTAACACTCATTTTAAAGCACAGTCAACAGTTTATGAAGAAAAACTGATTCAAATTAAGTATTATTTATGTTTCTATTAGACGCCATTGCGGTGGCCACTATTGGAAAATCTAACATTATGTGTTGGTAAAGTGGACACCCCCATAAATCCTCGTAAAGTCAGCATTTTCAAATGAATTTTATTCAGTATTATTTTATACACTCTTATTTATCTTGATATAAATTTAAAAGTCAATCAAGCGGTAATAAATACGAAAAAATCAGTTCCGACTTACTCGTTTCCTTACGCGATTCAATAAGCAAAATCAAATTTCAGTCACTCGGCCGATGTTGTTATTTTCAAATATTTAAATATCCTTCCCATGCTGATCTGTGGTATCGGTGGTAATTTATCAGCTTACCTGATTGCACAATCTACTATGCCTATGAATTTTGACGCTGTTCGATGCCTCTAACTCGTTTTATTTAAAATTAATCAGCTATGTGGCCACTATTGGTACAGTGTCCACTATACCCACATTTACCTTACATTTCTCTAAAAATAATTTAAAATTTTATAATATACCATCTAACAGTTTTTACGAGAGTTCAAATTGCGCGCAAATAAAAATTTCAAAATCGGCGGCGGTCACTTGAATACTTTTTTTAAAATATAGAGAGTAATGTTAAGCTACAACTTTCATTAATAGAGTACTAATCAAATCAAGCCCCCTTTTTCTACTTGTAACTTGCAGCAATCCAATTAAAAGAATTTTCTAGATATTTGAGGAACAACAGCTGTAGCAAGTTTGCAAAGTTTCGTGTTTGAAATTATTTTTCTAAGTGGTAAATAGGTGGAGACTTGAAATAAATAGGATTTTGATTTAGGTAGAGGGGAGAGTGTTGTACTTTCGGCCCCACCACATTTTAAATTTCGGTAAAAAATGTAAATTTGAAATTGTGGTCGATTTCGAATGTAAACAGATGCAATCTAGTTGCTAACTTGAAATAAGCTCTTCTCTAAATTTATTATATAAATTTTATATAATAAATTTACGGTTTTTAGATGCTCATACTTTTTTTAGTGCATAACTACATTAAAACTTTTCTTACCCTATCGTATTAAGTTTTACAAAAAATCTTAAAACATCCAATGAAGAAGATTTGTAAAAGTTATTACCACCAAATGCTTGCACAACTAAGTGTCGATCAAATTGTTTTTTTATCAGTGAAGTGATCAGATCAATCAGCATGATTGATGAAACTATTACCTTAAATTTCGATCCGAAAATCCATGTGATTTATGTATTCTTGGTAAAAAATCAAGACTTTTATCAATAAACTTCGTTTTAATGATCATTTACGATCTAAAAATACATTACTTTAAAAAATCTTAAGAAAAACTTCCCTTTTTAAGGGTGTCCGCAGGTACAAATGGGTCTGTCCCCTATTGTACCTTTGGACACAAATTTTTTCAAGTTATTAAAAATCCAATTTTCAAGATCTTAGCTAATAAAAAATATACCCCTACTCACAAAGCTTAGGACTATTATAGAGGTTGGGCACTTTAAATGGTCAAAATATGATTTCACCTGTCTTAGAAAAATACAAACGTGATTTTTGTCCGAAGGTGATACACTCTCCTCTATGTATTAATTAGTGTATGATTTTGGTAGTATGGTGAAAATAGCCATTTCAAAAAAAAAGACTGCAAATGGCGATTTTTGCAAAATTTTACTCTGTCTCTTTAAAATTTGCTAAGAATGCTTATGTTCATGGCTAAGTTTTGCAGAATACAGCCAATGTTTAGATATCATAGTTTCAAGATGGTTTGATAAGTTCAATATGAAGAATTTTTGTCACAATCATAGCTTCTATCTATTGCAGACAACACACCTTACTAATTCTTTGCCATTTGAATGAAATATTTAAAAAAACGGGATCAAAATCCATTAGGACAGCTTAAAGATAGTTACATTTTTTTGTCAAAATATGCTGTATATTAAAATATTAATTATAGGTTCAAAAAAGCGATATTAATGCGCACAACACTTTTAAGCAAAAGTTATCAGAACGATGTCACGAAAAATCCATTCTATGCAAAAACTAGCAACAACCGTTCATAAAACAAAAAAACTTATAGCTTAATTTGTTTTTTATTGAACGATTTTTGCATTGACCTGATATTTTGTATATCCATCAGAATTACTTACGGTAAGCGAACTCAGCGATCCTTTGCATTATAACACCGTGATAAAAAACAACTCACTGGAAATTGGAGTGTTACTTTTAATGTTGTTTAAAATATTTATTACATAGATTACATGATAATCAAAGCTTATTATTTGTTAATTAATTTGCTCACAGAATTTATTTGATGTTGACATTTTCATTTCAAAATTTCAATATTTTTCTGTGTCAATGAAATTGGAGGAATAAAACTTTTTTGGGGGAAAATGCTTATTATTAAACTTTTTGAACATTAAATTGCATAAGAAAATCAACTAAAACATTTTTCAGCTAAGATAAAATTCTAAATACAGTATTTTTATATAAAATTTTCAATTTTATATAAAAATACGCTATTCCCTTTCAATACGGAACGCAATTCCCTTTGAAAGAAAACGCGTTTTTCAGCCTTTTTATCTATTCACTGCATTTACATATGAGAGGAATTTTATGATTTAAACTAAACTAAACTGTATAATTAGCGTATGTGATAAAATATTAACTAGAAAAATGTTTTAACTTCTTTACTCAAATTTATAATTGCTTATATAAATTACGGGCAATGTTATAAATCCGGGCAATAATACTAATGCCGGCGTATTTCGAGCAAAATGATAAATACTCATTGATTAATGTCATTGAATTTATCACAATACCCGCCTCATTTCGGGCATTATCTTTTTCGGGTTTATCTCTTCCCGTAGCATTAGCATATATATAAGTATTTGAAGGGAACCAGGACGTTCTCAGCCATGCAAAATACGCTAATTTTACAATATTTCGAGACCCGAAATTATATAGTAAAAGTTATTCAAATACAATAAAAATTGGTTGTGTTAACTAACAGTCTTTTGTCATCCTAAAATGACAAAAATTAATTATATATTATCATATTATTTTTTAAAATAGGAAGTCGAAAAAGTATATTATCATACGAGTCTTCCGATGGATGGGGTTAGAAAGGTTAGCATATAGAAAATTCTATGTTATTTTTTAGCAAAATAAATAGGTTTCCATATAGAGAAATGTATATTCAATTTAGTGAACTAATTTTTGAAACAATTTAATGAATACTTTTTTTTTAAAAAAATGCTGAACTTAAAATTTTAAAACGCAGCAAAAAACAGCAGATTTTTCTCGTATTTTTGCTTAATTAAAAAAATTATTGCAACATAAACTGTATAAAATGATATTCACTGAATGTACTTATATAAAACGAATATTTGTACCAAGTTTCATGTAATTTCATTGATTAGAATTTTGTAAGAGCTAACCTAAAGTTTAAAAAAACAGGTTTTGAGAAAAATGCAAAAGAACTTAAAATGGAACATTAGTGGTGGTGATTGTTTACATCTTGTACCCCCATTTTCTGGGGGATCTCGGTCCTAAAGGTATATGTATTATACATTTTTGGAATCGTCATGAAACCTACTATTTTATCAAGTAAAAATTAAAAAATCGAATTTTTGAAGGTTTTGGACGTCCTGGTTCCCTGAAAGTAATGCAAAATATTTACAATGTTTCAAAGTTAGTAAAAGTGATTACAGACACTCCCAAAAAATATTCATCCGAAAAATGTAAGCATGTTGTATAAAAGCTGTAACACAAATTACTTTTCAGGCCAATTTTATTTTTAATGGGCGTATGGACCGTTTTAAAAGTAGGAAATGACGTCGAAAAATTAATTAAGTATGCCTTTGCAAGAAAATAAATTCTCTTCTTGATTTTGCGAGTTAAACTAATTGTTCTTTGTGTACAAGTGATGAGTGTAACATTTCATATTTTGTTTACTGTGTTTTATAAATAATTAATATTCTAATTAAAAACATAAACCCGGCATGCATATCAAGAATAAAGGAATGCGTCTTAATCATTATTGTTTTTGATTTCCGTGTTTTGCTGTTTTAATGCACTCTTTAATGAATTACTAATTCGTACTTAAATGATCTTCGAGTAATAATAATTTATTTTTGGTATCGTGATAGCAGCTTTAAATGTGGATAGAATAATTCTTTTATTTTCCTAATTAGTTTCCAGTGCCGCATGCTCCCAACTTTATTACAGATTAAAGTTGTGATTTCCATGTATTTAAAAACTCTACTCAATTTTAAAATCGTTATAGCATTGAGAATTATGTAATATTTCAGAGTAATTGAGTGATATTTCAGATTTTATCCAACCCTTTAAGATAAAAGGTTCTTCTTGAGGATAGTATTTTCAAATCCACAGGTAATATAACTTATTTTTGGAATGGAGACAATGGCAAAAGGTTAATCAAATAATCCTCAATCCAAGAATATTTCTGAAACCTGGCTGCCCATGAAGGATAAGGAACGTTCTAAAGTTTTAAATTCTAAAAGTTTATGAATATGTAGAAAAATATATATTTATAATAGCTCAAAAATGTAAAATCACATGAATTAACCGAATGTGAAAAAAAAATCCCTTAAAACGTGTTATTAGAGAGCTCTCTGCTTTATCAAATTTCTGAAATGATGTATTGCATGGAAATCCCAGCCCTAGTTTGAAAGTAATAATTAGCTGTCAAGTTAGGTAATTGCAGGGAAATTTCCTCAGTGGATCAATTCATGAAGAATATTCATCCTCATTATATTAGATATTTAATTGAATCTGAGTTAAAACTTTTCCTTTCAGATATTTCTGACTAAAAAGTTCTTGTTTTTGTTGTCCTCTCTATGAGGCCTCAATTACAAGGGTTTTTTAGTTGTAGCTGACTACAAAACATGAAGAATGGAAGTTGCCCCCAAGTTACAAAAGGTCTGACTTGCTATTTAGTCTGTTTTCTTCTCAGTTTGTTCTTTAAATCTGGTGGAATCAAACCTAGATCAGGGAAATTTACTCAGTGGATCACTTCATGAAGAATATTCATCCTCAGATTATATTAGATATTTAATTGAATCTGCGTTAAAACTTTTTCTTTCAGATATTTTTGACTAAAAAATCTTTGTTTTTGTTGTCCTCTCTATGAGGCCTCAATTACAAGGGTTTTTTAGTTGTAGCTGACTACAAAACATGAAGAATGGAAGTTGCCCTCAAGTTACAAAAGGTCTGACTTGTTATTTAGTCTGTTTTCTTCTCAGTTTGTTCTTTAAATCTGGTGGAATCAAACCTAGATTTTGAAATTGCCTTAACTAAAACAGCGTGTAATTTTTACTACATATATATCTGGCTGGCTAAAATACTACTTATGTGTTCTATATGTCTCACCTTCCCACTTCTTGTTAAAATTTTAATATTTACCAGATACTTACATACTTACGTGCCATGTCCATGCCAGCGGGGGAACGAGACAGAGAGAGTGGATGGAGGAAATGGGAGACCGAGACTCTCTGGGGGTGGAAGAAGGCGCCGAGTTAGCCCCCCTTGGTGAGGGGTGGGAGGAGAAAGTGCTGAATGCTGACCTTGACCTTCAAGCTCCCATGTACAGGAGGAAGAGAACACGTTTCTGGCTGCGCCAACTTTAGCAGGATATTTTTAAAAATTTTTAAAATATTTCATTTATCTTAGATAAGGGGACATTGCAGTGAATATTACAGGGTGGTTACAGATCAGGGAAAAGTTAGGGAATTTCATTCATCTGGAAAAGTCAGGGAAATTTTAAATAATTGACTCACAAGGAGCAATGCAGTCTAAATGGTTTCTAAATAGTCGAAACACTACTTCTAAGGGTAAAAATTCCAAACATTTTCTAGGGGAGGAACCCCAGACCCTCCTCAAAATATTTAAATAAATATATTATGATCTGATTTTCCTTGAAAATTCTGTGATTTATGAGGAGTGATCTTTATTTTGTGTAATATAAAGGGTTTATAAAATGAATTAAAACATTACTTTAAGGGACAAAATTCCAAAATTTTTCTGAAATAGGACTCCCAAACTCCCCTCAAAATTTTGCAATTTATTATACTATGCTGGGTTGCATTGATAATTATGCTGCTCCTCATTGAGCGGTGCACTTGTGTAGTCCAAAAATTTTAAAATGATCCAAATGCTTGTGATAAAAATGCTTTTTCGAGAGGGAAATTTCCCAAAATTTTTCTTAGGAGGACCCCCCAGAGCCTCCAATTTTATTGGGAATTTCCATTGTTTATACAAAATTTTTAATTAAATTCACCAAAATTAAAGTACGATGTATAAGTCATATTAAACTTGACGTCTTGTACCCTAAAAAATGTCAGGTAATCTCCTTTAAACCAAAGTCTAGTACTTATTTAATGAATGAATAAATTATATTTCCAATTCACAATATACTAGTAGTAGTTCCTTAGTTTAATTAATAATCCCACATAAGTACTAAAATACATTGAGGATGATTGGATTACACTGTTCTACAAATTTGACCTTCAAAATTTTTTCCTTGATGAAAATAGTCAATTCTTATAGATTTTGGGTCGCTGAATACGAAAATCACCATTAAAATTCTCAATTGACTCAGGATTTTCGGGGAACAGCCCCTCCCCCTTTTTACGTTTTTCGACGACCTTATAACTTTAAACTCGATTTTCAGGGTCAAAAAGCATTATTTTAGTCTTCAAATTGCTCCCCAATTAACAAGAAATGTTCAAATTAATAAAATATGATAAATTTATAACAAATGGATAGGGTTAAAGGGTAATTACCCCCCTAAAAATACAAAAAAATAGCTAAAAATTATAGAGGTTTCTATACGCTATTTTTTCCTCTTATTTTTTACGCAAATCCCGTTTGAAGGGTCCTAACCCTTTCCCAAGGACCCAAATTTGATGACAATATGCAGCAATAATTTTTACTAAAAGCGGTTGAGGTGTTAGCCTCCCAGAAGTCCCCGCGGAAGAGTTCGGAAGACTTCCAGAATCGTGAAGGCGCTCGCGAGTTCAGGAATTATTATCGATGATTTTGAAAAGATTACAAATGATGTTTTTCTTATATTTTGGGTGTATCCTAAGTAGAAACTCTTCAGTTCTTTAAAAACTGACCGAATTTTGGGAGTGAGGATTCCATGTTTCAAGATGTTAATAGATGCACGGCTGTGGATAACAATTAGGGGGCATCCCCTTAAAAACTGAGGGTGATGGAGGAAAATGGGTGTCATATTTGAATTCAGCAGATCATTTTACACAAGAATCAGCTGAAATTCAGTAAGTGGCTTCAAATTTTTTTTTTGTACAGCACAGTTAAACTCTAAGTGCGGCATGGAACCCTTCCGTGGGTGCTCTGGGGGCGCTCTCACCTCAACCGCTTTTAGCAAAAATCATTGCTGCATATTGCCATCAAATTTGGGTCCTTGGGGAAGGGTTAGGACCCTTCAAACGGGAATTGCGTAAAAAATAAGAGGAAAAAATATCGTATAAAAACCTCTATAATTTTTAGCTAATTTTTTGCATTCTTAGGGGGTTAACTACCCCTTAAACCTATCCATTTGTTATTAATGTATCCTATTTTATTAATTTGAACATTTCTTGTCCCCTGGGGGGCAATTTGAAGATTAAAGCAATGCTTTTTGGCCCTGAAAATCGAGTTCAAAGTTATAAAGTCGTTAAAAAACGTGAAAAGGGGGAGGGGCTGTTCCCCGAAAATCCTGAGTCAATTGAGAATTTTAATGGTGATTTTCGTATTCAGTGACCCAAAATCTATAAGAAATGACTATTTTCATCAAGGAAATTTTTTCAGTGTAGAACAGTGTTACGTTATAGCCTTATATTTATTACAAGGCAAAACAGGGTTTGCAAGGTTTTTTTCTTTTTTCTTCAGGTGGAACAATTCATTAATTAACATAGTTTTAGTAGCAAAATATTGTCTGGCAAAAACAAAGTTTCTTGAGTTAGATGAATTTCTTACTTCTTTTATCAATGGTAAATTCAAAGTCATAGAATAACATAAAAAGCCTGAAAGATTTGTTTTAATACTTTCCTCAACAGGATTGCTGCAAAATTTTTAATTTCAATCTATTTTAAACATTTGAGTAGTCTAAATCGAAATGTTAAGCTGCGAAAAATAAAGAAAATAGTATTAAAATAAAATTAAAAAACATGAATTAGCAGATCAATCTAAATAACGCAAGCAATTTGAGTTATTTTACGAATTTTTTCTGGAGCGAACATGATGAAAAAAGTCTAAAATATTTTGAATTGAATTTTTCAACATAAGATTACAGGGTCATTTAGGAATTTGACTCAAATCTGCCAAAAAGTAGAACAAAAACTATCACCATCTAATTTTTTGTCAAAATATTGCAACTATTACACTTTTTAACATAAAAAATATCGAAAGGATGTTTTTTTGAAGTTGGTCTTAAAAAAAATTTACAAAAGAGATAAGTCTTTTTTTCAGCTTTTTCTTCCTAAAAGATTTAAAACTTTTCAAGATGTTCAACAATAAAAATTCATTGATTAAATGAAAGAGGAAAAAAGTTAATTTTGGAGAAACATTTGTAACTGATGCATTCATTAAACTCCTACTTATGCCTATTTAAACTACTTGTTTAAACTACTATTAAGTAAAGTTTTAAATTCTTTTTTTCCCTCTGAGTGATTTATTAGTGGTTTAGATTTAATTTTTGACTTTTTTTTATCTTAGAAAAATAGAGGTAAATGTAACAGTATAGCTAACAGAAAACCAGTTAGTTGACATTCTCTTTTGCGAAAACAAAAAGAAATATCCAGCAACCCCCAATAGAAATATATAGAAATTAAGAAGTTTTTTATTATGGAGTTGCTATTTAGATACAAGTTCCAAAAATTACGGCTCTGTCGAAGGGATTCCCAGTTGGAGTACGAAAATTTGTATTATTTTACTTCGCTTTCAAGCAAATCTTCTCGACAAAGATATAAGATTATTTACAAAATTAGTCATATAACTGCACTACATGGTATTTCGGAATACTTAATCTAAAAATAAGATTTTATTTTTTTAAATTACCTCAGATCATTTTTAAATCTAAATTGTAACCATTTCTTTTGATCAGAATTCATTCGAATCATTTTCATTGATCAGAATTCATGGACATAAAGATTTGAAAGTGTCAAGTATTCTGAATATCCTATGCTTTTGCTCTAGTATTTAAGGGCAGTATATAATTACTCACCCTTATCTTCCTTTTTTCTTATTATGAGCGCAATATTTAGTACATCGGTACAGAAAAATTTTAACTGTTACAGTGGAGATAGTGGGCGAACGGATGGGGTTAAAGTTACTTTAAACGTAGATTTTCATGGTTTAACCTTAACGTATTCTAGAAATTTGTTATTGACCTTTTTTCTAAGAGCAGTTCATCTAATTACAACGCAACCTGTTCCTTAATCTATGGAATTTGGATTCCCTATTTCAAAAAAGGCATACCAAAAGACCCCAAAAACCAATAAGTGAAATTCCCACCACTCCTAATTAAACGTGGGAATCATGCATTTAGGTCAGGGGTTCCCAACCTTTTTGCACCTGCGTACCACTTGTTTTGTTGAGAAATTTTGGCGTACCACCAGACCTTAATATTTTAATACACGTATGATATTTACTCTTTTATAAGGGTTCATAGGCTTTTTGAATTAAATTCCTGAGAAAACTTCATATTTAATGGTTAGATATTTGTTTATTTATTAAATGCTTAGAATAAAGGAGAAATAAAAAGGTAAAATGGTATTAATTTACAGTTTTATTTATTATACCTAATTATTATTATTTAGGTCTAAAAACATACCAATAAAAAATTTGTACCAACTCAGAAAAAAATAATCATCATACAAAACATACTTTTATAGTGTTTAGTGCGAAATTTGCTGTTGTTTGCCCGTGATTAAAATATTAACATTAGGAGTAATGGAACTTATCTTCACTCTTAAGTCCTCTTCAACACGTATTCTGCTTCTATGCTTATTTTTTATGTACAAGAGTTCAGAAAATCCACTCTCACACAAGTAACTCGTAACAAATGGCATCAAAAATTGCAGAGCTTGCCGGAAGATCAAAGAGTACTCGGTTTTACATCCGATCCAGAAGTTAATTAAAAATTTCTCTTTAAAATAATCTTTCATGGAACTATCTTCTGTAAAGATCGATAAAACTTTCTTTTAGTTCCTTTCTTTTGGTGCTTTGACTCACGCGTACCACCTGAGACGTTCCCGCGTACCACCAGTGGTACGCGTACCACCGGTTGGGAACCCCTGATTTAGGTATTTAATTTATCAGCTTTCATAATTGTTTAAATTTATTTTTTACTGTGGATAGATAGGCAAATAAAATTCTAAGAGTAGTTAGTAGCTGTAAATATTATTGCATGATCCCCACCTACCCACGTTTTTCGTTTTACAAGGAGTTTCAAAAAATAATTTTTTACTTTTTAGTCCATTTTAAAACCGTTGTGTTTTAAAAGGTTTTATTTCATTAATTATTTTCTGCTTTGCTTTTGAGTTTTGCTTATGTAAAGTTTCGAATTCGGTCAGAATGGCTTTCAAGGGATTTGATTTCTTTCTCATTTTAATAAAACTAAAAAAAACATTTTTTTCTAAAAGAGTAAACTATAACACAAATGGATGTATTATTTCTTTGTTAAAGTCATTGTTATACAGATTTTGCCCTTAGTTGTTCAGATGCCGTTGTAAATTTTTAAAAACACTAGTAAAAGGAAAAGGTGTGATTTTTTGAAAAATACATTGGTGACCGATTAAACTAAGTTTCTTAGATGTTTTACAGATACAAAAATTGCATAAAGTAATGTACTGTGTAGTACTTCTATTCTTACAAATTTTCATTTTACTGATGTTTTTAAGAACACTTTTAAAGACATCTTAATAACGAGAGGCAAACTGCACAACAATGATTTTTTAACAGTAAGGTTGTAGGTTGAACTTAGTTCAGTTCAGTGTAGGTTCAGATTCGAATTCAACACCCTTTGAAAACATAGAAACGTCCGAGAAAAAAACTTCTGTATTTTTTTCCTGAAACACCCAATTTTTGACACCAAGTTACTGGACTAAATGGTTTTCCAAATACATTTACTTTTGTATTTTATTCAGATTAATAAAAACAATCTCCCTGAAAATTGTATCTTCTTAACAAAATTAGATTTGTTTTAAAAGACCATTTATTTTTTATCCCTGAAGGTTTTTAATTGAAAATATATTACCAATATATTTAAATAAATTTATTATAAATACATATAATTAAAAGGGTGATGCAAAATTGTTTATGATCTCTGTCAATAAAAGAACGTTTATTAATATTTCCCCAAACTTTTGTTATTAATTACTATTACTTTTCATTTGTAGAACAAACTGCATCCGAATAGGTAATTTTTTTCTTTTAAAAATAAGTTTGAAGTGATAAGTGTGTCATATAGAGTCTAGCTTTACATAAAGGTTTTTATTTAAAAAGTATGTATTTTTTACGAAGAAGAAAAAAGAGACTGAAGGAAAATCATTTAAAAACCAACATAATTTATTTACTATGATATCCTGCCAAAAGTATCCCGATTCCTTTCTCTTAATAAAACTAAAAAGTGTTTTTTTTTCTGAACTTTAACTATAACACAGGGCTTTACTTTGTTTTGTTAAAATCATTGCACAGTTTTTGCCTCTAGCTATTATTCAGATGACGCTGGAAATTAATAAAACACTAAGTAATATAAAAAAGTGTTTTAAAATATATTGGTGACAAACTTGTCAGTAACTAATTATATACTTGCATGAACTGTATATTACTTTTATTCTTACAAATTTTCATTTTACTAACACACAACACTTCTAAAGCCATCTTGATAACGAGAGACAAACTGCACAACAATGATTTTTTAACAATAAAGTCTTATAGTTGAACTTCTAAACTTTAAGTCCCCCTGGGGGTTCAGGGACAGCAAATTGAACCGAACTTACGAGATAGTATCGTATTGTCATCCAGATCTGAACTATGCTCCAAATTTCAAGTCTCTAGCTCATGGGGAAGTATGCTTAAAATTGATTACTAAATTCCCCCCGAACAGACAGATAGACAGACGGGCGTTTCTTCATCAGCAGTATATTCATTGCATTTTTTCTTTCAAATCAATTCCTCATTAAACTTCATGTGCAGTTAAAATTCATTGAAATTTTTTCTAGATGTAAAAATCTTTGAAATTGAAGAAAAATCCCAAAACTATCAAATTTTCCAGCTTAATTGATTGCCATACTTTAAATTAAATGAATATATAGTACTTTAAATGCACAATGAATTTTGTATTATTTATGCAGGCATTCAATCCAGTAGAACAAATTTGAACATAATTTCTTAATTGAAATATTCGGAAAAAGTTGGGGGCAGGGTTGAAACACTCAAACCACAGACAACTTCTTCAATGTTGTTAAATGGGTGGCCATTAATCACTGGACACCTGTGACTGGTGAGAAAAAAGATAACAGTATCCTGTATCGTATCTCCGTATCTCCCCCTTTTCCGCTGTCAGCAGAGCAGGTTGTGACTTTGATTGATTTTTACAACCCTAGCCGTTTTCTCTGCCCTTCACAGACCACCTGCGGTGTGGATGAATTCATTCGTCTCTCCCTGCTTTCTTGAATGAATAGTCGATTTTGATATTTTTTTCTTAAAAGCAGTGTGTTCCGGGTTCGTTAATTATTAAAATAAATAAAATAGTATTTAGGTTATTCATAGTATTCCCACCGTTTCTGAAGATAAGAAAAATCTATCAAAAAATGTCTCATCCCTTACCCTTCATATTTATGCTGATTATCAAAATCAATTAATCAATCGAGTGAACGGAAAACGTTTCTCCTAATTGATCCTTTTAGGCTCCAAAAGCAATGGGGGGAGGCATATTAGAACACAATACACATTCTTCTAAGTTAAAATAAATTCACAAATATGAAAAAAGTAACCAATTATTAAAAAAATATTTTTGAATAAAAATTTTCCTTGCACTCTATGGTGGCATCAGTAAAGTTAGGTCCAAAAAAGTTTTGTAAACCAATTTCAATTAAAAATAAATACTTTTTTCTTTTTACATTTAAAGCTTAGAATGGTAAATAGGACACATTTGAACGCAAAAAGGTTGGGTCAAATTTTAACAGCTTAAATCAGAAGACAGTCATTTAGTTCATTTTCTTGATTTTGAGCGCAATTAATTTAGATGTTAAATGTAGTATTTTAAGAAGTTTTAAATTTACTTAAATTTTAAGATTTTTTCACATAAATGTGAAAAGAGAAGAAATCCTCATTTCTCCAAATGATGATTCAAGTAAAAAATACGTGATAAAATATAAAATAGCACAAAAATTGCAGGAATAGTGTATATTGATAAATTAATCAGGTTTTGAGTGTTTCAATATCCTATACCGGAAATTAATCAAAAATGTACTTTTTGTTCAAATGTGGCCCTTTTTCTACTTACATTTACTAGCCCTAAACATTTGTTATTAGATTTTATTAATGCAATTGCAAATTAAATGAAAAATTCGACACATTTAAATATCTTGGATTCTATATTGATAGTAACTTGAAGTGGAAATATCATTGTAAATATATTTACGATTTTCGGAGGAGACTATAAGGTAAACTTAAAAAGAGAAGAAAGATTTGTTATATTTTTATCACCATCAGTATACTCCATTAATATAAATAACTTCAAACTACTAAAAAATTTTCCCGTTCGCTACCTTTTTTAATATAACTAGGGGGCTCTGCCTCCTGCTCGCTATCGTTCACCAACCCCCGGAACTGCGTCGCAGTTCTTTGAAGATCGCTTCGCGATCTTAGCGAGCAAAGCTCGCTTGTTTCATCTCAACTATCCAGTACAACCTGGAACTTGTCTGCTTATAGTCTGTTTATTTAGAATAGGCGCCTGAAACAGGATCAAAAACGCTCAACAATGCTTAATAAAGCTCATCAGACAACTTCAATGACCGATTGTTCCTAAAGTATTTTAACTACTTCTGCTTAGGCTGATTTGTCATTGCAGAAGAAAATTTTTTCGACGATAATTAGAATAATATATGCTTCTAATACATTACGTCTCAGGCGCTAATTCTAAATGAACAGAGTGTAGTTGATGATCATTTAATATCGAAACTTCTTATCTCTCAAACTTTTCTATAACTTAATTCGGATCATTACCACGAAAATATCAAAATAAAACTATTACTGAAATATTCCTTTTTAAATTATCAATAATTTAATGGATAGGGGGCTACCGCCCCCTGCTCGCTTACGCTCACCAACCCCCGTAACTGCTATGCAGCTCTTTACAGATCGCGAAGCGATCTGTAATATCTGCAATCGATCTTTAGCAGGGTAAAGCACACTTCTCGAAAATCCTCTTCCTTTCATCGGCACAAATAACACTCAAAATAGCTAAATTATTTATTTCTCTAGTATTTCAAAAAATATCGAAGTATCTTAAAAAGATTATTAAACAAGTCTATATTATATCGCTAGCAAACTTAGAGCAAAAATGTGCACCTCAAAAAACTTTTAAATTGAAATATCCGTGCTCGCGACAATCTAGTGAACAGGCAAATATAAAATATAAAAAAATTAAACACGTCTGATAAAGACCTACTAAAACTATGAAAAAAATGAAACTCTGATGCTTAATAATTCCAAAACTAATTAGAATTTTTTAAGGAATTAAACGGCAATCTCTTTCTAAAAAATAAGAATATAAGTGTTTAAAAAATCATATTGATACCGTGATTAGTTTTCATTTTAGATAGAAAAAACGAAAAAGTGTCAAAAATTTCGAAAATTAAAAAATTAATTACTCTAAACCAAATTCGAAATTCGAAAAAAGGGTGACGTTGTGCACATCTTCATACTTCAGAGTATTAGGCTGCAAAAAATCATAGTTCAGCTGCTAATAGATTTTGCTGAACTGGATTACGCGGCGAAAAAAGAAAAACTTCAACTTTGACCTTAAAAATACCTTAGTTCTAATTATCACATCAGTTAGCTTTTTGTCCGAGAATGTGCCCCAAATATTCCTTTACAAACATTTCAAATTTCATAAATTTCTATCAAGTAGTTTTTGCGATATGAGAGTTCTAAGAGTTGAAAAATTAAATTTTCTGAAACAGCGGCAGCGGCGGCGGCAGCGGTGACAGTAACTTTTTTTTAATATAGAGAGAAACAAGTCTTCATCTCTATTTTAATCCAAATACTTGTACGAAGCGTAACGTAGTAAATCCGCAAATACCCATTGTATGATACATTGTACCAAAACCTGTAAAAAACAATTTTTTGTAAACAGTTCTTTTACTTAGCTCCTAAATTTTTTATTACATTACCTATAGTTATCCAAAATAGCCCATCAAAACATATATTTAAGAAGAAATTAAAAAAAGTTCCTTTTTTCAGTTAATGAAATCGAGATTATTTTGTATGATATCTATTACAGGTGGGCCAAAAATAAAATAAAAAGAACTACTTATTAGGTATAATAAGTCAGTTACTTGTTACAGTAATTTAAAAAATACCATTAAGTAAAATTATACCGAAAGTATAGACTAACATGTGAATTAAATTTTAATCACTAACTACGCCTTATCAACTTAATCACTTACTATAGCCTTATCAACTTAAAAGTTTTTACTTTAAAAAAGGATGAAATAAAACTAAAAATGTAGGTACTACTTTTAAAAATAGTAGAATGGATATGATGAAATGTCAAACCTAAGTAGTTCAAATATTCCGAAATGCATTTTTATTTCAAAGCTGCAAACCACATGAAAATCTTTAGACGTGTTATTAAATTGCAGCAAATTCGAAATTCAAAGAATTTTCTATCTATAGAGAATATATATAGTAGTATATTACAAGTAAAGAAATCAACTCATATAAAAAATTGCAGTTCTGAGTCAAAAACGTCAGAAAAACTCTCATCTATCTCAGAAATATAAACCATGAACACTATTTTTAATATTCTTATTTGGATTTAAAAAATTTTATTATCACCGTAAGGAAATACGGATATTATATGAAACTCACTCCAACTATTTAGTAGTGCTTACATTTTTGAATGTAATTTTCTTTTCTGAACAGTTACATTTTTCAATTGAAACAAGCTAAATAGTGATGTACTCTAACAATATCAGAGGTTGTAATTTTATATAACAAAAGTCAATGTATGATGTGTGTGTGTGCGTTTTTGTTTGTGTGTTTTATATACAAATTTACAGTTTTCTTCCGATCTTAACTTGGAATGCATACGTCAAAAAATACATACGTTTTCAGACTAATCAGGTTTTAATGTTCAATTGGGGAATTCCATAAAATTTTGGAAAATGGACTCATTACCTATACAAAATTTTTAACTGAAGTTTTTACCACATCATTTCTAATGTTTTTCGATGTAATGAATATAAAACTGACCTCTGTAAATTTTTTTCTAGAAAAGTGAAAGTTTATTTAAAAATATTATTTTTAAATTCAAACTTTACCTGAAAATAATTTTTTTATGTTTTTTGGCCTGCTGAATACGAAAATGACCTCGTTTGATTTTTAAAAAGCACCACAGTTTTTAACATTTTAATGACATAGATAGGGCAATTTTTCATAAAAAAATAAAAGCAGTAATCTTAAAAATATTAATTTTTTATTCTAATTCAGTGTGGTCCAACCAAAACTGTTTCATGTCTTCTGGTGCTGGTGTTACTAATAAAATGTAGATTGCAAAAAAAATGATTGAATTGATTTTTACTACAAAATCATGGTATTTTTCTCCCAAGAATGTAAGATTTTCCACTCTGTTACATCACACTTTTTTTGCATTCGAGTGTAAAATAATTCTAAAAATTTTATTAAAAGTGTCCCCTACAATTTTGAACAACACTAGCTATTACAGGAATAATAATAATATTTTTTGAATAAGAATATAATCCCATGGAATAAACTTTCATCCAGGTATATTTCACATTTTAAAAATTTTTTGCACTATTCTTTCACAAAAGAGTTTCAAAATTTACAAATAAAATAAAGCGCAAAAGTACTAACAAAGTACAGCATATTCAAAGATATTAAGGCAATTACAAATCAATCAACTTTTATTATTAAAAAAATCAAATTCTCTTCGAGTGGAAAAACCTTTCACTTCTCTGATCAAAACATTTCAAAATAAATTAAAATTATTATTTTAACCAACTTAAATTTTTATCACTGAAAAGCTTAGAATCTTAGCTGATATTTAGGCAAAATTGTTTTTGAAATAATTTGAAATTTATTTTTCAAAGTTTTAAACATCAAGTGTACGGTTTTTTTGTAAATGACCCACATACTTCATTTATAAAGATTTACTAAGGTGTATTTTACTCAAGAAATATCTTTCTTACATTTAAAAAGCAACGCAAGAATTTTTACTGGGTCTCATTAACTTACTTTTTTATATGTTACAATTTAAACACAATTTTGCATGACGTTCCTATTTATAAAATTATACTTAAAACAAATTATTTCTTACTTTTTTAGTTTGAAGATTTATTCTACTATTTAAGGAAAATTAGTCTACTGCTAATAATTAATTAGTAAAGAGAAAAGCATTCCTAAAAATAATCGATTCACAACGTTTTATAAATGAAAGAGCAAGAAGTGTTTAAGATTTTACTGATTTACAGGTAAAAGATCCATTTCTAAATTAGTATAATATCCAAAGGAGATGATTTTTTAAGAGGTTAGGTACTTTAATTATCAAAATTGGGTTATAAATTTCTAAATTCATAGACACAACTACAGTTCTGTCGTGAAATTTTTGTAGATTAAATGTTTATTACAATTCATAGCTTCTACTGATTTGGTAACTTTTCTTTTACCCAACTTTTTTGATGAACTTAAATAACCCTTTTTAATTTTAAATAAATTCCATACACAGGAAACCGCTAAAATTATTCAAATAGCTTTTTCATTGCAGACCTGTGTTATTCAAAATTTTCATTGCAGATAAAAAAAGCGAACGATATTGAGATTTTTGATTACCCGCTAATAATTAGTGTAAATGCTTTGCACTGCCTTATAGTTGTATAATTTCTGCTTAAACGAGAAGCTATTCCCCGTTCCCAGAACCCAAACCGACCTTGAGGTCAAACGGAGTCAACTGTCCCCTTTCTTGTCTGCTTCCCCTCAAGCTTGTTTGGTATGTTGGCATTTGGGGAACATAATGTGACACCTTGACCAATGGATTACATCGTAAGGCGTGGCTTAGCTTATTGGTGCTGGATAACTAAGAAGGGGTGAGGAGAGAGACTTTCCCCCGGTAAATCGACGGAAGCACTGTATAAAAAACTGCATTTTCTATTTAAAACTTCTAATAAACTAATATTCATAAGAATTTTAAAAACTTAATGCATAAAATCAAAATTCATATTTTCAGTAATTTATTTGATTGTAAAAAGTTATAAAGTTAGGCTAATAATTGTTTTTTAGAATATCAGTAGTTAAGTTCCAAATGGAGTTTCAAACTAAATAAAAAGTGTTTGGCCCAATAATCATTCCTTCCCCTAAAATTAACCCAGAAAAAATAGCATTTACTTTGACTTTACATAAACACAAATGCAGCTTAATCAAACCAATGTAAAATGTGATTAAAAAAATGTAAATATTTTAAACTACAGTGTAGTTTACTTATAATTTAAAAACTAAATGAAATTTTTTAATTCTATTTGCACATAATGAAACTATTTGAAAATCCCATTGAAATAATTTCTAAAGCTGACATCAATGGAGGGATGCATGCTTATTTAGATATACTTAGAAATCAAAGGGACTTCATTATTTTAATATTTCCGAGAAGTGCTAGTTTAAATCCTAAAGTTACTACATTATTTTTATCCGTAAAGCCGATGTTTTTCAATAAACAAAAGAGGCTTTAATAAAATTGTTTTCACAAAAAAGATTAAAGGGATTAAGTATAAAATTAAAGGACTGGATATTTAAAATTTAAGAAACATATTTTCACAGTTGGGTAAAGTTATATACTTAGGGGAGAGCAGAGTTATTTAATACAACACAATTTAAACCAATTTTTTGAGTTTATTCAGAGATACTTTACTTTCCTAAATATATATGAAAAAATACTCAATTTTCTAAAACCAATTAGGAAAAATCAATAAGTCAATGGTTATTTAATATTTAAGTAAATTCCTTTTTGAAGAGTGAATGATGAACTTAATTTTGGAATTTGATGATCTGTGATCTCTGTAATCAAAATAAAATAGGTTTTAAGCAATAAAGTTTTAAGCAATTTAGGAAAGGTTTAAGCAATTTACCTAAAAATTTACTTGGGGAAGTTTTTGATGAATAAAATTTAGTTTCTATTATTAAAACCTTTAGATTTACTGCTGAACATAATGATTTGATATGTAATGCTTATTATGTGGATAAAGGCAACTTTTAAACAGTGAGTTTGTTGGGATATTAAAATTATCAATGTGTTCATCATGTAAAATCGACCCGTTATACCCTTTTTAGATTATTACTTTTGTATGCAAAGGAAAGAAATTAAATAAAGGTATTTTAAATAGAACTTAACACAAAATAAATATTGCGTTTATTAATTTATTTTATTTTGAAAGCTATTTAACATATTTTAATTGAATTTTCAAAGACAATTTAAGTTCTTGCCTTGAAAAGCTAAGTAAATTAACTTTTAAATTGATATATTAAGCAATCATAAAAAGAGAACCCTTTATGCATCCTTTATATTTAATTTTCGGATAATTTACTAGACATACAACAATTAACTTACAGTTAATACTTTAGAAAATTTATGTTAAATTTACTCATTTAGAAACAAAATAAACCTTGTCTCGTTTAAAATTGTATAATTATTTACATTTTCTGAAGAAATATACACTTTACAGCCTTGTAATGAGTAATATCAAATTATGATCTATGGAGTAGCAAATTACTACTACACCAACCTTACTTTAGAAATGTTTAGAAGTTTAGATAGATTAACAATTCTTCAGATGATTTCATAAAGTTTGGACAAAAAAGTAACATCTTCTAGTTTTTTATGACACATTTGTAATTTTTTTCCAGAAATTTTTTTTCTTATACTCTCCATTTTCAGTCACTCAGTTAAGTCACTGATTTTAAAGATATATATTAGAATTTTCTATTGACTCCACACATCCCAAAGAAAATGAAATCTAAAAAATTTCCGAGAAAAGTACTACCAGCATTTTAAGGAACAAAGATATCTGAAGTGTTCAGTACAGTCCTGCTACAGTGAACACAATGTATTAAAACTCAGTTAAAAAATAAAAAATTTTAAAACTTATTGGAAAAAGCCCCAATACTAAAAATCTTAATTAAATTCTTGGGGTTTTCTTGTTCGGACTTAATATATTTTCTCCCTAATTAATTTTCTTTTGATGATTCCTACTGTGATGGGTATAAAATTAAGACACAATTTTAAAGATTGTATTTAAACTTTGGGGACATATGAACTCATCCCTGAAAAACATTTTTACTGTATTTTGTCATGCATTTAATTTCAATATTC
This sequence comes from Tetragnatha versicolor, assembly GCA_024610705.1. Classification (NCBI taxonomy): domain Eukaryota; kingdom Metazoa; phylum Arthropoda; class Arachnida; order Araneae; family Tetragnathidae; genus Tetragnatha; species Tetragnatha versicolor. The sequence continues at coordinate 515,714 of JANDEH010000064.1, forward strand.
AAGCAAAAATGAAACTTCAATGTTTTTCAATCTTTAAATGATGTCATAGGTGTGACACTTTTCAGATTATTTACATTTGTAAATTAGAGACATTTACATTTGTAAAATTTTTGTCAGTATATGAAACTTTCATGACTGAAACGTTTCCCTTCTCTCTTTTAAAGAGATTCAGATAAGGTTACTACTACTACACAAATTTGCTAATACATTTTAATAATTCAATCAGAACTTTTTTGTTTTTAAACTGGTGATACAGTGTAAATTTTACAATTTTAAGGTTGTTTTAGAAATAAACTATGGTCAATATTTTATGATTTCCATCTGTTTGTGTCAGAATTTGTTTATTAATCTAATATTTTCCCTACTCAGTTATACAATTATTTTTACACTTGTTTTCATGCCCTCAAAAAACTTCCATAGCAAAATTTGTTATTGCTTAATTTATTATACCTATACTGCCAGTTTATAGCCGACTTATCAATACTTTAGTTTCATATACTTTTTTATCTTAGGTATTGAAAAATTTTTTTCTCTCTTTCTAATTTAAAACCTATGATATAGCACATATTCGAAATTTGGTATGTATTTTTAAATTGTCCTGTGCAGCCATAGGAAAAAATTATTATCCTTAGTAGAGGAAACTCTGTTTTATGATGAGTGTAGTAAGGGTATTTACAAAATTATCATGCAGCAAATTTTGCTGCTAACAAAAGTTTAAGCAAATAGCTATCCACTCACAATCTTCTAAAATAATTAATCCATTTTTTAGCTATGAATGTCTTATCTTTTCAAGTAACAGTGATTTAATATTTTACTTCTAGAATTAGAAATCCTTTAAATACTTAACATATTTTTCACACCTGTTAAACACACAAAATAAGTATATTTAAAAATTTCAGTAAATGCAAAAATTTGAATTTCAGAGTTTCAAGTATTTTTGAGAAAAAAATGAATGGATCTTTTTTGTGTTTGGTATATATGATAGAAATACTTTATTTAAAATAAATAAAAATTCAGATATTTAAGATTAAAAAAACGTTGAGTGCGTTAAAAGATAAACTATAGTGATATATGTGACTACAAGGAAAATTCTTCTTTAACTTGATATACCTAGAATTGGTAATAGTAAAACAAGTATGAAATTTCAATCCACGTGTCCCTTTTTCATGGAATAGCCTTTTTTTTAGTTTTTGTTTCAAATTTCAAGATTCAAAAAAATGTTCTCTTTTAATGGAATAGATCTTTCTTTTGATTAAAATAAATTTATCATTCTTTTATGGCTCAGTTTTAAAACATTTTTAGTTTCTAATTTCAAGGATTCAAAAGATGTATTATCTCTTTTAATTGAATAAAATAAAATCTTTCATTCACAATATAACAAAAAATAAATTTTATTTTTAAAAATATGAACATCAAAAATGTTTACAATGAAATGAAACTGTCAGTAGTACATTACTTAAATTAAATCACTGAATTACCATATTATCCTTCAAATATAAAATTTATTTTTCAAAATAGATTTTAAAAACTCTTTATATGCATTAAAGAGCCTGAGCCTTTTTAATTGGTTTTGAAAAACAACAAAAAACAAGGTTAAAACACAAAACTTGTTAAAAAAAATTAATATTGTATGTATATTTCTAACATTTTGTTGAAACATAACACAATAAAAAATAAATTTCATTCAAAAATATTCTAATTTAAAAAAATTCTTTCATGATAATGGGTCTCTACATTATCTAATTATTGAGTTATAGTAATTTCTAATCAGCTATTCTATTCACAGCATTGGTAAATATATTTCCCTAATAATTTTAATTAACCTTTTATTATTAGAAAAATGTGATAAGTTTTTAAGTACCTAACCCGATACAATAAAAAACAACACATTTTTATTTAATCTTCATATTAATTTTACCTTAAAAAATTTCATTATTTCCAGAGTTCAGAATTTTTAAATTTATCCATTGTTAAAAATAAAACAAACACCAACTTGTCCCGCGAAAACGGAGAAAAGAGGGCAGCACAATCTTAACAGCGAAATATTCACAACCATTGAATACAGTGCTTTGAATAAGCAACTTGTTAAAATAACACAAATAGCAGCTACTATCGCCCATATAGAGAGCTCAGGAGTATAGCGCCTAATGTGGCAACAAGGTTGCCACATTAGGCGCTATATCTCTAGTAATACTACTATTTGGTTGAAAGTCGCCAAGCGGATGCTAAAGGAAACTTGCGCCCAGACTTGCGTATGCGCCAAGTTTTTAGCGTTAAAGATGACTAATATGGTAACCCTAACTCATGTTAAAAGAGTCATTTGGCTTCTAAATGTGCCGCTAAACAGCCAAAAATTGCCAAGAATACGCAACTCTGAACTTGCGCCGCCGAATGATCTTTCAGTGAATCTATATTAAAAATTGTCTTAAATTCCTCAGAAGAATACCTAGAAAATGATAACTGATGGTGAAATATCGTTGTGTTCTTTATACGTTCAAAATTCCCAATATTCCTCTAAAATTCCCGGTTTATTCCCAAAAATCCCGGGGGTTTTCCCGTTTCCCCAAAAATGTGGGAATTTTACATCTCTAGAAGGAACCAGTCACCGGGGGTACGCGGCAGACATCAAAAAGATAAGTATACCTGCTTATTAGTACAGACTTGCCTTTCAGAGACTGACTGTGATGCGGATGCATTTGTTGTAGACACAGCCGCATCACATCACTTTTGTAAGGATTTCTTATTTTTCCACTTTTGAAAAAGTTTGTAATGAGAAGGTCCAGGTAGCTACTAATGATTCAACCTTTATGGTTGAGGGTAAAGGGAATATCCATTTAAAATTTAATGATGAAAATATTGTTTTAAAAAATGTTTTGTATTCACCTTCACTAAGGAGGAATTTGATTGCTGGCAATATTAGGGGAGAGTGGGGCTATTTCGCACATGGGGCACATTCGGACAGACGGCATTTCCCCTAGTAATTATTAATTTAAAAATCTGAAAAAAATACCAGTAGATGGAAGCATGACTACCACCTCTTGCATGAATTTTCAAAGCTCTGAGCCATTTTGTTGTATGCGTACTAGAAATTTGCTAGCGTTAGAAGCAGCAAAGTAAATTTTCTTGTCATTTTGTTGGCGTAAAATATCAATCAAAAATAATTCTCAAGTGGACATTCAGCATTTTATTCAGTAGAGGCACTACTAAAGTAAGTTTCTAGAAAGGTTTTATTTCTCTGCTTTAATTATAAATATCTTGTTGGGACGTGGTAAGCTTGAACTGGTAAATGGGGCACATTCGTACACCAAAACATGGGGCAGATTCAGACAGTGCGAATGTGCCTCATCTTTCCCATTTTTGATTATGAAAGGGATTTATATGTTTATAAGTGCAGTATATTTAATAACTTGAAAGTTAATTGTATTTTATTGTAATTGTTTCAAAATTTGGTGATAATAGAAAATAACATCGTAAAGAAAGTTTCAGTTTTAAGGCATTTAGACCCAGATTTAAACATTAAAGAAATAAATATCCCTGATAATTGTTTCATACCAATTGACTTGGACTTAAGGGATTTTATTCTAGTAGAATTTGCTACTAAAAAGAAAATTTTGTTATGTTGGTCAAATAGAAAATTTTGAATTGAATGGTGCTTATTTAAAATTAATGATGAAGAACTTTAAAATTTATGACAAAACTTTTATTTTCCCAGTAAGTAGTAATGATTCAACATTCATACAAAAAGATAATATCGTATTAAAAGTTCCCCAACCGTCAGTTTCAGGTGTTAATAAGCGAGCTGTTGGTTCACTTTTCTTTTCGAATAAAACCTGACAGTTAAAACATTAGTTGAACTTTTTCTAACTAATTATATTATGTGAAGTATGTCAATGTGCTTCTTTACTTCTATACTCTTCATTACTACAATTGTTTTCCTCATAAAAACTTAGATGTTCAATATTTTCTGAAGCTGTTTTCTTTTAGTAAAAAAATCTTCAAATTAGAGGAAAAATATGTAGAAGTTCCAAATATTTCGTTTAATTATCCTTACTTTAAAGTACAATAAACTTTTTAGTTTGTAAAAATAATTATTTTATAATTTTTTTGCATGTGTACGAATGTGCCCCACACGTGTGCGAAACTGCCCCACCCGTGTGCGAAACTGCCCCACCCATGGGGCACATTCGCACGAAATTTCTCGTTTTTTAGATTGATGATATAGGTTAGAAATTCTAGATGAATGCGACCAGTTATCGTTTTAAAATATCGGGAAAGGTCTTAACTTTCATTTGAATCCGAGTTTGTTTCAATATCTCATCTAGATCTAGAGAAATATGCCGAAATACATTTTTTGTGCGAATGTGCCCCGTTTTCCCCTATAGATAAAGCTGGTTTAAGTTTTAATGGAGAGGGTGGTGTAATCAAAATTCAAAATCATGAAAGAATTTTGTTTTCGGCTAAATTGAAAGATGGAATTTATTGCACCTATCCTGAAGTGATCAAAAATTCTAATTTTGAACCAGTTTTGTCAAAACCTAAGAAATCTGTTACATTTGAGACTTCTGTGTCTTTAAAATCCAGTCCTCAAAAGTCCAGTCTAGATTTATGGCATAGGAGACTAGCCCATGTTAGTCAGGGTTTGATCTTAAGAACTAAAAATAATGATTGTGTAAGGGGACTGCCAGATCTTCCCAATCTACCTATTGAGTGTGAACCATGCAGATTAGCCAAAAGTAAAAGGAAAAGTTTCAAACCAATTGGTGGTGTAAGGTCTAAGAGACCGTTAGAGCTTCTGCATATGGACCTGTGTGGCCCTATAACTCCTGAAGGTAGAGATGGTCAAAAATACCTTTTTGTTATTGTTGATGACTTCTCTAAAAAGGTTAATGTTTTTCCAATTAACAGTAAAGCTAACACCTTTGAAGTATTTAAGAAGTTTTTCACTAGAAATGAAAGGTTTTTGAACTCAAAAGTTGTTTCTGTAAGGAGTGACAACGGCAAAGAGTTCTGCAATAATGAGTTTAACGACTTTTTTGAAAGTCTAGGTATTATCCATGAGAAAACTAATACCTTTTCCCCAGAGCAGAACGGAATGGTTGAGCGTTTTAACCTAACTGTCATGGACTCTGTAAAAGCTATGATTGAAGAGTCAGGTCTGCCCCGAGAGTTTTGGCCAGAATGTGCCCTGCATTTCACATATACGTGGAACCGGGTTTGCCACTCGCATCAAACAGAAACACCCGTTGAGTTGTTTAGTGGCAATAAGCCCTCAGTGAAACACTTAAAACCCTTTGGGGTTAAAGCGTATGTGGGTATTCCCAAACAGAAAAGGGGTAAACTTGATAATAGGGCCAAACCGGGAGTAATGGTTGGTTATGCTTTGGGTACGAAGGGGTACCGGATTTGGTTACCAGATGAAAACAAGGTGGTTGAGACAATCAATGTAAATTTTAATGAAAAAGAAGTGTTTAAAAATTTTGGTAACACAACTAACTATTGTGTTGATAAGGAAGAGGAACCTTTAGATTTTGGAATTGCTTACATACTGGACAATGAGTGTTCTGATAGAGGGTTAAATCAAAGTTTTTCAGATTATCCCAGAGAATATCCTCTAGAAAGTGAACATCATCCCGACATTGCTAGACCGGATTCTGAGAAGGGCGGAACCAGCGACGAGGAGACTGAACCTGAACTTAAGGAAACAACCTGGAGAAGAGACGCTGTTAGAAGATCGGACAACTCACGCGTCGATATCTACTTTTACCCAGGGGACTCCACTAAAAGACTACGCTCACTGAGGGAAGTGGAGGATTATTGTTCTACAAATCAGGTAAAGTTTGATCCTTCAATTTTTGATTTTGCTGGAAAGAACGAGTACGTCGGCCCGATCCCAGTTTCTGATGTCAGCCAAAGTTCGGCGAGTTTTACGTCCTGACTAGATGTGGTAGTTCCGAACACCTTCAAACAGGCTGTGAAGTCGGAGTTTAAAGAGGAGTGGCTAAAAGCAATGGAGGAGGAACTTCAAACAATGAGAGACAGGGAGGTATGGGATTTGGTTCCAAAACCATCTGACACTAATGTTTTAGGTAGGTTGCAGGTGGGTGTTCACGGTTAAACGTGATGATAAGGGACAAGTTGTACGGTTCAAGGCTAGACTTGTAGCCCAAGGCTACAGACAGGTCCTGAAGTGATCAAAAATTCTAATTTTGAACCAGTTTTGTCAAAACCTAAGAAATCTGTTACATTTGAGACTTCTGTGTCTTTAAAATCCAGTCCTCAAAAGTCCAGTCTAGATTTATGGCATAGGAGACTAGCCCATGTTAGTCAGGGTTTGATCTTAAGAACTAAAAATAATGATTGTGTAAGGGGACTGCCAGATCTTCCCAATCTACCTATTGAGTGTGAACCATGCAGATTAGCCAAAAGTAAAAGGAAAAGTTTCAAACCAATTGGTGGTGTAAGGTCTAAGAGACCGTTAGAGCTTCTGCATATGGACCTGTGTGGCCCTATAACTCCTGAAGGTAGAGATGGTCAAAAATACCTTTTTGTTATTGTTGATGACTTCTCTAAAAAGGTTAATGTTTTTCCAATTAACAGTAAAGCTAACACCTTTGAAGTATTTAAGAAGTTTTTCACTAGAAATGAAAGGTTTTTGAACTCAAAAGTTGTTTCTGTAAGGAGTGACAACGGCAAAGAGTTCTGCAATAATGAGTTTAACGACTTTTTTGAAAGTCTAGGTATTATCCATGAGAAAACTAATACCTTTTCCCCAGAGCAGAACGGAATGGTTGAGCGTTTTAACCTAACTGTCATGGACTCTGTAAAAGCTATGATTGAAGAGTCAGGTCTGCCCCGAGAGTTTTGGCCAGAATGTGCCCTGCATTTCACATATACGTGGAACCGGGTTTGCCACTCGCATCAAACAGAAACACCCGTTGAGTTGTTTAGTGGCAATAAGCCCTCAGTGAAACACTTAAAACCCTTTGGGGTTAAAGCGTATGTGGGTATTCCCAAACAGAAAAGGGGTAAACTTGATAATAGGGCCAAACCGGGAGTAATGGTTGGTTATGCTTTGGGTACGAAGGGGTACCGGATTTGGTTACCAGATGAAAACAAGGTGGTTGAGACAATCAATGTAAATTTTAATGAAAAAGAAGTGTTTAAAAATTTTGGTAACACAACTAACTATTGTGTTGATAAGGAAGAGGAACCTTTAGATTTTGGAATTGCTTACATACTGGACAATGAGTGTTCTGATAGAGGGTTAAATCAAAGTTTTTCAGATTATCCCAGAGAATATCCTCTAGAAAGTGAACATCATCCCGACATTGCTAGACCGGATTCTGAGAAGGGCGGAACCAGCGACGAGGAGACTGAACCTGAACTTAAGGAAACAACCTGGAGAAGAGACGCTGTTAGAAGATCGGACAACTCACGCGTCGATATCTACTTTTACCCAGGGGACTCCACTAAAAGACTACGCTCACTGAGGGAAGTGGAGGATTATTGTTCTACAAATCAGGTAAAGTTTGATCCTTCAATTTTTGATTTTGCTGGAAAGAACGAGTACGTCGGCCCGATCCCAGTTTCTGATGTCAGCCAAAGTTCGGCGAGTTTTACGTCCTGACTAGATGTGGTAGTTCCGAACACCTTCAAACAGGCTGTGAAGTCGGAGTTTAAAGAGGAGTGGCTAAAAGCAATGGAGGAGGAACTTCAAACAATGAGAGACAGGGAGGTATGGGATTTGGTTCCAAAACCATCTGACACTAATGTTTTAGGTAGGTTGCAGGTGGGTGTTCACGGTTAAACGTGATGATAAGGGACAAGTTGTACGGTTCAAGGCTAGACTTGTAGCCCAAGGCTACAGACAGGTCAAGGGTAAGAGTTACGACGAAACGTACAGCCCTGTCGTTAACTTCAGTATAATTAGATTCTTCTTCTCGTTGCTGGTATGTCATCTAGGATGGGTTCATCGCCAGTTTGATGTTAAGTGTGCATACTTGTATGCTCCTTTGAAAGAGAATATATTCATGTCACAACCTCCTGGTTTTTCTGATAGTCAAAGAGTTAACTTAGTCTGTAAATTAAAAAGGGCAATTTACGGTCTTCACCAGAGTGGTAGAGAGTGGTTTTTCGAGATGGATAGGGTTCTTTTGAGGATTGGATTTACCAAGTTCGATTATTGTAATTGTGTTTACAGTTATAGTAACGATGTGATTTTGCTTCTTTACGTAGATGATTTTGTAGTTTTCAGTAAATCAGAAAGTAAAATTAATAGTGTAATACAGTTATTAAGCAGTAGTTTTGACCTTAAGGCTTTGGGTAAAACTAGGAAACTCCTCGGAGTAGAATTTGAAGAATATGATAATTTCTTGTTTATGCATCAATTAAGTTACATTCATGAAGTTTTTGATAAGTATAGATCCTTCAGCATTCCAATAAGGTCTCTACCAATATCTAAGGGTAGCATCTATTCAAAGAGTCAATCCCCACAAACAAAGTAGGAGGAAAAACAAATGGAAAATTATCCCTATAGAAATTTGCTTGGGTGCTTGTCCTTTTTGGCTAATAGAACTCGCCCTGATATTGCGTATGCAGTTAACATTTTTAGCCAATTTCAGAATTCTCCTGGACTAGATCATTGGAATGGCTTGATTGGATTGCTCGGTTACGTTTGGAGTACACGGATGTTTAAGTTAAAGTTTTTCTGTGAAAACCCCAAAATTGTAGTTTACTCCGACGCCGACTTTGCGGCCAACCGAGATGATAGAATATCAATGGGAGGACAGATCATCTTTCTCGGTAATTCGCCAATCCATTGGAGGTCATTCAAAGAGAAGTGTATCAGTCTCTCAACGATGGAGGCCGAATTCGTAGCAATGACGGAGGCTACTAAAGAGTTGGTTTGGTTCGACAATATTTTTAATGAATGTATTGCTAAAAATGTTATAAATTTAAACAAACTAAAATCAATAATGTATATTGACAATCAAGCAACCATAAGTTTTGTTAAATCCCCCATAGAAAACTCAAAGTCAAAGCATATCGATATAAAACTTTTATTTGTTAGAGATCTGATATTTAAAGAGTTATTTTCTATATCTTATGTAAGAAGCAAGGATAATTTATCTGACATCTTCACAAAACCCCTAACAAAATTGGCTTTAGATTCTTTTGTTAGTAGAATCTTTGAATTTGAAAATCGATGATTTAAGTTTTGTCTTTTGCAATTGATATGTTTTCTCAATTTTTTGAACTATTTGTTTAGGCAATAACGTCGGATTTTGGTGCTAACCTGATGGAGATTGAGACTTATCCAGAAAAAAAATATATAAGTTTGTTTCTCATCTCTCATTGTAATGGACACCATCTTCCTGACCTCTGGGACTTTTTGTAAACTCATATCTAGTTGGATGCTATGTGAAATGTATGTCTGAGGCAACGATAGGAAATTGAATGTATATGTTGTAAAATATTGATATGAATGTACCAGCCAACTAGTTGTAAATATTATCATCATGTTTTTAAAATGTTTTTGATCGCTCCCCGGGGAGGTATACCCAGCGTTGCCAGAGAGTTGAGGTGTTTTGATTGTACAGAAGCCGCAAAAAAGATAGTACATTCGGAAAAAAGATAGTACGCTCTAAGTATCGATACAGTCAATATTTAATCGATAACTTTATAATAAAATATTTTAAATTAAAGGGCTAGGCAATTGCTCATAGCTTTAAAGGGAGGCATATGCCTTAAAATTTATCAAAATTTAAAAAAGAGGATAAAAAAACTATTGAAGAAGATGTACCACAAGTTGAAAAACATAAACGAAACTAAACTACAAACTTATATAAAACACTGCGGTGGCTTGGAATCGAACCCGCCACCAGGTATAGTTCACAGACTGTTAGCGCATAATTCCAGTCCAAGCAGCACAAACGTTCAAGATTCACATTTATGAGTTAAGTGTTAGAACAATGAAAAGATTTCCGAGGAAAAATAGAGGGTCTGGGGTTCACCCCAAGGAAAATTTGAATCCTAAAGAAAACAGTTTCTTGTAAACCACAAAATTTTCTAGGGAAAAGAGTTGTAAATAAAAGTCAAAGTTTCAAGGGGCCTCCCCCAGAATTTTTTTTTAAAAATTTCCCTTTAAACTCGTGTTTTATCTCTTTTTCAAACTCTTTAGGGAGCTCCTTAAAGGAAAAGCATCTTGTTAGTGGCAGAATTCTAAGGAGGAAAATCTGTGTTACCACTGACGTAAAAATATTTGAGGAGGGCTGGGGGTCTTTCCCCAAAAAGCTTTTTGAATTTTAACCCTCAAAAGTAGTATTTTAACTCCTTTTGAGACTTTTTGAATTGCACCAAAAGATCCTTGTGGAAGTTACAGAATTTTCAAGGGTCTTGCGGCTATTTTTCAAATAACAGGTGAAAACCTTGAGGGGGGCATTTGCCCCCTGCCCCCCCCCCCCAAATTACGCACATGGATGGAAGAAATGCACCCAGGGTGGAGTGGAGGTGTGGAGGCCTGGAATTGAACCCGGTACCAGGTACAGTGCGCAGACAGCTAGCTGCTAGCGTCTTTATAGACTCGAGACGTATAGCCTGATGGTTTGGTTTACTCGCTGCCCTCCCATCCTGCGCTTTGTTCCGTCGTCGTCGGTTCGATTCCAACCTCGCCCTGATTGTACTTTCTCTCTTCTGTGTCAGTAAAAATTCCGCTTGTGTCTGTTTTACTTACAGAAGGTTTTTATGCGGATCCTTAAGATCAGGCACACAAACTTGAAAATATATGTTCGACGTTCCAACAATCCAATCTTTAGCCTCAAGTTGGTTGGTTAGTTTTTGGTAACATATATCTCCACCTCTCTGTGCTTTATCTTAACCAAAAGTTGGTATTGCCTGATGATATATGTAACTCAACCAACCAACCAATAAAAAGATAGTACTTCGCGTACGATCTAAAATTTAGATTGAAGATCGTACGGAGCTCCAAAAGATAGTACAAATACCATAATTATCGTACGTCTGGCAACGCTGGGTATACCTATTTGTATTTTGATACTAGTGTCAAGAGTTGAAGTATTTTTCTATGTTGAATTTTGTAAGGCTGTGGCCAATCTGGAAGGTCTGGTTAGTTTGTAAAACTTTTGAGAATTGTTTAATTTATTTTGGTCATCACAATTGTGGTGATGGGGGGCATTGATAACTAAAATGTGTTGTTTTGTTCACCTCAATTGTGACTGTGCATCTATCTTTGTTTTGATATTCTGATTGCTTGTTTGACCAATGTAATTTCTTGAGGTTAAGAGCTCTATTGTTATGTATTATAAGGTTAAGTGTTGTAGGGTCAAAAGTCTGTTTAATTTGGACTGTCTAGTTTTGACTTTGTAACTGAAGTGATTTGAGTCTGTGATGTCATCACCTCTGATTGGCTCAGGTTGGTATGACATCACATAGTATTTCAGATAAAAGCCCAGTGTGAGGCTGGCTGTTTCTCTTACTTCATGCACTGATTATAGAATGTATACTTAGTTTTTATGTTTGTGTCTTTGTTCCTGCTAGTCAGGATGACACGTTTAATCATGTTATGTCTTTAGATATTATAGGGGTTTTCTTGATGGCTAGATGTTTTCTTAGGTTGGCCACATGTCAGTTCTAGTTAAATTTGTTTATACTTGTTAAATTATGTTTACATTCGTCAATAAATTAATCTTTGTCATTTTTAAAGCTCTGCTATTATTTTAGTCTACCTTATTAGAGTTTAAGGGTATCACAAATAATGAGGATTTTGATTAATGAGAAACCAAATTATAAAGGATTTATTGTAATTTGCAAGAGGACGCAAGGACAGAGTAAAAGGTTTATTGAATTAACAAGAGATGCAAAATAACGAGAGTAGACTATTGGTAAAAATTTAATTATGGTCTCAAATTTTGTGGTTTATTATGACCTTTTAAATTATCTTAAAAGTTTTCACTTTATAATTTGTTTTATTATGAAAAAAGTTAAAAACCACAAAAAAATTTGAAAACTCTGCCAAAACCTCATTTTGTATTCCGAAATCCTCTCTTTTGATTTTATAATTTGAAAGATCATAGTTGTAAACCCTTAAGTCCAAAGTTTCACGTAAAAACGGCCGATATAATATATCTAACGCGGTGATATAACGTCAACTTGGCTTCTATTTGGCGACCGCATCTTTCATTTGGCATGGTCGACTCTTATCCCAGCTGTGCCCCTTGTTTTGTATTTCGAAATCATTTTTTTATTTGATAATCTGAAAGATCATAGTTGAAAACTCTAAAGTCCAGTTTCATGAAAATACAATCAATATTGAACACTTGAGATCCTTTTAAAGTTTGTTTTTTGCGTGTGCAAACAGTTTTCTAGAGCCGTTTCCTGAACGGCTGTATTTAATTTTAAAGGAAAAGGCTGTATTGTCGGTCTACTACTATTCGGCGCTGGCCGTTTCGGCGCCAGAAATAAAATGAAAGTAAATAGAACTCTTTCATAATCCTTCTAAAAATTCGAAGAAAATTTTTTGTCTCGCGCCGAAACGGGCCGGCGCCCAAACGGCCGCGCCGAATCGTCCCATTCCGATTGTAAAGGAATTAATTTTTACATTTTTAGAGCTTAGAACCAATTATTATTATTATATTTTAAAAATTAATTTGAAGGTAACAGGAGTTGACATAAAGTGAAGGAAAAAACATTTTATTTATTTGTAAAAATATAAAATTCAAGAAATTAATTTTTACAATTTTAACAACCTTTTTATAGTTCATAGTTTTGATACTTATCATTTTTTCTTTCAAAAAGTCAAATTAAATAAAAAAATAGACTTTTAATTTTGTGAAAATCATTAGGGACAAGCGTTTTTGGCTAACTTCGTATTTTTAAATATCTTTATTTACATAGTTTTACAGCTTTTTTTACTAATTAAAAGCTAGAAATATTTAATTTAGTCTACTTAACCTAAATCAAAGCTTAAACAGAAATTTTAATAAGGTTTAATTTTCATGTTTTACCTTCGAGACAGCAAATGTAAGCAAATTTGGAAAATGACCCTCAAACTAGTTATAAAAAATTAACGAGGTTTTTTTTAAATTTCTTTGAAAAAAAACCACTTTAATATGGAAAAACTGACATTATTTTGACAGGACACATTTAACATAGTAAGAAACTCACTAAAATTTGAAAAAACCCACTTACAATATAGGAGAGAACCACTTAATTTTGAAAAAAAACCTAGTTTCCAGTTCATTGAATTTAAATTTTATGAAATCCTAAAAAGACTATTATTGAGTGACTTTTTACAACAGCATATCAGTACAATTTACTTGCTAGGTTTTGTGGGTAAAAAAATCAAAATTCTGTAGAAACAGTTCAAGCAAATTCTTTTATAAAAATCATCCGCTGTGTGTCCGCGAGAATCCGACTTCTATTTTTCTCCATCAGTCTTTGAATTTGATTTTCAGGGTCAAAAAGCAGTACTTTAAATTATACCAAAAGAGAGACGAAAGGTTTGAAATTTCTAAAATGTGTAGCCTCTGGATAGTTTTAAAAGATAAGTACCCTCCTAAAAATGCAAAAAATTCGTTAGCCTTGATAGAGCTTATTTTATGATCTTTCTTGTCCCCTAGGGAGTAATTTAAACACTACAGCAGGGTCCTCACTCAATTTAACAAATAAAATTTCCTGACTTTTCCAGGTCAATTTTTCAGTAAAAAATAGCAATTCAAGGCATTTTTGAACACATAATTTTCAATAAATTGACTATTTTTTCACTTACTATAGCCAAAATTGACTCACAACCATTGAAGAATATTTCATTTTACAGGTATTTTTCATTTTTTTATATTTATTTCAATATTTCATTTTTTGGCCAAAATTAGCAATTTTCCCTGAATATTCCCCAACTTTTAAGGTGAAATTTTAATTTCCTGACTTTTCCAGGTATTCCCTGACCCGTGAGAAGTCTGCTAAAGTAATGCTTTCATTCAGTGGTGCCCAACCTACAGCCCGAGGGCCAAATGTGGCCCACCAGGCTGATCCATGTTGCCCGCGGACTTGTTAAATATTAAAAACAAAAACCACTTTCAGAAATCTTCCAAGACATTGTGTGACATTATGGCACTTCCATCTAAAAAAAAGGTGATAAAAAAGGATTTCTTCAACATCCAGTAATTTTTACATCCGTGTTTTGGTTTTTTCTATATAGCTACGGGGAATTTGCCATTGGATAAATATTTATCAGTATCAGTTAGCCATTTGAATTTCGTTTATAAGGATCTTTTTAGAATCAAACTTTGAAAAGATGTCTGATTGTAAAAAGTTAAAAATTCACTCGAAATAACGAAACTTTCAAACAAAAGTGGACAAATTTATATTTCTTCATTCAGCGTAAAAATAAACTGCTGTGTCTGATATGTAAGGAGACTGTGGCAGTGTTTAAAGAACACAATATCAAGAGACATTACGAAACGAAACAGATAATCATCTTAATTCAGTTTTAAATATAAGTGCTACAAATTTGGAGCTGAATTTACAAGAACTAATATCCTCCAAACAGATGATGCAAACTTCTCAATGAAAACAGTTACGTTTCTTCGTGTTTAGAAAAATCCTTAAAAGTGTTTTTATGAGGCCCGAGAGATAAATCTTCAAAAGCAAATTGGCCCTCGGGGAAAAAAAGGTTGGGCACCACTGCTTTAATCAACAGTAATTTGAAAATTTGAATACAAAGAGTGAAAATTAGACTACCCTACGACTACTCTGCTCACCTTAATAAATTAAGACCCACATTTCTACAGGGATGGACACTACTCCTTCGTTTTAAATTTGTGCATGCACATTTATTTACATAAGCTCTCATTTGTACATAAGTAAAAAAAATCTGTTAAGAGATTATCTGTATAGGGTCACTTTATCCTCTCGTAGAAGAGCAGGTATGCCTGGCACTCGAGCACCTGGGCCTCGGAGACCTCTCGTACCATGGTGTCGCTCACGTAAAACCATCGTCCCTCTTCTCCACCCTCTTCGGTCTCTTCCCTGGGGGTGGTGGGAAGCCTCTGAAGCAGCTGAGTGAGGTCCCCGTGGAGATCCTGGGAGAGGGCGTTGAGGAAGGAGGTGCGATGGGGGGCTTGGGGCGAAAGGCGCACGTAGGCCGTGTAGTGTCCGCGGGTGAGCCGACCGCTGTGTTCCACCACGGCATACAGGGAGTAGAGGACGGAAGACATGTGGGGGAGCGCCTGCAACAGAGACCAGATCAGAGGTTGGCAATTAATTTTAAGCGGGATTCAAATAATTTTGAAAATTTGGAACAGCCTTAGAATGTGTCCTCCAGCTGTCCCAAAACGGATTTTGTCAGCAAGAGAATATTGAGGAGACGGCTTGGGAATATGGAACTCCTCCTTGGAAGGATTCCCAAACAAAGCCTTCCGTTTTAACTAAAAAGAAATAAACTTTTTACAGTTCAGCATTCCTACCTAATTATGAGATTGTCTATATATATATATATTCACAATTTTCCTAAAGAAACAAACCATTTCCTATGCTCAATCAACTTCCGGAATGTCTGCTCTCCGATTACTACACAGCTTATTTAAAATCTTGAATAAAGGTAAATAATATTTCGAATTAGCAATTTGAATTTTCTGATAACTTTTATTATTTAATAAATATAAATATATAATGTTTTTTTGTCTTAAATTTCGTTGTTAATTTAAAATGTTTGGAAATAAAATTTATCAGTGAGGTATCTTAAGATGGAGAAATGAATGAGAGAAGCAGACATTCCGGAAGTTGATTGGGCTTGGTTGTTTATTTAGGAAAATCGTGAATATACGGATGATCATAAAATAAGTAACCCGATTTAAGGCGTCCCCCTCCCTCAAAATGACTTCCACCAAAATTTCATTCAATTCCGATGAACGGCTTGGCTTCTAGAGGCCCTTTAATCTGGTTACTTATTTTATGATCACCCTGTATATAATAATATTCTTCATATTTGTTAAGTTTATTTCACTTAGCAACAACACTACTTAAGAAACCAAACTTACTTATAAAATATTAAAAAAGCATTGATAAGCAAAAAGAATGGATGTATTCAGCAGGAGAATATTGAGGGGATGACTCAGGAATTTTGCCTTGGAAGGATTCTCAAAGCCTTCCTTTTTAATTAAAAAGAAATAAACTTTTTACATTTCAGCATTCCCACTTAATTTTAAGATTCTAAACTAGTGATTAAACTTGTCAGCGGGACTTGTAAACTATTTTTTGAGTTTTACATTGAAAAGAGGGGGTCTGAGAGTGTCTCCCCAAGAAATTTCTGGAAATTTGACTTTTTGTGTCTAAAAAACATATTATTGGTTTTCAAGAATTTTTTCCATTGTTATTTTATTTCTGTCAGTAGTGGGTTAACTTTCTTTTTAAGTGTAAATCAAGAGAAGTGACTCACCAGAGAGGCAGAGCTGCAGTAGGGGGTCAGGTCCAGTTGAAGGGGGAACTCCACAAACTGGTTCACTTTCCTCAGGCTCATGCCCACCTGCAGAGAATCAAAGGAATAAATTTTACAATGCAATCAGAGCTGACCCTTCTCACACAGGAAAAGGTTTTTTTTAGGTTGACATGGTCCTGTTTTTTTTAGGAATTTTGTAAAAAATTGCAAGGAATTTTGTCTGTTCACCTGCTAGAATCTCAAAATTTTGCTTCATTCATTCATCAAATTCTTAAGAAATTTGTTTTATATTTTCGGAGAAATTCAAGGAGGTTTTAAGGAGTAAGACTCAAAATCAAGGAGTTTTGCTCCAAACCTCAACCCTTTCCACTCTATTGTATTGTTATTACACAATACAATAGAGCGGAAATGGTTGAATCCAAACATTAGAGAAGATAATATTTTTTTTTGTTATGGAATTCTTTTACTTTAGCATTTCAGAGATGAAAATAGTCTTTTCTTATTGTCCCTGAACATGAAAATTACCATTAAAATTTTGAATTGACTCAGGATTTTTGGGGAACAGCCCCCCTTTTTTATGTTTTATGACGACTTAATGACTTTGAATTTCAGGGTTAAAACGCATTACTTAAGTCTTTAAATTACTCACAAAGGGACAAGGAAGGTTGGAATTTCTAAAATATGATATTTTGTAGTGAATGGATAGGTTTAAGGGGTTATTATCCCCCTAAAAAGGCAAAAAAGCTAAAAATTATAGAAGTGTTTTACACTATTTTTTTCCTCTTATTTTTTACGTGATTTACCTTTGAAGGGTCTTAAACCTTCCCCAAGGACCCAAATTTGATGACAATATGCAGCAATGAACTTTACTAAAAGCAGTTGAGGTGTTAGCACCCACGTAAGGGTTCAATGCTGCACTTTAGAGTTAAACTGCTGTACAAAAAAAGTCTATTTGAATCTCACCTGCTGGAACCTCTTGAGGTGGAGGGTCAAGATGGCCGGAGGTCTGAACACCAGGAGCTGCTTGCTTGCATTGCTGTAGGCTACCGCTGTCTCGTCCCCTACAAACAGATTTTTCACACAAAATTTGTTAACCTTAGAAACATAAGGGGTTTAATACAAAGGGGACATCCATAAATTATGTCATGTTTTGATGTAGGTTCTGTGACACTTCATGGCAAGAGGAAGAAAGGGATGATATTGGAGGTTAGGGAAATGGCAGCAGTCTTTTTACGATTTAACATATTTTATTTTACGAAAACGGACATCTTATAACACCAAGAGATCATAGCATGGAAAGAGGACGTAGCAAGTAAAAGATCTTCCAAGAAAGACACAAAATTAGGTTATATCGCGAACTGAAACCTTTCCCAACCAAATGGGAAAGAAGACTCTTATGGCCGTATTCTGTGCTTTCTAATCAGCGGTTAAACAGCAATCAGTAGGATTCCACCAATCAGAGTCATCGATTCCTTCTTCGATAGGTGGTTAATCGCTGATCGGAAAGCACAGAATACGGTCATTAGAGTTAGGCTCTTAAGAGTTTGATGGACATGGAATGCAGATCTGGAATATATAAATGCCACACACAAAGGAACAAAGAGATACTGGGATTTCTTGAACATTTAAATACAAATTTAAAACTTATTTATTAAAATTGATCATCCAACAGATGACGATAATTGCAATAACATTACTAGCTATACAAAAAAACATGACATTCACATAATCACAAATTAGAGATTTCAATAGTTATATAAATAGTTTCAATTTATTTATTTATAAGTGAATAGCTCACCAGTGCATGTCCTCTTGAGCTCTGTGCAGTGGTCACAGCGGAACTGGTTTTCCTCGGCCAGCAGCTCCAGGCGGGTGAAGTGGGCGAGGCATGACTGCACCGAGCACTCTTGGGCGGGCAGCTGCATAAATAAATTTTAAACATTTATTTTAAATAAACAGTATTATAATATAAACAAAATATAACTATAACAGATTCTTAATTCAACAAAAGCAGGGGTGAAAATGTTTTTAAAACTCAACTAAAAATCCTGGGAAAACTTAAAGAGTTAAGAACCTTTTATCCAGACTGCCAAAAAATCTGGGACAGATTAAAAAAGTTCTTGTTCCAAAGGTATTTTCTCCACAAATCTTACAGCCCGCCCGACGAACCAATGAGAAAGAGTCGGATGATCTAACTTCAGCTCAATTTGTGGTGAACAAATTTCTTTCTGATGGAGAGAATGAATTTTTTATAAAAGATGATGTTAATGCTGCATGTATTTTTTAATTGGACCTAACTTCGGGCTTTCTTGTTTTTCAATAAAGCCCCAAATTCTGGGCCCTTGAATAAGGCAGGGGTGCTACTAAAGATCCCTGAAAGTACAAAACTGGAATGTTTACGGATGTAACCATGCATTTTGCGCTTTCTTGTTGAGCTCGAGATTTTGAGAAAAAGTAAACAGAATTCTGGGTAGATTCATGCTGTTAAAAAACTGGATTTCTGGGGATACCCTGGAGAAGTTGCACCCCCTGAATAAGAAGGGAAGGAGAAAGAAAAGGGGTGCGCACCTCATCCTCTTTGGTGCTGCCACCATCAGAGAGCGTGACTCGCTCGCTGTCCCTCTGAATGTGCACCCCTTGCACCTGCATGTGCTCAGACAGCTCATCTCCACCTTTCTCCCCTGAAAGAAAAAATCAAGCATTTTGAAAAAAATCAATATTTATGCATAAATTTAAAGTATATGAAAAGTACAAAATCATATAAGAAAAAAAATGGAACTACTTTACAAACAAGTACTTAAGTACTTCACGAACCCTTTTGTTAAAAGTAAGGTTAACTTGTTAAGTTTTGTGAGGATCCAGTCTCGAAAAGAAAATTGTTCAAATTAAATCAACAGCTATTATATTTCAAAACGACTGAGCACATAAGATACCATTTTACACTTTAAAAAGAGTTCACTGAAATGCAAGTTAAGTCTGACAGCACTTTCATTAAATAAGAAACGGGAAAACAATCACCATTACAATCCTGTTTTTCGTCAACGTTGGATTCTAGCGAAATGGTGGGCTTGGGCAGGGCTTCTTCCAAAAGCACATCAGCGCCCTCTGGGGGAGATTCGGCAGCCAAATCGGTCATCACTGGTGAGATGTCTTCTGCAGTGATCTCCAGCCTTTCCAGTGTGGAAGATACATCCTCCACTGAATAATGCAGTTGGTTGCTTTCATCAAGAAATTCGTTCACCAAGTTCTGTTGGAAGATTTCTTCAAGAGCTTTCTGAAGGGTGATCTCGTCAATGTCTTTGTTCCCCGAGTTCTGTTGGATGCTTTCAAGAACTTTCTGAAGAAGGATCTCTTCAATGTCTTCGTTCTCTGAAGGACAGTCCTCAGCTTCCTGATTCACGTCCGGACAGTCTCCCATGGCAACTTCAGCTCTTTTTTTGTTCAGGTCGGGGAAGGATTTCTTGCGCTGGGCTTTCTTCTGCTTTTTCTGAAAGATAATAAAGAGAACTTTCATAAATTACGCAAAATTTACTTCTAGCTTTACTTTAGCAGAAAATTAACTTTTGATTGAACTTCACTTAGGAGTGATTATACTATGATTTTTGCTTGATCTAGAGGTACTGCAATTCATTTTTGGTTTATTGTATTTTTGAGGTGCAAGTAGAGTCAATATATTGATTAGACTGCAACAAACCAGAAGGGAACAAGATTTTACAACATTTGTTATTAAGAAAGAGCTGGATTTTTAAAAAACAAAAATACAGTGTTTACTGCAGAATTTTAATGATCGAGTGCTAAAAATGCACCAATAATTTAAATTTGCTTCATAAACTCAACCTGCAACAAAAGTTGAAAATCAAATTTAAAACAGAAGGATGGTTCAGAATCCTAAGCTTCCCTTTACAATCAAAAATACTCAAACAGTCAGAACAGTCTCCAGAAAAGATAACTGCTTTAACCCATTTACATTTCATTGTAACATTACTTTCAATGAACCTTAAATTTAAACAAGTTATAGAAAATTGCAATCAATGTATTTGCAACTGCCTTTCAGTTATTGTTAAATTAAAGAGACAAAAAAGAGATGAATTTGAAACAAACTAAAAAGAAATATTAAATTCATTTCTTTTTAGTTTCTTTCAAATTCATATCTTTTTCATGGTTAACGATCCGATGGTTTTAACGAGCAGCTTAGCCCTGTTATTCCCTGGATCATTTTAATTATTTTGACTAAGACTAATAAAACTAAATCATTAACCCTTTTAGTTCTAGGCACCCCAAATTTCCCATAGGATTCAATGGTAATCTTGGGCGGCTTAGGTTTGAAGGGGTAAACTAAAAGGAGGTTGAAAAAGTCCAATACTAGTGCAATCTAAAGAAAAGGGTTTTAAACTCTTTGAAGGAGGAGTTACCATCATCATCTTCTGCTTCTTTTCGAGGCTCCTGGGTTTGCTGTAGTCCTGCTTGGGCTTGCTGAGGATGAACTCGTTCTCGTCCAGATCGACACGACTCAACTTCTTGAAAGCCTGCAAAATACAAAAGGAAGGTAAATGCATCTGGGCGCAGAGGAATGTATTTAGGTCCCCTCCTAGTAAGGGACTTTGCCAGAGTCAGATCAACAGGAGGATAAGGAATAACTACAACCTACAAAGTTTTTTAATAATAATATTTAAAAAAGGTTTTGAACAGTTTCTACTCAATTTCGGAAATAAACTCCCAGACTTTTCTAGGTTAATTTTGAAGATTTTTCAGTAAAAAAACTAGCCATCTCTGACATTTTTAGATATTTTTTCATTTTTGAAGCATATATTTTGAATAAATAATTATTTTACTTTTTCAGAGTCACATAAGTTAGATGCAAACATTTAAATTTGATACTTTTCCACGTTCTTAACAAAAATAATTTTTTTCCATGTTTTCCAGGTATTATTCCCTGACCTGTGGGAATCCTGTTTAACCCATAACAGGGGAGGTGAAAAATTGGAACATATACGGGGACGTGGGGTCTCAGAGACTCCTCAACTTTTTATACTTTTTAAAAATCGTCTAATTAAGATACTATTCTGATATTTCAGTACATTGTTATTTGAACATTTATCTCTTGATAGAAAAATATTTCCTTTAACTTTATGATGAAATAAACATTTTTTCCAGACAATTTTCCAATAGACTTAAAATTATCGATGTTATCGAATTATCGTTGCGGAGTCTGGGAGACCCCACGTCCCCTGCTACGGGTTAAATATTAAGCTTTATTTATTTTCTATAGGCACATTTTAAATAAATTGGTTAAAAATAAAGTAAATAAGAAAAAAGCAGTGGGTTGAGTGTTGAAAGGTTTAAAACTCGATGTTTCGTCCACAACTGCGGTGAACATCTTCAGGACTGTTTGCGTGAGTGAAGGTTGTAGTGCCTGTCTGTAATAGCGACTGTCAAATCGGCAGCAATATCAGCACCAATGCCGGGTGGAGTGGGAAGTGACGTAGTGCCTGGTGTTGATTGGCCAGTGTCTAGATCTCGTGGTACAGTAACGGACCCTTTATCCGGCAAGCTCGGGGCCGACATCATCCCGGACTTCTTAATTTTCCGGATTTCGGGTCCGTTCCGAAAAAAACGCCATTAAAGACTCAGCTGCTTTAGTAAAACCAAAAATACCCGCTGAAACGACATACTACGTTCCAATCGTAACGGATCCAGCAAAATAAACTTCCAGCAAAGCACGTGGGTCGTCGCGGCAAGAACCGATAGCGAGGCAGCAGCCGATTTTGGAACGGCCGTTTAAGCTCGGGGACGATACGAATCGTCCCATTCCAAACCGAGACGATGTCACAAAAGGCGCACGCAACCATTGCGCATCGTAACAGCATTTACTCACTAAAAATTCTTCTAAATATAAAAAAAACAAATTATACACGCGAGCCGGATTTCGGGTCCTTCCGGATTTTGGGTTCCCGGATAAAGGGTTCGTTACTGTATAATCTTTACCAACTCCACAGCTGGCTGTTTGTTTACGATTTTGTTGATGTTTTTCAGCGCGAGAAACTAGGTTTTGTTTACCTGCAAAATCTCCTCTTTTCTTTTGAAATTATGGGGATGCTTGCAGATTTCAATCTCTTCCCTTTGGAGACGCGTACTGTAATGGTTGGTGGGTCGACCAACTATTACCGAATCCAAAAGAAACTTGCAAAAAAGCTGAATTTGACTCAATAAAAGGACCAAAATTGAGAAAATCATAAGGAAAGGGATAAGTAGAAGAACCTGGATTTGAAGTAAAAAGATATAATTAGAGAAAATCGCTAACGTCGCGAGTATTTTGCGTTTTTACAGAAAGTTATATGGACAAAAACGCAAAATCATAAATTTTTTTTCAATCAATCTGTAAAACTAAAGAAAATCTGTAAATATTACGGACAATACATAAAAGTTGTCAAGTATGTAAAAAGGGAAATTTAGAGTTCATGTATTTGATTTAGAGACTTTATTTGATTAATGTAACCAGACATCTCGCTGACTGCTTGAATGTTCTGCTTCTTCATCAAAGTCTAGATTTTTTAAAAACATTTTAAGGCTTCAAGTCAAGAAGTTATTTTCAACTTTTTCCCTATTAGTTTTATGATTAATGTTGTCTTTGAACCCCCTTACTTCCTTGAATATTCTGTAGCATATTCTGTTAACTGACAGTTTCCCACAAAAGTAATCGAAAGATACATATCGTGTTACATAAATTCCCAAATGCAAAAAATAACTCATTACCTTTGTGTCTAATCCACCGTTGAGCAAGGGACAGGGAAGGTCTTGTTGCTGGAAATCCATAAAGAATTGCATTAGTTAAAAGAGTGACACTGTTCGTTAAGAACACACCATGTTCTAAAGTAGCAGCCTCCAAAGCGAGTGGCAGCAAAAAAAGTATCAGAGAATTAGAAAACCCCAATAAGTTCTCAAATCAAAATTTAAAGAGGTTTTTGTCAGTCAGAAAAATTAAACCTCAAGAATACAAATTTTCAGATTTAAATTGCTTTAACCCTTTCACACCGGATGGGACATACTGTCCCAGGCTGTAAAACTTCTGAAATTACAATGTTGATGCCAAACACATCAGGAGCCAATGAATAGCTCATATCAGTTGTCCACCAGTTGATCAAACAAGTGCCAATATTGTACTAAACTGATTTGCTTGCCATATTGAAAGGGTTAAACTCAAGCAGCAGGAATTTTTAAAGTAAAAAAATTGGTAAGGAGGCCAACACCTTAGAAGGTGAGTTTATTTCTAAAAGTGTGCTTCTATGCTGAGGGAATTTCTTGTTAAGAGTTGACAACCAAAACCTTTGGAGACCACCATTTTATAGATCCAGTTTGCATTATCAAACACCATAATACTAAAGAATTAAAAAAACAGTTTCCACACGAACATTAAAGATAAGTGAATATTAATTTTGTAATGCACTCAGTTGAAAACATTTAAAATTCCAACTTAACTTTACGTCTAAAAAATCAGGGGCCCACACCAATGCAAACAACAGCTGTTCTAGAGAGTTACATTTATTGGGATCAGGAGAAAAAGTTTAAAAATATCAATGCAATTGGTAATTTTATTCTGTTATTGTTTTTAAATTGTTTTATAATCCAATAAGAGCTGGATTATGTATGCCACAAGTACATTTGTACATAAAACTGATTAGTTTGAATCAGGGTACTTAAAACCATATAATGACTACTACTGAAGACAAACAACACTGTTGTATAAAAAGGATGGGTAAGAGACTATGCGGAGATAAAAGAAGTATAAAAATAAAACATAAAAAGGATAAAATAGTATTTTAGGAACTTCAATCTTAATTTCTCAACCCAAAGGTAGTGAGAGAGCACTTACCTTTTCTTCGAAGAGTGGTAGGGACAAGTCCCAGAAGGGCTCAAAAATTTGAGAAGACTGAAAAGAAGGGAAAAATTGCTTTTAGAAAAACACAATAGAAATCAAGTTAGCACATCATGTTTTCATTTAATCATTTCAATGCTTTTAAGATGCCCTTTCTAAGCTATAATAATAAAATGCATTGAAAAACATGTCCTTAAATCAACATTATGTTTTAAACAAATAAAAAAGTTTATTAGATAATTAGAATGAAAAATAAACATTTCCTTCAAAAATTCTTTCAGAAAGAGAAATATAAATATAGTTGTTTTCAAACATCGTTCATAGAATCTAAAGGAGTTTAATAAGGTATACAAGAGATAAAAATGGGAAAAGTCTAGATAACTTTTTTATTTTAATTGAATTGCACAACATTAATTAAAAATTTATGTTTACCTCACATAATAAAAGTCAATGTGTTTGTTTTATTGACAATTTCAACTGCATGATGTCATAAAATTGATAAAAGTACAAATTGAGAATTTACAACTCTAATTTTGAGTCATTAAAAACTGGTGGATGAACTGAGCGTAAGTGTGTTAAAAGCTCAATTCATTCACAATCAATCATTGGGAGTTTTTTGTTTTGTTTTATGTGCAAATTCAGGTGCATAAAATTACAGAGTTGTAAAAAAAGAAAGACAAAATGCCACTCACTGTCTTGCACTCTTCACACAGAACTGTGCTGATGAGGAGTCCCCCAAACACCTTTTCAACTAGCGTATGGGAAGCATAGGAATCATAACCTGAAGTAAATTCACATAGAAATTAACAATAAGCCATTCTTGGGTAAAAAGTATAAAATGTACAGTGACCTGACTTCTCAGGCTCAAGAACAAGCATTGAACTATGCATGCTGATTACAATTTAAGAGAATAAAAATCTACGGCAGTGGTTCTTAAACTTTCCATCGACACAGACCCCCTTCATATAGCAGCCAGGCATCGCGGCCTCCCAACTTTGAACACCCAGAGTCATAACCAGACTTTTGTTTCTGGCTCTTCTTCTTGACTCAACGGTATTACTAAGGTACCCCCTAACGAGTAAAATTATACGTTGAGTTTTAGTTTACATAAAAGCAGGGCTCGATTTCTAAAAAAAGAGGTACCGGAACGGTAAAATTATTGGTATCAAAACTGAAAAAGAGATTACTTTTTAATACCAAAACTTAAGCATTTATTTTCAAATTTAAATTTAGAAAATAAATTCAAATGTGTTGTACCAGATTAGGAAGAGTGTTTTAACTTAATTACTAATTGTATAAGACGATGAACGCTTTATACACCTTTTTTACAGTGGGTTATCCTTTTTTCCCAAAAGGATGCATCTTGTAGGAGGTGAGATGGCTTATTATCATCAATTAACCATTAGAATTGTATATTTTGCCAATTTAAAGAATATAATGCTCACTTAAGTCCTTAAATGGTAAAATTTAAGATATTCCAAATTTTCTTTGCAAATTTGCCCAGCGATCTGGCAAATCTGGTTCAAATAGGTACTTTTTGGTGACCAAACCTGTGATTGGTGCTATTTTCGAAGGAGAAGGAAAAAAGTTTTTCTCGCCCAATCAGACTTTTTTCTCTGCCTTTCGTGACTTAGATGCGATCCCAGCGCCCCCAAACAAGAACCTCTATATAAAGGCCTCCCAACTCGGCCGTGCAACGTCATAACTTTCACTCATCTTTGACGTCACTCCATAGACTTAACATGGCAATTTTCACTTACGTTTGACGTCATCGTCCAGAGTTGGGTGGCCATGTATATAGAGGGTCTTGCCCCAAACCCATCCAACTTTCCATTAGCGCATATGGCCATGGACTCTCTGTTCTAGTACTCTGTGGTTCAAATGGGGGTTCATAATCATGTTTTAAAAAAAAACTATTAAGTAAAAACTTTACAATTAAATCACAAATATTGTTATTTGCAAAAGATAAAAATGAATTAAAAATATTTTTAAAAATTTGAAATATGCCTTTTTATATTTTTTGGTAGGATTCTTACTGTTAGAAAGGGGGTCTCCCCCCGAAAAAATTTTTAATTCATTTTAGGACTATTTTTTCGAACACAGAAAGGTATCCCCTCTGATGAATGGGTCTTGCGGGCCGTTGTTAGGAGACCCCTGAAATAGAATAAAAAATTTTTTCCAAAAAAGAGGTTCCGGAACGGCGTTCCGGACCGTTCCGGCTGAAATCGAGCCCTGCATAAAAGTATTGTAAACATTATGCTAAAATTTACAATTACATCAGAGGCGTTTATAGAAACTTATTCCGGGAGGGGCCCAACATTATCCCTCAGCCCCTTCCATGTATGGTATATAGCAGCGGTCGGCAACTGGCGGACCGCGGTCCGCGGACCGCCAAAACGTTTTAAAAATCATTAATATGTATTTTTACACTTCAAAAGTTAGTTTTACCCGCTTATTAAGCCCAAAATTTCAAAAAATTTCCTGGGGAAACCCCCAGACCCCCATTTTTAATGTGAAAACTCCTAACAGTATTAAAACAAGTGGGTAGCATACTCAAATTACATCGTTGTAAAAATATATGTGATTTGGAAGATAACAATTTAAAGTAGTAATAGTAACCTGTTTTTTTTTCTCCGGACCTCAATGAAAATTTTCAAAATTATTTGGACTCCACGTAAAATTACTTGCCGACCCCTGGTATATAGGATCCATAGGTCCTATGTAGCTTTTTAGTACATTTTCAGTAGAAATTTCTTCTTAAAGAACTTAATAAAAAAAGTTCTGTGTAATTAAGTCCCAACCACCAGTGGGGTCTGGGGGTTTTTCCACAGAAAATATTTGGAAATTCAACTCTAAAAAACAGGTTTTAAACTAGTTTTGATACTCCTAGGATTTAATTTTGGATTTAAATTTTCAGGTAAGATTTGCATTTTGATGAACTTAATGTAAAAAAGAAATAATAGTTTCAAGTATTGAATAATAAAGAACTAAGTACTAAAGAGGGGTTTGGGGTTCTCCCCCAGAAAATTTTCAGAAATTTGATTAAAAAAACAGGGTTGTTAACTTGTTTTGGTAAGTCCGAATTTCGGGGGTCAAAATTTCAAGGGGGATAGAGGGTTCTCCTACAGAAATTTTTTTGAAATTTGCCTCTTAAAACTAGTGTTTCATCTCATTTTGAAACTCTTTGGGAAACACTCAATTAGGTAACGTGTTCCCCAAGGTAACTCGCGGACCCCCAGGGGACAGGGGTCCACGGACCAGTTTAAGAACCACTGATCTAGGGCATTTGATTTGACAGGGTTCCCTTTTTAATGTTCAAATACAATTCCCCAGGTTTTCCCATTCCAAATATCGTTTTGCAGCTTAGAATCTTTACATTTTATTACTTATTACGGGGGTCCTACTGTGCTAACTCAACATCTCAAAAAATTATTAGAGTAAGTAACCTTTCATCCAGAATCCTTAACATTGGAATGGTATTTTTCCCTAAACTTACTAACCTTTCATAATTTAAATTTATCTACTTCATAAAGTTAATTAAATTTATTTCATACAAAGAGTTAAAATCTCAAAACGTTATTTATTTTTAAAACTCTTTAACAAGTATTGATTGAGCATATGTGCAGCAAACTCTTCTTGATGATAGAATGAAAATGGAGAGGTGAAACTCAATGTTTTTTTTTATAAATTTCAAGAAAAAGGAAACCTTCACATTGAAAATCCTTAGACAACCAAGAGTACCAGACTTGGACAATATAGAAGCACATGCCAAACACAGAAGGTTTTAAAATTTTGCAGGAAATTATTTAAATAAATTAAATTTTTGATAAGTAAATTTATTTTTTACTGCTGTTGCTTATGAAGCACTATTGCAGAATTTAGGTAAACAATGGGACAACACTTAATTAGTTTGCAGAAAATTATTTTATTTTTATTGTTTGCAACTGTGTATTGTATGTTTATTTAATTTGTGTGTAGAAATCTTTAAAAATATTTTACCTTCATAGTTTTTTTATTTTTATTTTATTTTTTGTAATACTTATATTGAAATTTTTTTTCTGTCAACTGAATGGGTTTTCTTTTACCCCAGTGACAAATATTCATATTTCCCCCAAATTGCTTATCTTATATATACTTGTTAAATAAACTATTATTATTAAAATATTTGAAGAAATTTTTGCACACAGAAAGCTTTTTGTTTTATATAATTATGAAGAGTACCTTTGATTAGTTTTCTGACATGGTCATTGATTTCTTGATTTGGGTTTTCAACCATGAAGTGTTTCCGAATAGCTATCTTTTGCCTCTGAAAAAGAAGAAATGAAAATATCTCCATAGGAGTGGTTTCCCAATGACAAACACAAGTATTGGACAGCATTACCTCCAAAATTTTCTACAGAGAACTTAACATCTTTCAGATAAAAAAAAGCTAAGCATCTCATTATTCAAAACTTAAAAAGAAAAATGGGTGAAATATAGGCCTGTAAATGGTGCATAAGATATAAATGTTACCACAATTTTAAGTGGCAATTTCTAAAATTTTTGGTTAATTTGTTAAAAAAAAATTTTTTTTAGAGCACTATATTATCTTTCATAATGTGTGTAATGTGAATGAATCTAATGTAAGACACATTATATTAGAATTGATTTTTTAGAATGTAACAGTAAAGTTGGAAGAAATTATTTTTAAACACTAATTAATTTTTGTGGTACAGCTCCCGTCAAAAAAAACGTTACATTGCTCCATCGATGGAACGGGTGGGGTTGCTGGATTTGGCAATCAATTCACAGTTTGGCGCATCTCGCATTTTTTCCGTTTTTACAAATGAAACTTTTAAATTACATTCACCAGTTATTTGGAACAAGAGTTGGGCGCAATCAAACTACATTTGTAATCTGATTGAAAGTATAATCTGATTACTTTTGCTGTTTGATAACATTTGAAATTTTCAATCTAACTACATATGTAATTGGATTGAAAGTAATCTGATTACTTTTTTGGGGAAGTTTTACGGATTAATTTTATCTTAGTTGGCAAAGGGGAAGGGAGGGGGTCAGAAATGACCAAAAACAAGGTTACGTAATATAGTCTTATAGTGATCACGGTTAATATTATCAATCGGATTATGTTTAGAAAAACACTGATCCCGATCACTAATATTTAACTTAACGTATAATGTATCGTTTTATGTGATCAATATATCTCTTAATGTTTTTAAAATCTGGTGAAATAACTAAAACACAGATTAGATTTATTTAAAAAGTTTAAGTAGAATAATTTATTGATTTTAAAATTACAACAATAACAACTATGTGATAGACATGTCCTCATTTTGTGACAATCACATTGGAGTCGGATGTGATCGCATTGTCACTGGAATAAATGTGATCGCATTGTCACTGGAATAAATGTGATCACATTGTCACTGGGACTATGATAGATGTGTCCGATATTTTAGCACTTTGTGTTTGGTAAAATACCTTAAGAAAATTATCCTTTGAATATTTAGTTATCACGCAAATAATTTTTCAAAGGAAACTTCACCGATCGTTTATTTTATTGAAATTCAAAAATAAATAGAAAATGTCTGATATAAATTAAAAAACTAAATATTAACAAAATTTTAGTATTCAAACAGAAATGTGTTCTGCTTTTTAAAATCAGCAAAATTTGGAAAGCGGAGAGGCCTCATATCTTTTTAATTCAACTCGAAAACATTCAAATCCTTTCTGCTGTTGTGGTCGAAAAAGACAGAATGAGGAGCGAGGGTTGCTACTAGTTTCGCCTTGGCGGTCGGATGATGGCGACCGTTTTCAGGCTTTTACCTCTAAATTTTCAAACTTTAACTTTGAGCCATGGCTTTATTTAATGACCAAATTAAATGAAACTTGGTATTTAGGGTTTAAAGGGTATGGTCTTTCATATGCGGTTATAAAAATTGGGGGTCACCATGAAAAAAGTTGCACTTTATTTTGCGTTTCGTATGAAGACGGCCTCTGAGAGAAATAGTCAATTAGTGATTTCAAGCTTACAATAAATCCTGAAAAATGACACCAAAAGCATCTTTCTAACCCCACCCGTTCACCCGCACATTCTACTGTAACGTTTTTTTTGACGGGAGCTGTACAATATGAAACTACCATACTACTGTGGTACTATATGTGGTCTTTGCACATACGTTAAGTTGCAACAAAACTTAACAGGTTTTTCTTGGATATGCTAAAACAACTGTCAGTAAAAACCAAGTTATCTATAGAAAAAAGGCAGAAGCTAAATTGAACATCCTTATAAACACATTGACTGCCATGGGAGTTGCATTTAATTCGCACCTTTGGTGTCCAAGAAGCTTTGCGAGTTAAATATAACTCACACAATCCTATAGCTTTCACACTACTTTGAATAAATCTGACAACACGGACAAATTTTTTTTATACTGTGACAATCAAAGTGTTAAAAAAAGTGTGGGGTAGAATATTTTTATAACTAAAATCTTAAAAAAATCCTGAATATTTTCTTGAAAGAGGGAAAATAACAAGTAGAAAAAAAGAAGAGTGCAGTTCAGACATAGTAAAACTCGTGCATGGATAGGATTTAACTCGGAATGTTTTCGTACCTTGACCTCCTCCTGCCTGAGGTGATCGAGGAACTGGCGCAGCAGCTCATGACTGTCATGCTGGTGGTCGGGCTGGAACTCAGGGGACCTGTAATGAAACAATCACTTAAAGTGACTTTTCAGGTACAAGAAACATTGCACACAGAGGTATCTAATCTAGAGGAAAAATGTGCGAAATTCTAGTATCAAATACAGGGTTCATACAGAAGTTTAAAGAGTAAAATTAAGTACTTTTTATAAGGACTGTCTTGAACGCAATTTATATTTTAACTGTTAACCTCACAAATGTAGAACATTAGTGCACAATTAATGAATGCGGTTCGGAATCTTAAGTTTCTGACCATAGGTAAAGTTATTTTCCCACATTGCAATCAGAACACAACCAGCATTATGTCAAAGGGATTTGCAGACTTCTTCCTGAAAATTTGTAACATGCATTGGCAAAAATAGAAAGGCAAAACTTTAAGAAAAGTACGCTAACATTTTTGATAAAATCCTTTTAAAACTGACACATTGAGGGGAAAAAAACTGCATTCTTCTGAAAATTAAGGACTTAAGGAATATGTTATATTAATTATATGTTAATTTAAGGACTTTAAGGGCCCTTTTGTAAAGACTAGGACAAACTAAGGACTGCGCACACTCTGGAATAGTATATTTGTTTGTTAGTTTCTCTTTTATAAGTCTTTGAGAGATATTTAATTTGGTAAGCTTTTAAAGTATACATTAGGTATTCTAAAAAAAATAGGATTGGTTTTGTTTTTACTTTATGTAGTGGATTTATCTATGAACATTAACTCAATTTTTAGCGGATATAGACTAAATTAACTTAAATCCTTTCACCATGGGTGCCACTCTTCAAAAATTGCAAGACTGAACTTTGAATTATCATACATCCCTTTCAATCTAACAATTTTTTAATATCAGAAAAACCTGTAAATGATCATTAATTAAATAGGTTCTAAAATTTTAGGTTAAAGCTGTATCTGTGTAAAACTGGCTTGTTTCTAAGCAAAACGTGCAATGTAAGTACTGAAATTTAGTAAAAATCACTGCTGACTGATTAGCCGATATTACATTTCATATTAAACAATGGATGGAATTATGTTCATCGAGCTTTTGATTTTCGTCCCCGGGACTGAAGAGTGGCAACCATGCTTATTCTGCTGCCAGAACTTGATATAAATTGGGATGCAGTAGCAAACTTAAAAAGAAAACAATCCAATACAAATTGAAGAAGTTTTCAGCACTTAAAAAACAATTCTAGAACCATTTGGGAACCCACTTCTGTTGTATCTTGTTGAAGAGGTCGGTGGGGTCGACGACTTCCCCTTTGCTCTGTGGGGGGGAGGTCATCTGCCGCAGGAAGTTGAGGAAGCTGTTGAGCAGCTTGCGCTTTCGGGGCAGCTCCAGGCACAGGGGATCCTAAATTAATTGCACCATCATTTAAAAATTCATAACACTTCAAAACTTTCATCTTAAACGAAATATGTGTGAGTTGATTGATTGAACCAGGCCTATCAAAGCATCATAGCCCATTGAAAACTTGTAAAAGGATCTCCTTAGACTAATTAATTATTAACTTAGTCAATTACTCCGCATAAACAGAATAGGCGGCTCGTCACTGTGGCAACGTAATAAAAGTGCAATGGGAAATGACTAGTAGTGAGCCGCCGATTCAAATTACACAGACTATAATTTTATAATTAACTTAATACTTTTATTATACGAATGAAAATGCTATACTCCTAACTCACTTAAGTCTAGTTACTTTCTTGTTGGGTGGATGTGGGAATATTAGTGTTACATATTTAAATAATATTATACTAGTGTTAGAAATCTACTCTAGTCACACTTATTAAAATACACTAGACTCAACATTGTAAAAAATTACTTAAACTATTGTTACAAGCTGTTCTGAAGATTTTAAATAATGAATTGTGAGTGTCATTCATTCTAATTTTGTAGCAATTAAAATTAGGGCTCTTCCCTCTTTGCTCAACAATCTTAAGACACAAAGAATCAAGTCCT
Organism: Tetragnatha versicolor; assembly: GCA_024610705.1. Lineage (NCBI taxonomy): Eukaryota > Metazoa > Arthropoda > Arachnida > Araneae > Tetragnathidae > Tetragnatha > Tetragnatha versicolor. The sequence continues at coordinate 548,685 of JANDEH010000064.1, forward strand.
AAAGCTAAAACAGTTCATTCAACATGTGAGGGGGATACTCACTGCCTTGGTGTCCTCCTTGACTGAGTCATCTTCCAGTGTTAGCTTAGGGACCGTCCACTGCGCCCCCACAACGCACGACGCCTCCACCTCCCCCAAAAGGAGCGGCGTCTGGCTCAGGCTCTGCAAAAATCAGGGTTAAAAAATAATCATTACAATATTTTTTTCATAAAAACAAAAAAAAATGTGTTTATTTATTTTTATCCTCAACACAGAAATGCTAATAAAAACATCATACCTGCCAACATCAGGATTATAAAAAAAGGAAGATTTTAAAAATCAAGGTACCTATGGCATTTTTATCTTAATCTAAGTCAAGACTATCTACCATAGTCACTACATCTAAGTTAATAGGTAGCATGCATGAATAAATATCTTTCAGTTCAAAAATCGAAGAAAAACAAATTTAATATCAGATGAGCACTCTAACCTACCTAATTTTACACACACATTAAAAAAACTAATTTGAGATCCATACAAATTTATTTCTTTTTAAATACTAGAGAGCTATCGCTCACCAACCCCCGTAAACTGCTAACGCAGGACCTTTTGGAATTGCTTTGCAATTCCCACAAATTCTAACTCGCTGAACTTAATACACTTTATAAAACAATTATACAATTTAAAGAAAAAACCTCAACTAACTTTCCAAAAATACGTCACCGAATCCCCTTCATGAATAAATCTCCCTTAAAAGTTTGAATATATATTAACTCGAACTTGTCAAAAATTTAAACGAAATGTTTTAAAAAATATTCATCTTAATTATTTTTTATCTAGGATTATAAAAATAACTAATTCTAATTGTTTATCAATATTCGGACCAAACAAAAACCATTATTTTAAAGTAACTCATTAGTTATGCCTAGTGTTTATCATTCATATTTTTTTAAACCCAGACTTGTTGAACAATGCCGTTTAAGCAATTAAAAATAATAAGAGACAGAACGTCCCTCTATGTTTACAATTAATTTCGATAAAATCAGACTAAAAATTATAAATATTGGACAAAAAGTGTGAAATTTTAGTATAAAATGGCGTACATGTAAGTTTTTAGAATGTTTTTATCAGTCTTTGAGTGATATTTCATCTAGAAAGTAATTTTTAAAAGGTGAAAAAACATGTTTCATCTTAAAACAGCGTTTCTCAACCGGGGTTCCGCGGAACCCTGGGGTTCAGCGAGGCTTCTTCAAGGGTTCCGCGAGGGATCCGAAATTTTTTTTTTGTTGTTCTGGTTTACATTTTAGAATAACCCTCTAAATTAATTAGGCATCAGCCAGCCAAATGTGAGCAAGTGTTTTTCCGTTGAACATTTTCTTCTGTAGCCCTTGGGTGTTCTACGAAGAGTGTGAAAAGAAGATTAACACTAGTTTGAAGGGGAATTCCAAAATTAATTTCTGAGAAAGGATCCCTGCCCCCCTTGAAATTTTTCCCCTTGAAAATTTTGTGTTTTACAAGTAACTGTTCTTTTCAGATGAACCCAAAGGTTCTTAAAATACACTGAAACTCCTACTCTAAGTGGCAAATTTCGAAAAATTTCTAGGGAGAACTCCCAAACTTCTATCTAAAATTTTGACGTCTGTTATATAGCGTTTTCCTCTTGAGCATTCTGCTGTCTCAAGAATCTTTTCTCCTTGGGTGTTCCAAAAAAGTTTGAAAAAGGAGATAAAACACTAGTTTAAAGGGTACTTTGGTACATTCGTATTAGCTCGTCCATTCGCCAAAAGGGGCGATAAGACGCCAAGTCTGGTAAACCCCGCAATACTACCGTTGATTCTGGTAACCCTGGAAAACGTAGCGAAATCGCGCTAGTTCCGATCACTGGCACATGCGCGCGCAATTTAAATCGGTAGCCCATGGGTGAAATAATGTGTGCGCACCGCGCAGGTTGTTTTGAACGTAAATTCAACAGTGTTTACAAGGTAAGAACGAAGACTGCATCTGAAAGGTAGGAGTCTGCTTTCGTGTGGTTCCACGGTGAACTTTGTTGCGCCATTTTGCCGAGCCCCAGAGTCTTTCAATGTTTGCGTATGCACGCCGGTGGTAGAATCGACAAAAGATCGCCGGCGGTAGGATCGACCATTTTGCAAGTAAGTTAGTGCTAAAAAAGTTATTTTTATAATCTTACCGAGTGATATCCGTAGTTTTGGTTCATCCAAGAATACTGATTCCCCTTTTTCTGAATCCTTACTGTGTCTGATTACCCCCACAACGAGTTTGGTTATAGATAGGGCAGGGGGGGTTTGGGGGGGCGGCAGCCCCCCCCAACCACATGAAACTTTTATTTTTTATTTTCTGATGTTATAAAGATGTTTCTGATGTTAAAATGTGTTTTCGGCGAATCTGATGAAATCCCTTATTTTGGCGCGTTTTGGCGAAGTTGGCGAAAACGATGGACGGGCTAATACGAAAGTACCGGTACTTTTAAAAATAAATTCTGAGGAAGGACAAAACAGAAAGAAAAAATATTGTTGCATGGCAGTGGCGTATATAAGGGTGGTCGAGGGGGCCCTGCCCTCCCCCGAAATTTGGACTAGGCATATCAAAATACGTTAAAACCCTGTTATTAAAGGTCAATTTTTAAAAAAATTTCTGGGGGAGGGCCCCCAAGCCCCTCTTTAGTTTATGAAATTGTGTTATTTTCAATTTCTTATAATACTTTCATGAAAATTGAAATCCTACCTAAAAATGCAAATCCAAAATTTGGACTAAATGTACCAAAAACGAGTTAAAACCTAGTTTTTAGGGTGGGATTTCTGAAACTTTTCTGGGGGAGTACCCCCAAACCCCCCTTCCTACTCGGAACTTTATTAACCACAATTTTTATTATATTAAGTTCTCATGGATGCAAATTTCACATAAAAATGCATTAAAAAGCTACGTTAAACCTATTTTAAATATTTTTTGAGGTAATGAGTAATAATTTTGGACCCCTCCCGAAATAAATTTCCATAAACGCTACTGTTGTATGGACGCTAGGGTTCCCCGGAGCTTGATCATTATCAAAAGGGTTCCGTGAGAGTAAAAAGGTTGAGAAACGCTGTCTTAAAACATAGCGTCAATGATTGACAATACTTGCTTTATGTAACTGCGACTTTATCCGTTATCTAAAAAAATGGAAATATTTTAAAATTGAGAATTTTTTTGAAAAATCGAAGGCCCTACACGGAAATCCAGAAAGAATCCGGACATTTTGATACCATATATGTGTCATTCGGTTCAGTAATTAAAAAGCCTTTCTCTGGAAACCGTTCACCAAAAACTTTTTTTTAGAGATTATTATTAATGTTAATTTTTTGAGGCCTGATATGCGCAAGATTCAGCCTTTTTTTTTAGAAAATTGTTATCTGTCCTTTGCAAAAATAGGCTGCTTAAATTATTTGGACAAAAAACGGAAAAAATTGATTGGATAACGGAAGATTCTCTTAAAAAACGGAAATCTTCCGGCTAAAACGGAAGAGTTAGCAGCTATGAAACATGATTCTTAAAAAATTAAATTTGATTTTTAAAATGAAATTAGAACAAAGCTATTGTCCTTTCAAATGATTATTTTTAAGTTTTCATCACAGAATCATGCTCTTTATCAAGCAATGTACCACCCATTTCATGGCGATTTAGTGATAATTGTTACAATGAGTTAGTAAGGAATTTGTGCAGTGATGTGAAAAAATGGTCATATGACAAGAGGCTAAAAACTTCTGAGACTGTGAAATCTTAATTCTGTGTACACTTTTAAAAGATAAAAATTAAAAGTTACAATGGCAATGGAATTAACTATGCCTGAAAAAAAAATATCCCAGTTAGGTTTACACATTCCATCTGATTGATTGAGAGAAGAGCCCACACACAACTCACCTGCATGACAGCATTGAAGAAACAGGTGTTGCCCAGATTTCTCAGACCCTGCAAGAAATGGAACAAACATGATTGAAAGCAACATATTAATGTATACTGTTATCACAGTTCATCACTTTCATACCATTTTGTTTTGCTATTAAAACAGATAATGGAAATAATGGGGGCTAGCGAGATTTCTAAAGATTCAAGATTTCAAAAAGGATTTTTCAGCAGCCATTGACTATGTAGTACACTTTAAAAAATACATTCTCAATTGTAACTCTTAAAATTGGTAGCCTGCATTTTCTTTTCAAGTTATGCTATTAACATTATAGAAAACTTAGATTTAGTATCAATTTAACAGTAGGACATGTTTAGAGGAATAAAAAAGTAAGCAATGTTCTTGCTAAGCTTTCACCAACTAAACAAATGAGAAAAGCTGAATAATTCACAATAAACAAAGGGTATATGACCTCTAAAAACAGATACATTCAAAGTTATTAAAAAAATTAATCAGGGATATTTATAATTTAGTTTGTTTGTTTAATGCTAAAACTAAATCATAATGTATTTGTATAAAAAATTAACAAAAAAAGATGACTCTTCTATACAAAATCAACATTTAAATAAAGGACACTCTTTCACTCTTTACTTTCTAAACCAGGGGTGGCCAACCCAAATGTTGTTGAGGGCCACTTTGGAAAACCACAATACTCTCGCGGGCCGCATATAAAATTTTAGGATATTAGGTGCACAGAATGACAGTGAAGTAAATTGAATAAATTAGGTATATAAATTAGGGAGTTTCTTAGATCCTTTGATTAGTTTGACAGATTCCTAAATAAAATATTCATTTAAATTTACCTTAAGGAGCAACCCCAAGAATACCTTCCGTAGTATATCCCATAGGAATTAAATAGGTGCCGTGAAAAAGCACTTGGAATCACTCGAAACTATAAGGAGCCTGTAGCGCTTATAGAAATTTATTTCGGGAGGACCCAATTTTCTCTAAAAATTGCAGCTAGATTTTTGCATCGGGAAAAAGTACACCCAAATCTTCCTCTCATACCCCCATGCATACTTAATTTGTTCAATCCATAAATTAAAAAATATTTTTAGTTAGGATTTGCACCTGACTGAACTAATATCCTAAAAAGGTTGTGAACAATAGAGTTCCTAGTACTAAACGGGGATCTGGGGGTTCTCCCCCAGAAAAATTTTTGGAAATAGAACTCTAATTAACAGACTTAAACGTGTTTTGGTACACTTTGTCCAAATTTTTGGGGGGCCTAAGGTAACTGTATACGTTGAAAAGGTCATTTCCGGTCAAAAATCGAAATTTTTTTTACTAGTTTAAGTTATAGCCTATTTATTAACCTTTCAAAAACTGTTTTCCTTTTGTTTCTATGTTGTATATTTTTGAAGTTATAGTGATTTTTCTGTTGCTAGAGAAACCGAAACTAAAATTTTCAATCAAGCTGTGGGCACTCTACGGAAGTTTGTTTACAAACAAATCATAATATTTGATTATTTCTTATATAGTTTTAATTTTTGAATTGTTTTAAAGCTTAATGAGCTTTAAGTAATTTATTAATTAGAACCGATTTTATTGAACTTTTTACATTGCATCTCTAAAATTTTTGAAATATAGCATTTTTTCCTGATAAAAGTGATATTTAAAAAAAAATTACAGAGATTTTTTTAAAAGCTCATTTCAGTATAACAACTACATCATAACAGACATGTGTGCAAAAAATTATGATGTTTCAACTGTTAGTTTGCTAGAAAAGGTACGTCGAAGGTTTAAAAACAGTTTTGAGATATTTGCATTCGAAGTAAGCGCAGCATAGGGAATTTCGGTTTGTTTACATTTTTTAAGAAATTTTTAGAATGCTTTAAAACCGATTACAGGCATAAGTAATAGACCGTTGGAAAGCTAAATGTTTGCTCTTTTATAATTTATCAAAACCTCAAAATCTATTTTTTTAAGGTGTTGGGGTATGAACCCCCTTAAAAACTTTAATTGCATTTTCTGAAGAACTACATTTTTCAAATTCTTCATCCACCGCTACAGTGATAACTCTAGTAAAAATTAATATTATGTCTTCCAATTTTTCTCATGTTGTTTTGATAGTATAAGGAGTGTAATGAATCAAGATTTTAGCTGTGTTTTAATATTTTATTAAATTATAAACAAGTCAAGTTTGCGTTATGCATGTTTTGTTTTAGAAAATCACCTAAGTGAGCATTTAGTTGAGAATTTCTATTGAACAACTTTAGCAAGAGCTTAGATCTTGATTCATTACATTCTTGGTGTATTTACTCATTATTATTTCCAAAAATTGTTAATATTGATTAGATATTTTTTGTTTTAGAGCGTGAGGGGTTTATATTGATTTTCGCACAATTTTTTAATATATATGCCCATATTTAAATATTTTTTTTAAAAATTACATATTTTTCATTGCATATAGTATTTTTAAGTTAAGATACACCTAAAAACTTCAAATATTATTATTAAAAAAAGTTTTTTAATTTTTTTTTCGTTGAACGTATACAGTTACCTCTCTTACCCTAAAACTTTAACTTTTGACTAAAAAAATTCTAGCGGACCACAAAATTATTGCAAAACGGGCAGCATGCGGGCCGCGGGTTGGCAAAGCCTGATCTAAGAGGTATATGGGGGGTCGGGGGTTCTCCCCCGAAAAAATGTTGAATTTTAGTGTGCTAAAGAGTGTTTGAAGCTACTTTTTGGAGAGTTTTCAGAGAGCTTGGCGGGCCGCACAAAATGACCCGGAGGGCCGCATGCGGCCCGCGGGTTGGCCATGCCTGTTCTAAACTGTAATGTTGTTTTCATTAAAAAACCCCTTAATTGAATCTCTAGATCAGGGGTGGCCAGACCAAATGATCTTGAGGGCCACTTTAGAAAACCACAACACTCCTGTGGCATATAAAATTTTAGGATATTAGTTGCTCAGAATGACCGTGAAGTAATTTGAATAAACTAGGTATAGATTAGGGAGTTTTTTAAATCCTTTGTTTACTTTTACAGTTTCCTAAATAAAATATTCATTTAAATTTAAATAAGGAACTTGCATGTGTCGGATTTTCCTAAAAATTCAAGTGTTCCGTATGGTTTTTAGTATGGTAAAATGAAATATTTAGTCAATTTTTCAAAAACGTGTACAAGTAATTAAATATTTTAATTTAAAAGTCGAGAAAAAAACATGTGACTGAAAATGCGAAGAGTGTTTGCATGCACAGTGACGTAGAATTCCATCGGGCCAAATTGCAATCAAACTTTAATTTCTATGTTTTAGATGATGATTTCTTTTTTCTGAAGTGTCCGATATGAGTGTTTTAATAAATACTTACCTTCTAGACAGTTCTGGTGACGGTCAGAAATCCAAGGCAAACATTTTAGGCGAAGTCTGTAAGTTGTGACGTCACTATGCATGCAATTCAGTGTTTTCGGGCACTTCAAAAAGACGATTTTTGATAATTTTTTTTGCAATCAAAAAATTTCTCAATCATCCTCAAATTTTGTATAGTGGCTTATTTTTGCGTGAAGAATAGATTAAAAAAAATCCTGCAAGTTCCTTATTGACCTTAAGGTGCAACCCTAAGGATGTCTTTTCTATAGGAACTAAACAGATACCATTAAAAAACACTATGAATCACTCGAAACTAAGTTAGGTTACTGCTCTTGGGCACAAATTATAGAAATTTATATATTTTTAAAATTAAAGTTTTAAGAAGGATTCGCACCTGGATGAACTTAATAGCCTTAAAAAGTTGTGAATAATATAGCCCAAGCACAAAAGGGGGGTCTGAGGAAAATTCCCTCAGAAAATTTTTGGAAATTTGATTCTAGTAAACAAGTTTTTAACTCGTTTTGGTACACTTAGTCTGAATTTTGTGGGCCATAACTTTACTTAAAATTTTAACTTAAAAAAATCTGTGGGCTGCATGCGGCCCGCTGAAACTGAAATTCTGGGATTAATGCTGCTGTAAAAACAGGATTTCTTGGGCTAAACCTGAAAAGTAGCACTTCTGCATCAATATGAGAAGTTAATAAAACACCATGACAGAAACTTGCCTTGACTGTGGTGGGTCCTTTCTTGCTTCTTTTGGCCTTTTTCTTGGACCCCTTATTGAACTCCTCGGCCTTTGCAATGCCTAACTGCTTTTTCAGGATACACTCGATCAAGCTCAACTGCTCAGGCTTCTTCTCAGAAGAAGCTGCAACAGAAAAAACATCAACATTCTATTTAAATAAAATAATAATTTCTTGATTTAAATCAGTGTTTCCCAACCTCTTTGTACATATTTAATAAAGTTTGCAACCTCTTTGCAGAAACCTTTCTGCAAAACATCATAACTCAAATTTATGTGAAGATATTTTTGTTTTGTAAACTTTATTATCCTTGTTAACACATATTTTAGGAGGCCTACTATTTTTATGTATGAGTTTTTAAAGTTATATACTAAAACTTGGATCTTAATTCTATCTAAGTTATATTTTATATGAAATGTAAATAGATTTGTCATGGCTGGCGGTACAGCATTTGCTTTGTATGTGATAGTGCCTTGAATTGAATCCCAGTAGCGATTACTTTATTTAATATTAAATCTATAAAATTTTGTGGTAAACTGTAGGATTGTAAGGTGCCCCGCACTAACTAGTCACTCGTGAATTGCATATCCTTTTTCATGATTCCCACTCTTTGAAAACATTGAAAATCAAGGACTTTCAAGTACTTTTCAAGGACCTCGACAAAATTTTTCAAGGACCTTTTTTGCAGACATTTAAAAATTAGTCGTATTTCAAAACAAGACTTTTTTCCTGCATACAATCTGAACGAGAGGAGAAGTCGCTCTTCACTGTCAGTTTGTAAAACTGGCCGCAAGTTATGTTCATAAGAGTAGTTTTAAAGAAAATTTCTAGAAAAAAACAAAGAAAGATCTGAAAAAATTAAGTTCGATTAGTGGCCGAGTGAAAATTCAAGGACCTTCCAGGACCTAGAACGTTTTTCAAGGACTCTCAAGTACCTAAATTTAGCCTTAAAAAATTCAAAGACTTTTAAGGACGGTGGGAACCCTGTTTTTGATGCAAGTCATCACAAGTGTAAAAAATTATAATTTTTTTAAATAGCTACAATCTGATAGAAAAATTTCCTCAGATATGAGAGAAGCCAAAGCTCTCTTTTATACATGTTAAAATGCTGCCCAAAATCACAATAACGCTTTTTACACTCCAAATGAACAACAATTTTTCATAGCACAAAGAAAGGCATTCGCACACTACCTTGATATGGTGTCATGAGTTCTTCTGAAATATCCCTGACATCCATCTGGCGCTTGGGTCTGGCGATTTTCTTTTTTGTCATCGTTGGAAGAAATGTCTGGAAGAAATAAGTCTGTTTATGTCTGGAAGAAATCAGTTTATCCCTACTTTGAGATCTCCTGGTTGAAAAACACAATATTTAATATTAGAACTAAATCTCAGAAGATAGCTTCCCTTTTTCTTCTTATAATATTCTTTGCTTTTATATAAACATTTTAGGCACAGATCTACATACGTGTTTATCAGTGGCGGATCTATGGGGGGGCTATAGCCCCCCAGGGGACCTAAGTTCACACTAGAGATGGGAATGGCCGGAAAAAACCCGGAAACTTTGGAAAAAAAACTGTTTTTTTTTCAGGTTTTTTCCGAAGGGTTTATTTCTTTCCGGAAAAATTGAAATGTTAATGTCAAATACTTTTTACAGAATTATTTTACCGATATCATATAAAAATGTTTTAGATAATATTCTTATACCATACTTCGAAATGAAGTTTCAACCATATATTAAGCATTTTTTCCCCAAAAAAGTTGGATTCCACTCGGGAAAAATTGAAAAATTTTAAGTTTGTAATAAAAATTTTTTTACAGAAACATATTACAGTTACTTTGCAATGCTTTTAGATATTTAATGTCACACATGAAAACATTTAACTTAAAAAATGTAAGCTGCAAGTGATAAACTAATTTTAATGTACATCTAAGTATTACTTGCTATTTTTCTACATAAACAAAAATGTGCATTCAAAATTATATTAATGAACACTAAACAGTTGCACACTTATGATAAATTTGATAATTTTATAAACAATTATTAAATACAGTACTTTAAAAATAATATTTGAACCATATAATAGAACCCACGTTTTTATGAAGTGGGTTTATTTTTACTTGAAAAATTGAAATTTTATTTCGGAAGTATTATAAAATAATTTTTAATGATTAATTTATAATTTATATTTTAATTTATAATATTTTATTTTACTAATGATTTATCTATTATACATTGAATGATTATTTAAGTAGTTTCCAAAAAATATGTATACAAAAACTGCTCTTTTCTATGCAAAAAAGGTCAATTTTTCCCACTTTTCCCGGAAAAAAACGTTTTTTTTTCTGGGTTTTTTCCGCCTTCTCAAAATTTCCGGAAATTTTCTATCTCTAGTTCACACTATACTCGATTGCAACTTAAGTTGAGCCTGACGTCATGGCCGCGCGGAAGAAAATTTGAGTAAACAGAAAGCTTTCTGGGCTTTGTGAGCTCCTATTGGCTGGCGAGTTTTATTCGAACAAATGTACTACTACGCGCTGCGCCACTTGAAAAAATATTAATACTCAACATTTAGCAAATCGGGATGAAAAGACGCATAATATACGTGGATTTAAAAAACTAATCATATTTTAAAATTGAATCTCTTAATTTCACTCGAAATTCCGACACCGCACGGGGAACTACTTTCTCATGTTTCTCTCAGCATATTTCTACAGGCTCAAGTTAAGTTGCAACCGAGTATAGATAAAATTGAAGTTTTTCGAAATTTTTTTTGAACAATTCAAAGGCTTTTCAAAATTTTTTTGGAGCTGTTTTACATTTCAAACCGCTCAAAGAGCTTTATATCATAATCATTAGCCCCATTTAAGATCTTAACCCGGGAGCACTCGCACTGGGTATGTCATACCCAGGCGCGCATTTTTAGTCTCATAGCGTTCCCCCCTTTTTTCCAAAACGTGTGGGGTCTCGTGTAGCTGAGTTCAAGGTCACATTCTTCAAGTTTCAAGGTTAGATAAGAATTCAGGAATACGCGGTTTCCGGGAATCGAGGCTTTTGGGTATGAGATACCCGCGCGCGTGCCGGTAGAGGTGTCAGTTTTGGCTGTGAATTCCGTTCGATTGGTCGGTATAGCAGCTTTGTTCTTTGCTTGAGACAGTTTCTACCGATGGTTTTGATTTTTTAGTGAAAATTAAGAAGATATTGGAGTTTATGATGTTCATTGTGATGAGTAAACAATTGAAGTGGCTGAAGAATGTGTGATGAAATTGATGAAGAAAGTTCATAAAGTCTCGATTCTCCGGAAAATGGAGAATATTACCTCGGTAAAAGTGGAACAAAATGGATAAAAGGGAAGTTTAGAACCAACGTCAGAGTGGTGTGGAAAAATATTATAAATAAAATTCCTGAAAATAAAAGTGATTATCGAGCGCCTACTTAGACGCAATCAAAAAATGCTTTTGATACATCATCAGAAACTACCTCAGAAGAAGGAAACAATGCCAAATTGTAGAAAACGGGATACAAAAGATGTAGGGATTACTTTAGCAAAAGGGACTTGAAAATAAAACGCTAATGTGAAAGGTTCCAGAAATATATTTGTGTGGAACACAGAACTCAAATTATGTAAGGATTGCACGAATAAATGTGAGTAAATTATATTCATTTAAGATACACAAATGATAGTTTATTGTTTGTGTCTTATTTAAAGTAATATTATTTGTAAAACCAAGCAGGTTGAGTGCTAAAACGTGAGAATCCATCCCTGGGTATCACATACCCACCCGCGAGTGCCCGCGTTCGTTTCATAGGTGCGACTGCTCCCGGGTTAAACCCCTGAAAATTTGTAGAACCAATGCCAGGGTTCATACTCCATCTAACAGAGTAAAATTCAGGAGTCTTTAAGGAGTTTTTAAAAAATCAGGAGGTAATGTGAATAATTATTAACCTTAAACGACTTTGCATGTTACGAGTAGAATAAGTTCAGAATGAAGTATGGAGCAAGGAAGTACAAAAGTGGTTAGAATTTAAAATTTCAATGGAATTTTATCGATTAAAAACAATTATTTCAACTAAATCTATAATAAAACTTCGATATGCTATAGGAGAGATGTTTTTCAGGAGTCAGAGGGTAAATTCAGGAGAAAAATATAATTTTCAGGAGTTATAAGGGCCCTTAGAAATGTAAAGCAAATTTCAGGAGTTTTTCAGGAATTTCAGGAGGCATACGAACCCTGCAATGCACAATTAGGGGAAAGTGGGTTTTTGCTCTTTGCATTTTTGTAGACTATTAATACACTAATATTTAAGGAGTTCAAGAGTTTTAGCCCCTTGCATGTTCGTAGAATTAATTGGCAATTTAGGATTCACTGAGCTTTAGCCCCCTTTATATGGTCCTTTTATTTTGGCGTTTTCTGTGTCTTGACTTTCGTCTCACTAGCTACTAACAAATGTCTCAAAATAGTACCCCTGCTGCCATTTACAGGCAATCTAAAGTGCTAATACAATGAAATGTTATATTTATTGTACTTATTGAATGGTGTTGTCGTTTGGAAATGGAAGTTCGAGTAGAAAATGGGGAAAAATGTCTTGTTGCCAAATGGCAACAGTATGCACTGAAGGGTTACAGGCACATAGCTATGGGGGGGCCAGGGGGGCTGAGCCCCCCCGGCATCTTCATTCGCCCCCCCTAGAAAATTTTCACAAATTCTATCGAGAAGCACAGCCATGGGGGCAAGGAGGGGCAGCTGCCCCCTTCTTTATTTCCTTCTAGCTAAGTTAAAACCCAGTTTTTTAGGGTCAAATTTTCAAAAATTTTCTGGGGGAGGGTCCCCATGCCTCCCATTTGTATTTAAATCTTTACTATTCAAATTTTTTTAAAAATAACAATGATCAAAATCAAAATTCTACTTAAAATATATGTCCGAATTTTGGTCTACAAGTATCAAAAGCAGCTTAAAACCTTGTTTTTAGGGTCAAGTTTCCAAAAATTTTCTGGGGGAGGTCCTCCAGACACCCCTTTGATACTTGTACCCCCATTTTTCTAAAAACACTGTTCTTACATTAATATAAGAACAGATCACACGACTGACTAATATTTTTAGGCCCCTACCGAAATAAACTTCCATATACCCAAGCACTGACTGATAAGAGAGGTTAGGTTGACACCCTTTATAAAATTATGTCTATTTAAAGATTAACAAGGAGTGATCCGACTCAATTTTCCAGTTTTCCTTTTCAATTCTAGAGCTTACATGGAGCAGTTCTTTCTACACTTTAACCCAAAAGATCTAAAAATGGGCTAAAACAACTTTAAGCTGCAAATTTCTAAAATTTAAAAAAGGAAAACTTGAGAAAACAGAAAAGGTAAAACAAGAAAAATTTAGGACCTAACTTCCTCCCAAACAAAAGTATTGTAATAGCTCCTTAGGCCTGAGGGTTTTATGGGTTTTGTCCCCTAGTCAAATAGTTAAACCTATGCCTATGAACCTCCTGAAAACTCCCTTGCCCCCCCTGAAAAAGTGGGCGCCCCTCCAAAGGGAAATTCCTGGCTACGGGCCTGTAGGGTTAAAACATTTTAGATGAAAAAAATTTTGATCTAAAAATCTAAGTATAAATTGGCTGTACTCAAGGAGCAAAAGGTGATATCCTACCATTTTTCATGTTAGAGTAATGAGGTTTAGTTTTTCAGAAAGGTAATGACTTGAGAAACATGAATCCGGTTGTTGGTAACCCCAAAAGCAGTGCAGAGGGGCACGACCACGATTCTTCAGAAAAAAAGCAATTTCTCCTATATTTATCGCAATCTAAAAGCTTTTGCTAGCTTGAATATTAATTTATTACATATTTGAATATATTAGACAACAGTGGTCCATTTTAGTGCACCAGGTAATACTAGAGAGCCTGTATACGAGAGAGAGGTGACAACTCGCTTAAAAGCATCTCTGCGCATCCCCTATATGCCCCTTGCATATAGGGGATGTATATGCATATCATGCCCCTTGTCTCGCGTCCCATGCTAATCCTATGGAGGGAACCACCTGTGGTGAACAGAAAACCTATTTACTGATCTGCGCGTGCTATACTGAGTTGTCGTCTCTCTCTCGTATATAGGATCTCTAGGTAAATACTACCGAAAAACTGTTGAAAAGAAAGTTTTCACCATTTCTTTAGTTTTTCATATTTAGGCCTAAAAATTTCACATTCACCATAAAATCATGATATTGATATGGTAGGGACATTTGCTGACCACTTCTTGGTCGCTTTAAAATCATGATACCTCTAACGTATCCAAATTTCACTAAGCCTACTTAAGATAGAAAATATCGCATTAGAAATCCAATCCACAGTTTAACCAAATCATCTTTAAATAAAACAGATATAAAAAAAGTTCAACATATTTTCTCGACGGAACTCCGATCATGATTACCTACAAAATTCCACAAGGCATTAACAGATTGGAACTTAAAACTTACAAGATATTAGAAAGCTATGTAATTAATTAAAAAAAATAATCACCTTTCACTGTCTTTTTATAAATTTAGTCCTAAACTACACCAAAATTCTTGGTCCACAAGTTAGATCGCTTGAGGTATAAACTACTTGTACTTGCTTGCTCTACCGTGCTCCCTTGTGGCTCTTTGCCTTGTGTGTTGTACCTTGTACCACTTTTCGAAGCATGTTCGAAGCATGCAAGCATGTTTCCAAGCCACTGTATACCAACAAAGCAGACTTCATTCACTTCATTTCAGTTCTTTTCAGATTGTATTGGAGAACAGAGAGTCAATGGCCTCTTTTGGCGCTGGGATCGTATATACGTCACGAGAGGCTGACAAAAAGTCTGATTGGTCGAGAAAAACTTTTTTCCTTCTCCTTCGACACGTCACAACCAATCACAGGTTTGGTCACCAAATGTACTGCCTAGAGAGCCTGCATACGATGCGAGAGGCATATTCGCACATCCCAACGGTTTGGTCCTGACGAGCTTAGTGCGCATGCTCGGGGAGAAAAAAAGGATCTTCTTTGGATAATTTCTATCATTAACGAATGCCCCCTGGTGCAGTGGTTGAGCGCGTGCCTAGCATGCGGTAGGTCGTGGGTTCTATTCCCGATTTATTGTTTTATTAAAATTTGCGGAAGGATGCGTAGGCGTAGAGACGCTTTTAAGCGAGTTGTCGCCTCTCTCTCGTATACAGGCTCTCTAACTGCCTATCTCTCTGTCAATCATTTTATAGTTCTTCGTTGCGCCTTCCAACCAGTGCAGCATTTGAAAATATCGTTTTGGACACTCTGTTAGGATTTTTCTCTGGGGTATATTGGACACAGAAGTCCCGTTTATATGCGCAAACTAAGCTACCCGGGTTATAGGTGGGTAGATTTCCAACTCTACGGGGGTCACGAAATTTGAAGGCGTTTATCTCTTTAACGACGGCTCTCGAAAACACGTTTCTTCGACAAACAGCTAGGGCCGTCGGCCGGCGATTTCCTTCCCCCCCCAGGATGGAAAAATGGTCATTAGGGTGGGAACCCCGGGATTCTTATCTCCCCTCCGTGGAGAGGAGGGGCTTGTTCTCAGAATTTCGGCTCCCTTGCTCTTTTGACTGCTGTAGCTGTTGTCGGAAGTTCCTGGGAGTGCGACATATGCAAGAACAGCTTTTGCATAACTTGCTTTGACGAATAATTGGATGTTATTTTTCCTTAAAATTTCTGGGTTTGGTAATATAAAAAATTGTGTAGTTTAGCCTCTTAGATAGGCTTCGTATTTCGTACATCGTTAAAATCCCCCAAGCAATGCATTTTCTCATTGTACTTTCAATAGTTTACTTTTCTAAAAGCATAATATCAGATTGAGATCGTTAATTAATTAAATCCTATCAATTATTCATTGGTATGCTCTTACTGAAGAATTTTGTAGTTCTCTTAGATAGGCTTTTAAAACGTAAAAATCCCCCAAACAACTTGCTTTTACAAATAAATGGATGTTATTTAATTTGCCAAAATTGTCTGGGTTGGGTAATATAAAGAATTGTGTATTATAGCCCCTTAGACTGGCTCTTACACCATACAAATCCCCCAATCAACGCATTTTCTCATTGTGCTTTCAATAGTTTACTTTTCCCTATAAGCATAATATTCGATTGAGATGTTGGATTAATTAAATCCTATGGATTATTCTTCTTACGGTCTTTATTGAAGTGTTGAAATCTCTTTGAATTAAGTCTTCTACATTCATCCGAGAATATCGTCCTATTAGACGAGAATGGTGTATAGACAAAATTAACTTTCAAAAATTGTCTTCGATGCCCATGTACGAATACGAATCTGTTCGTAATTATTGAATAGAGACGATTACAAGTCTGTTCAATTTTAGTTTTCAAAACACTTCGAATTAGATAACAGATCAGTTCTTTGATTTGATATTACGATAAATTTTAACGTTTATCCTTTACAAAAACGCTTTAGAAGTTTTTTTCCCTTTGTCATCAAAAAATATCATGAACCGTCCTGAATCTGCATGAAAGCTATTTCATTTCTCCTGTCTTTTGTATTTTCTTATAGTTCTGTGAGTTTGGATATTCTGCATTGAAAGATGTATAAGAGATCAAAAACCTAGATATTTTTAAAAGATGTAACGCAAGCTTGTTTGGTGACTTATAACAACTGCAATTTTATTTAACGTTTTACAAATAGAAACACTATCTTCCTCATGAATTAAACTTCGAGAATAAATATTTTTATGTTGTAAAACTTTTTTCATACTCGGGTGTACGGCAAATATATCCAGATAAGATTATCAAGAAAAAATACTCTCTAAAATTCCATGGATGATTAAGATATAGACACCTCCACAACCTTAAAAATGTAGTTAATTTAAAAAAGGAATTTTTTAAATAAAATAAATCAAATGTGTGTCAATTTAATAATGTCAATCAAATTTAGATTCTAGAGAATTCCAAATTTTTTTGGTATACAGTAGTAGCTCATGGGTTCAAAAGGAATAGATGCACAATAAAAATATGAAGATATAAAATTTTTATGTGTGAGCCTAACCTCCCTTTTTGTCTTTCGAACAGAAGCGAGAAAAATAAATCTTGCAATAAATAGTACTAAAGCTATGTATTATTCAAGAATATAAATCCTAACTTTCAATATTATTTAGGTTCTAATGATATCACAGAAAGAAAACAATTTTTACAAAAAATCATTAACAAGACAAGACACAAGGAATAATTGTTAGAGCGCTGGTACTTTTTAATTAAAAGCTTATGCCTCTGTAAATTAAAGTTTATATATAGATGGAGAAACAAAAGTTGATGACACTACATTTCCCCCCAAAAGCTTAAAATTTGGTTCATAAATATTTCAGGTAAACCATATCTAAAATCAAAATGTTTGATATCTAAAATCAAAATGTTTGATTTTTAAAAATTTTAAGTACATATTGAATAATGAATAAGATCAGATAGTAATAAAGTGTGTTAAAAATATTAAGGGGTAAAGTTATGTATTAAAATGGGTAATATGTACTGAAAAAATTTAAACTTGCTGAAATTTGCCATGTGTATTTCATTTTATTACAAATTAATTTTTTAGAAAAAACAGTGATGAACAAATAAAAGGTGAATGGATATTACAAATAATAAGCAATTAAGACATAGGTAATTAATACCAGATGTATCAGTGAATTGGGAAAAGCTTTCAATTGATGTTCCAAATAAACATGAAAAAAATCTCACTCAGTACCCCCTCAATTTTTTAGACCTACAGGGAAAACTATTCAGGCAAAGTTTGGGCTGTACCTTAATTAGAAAGCGATGACCAAGAGGAGTGAAAAAATCCAAATTCGAAGATTTTTATACAAAACAACTAAAAAAACCAAAGATAAAACCCTCTCATTTTGTTCATGATTTTTTTATAGGAAATTACTAATGTTGTAGTTATAATGTTCCAGGTTTTGTTTTTTTATCACCTTTATTTTGGTTGTAGTAATTGTCTAATGTCCAAAGAACTTCTGTAAAGTTGTTTTTCCTGCATTTTTAAACAGCTAATAACTCTAGAACTATACAAACCTGAAATTAGTTCCATTTTGTTTGTAAATTTTTTGTCTTTGATTTAAAATGCATCATGACCATCATTTTCAAAAAGTTTTTTCAAAATTTAAAAAAAGTGAAAACAAATTTAATGAAAAAATTTTTTTGAAAAATATTAAAAGCCTTTTAACTCTTAAAATGAATATTACTACGACATTTCAAGTGGAAAATAAAATTTAATCATGTATAAAAAAATAAAAATACTTGAAATTTAGTTAAGTCCCTAAACTATCCCTAAAATTATACAGCAAGAGCGATTCACTCATGGAAAATTCAGAAAATCGCTTGAGGGTGTCCATATGACTTAAAACATGCAAAAAATATCAAATAAAAAAAATTTTCTTTTTAATTTTGAAATTTTTTTTATCATGTTTGAACTTTTTGGTCATGATTCACATTAAATCAAAGACAAATTAACAAACAAAATGGGACTAATTTCATGTTTTTAAGTTGTATAGTTCTAGAGTTATTAGCTGTTTAAAAATGCAGGAAAAGCAACTGTACAAAAGTTCTTTGGACATTAGAAAATTACTACAACAAAAATAAAGGTGATAAAAAACAAAACCTGGAACATTATATCTATAACGTAAATAGTTTTTTATTCAAAAGTCATGAACAAAATGAGAGGGTTTGATCTTTGGTTTTTTAGTTGTTTTGTATAAAAATATTCGAATTTCGATTTTTTCACTGCTCTTTGGTCATCGACTTCTAATTCGAATACAGAGTTGAAATTTTGGCTGTGAGCTTCTATTAGCTGTTCGAAAAAAAGTAGAGGGTTCCCAGAACTCTACCTGAAAAAAAGTGTTTTGGGCCACCCTAGTGCGGATAGTCATGTTTTAGTAAAATCCCTTTGTGGAGGAAATCCAAATCCTTGGGCCGTCCCCCCCAATTTTCAGGGAGCGGCGAAGCCAATGCACGTGATAACAGTAAACACAATGGTTTTCATGCGCTGTGATGTCACATCCAATAGAAGCTCGTTTTCTGATAACGTGACTTTTCTGACGTTTTGGCAAAATAAAATTGAATTTTAAATTATTTAAAACAAATTTTTAAACTTAAAAATCAGAAATTTGGGAGTTTTAAACCATAATGTATCAAAAAAGCATAAAATCAAGCAAATCCCTCACCCATGCAAATACCTCATTACGTAAGACACTGACGGACCCCCCCCCCGAAATTTTGACATCCCTTGTAGTAAGCACTGTTGAAAATGAAATTTTATTAATGAGACGTGTGAAATTTTCCCGACCCCTTTTTCTATATTGAACGGTTTTTAATTTGTATACGACCCCCTAATTGTCCCCGGACCCTGAATATTTATTAGATTAGATAGATTAACTGTTATTACACATATTAAAATTTCAAGTATGTAAGGAAGAAACAGCAAACAGCCGTTTGAATAATGACACGTGTCGTTGTCCAACGCCAGAATTTCCTTTGTCTTTGTTGCTATGTGAAATTTCAAAGTATGAGCGAATGCGTTGCTCTCTTTCAATCTTTCAGAAATTTTAGTATGTTGTAGTGGCTCATTGCTAGGCTTACCATATTTTCTCGGGGCCAACTCAGGACATATTTTTGAAAAAAAATTTCAGTGCCTTATCAAATTACCAAAGATTTAAAACTATTCAAACTAATAAGAATTAAACAAAAATATCAAATTTTATTTTTCAATCAACATTACTTTTTCAAAAATTGTTTGATTGACTTAATTTTTATCACACAATTCACTGAAAGGAAGTTTTCTAAAGTAAAACAGCCGTTAGAAAAACGTAAAAAACGCAATTTTAAATAGTTTGGTCAGGATTTTTTAATAAAAATGTTTGGTAAATCTTAAATGTATGAAACCCCGGACATTGTACGTCCCAGGACATTTCCCCGGACAGCTCTAAAAACCCCGGACTGTCCGGGGTAATCCCGGACGTATGGTAAGCCTACTCATTGCCCATAAGAAGAAAGGGGGGACGAATCGCATTAAGAAATCCGATAATTATTTCGGGAGTAATAAAGGAATTACTAATTAACGGTTTTCACAATTTATACGGCCCCCTAATTATTTCCCGACACTGAAATTTTAATATATTGTGCACAATAATTTTATGTAACACATATTAAAATTTCAAGTTTTTAGGTCAACTGGAACGGAAGTTTATAAGATTCTTAGGGTAAAGGAACTTAAGGTATCAACGAAACCTACGTGATCATTAATTTTCCTACTGCTTGTTTAAATGTTTTTTAAGGATAAATAGCAAAGTATTTATACGAATTATTATACATTTGTATTATAAGTAAGTAATAATGTGAAAAGCAGTTAAAATATAAACTTAAAAAATATGACTCTTGTTTTGTCATCGGATCTCGGGAAATATATAGAAGCCGATGGACCTCCTCTACTGAAAATAAAGGAAAATTAGATGCCCTCGAAAAAATTTAAAATATTTCAGCAATTTATTGTCAGAGTAATCCACAAGTATGAAAACCTATTTTTCTAAAACAAGAAATGTTTCTGTAAATGGAAAAGGCGGAATAGAAAATCTTTATTAATTCCACCAGATTACCGCCACGTTTGGATTAGATGATTATGTCGGTCGTCATCATATTCCGATCCCGCACCATAAAAAGACTAGGACTAGATACTTGAACCACGTGTGTTTGTTAGGCCGTGTCTGAACTTGTTTGAAGATTGTCTAGCGAGCGAGTGCTTTATGCTTGCATGGCGATATTGCATTCGATTCTACACCGGAATGGATTTCTTACACCGATTCGAAAAAAAAAGAAAGGTGAGGGAACGTGAGGGGAAATATCGGCAAAAAGGGGTGATAGTAGAGGGAATTTTTCAAATAGTGGGGGTAGGAAATTTCCATGTTGGCTAATCGACCGTAGCACCAAGAATTTTCGTTTAACATGAAATTTTTCCAAATATTGCGATAAATATTTAAGATTTTAATATGTTGTAGTAGACCTTTAGTAAAATAAAAATATGTATCGCATCAAAGGGTTGAAGAATTAGTTGTGGATTTATAAATTATTCAAGTTTATTACTTTATTTATTATGTATACGGCCCCCTAATTGAAATTGGACCCTGAAAATTTGATAGAATGTTCGGATACACACCATGAAAAACATATTAAAATTTAATGGTCCTAGCTCTATAGGAAGTCTCTTAATTAGCCTAATTACATGCCCATCCGGTGGATTTTAATGCTTGAAAAAATTCCAGTTCAAAAACCAGCTTACCGATTTCCATTAAATTTTAGTATGCTGTGCATGTGCAACTCAAAGAGATGCTTTGAACGGCGTATCGCACTAATGTGATGTATGAAATTTTCTCGCCCCCATTTTCTATATTGAACGGTTTTTAACTTGTATACGACCCCCTAATTAATTGTCCCCGGCCAGGATCCTGAAAATTTATTAGATTAGATAGATTCACTGTTATTACAACATATTAAAATTTCAAGTATGTCCGTCCTCAATTAGAAAGGAAGAAACAGCCGTAGCCGTTTGAATATTGACACGCGTCGTCCGTGCTTTGTTTTGTCCAGGGGCCCTACTACCAGTCAACTGGAAGCGCTTCACTCCCTAAAATATTTCCGGGTCACGTGGTCATTTTCGCTTTGGACCGCTTTGGACTACTACCATGCACAAAAAATACTGGAACGCTTCCGTGGCTACCGAATCGACCGCCAGGTTTCGGCGAGTTTTCTTCCGGCACCTCATTTCCGTGTGAAAGTGTAGTTCCGCTACCGAAAGACCCACGGCAAACCAAAACAATTCAAAGTAAAATAAAGGTAAGAGTTTTTCCATCCCATAAAACTATATGAAATTACCTTTATTGAACAAAATCTATCTTGAAACTTGAAAGTTACTAAGAAATACGCTATTATTACAACCCTAGAGAATTAAAACAATCTAATGAATTTCGAACATCTGGTTTACTTTATCGTTAATTACTAACTTGACATTAGTTTATTCCTTTTGAAAGCTATTACTTTTTGTATATTACTAAAAGGATTTGAAAAGAATTAGTTAAATTTTTGTTTTGAAAACCTATCAAAGGTACGTGTAGAATACAACATAATGTAAACAATGATTCAGTCGAAACGAATGTAAACAGTAAGTGCTAAAACGTTTAAAAATGTAATTATCGATTAAGAATTCTGTAAGCGCTTTTAAATATTGCTTTTGTTCATTGCTAATGTGCCATTTCATTTTTTACTTAGATTATTCTCGATATTCTTAAGTTAATGGGACAGGACAAATATGATTTAACAAACACAAAATCTTCAAAAACCCACTGATTTTAAGAACATTTAAAACCATTTATGGTTCTTGTAATCTAAAAATTAAAAGATTGAAATATAGCTGTGATCATACTTGTATTGCACAAACTAATCATGAGGAAAAAAAATTAGCCGATTGAAAAGTTTCCCATAGGACAAAATGTGTGATGCTTGGTTGATAATTTGTACACATATGTTGCGTGTTGGTTTTGAACTGAATCGCTACTTGATATAAATGGCAATTTAGCTGCGCAAAATTAAACTTATGATTTTATAAAAGGGTACAAACGCATGTACTCTCGACTCTTCGGCTGCTGAATTATAGAAGAGGAAATCATCTTTGATTCTGATTTAGCAGAATAGTCAACCTGATGATTTGCAAAAACCCAAGATAGTGTTGATTTTATTTGAAAAATGTTAAAGTTTCTTCCTTATAGTTATGAACTAAAAAATTAATATGTACATATTGTATTTTAGCGCTTCTACAAAGAAGGGAATGAGGCGAAGATGGATATGCCCTGTTGAATGATTCATTTAGGGCAATTTTCTGAACTACTCAATTTTAAAATAAGGTAAAGTGCCATTAGAACATTTGTGTCCTTATCTATAAGTATTGTTTGTGTTTTCTTACTATACTTGACAGCAACTTAAGTTGAACCTACTACGTCACTAACAAAGTAGTTCCCATCGCGGTGTCTGAATTTCGAGTGAAAGGAAGAACGTCAATTTTAAAATATGATTATTTCATTAGACCTACGTATATATAGTGTCTTTTTATCAGGATTCAGGTATCAAAACACCTCCTATCAACCCAACAGGCTTTGTGTTTAGGGACCATTCATTAATTACGTAAGGATGATTTTGGCAATTTTTGACCCCCCTTCCCCCATGTAAGGGTAGGTAAGATTTTTCAAACCCCTCCCCCCTCCTATTCTTACGTAAGATTCCATTATGTTTTTCAAAACAATAAAATGTTAGAAAACTCTCCGTTTAACGTAAATCAAAGATTTTTATTTTTCAACAGATAAGTAATACTCTTGCTGTCAACTACATATTACTTTTATATTATTATCTCTTGATTAGAATAATTGGAATTTGTTTATATTAACTAGGAAAATCTTACGTAAGAGTTGGTTTGACCCCCCCACCCCCCAAGTAAGGGTATGTAGAGATTTTTCCAACCCCCCCTTCCCCTCGGGACCCTTACTTAATTAATGAATGGCCCCTTACTCACTTTCTCCTTCCGCGTAGTGACGAACTTGGTTCAGGAAACGTTGCTGTGAAGTATAGGCAATTAGTGTAACCCTAAATGAGCTAGGCCCCAAACGGGGTTCTTCTTGCCAATAACACTATCCCACATCTCTTCCCTCTCATTTGAAGAAGGTGCTTTAAAAGCCAAGCTAGCTACCTTGATTTCCTGCCCCACTACTCAAACTTGGATTTCCTTCGTTCAAAAGTGCCCAGCGTAGAAAAACAGACACAACTTAAAAATTATGTAAAAAGTTTGAAGCAAATATTAAAATTTGACTTTACAAATGATATGGCGAGCCAATGACGGCATATTATATTCACGTCATTGTCTCTGGGTCTTTTTCAAAGTAAAACAAGAATTGGAAATACTGCCTTCCAGTTTAATTCGGTTAACGTTCTACTTAATACATATCAACAAGCTGTTTTAAATGCCATAAATTCAAATGTTGACATTTTTATGGTTAATATTGATAAACTGAACAGTTATTGACATATAGCTGAACATTTTACTTTGAGTTAGAAATTATCTAGCAATGTTTCAAATTTTTGGTGTCTAAAAGAGCTTAACGGGACCATTAGCGGAATTGAACTGAAGCAAAAGTACACAAACACTAGTTTTTTAAAAAAATTATACTCTTTCTCCCTTGGCGCATGTATTAATTGGCGAGAATATGTTTCGCTACTTGAATGAATAGTTATCAAAATCATGAACTAACCCCTTAACTATCAGAAACATAGCTGCCAATTCTTCTGGTTTAGCCGGGATATTTTTTAATGAGTTTTCCAATTAGTGAGCGTGTTAAAATGTCTTGAACTTGATAAGACGGAATCTGACAATAACGGATGTCTTGAATAAAAAACAAAAAAGATATATGGTTTGTTAATAATAACCTTAAATTTCCCGGCTAAATCGGAAGAATTGGCAGCTATGCAGATATAATGGCAAAGTAAAATTATTTTGTAAAATTGAAATTAATACAAATTTAAATTGATGATCATTTAGCTTTGATAAAAGCATAATGTAATGAAACAGAAAGATTGTTTTAATGTATTTGAGATTTGAGCCAGGAGGTCTCAGGGTTACATTTTTAAAAACATGTTTGTTTCTGATTCGATAAAACAAATCTTGATTCTTATGTACACTCCTGTAAACCATGTAGCTGAATCCTAAATAATATCAAAGCTCATTGACTGTTCTGTAGCTGTGCAGCTATAATTGACAATTAATCGAACAATACATAATACCCAAATCTTATGCCACCGCTGGCAGTAGGCATTAGCGTTCACTTTTCTTTGTTCCGCAAAATAGTTCAACAAACACTAAAACAGCTACTTATCAAAAAAGTTGCTCACTGGTCACACAAGATTTCTCTCCATCTAATCATAACCAAATGGTTTTTTAGCAACACAGAAACCTTGATACTTCATGTATCAAAATTTTTCTATTTTGTTTACATTTTTATCAAAGCTGAATGTGGCCTCTATTGTACGATTCTGATTAGGTTAGCCGACATGATGCTAACCGTTGGTTAGATTTTGTTAATCTCGATATCTTGAAATTTGAATTGTGTGTTTATTTTGCGCTTCCCCTGTTGCTACTGAGGCTTCGCCACTGAGTTAATTGTAATTTGTTTAAAGTGTTCAATATACGCTGGTTATTCAAATTTAAAAATTAATGTACACTATATACATTTTAGGCTTCTTATGCTCCAAAATGTGGAAAACTGCTGGTCTTTCCCGACTCCCTGTACTTTTGGTCTTTACCTCAACAAAGGAGGTAAGTACTTATAAAATTTGCATGTTTATCATCAATGAATGAAATTCTCAAAATTATAACTTAAAATCTATAATAGTTGTTTCACAACAACCTTTGCGAAGAATTGTTTTCTTCTATACCATAAGTCTCCAAAAAGATGTTACATAGCCATTTAAATTATCAGTTATTTAATGTTTTTTCATTTACAATGAGGACTCAATTATTTTGAGCAAGAGTTGATAGTCTCGCAGCTTGTTATAAGCTGGTTAAAAACAATATGTAGGATTATTTCCTCGACAAATTATAAGGTCTTATGAATAACATCATCTACAGATGTTTTTTATCTGTGCCCTTTCTCATCCCTTCTGTTACTTAAATGCCTGACTCATTTAAGAGGGAATTTGAGATTGACATAGGTTCTTAGTAAATTTTTATGTTTTAAGCATTTGCAGGGGGGAAATTATGAAACTTTGGAATGTCCCTTGAATTATATTTATTGATATTTATAACTTATAATACCTTATTCTATTTTACAGGCAACATCTGCTTTCCTAGCACTGTCAGCTGTGCCTAACAACTACTGTTTATTTATCATCTAGGACCCAAGAATAAATTTTATAATTTTATCAGAAAAATTTCTGCAAAATATCATGAATTATTAAATACCATATATATGAATCCTGCATTTTCTGCTGTTGTAAGCAACATGCTTTTTAAATGTACATAACTGCATTGTAACTATTTAATACCATGGATAGGAGAAAATTGTATAAAAAACAGTTTGATAAAAATTATTAAAAAAATATTTTGTGTTAATTAAAAATATTTGAATAATGTGTGTATATTACCTTGCTAATAAAGCTGTAGTAGATTAAAATTAGTTTCATTAATATTGCTTCTTTTATTATCAAGTTTTTAATTCTTTAATTAAATTATAAATGCATTTCTTTAGTAATGGGAATGATAGTAAATATATTCCTAATACTTCATTTGATAATATGCTTGATTTGTCTAAATATAATTGATCCCTATGGGCCTTAGATTTTATTTAATTAATGCTTAAATGTGACAAGTTAATTAGAGGAATACCTAACATCAGGGTGAAAAATGAGGTTTTCGATGTTAAAGAGTTTGTCTTATTGAGAGTACACTGTACCACTTTTCTGTAAACTCAAAATACCCTGTTTAACAATAGAGTTAATAATTAAAAAAGTGGAAATCAAAAGGTAAGAGGTTGTAAGGCCATATATATAGAGTCTTGGTGTTACACCATTGTGCAGATTGGGGGTAGATGTGGGGACGCTGTCCCCTAAAGTTATTTGGACCGTTCTCCGAATAATGTGGAGCATTCCCCTCGAAATATGGTGATTTAATTTCAAATTAAGTATTAAAATGTGAAAAATATGCAAGTCTCCTCAAGTATTCATGGTTAACTCTGTCCCTCAATATACACAAAAGTGTTTCAAATAAATTTCAGGGTGCTGCAATGTGTTTGATAAGACTTAAATCACAAGGAACTTTGTTGTAATGTTTTTAATATGCTTACAATTATCACATTAAAGCAGAAAATTGCATTTAATTTTTTTTTAAATTCATTTCTCTAACTCAAAGATAAGGTATAGTTAAGTTATACATTTAAGGGTTTATTTGAATAATGTACCTAATATTTCAAGAATCTTATTTTCTGAGCTTCAGTTGAACCAAAATTACATAAGTATAGCATAGATTTTAAATGCTTTATTAGCTTCAGGCTTCATAACTTAAAATTCCTGAAGGTAATATGCAGAAAATGTAATGAATAAATAAAAGAATTGAGATTTTCAAAATGTTTTTTAACCGAGTGATGGGCATTTTCTATTGAGAATTACACTACAGCACTCTTTAAGTTATTGAAATCACTATTGACTTACTGAGGAACAAAACACTTGTTTATCCATATTATTTTATTAGACTATCTTGCAGCCTGATAAAACAAGGTTTTCGTTAACCGTTTCTTCATTTACTAGCAAAGAATAACTAATTTATATAATATTTTGATTCCCAGTATTTAAGTACGTCCTTGTTTACATCACCACAACGCGAAAAATGACAACAATCGTTGTGATTGGTCGATGGGTCGGGTAAAATAGCCTCGAACTCATAGATCTACCTAATCGGTTCCAGCTGGGTTTCGGCAGCATTCGCTAGCGGAAAGTGGCGAGTCGGTAGTAGTCCTTTTCTGCTCTAGCGAAAGATGTGAACTTTTCACTCTCGAACTGGAACGGAAAACGGAAGGCACTTCCAGTTTGTTGGTAGTAGGGCCCCAGGGCTGGTAAAGTTCACGTAAATGCGCTAGATTCGGAGAACGATAAGCGTTACCGAAATGATTTTTGGATTTTCGTTCTTTGGAGAACGTTATTGCTTGAACAAAAATGCGAGTTGCGGGAACGTTAACTTTATTCCGAGAACGAAATTCACTCAGGATTTTCGTGAACGTTATTCCGAGAACGAAATTCACTCAGGATTTTCGTGAACGTTATTCCGAGAACGAAATAGACTAATTATTTTACGAGAACGAAAATATGGGAACAAAAATCGCGGTACCGGTAATCGAACCCAGAGGTAATATCGTTCTCTGAATTTCGTTCTCACTTATTGGAGAACGATTTTTTTTGCATTAAAACGTTCTCCATTATTGTTCTCTCTTTCTCTCACCTTTATGGGGGTGGTGAGTGAGAGTGTGGAGTGGTCCGTAAACTTATCTGGAATGGTCCGCACCTTACCGGAAGTGGTCCATTTATACCGGTAATTGTTAGATTTTAACCGGAAATGGTCCTTATTTAAGCGGAAATGGTCCTTATTTAACCGGAAACGGCCCATATTAAACCGGAAGTGGTCCTTATTAAACCGGAAATGGCCCATATTAAACCGGAAATGGTCCGAATTTAAACAGAAGTGGTCATTATTTAACCGGATATGGCCCATATTAAACCGGAAATGGTCAATATTAAACCGGAAATGGTCCACATTAAACCGGAAGTGGTCCGAATTTAACCGGAAGTGGTCCTTATTTAACCGGAAATGACACATATTAAACCGGAAATGGTCCACATTAAACCGGAAATGGTCCACATTAAACCGGAAATGGTCCACATTAAAACGGAAATGGTCCATATTAAAACGGAAATGGTCCACATTAAACCGGAAATGGTCCACATTAAACTGGAAATGACCCTCATTAAACCGGAAATGGTCCTTATTTAACCGGAAATGGCCCATATTAAACCGGAAATAGTCTGAATTTTACCGGAAGTGGTCCGTATTTAACCGGAAATGGTCATTATTTAACCGGAAATGGTCCGTATTTAACCGGAAGTGGTCCTTATTTAACCGGAAATTGTCCAAATTTAACCGGAAATGGCCCATATTAAACCGGAAATGGCCCACATTAAACCGGAAATGGTCCATATTAAACCGGAAATGACCCATATTAAACCGGAAATGGCCCATATTAAACTGGAAATGGTCCAAATTTAACCGGAAGTGGTCCGTATTTAACCGGAAATGGTCAGAATTTAACCGGAAATGGTCCGTATTTAACCGGAAGTGGTCAGAATTGAACCGGAAATGATCCGAATTTAACCGGAAATGGTCAGAATTTTACCAGAAATGGTCAGAATTTAACCGGAAATTGTCCGTATTTAACCTGAAGTGGTCAGAATTTAACCGGAAATTGTCCATATTTAACCGAAAATGGTCCGATATTAACCGGAAATGCTCCTATTTAACCGGTAAGGCTCCTATTTAACCGGAAGTGCTCAAATTTCAACCGGAAATGGTCCTTATTATACCGGAAATGGTCCACGTTATACCGGAAAGGGTCTGTATTTAAACGGAAGTGGTCTGTATTTAGCTGGAAATGGTCCATATTAAACCGGAAATGTTCTGTATTTATTTTTATTTTATTTATTCATCCACAACCATACAGACCTAAGTCCATTTACATGGCAGGAAGGAGCACTACACAATAAAAGCTAAAATACAATAAAAAGCACACAAGAAAGGCATACAGATAAAAAGTACACACAGAAAAGAAACATACATAGAGAAAAAAAATCAAAAATTAAAACATTGGACCAAGTCATTTTTTAACTTAAAATGAGAATCAAAGAAAATATCACTATTGATAGGCAAATTGTTAACTAATTAAAAAAATACATACATTGATTGATTTAAAATATAATTTTTAGTAAAAAGTGGGATTTTAAAGACAATTTTATTTCTTGTGGAATATTGAGGAATATGGAAATTAAATTCATTAATTAAATCAGGGCTATCAATTTCATTATTTAACAGTTTGTAGAAGAAATTAAAAACAGAAATACATCTTCTTTGTTCGAGGGATTTACAGCAAGGCATTATATGAGCAGGATTACAATTCTTAAAATAGAGAAAACAAAAAAACATATTTTGAATCCTCTCTATAGAATTAATATGGAACTTACTTGAGGGATACCAAACAACACAGTTGTATTCCAGAACAGAACGAACTAAGGTACTGAAAAAATTGAACAAAACAAAAACATCGGAGAAATCATAAGTGGTTCGGATAATTCGGTAAAATTCGGATAATTTCCGCTTAAATTGGGACGTCTTCCGGTTAAATACGGATAATTTCCGATTAAATACGGCGCACTTCCGATTAAATAGGGATAATTTCCGATTAAATACGGACTATTTCCGGTTGAAATTCAAGCTCTTCCGGTTGAATAGGACCATTTCCGGTTTAATATGGGCCATTTCCGGTTAAAAACGGAAAATTTCCAGTTAAATACGGACCATTTCCGGTTTAATGGGACCATTTCCGGTTAAATTCGGACCATTTCCGGTTAAAATAGGGCCACTTCCGGTTAAATAAGGAATATTTCTGGATTAATACGGACCATTTCCAGTTTAATATGGACCATTTCCGGTTTAATATGAAATATTTCCGGTTAAATATGGACCATTTCCGGTTTAATGTGGTCCATTTCCAGTTAAATATGGGCCATTTCCGGTTAAATAAGGACCACTTCCGGTTAAATTTGACCATTTCCGGTTTAATATGGGCCATTTCCGGTTAAATAAAGACCATTTCCGGTTTAATGGGGGTCATTTCCGGTTTAATATGGACCATTTCCGGTTTAATATGGACCATTTCCGGTTAAATTTGGACCAATTCCGGTTTAATGTGGACCATTTCCGGTTTAATATGTGCCATTTCCGGTTAAATAAGGACCACTTCCGGTTAAATTCGGACCATTTCCGGTTTAATATGAGCCATTTCCGGTTTAATATGGACCATTTCCGGTTTAATATGGACCATTTCCGGTTTAATATGGACCATTTCCGGTTAAATTTGGACCATTTCCGGTTTAATATGGGCCATATCCGGTTAAATAATGACCACTTCTGTTTAAATTCGGACCATTTCCGGTTTAATATGGGCCATTTCCGGTTCAATAATGACCACTTCCGGTTTAATATGGGCCGTTTCCGGTTAAATAAGGACCATTTCCGGTTAAAATCAAACAGTTACCGGTATAAATGGACCACTTCCGGTAAGGTGCGGACCATTCCAGATAAGTTAACGGACCACTCCACACTCTCACTCACCACCCCCATAAAGGTGAGAGAAAGAGAGAACAATAATGGAGAACGTTTTAATGCAAAAAAAAATCGTTCTCCAATAAGTGAGAACGAAATTCAGAGAACGATATTACCTCTGGGATCGATTACCGGTACCGCGATTTTTGTTCCCATATTTTCGTTCTCGTAAAATAATTAGTCTATTTCGTTCTCGGAATAACGTTCACGAAAATCCTGAGTGAATTTCGTTCTCCGAATAAAGTTCACGAAATTCCTGACTGAATAACGTTCTCCGATTAAAGTTAACGTTCCCGCAACTCTTATTTTCGTTCCTGAATTTCGTTCTCCAAAGAACAATAATGCTGCTTAGATTTGCGTTAACGTTAACGCTAACAATGAATCGTGTCTTTTCGTTAACGTTCACAGCCCTGGTTTTGTCATCGGATCTCGGGAAATAGAAGCCGATGGACCATATACTTAAAATAAAGGAAAATTGAGTTGCCCTCGATAAAATTTAAAATTATTCAGCAATTTATGTCGGTCGTCATCACATTCCGATTCCGCACCAAAAAAAGACTAGATACTTGAACGACCACGTGTGTTTGTGTTAGGCCGTGTCTATTTAGAAAAAAAGGGGCGGTCACCGAAACAAATATAAGTGCATTAAGTATTTTACAGATGAAGAAAGTTGATGGACTCTTAAGCCGCGTTTACACCTAAGTTGACAACTTAAAGTTGTCAACTTTTGTTGAAAACATTGTTTGTGGAAAACTAAAAGTTGCTCTTCTCAAACCGCGTTTACACCAAAGTTTTCCACAAGTTGCGGCAATTTGTTGCTTTTTTTACAAAATACAGCAACTTTTTCTGTCTTCCACTTGTGGAAAGGCAAGTTTTCCACTAAATTTTAGTTTTCCGCGGAGTGCGGAAAACTATAAACTTGTTGCTGCAACTTAACCAGTAAAAAATTGATACCTTTAGTTTTTCAACGGTTTTCACTTGCGAATGACCTAAATAATAACATACTAAAAATCGGACAAAATCGGTTCGCCGGAAGTTTAATTTTTTTTAAATTTTTAAAAAATGGTCGAAAAAATTAAAAAAAAAAAATCGAATTATAGTATTCGAGACTTATTATACATGTTTATAGGCTATTTTTCAGTGCTGAATACGAATATGCCATTTAAATTTTAAAAAATTTAAATTTAAATTATTAAAAATTTGGAAAGTCGAAAAAATTAAAACATCGCTTAAAACCACAAAATAATTGCAAAAGAAGTAATTTAAACGGTTTTCAATTAGAAATGACTTAAATAATAGCATACTAAAAATGGGAGGAATTCGGACAATAAAAAATAAATTTTTTTCAAATTTTAAATTTTTTTGGCCTCAAAAATCGACCTTTTTAAAAATTCTTGTTAAAAACGTTTGAGGCATTTACCAAGGTCATTTTTCCATGGATGTTGTAGGTATATACCTCTATAACCTAAAAAAACATGATTGGTGATTAAATCATTAGTTAATTAATTTATAAAAATTAACGTTGAAAATACAGGTAAAATCTTTCAATCAAGTAATACAGAATATCCCTATTTATAATAAATCATTTTGAAAATAATTAAATGTAAAAATCACAAAATATCTTTTAAATTAATTTAAAATTTAAATTTTTTGAAAGTTTTAAATTTTTTAAAACTTTTAAATTGTGTAATATATGCATGTGATACATGTCTCTAGGCTATATTTTAGTGCTGTTTAAGAATATCACGCCAACTTTTTAGTAAAATTTAGTATAAGTGTGGAAAAATTGAAGCCCTTTTCTCAATAATTCTGTTTTTCATGCTTCAATTTTTCCACAGTTAATATAAATTTTATTGAAAAGTTGTCTTTATATTCGTAAACAGCACTAAAATATAGCCTAGAGACATGTATCACATGCATATACTACAAAATTTTAAATTTTTTAAAAATTTAAAATTTTTAAATTAATTTAAATATTTTGAAAGATATTTTGTATTTTTTCAATTTAATTATTTTAAAAATGATTTATTATCAAATAGTGTCTTAATATATTCTGTATTACTTGATTGAAAGATTAACACTGTATTTTCAACGTTAATTTTTATAAATTATTTAATTAACTAATGATTTAATCACTAGTTGTGGTTTTTTTAGGTTATAGAGGTAAATACCTAAAACATCCATGGAAAAATGACCTTGGTAAATGCCTAAAACGTTTTTAACAAGAATTTTTAAAAAGGTCGATTTTTGAGGCCAAAAAAATTGAAAATTTGAAAAAAATTAATTTTTTTAGTTTCCGATTTTCTTCCATTTATTAGTATGTTATTATTTAAGTCATTTCTAATTGAAAACCTTTTAAATTACTTCTTTTGTAATTATTTTGTGGTTTTGAGCGATGTTTTAATTTTTTCGACTTTCCAAATTTTGAATTAATTTTTAAAAATTTAAATTTAATTTTTTTAAAATTTAAATGGTATATTCGTATTCAGCACTGAAAAAAAGCCTATAAACATGTATAATAAGTCTCGATTACTATAATTCGATTTTTTGAATTTTTTTTTCGGCCATTTTTCAAAAATTAAAAAAAAATTAAACTTCCGGAGAACCGATT
The DNA here is from genome assembly GCA_024610705.1 of Tetragnatha versicolor. Taxonomy (NCBI): domain Eukaryota; kingdom Metazoa; phylum Arthropoda; class Arachnida; order Araneae; family Tetragnathidae; genus Tetragnatha; species Tetragnatha versicolor. The sequence continues at coordinate 582,288 of JANDEH010000064.1, forward strand.
TTTTCCGATTTTTATTATGTTATTATTTAGGTAGGTTATTCGCAAGTGAAAACCTTTGAAAAACTAAAGGTATCAATTTTTTACCGGTTAACTTTTTCACATCTCGCATACATTTTCGTTCGGCTTTCCGTTATTTTTGGGGATAAAAGTCTGAAATTCCTGGTAGTCTTCTATCTTTACCGAATGTAAGGCGCCAACTAATTCATAAAATTCGCGCGCTTTGTTTATTTTTGTTTTCACCATAATTTCACTATTTGACACATTGCGCCCGAAAGTGTTTCAACTCCTTACGTAATGTTATTTTTTGGAATCCCTGATGCATATTTATTTTTAAGAATGTTCACACGTATATGTTATTAAATTTTCCCTAATGTGCATGTAATTTTTCAAAAATCTTTGGTTTATTGCGGTTGAACATACACCTACAAAATCGTACCTTATTCACTTACTTAGCAATAGACGAAGTTGTACAATATGCAATTATACGGCTACTACCTGTAGGTTTACAGTTTATAGCTAAAAATAATAGTTTGGGGTTATTTTACAATAGCTACAAGCAGTGGCGGATCCAGGATATGATTTTGGGGGGGGCTAAGAATTTTCATAATCCAATTGAATCTTCTTGTTAATGGTAATACGGAAAAGGTAGTGAATTATCCTACTCAAATCACTAAATGGGGGGTCTGGGGGTCCTACCCCAGAAAATTTTTGGAAATTTAAGCCAAAAACCCCACTTTTTCAACACGCTTTGGTACGACTCATCCGAATTTCGGATATAGATTTTTTGCGTTTTGACAAACTTATTAAAATATTAGAGGTTTTTTGGGGGGGCTTCAGCCCGAAAGCCCCCCCCGTAAATCCGCCACTGGCTACAAGGACTGTCAGCGGTCAATATGCCTAGCCTAGGACCTGCAAGTATTACCCGTGATATTTGTGTTTGTGAATAGTTATTACCTGGATATGAGTTCAAAAACAATAATTTAGAATTAATATCCTTCAGGTTTCACATCATTAAGTGTAATTTTTGACTAAGATATTGAATTACCTATCCCGATGATTTAATGATACTTTTAAGCTATTTTTAATTCATTTCTTAATTATTTAAAACAAATATCAGACTTTTTTATATCTGAATAATTCTATGAATACCTATTATCGTTTTAAAGACTACATTATTGAAATTAATGGGTGGAAAGTCACGATTCTTTCGATTGTGCGTTTTGGCACATTGCGACCGAACGCGTCAGTTTAATATTGTGACCGACGGAGGGTTAAGTTGCAGCAACAAGTTGCTAGCGCAAAGCGCGCATCAACAAATCTTCCACTTTTAGTTGTCAACTTTCTTTGATCTTTACCGACAATCCGCGGGAAACTAAAATTTAGTGGAAAACTTGCCTTTCCACAAGTGGAAGACAGAAAAAGTTGCTGTATTTTGTAAAAAAAGCAACAAATTGCCGGAACTTGTGGAAAACTTAGTGGAAAACTTTGGTGTAAACGCGGCTTTATACCCTTTTTCAACCTTATGAAATTTGAAGTGCAGAAAAATCTTAAAACCACTTACATTGACGTTTAAATTATTTTCTTATTTCTGCTAAGATCACAACTCAAACGTGAGAAATATAAAGATTAAGGCGAAGGAAATTGGACAATTATTATTAAACTGACTCATTATAGCAGTATTAATGAAGTAAGTGAATATGAATGGAGACAAACATTTTGTGGATAAAAAGTTTAACTTAACACATTTTTAAATTAAAGGCAAATTTTATTGTGGCCTAGTTTACGCCACAAAAAAGAAGAACTGAAATACAAATTAACTTGAATTCCAAATTAATCGAAAAATGCAATGAATGGACAGGACATCAATTTCCCCCCTTCAAGGGGCTATATGTCCCTATAGGGGATAGTTACTTTCTCCCTCTTTCCACATTTGTGTAGTAATGAGTAAATTTTAAAAAAATCATGATTTTTTTTAAATTAAAAATTTATGATTTTTTTACTAAAACAATGTTGGTGTAGCTAACTCCTCATTTAGGACAGAATTTTGCAAGGTTTAATTTTTATACTTTGAATATGTCTACAATAATATATTTTTCAGGAATTAAAAGAATTTTCATAATTTATTCTGCTGTAACCCCTTGTTTTAGAGAGCATGAAGGTTTATAATAAAGGAATGTTTTTAAAATATTACTGGTGTCATACCTTTACTTTAAATATTATATTTATTTTATTGAAAGAATTTTAAAAATTAATGTTGGTGTAACCCCTCGTTTTAAAGCATATTTTACATGACTAAATTCGATAAAACTCTGAGTATCAGATTTTTTTTAAAACAGTGTTATTGTTACTATACTTATACTACCCCTTGTTTTAAAGAGAATTTTAAACATATTAATTAATTACATATTTTGAATTAGTACATATTTTGGTGTTGAAAGAAATATAAAATAGGTTTTTAAAACAAGAAAAGATATGGAAATTAAAGCAAATACATGGAAAAAAACATTACTACAATGAATGAATATCCTTTTAACGGAACAACATGTGAATGATTCGTACAATATGCACAGCTAGCTAGCAATATCAAAACCTCACTCATTTTTAAAACAAAAGTATTATTTAAAAAAGTTAAATTATTTTGATCTTATTAAAACAAAAATAACAAGTAATTTTACTTATTATCTCCCACTAATGTAGGACCGTATTTAAAAATCACTGACATAAACAATTATCCAACAACGTGTTATCACTAAACAGAAAACATGAATTTGATATTTTACGCATTTTATATTCACATTTACTGCAAATTACACATACCTTATCTTTTTAAATAGTAATTCCGAAATGGGTCAAAACTCGCCTACATAAACAAATACAATAAAGGGGGTGGATTCACTTCAAGGATAGGGGTGATCGTAGAAGAAGGATGAGGTCGTTTTCAATATATTGTGGGGCAGGTCCGTATTAACTAACTAGACTAGGCTTTAATTTCGTGGGTGGCTTTGGCTCAAAACCTTTTCATCTGAGGTACCTCCCTATAAGCAGTGGCGGATCTATGGGGGGCTATAGCCCCTCCTTGGAACTCAAGTTTACACTATAGAGAATTGAATTTTTCCCAAAATTTTATTTTTTGAACGAGAAAAGTTATTTGGGAATTTTTTTTCTGAAAACAGCTAAGCAATAAAAGTCTTTTACGACTCTTTACTTTTTCAGAACAATTAATTTGATCCCCTACTTCCTTCACCCTTTAAGGCAGTGCGATAGCCCGAGAAAAGAGGTAAAGGTGTATTAATAAGTGTTAAAATACTGTTTTTAGGGTTCAAATTTCCACCACTGCCTGGGGCCTCCTCCGAAATCCATGATTATTGCCCAGCCAGCAACCATATCCTGTCCCGATAACAACCTGCAATACTTCTAAGAAATGTCACATGACGGCGAGTATAAGGGTGATTCTCCAGAAATCTAAAAAATAAACGAAAAAACAAATTTTGAAAAATAAAATTTCTCTTTCAAAACTTCTGATATTTTTTAAATGGTAGATGTATGAACAGCCCCAACGTTTTGAGGAAAAAATTCCATTTTTATTGGGAAGAATCATGTTTTCAAAGTTATCAGGGGCAGCTTGCACCCCCAAGTTTCTGAGTACGCATCCCCAGAGTTCACCATCTAAATCCGCCCATGCTCTTTTTCCCGCTGCTCCCTTTTTATATTTCTCCATTTCAGTATTTTCCTCAGAGAGAAAAAATTAAATAAACCGAGAGAAAAACTAAAAAAGTTAGAAAGAGAAAAAAGAGGAGAGGAAAAGAGAAAGATCAGAAGAAAGCGAAAGAAACAGAAAAGCAAAAAAGAGAGAAATATAAAAGGAAGAAAAGAAAAAGAAAGCAAAAAGAGGCAAAGAGAAACTGAGAAAAAATAACATAGAAGACCAGAAAAGAGATGATTGAACCAGAAAAGAAAGGAGAAAAAAGGGGGTGAAGAGAAAAGAGACGGAAAAGAAAGGGTGAAAAGAGCGATAGAATATAAAGATAGAGAGAAAATATAGACAAAAAGACTGTGAACGAGAGATACAGAGAAAAAGACCGAATGATAAATATTGAGAGAAAAAGTGAAAACCACAAGACTAAAAGAAGAAAGGGATATAAAAAGGGGGGAAAAGAGAAAGGAAAAGAAAAAACAAAGCGAAGAGAAAGAAAGTAAAGAAAAAGAAGTGGAAGAATCGGTAAATTATCATGAATTTTGTTATCGTTAATAAAGGAAGAACCAAAATAGGTTTAGAAAATCCGCTATATTGGTTGTAATTTTGCAACTCTGTCTGAATGCATTTTTCAATGAACGCACTAGATGCGCTCCTCCCGAACAAAGTACCTCATTCCATCCTTCCCCACCCGCGATTAAAATGGAACGGCCCTCTAGGTCCGAGTCCGACTAGGTCCGACCAATCAGTAGAGAGAGGACTCCGCTAGTCACATGACCCCTGAAATCCAGTTCCCATTCTAATCTATTCTATAGCCTTTTCCCTTTCGGTGAGCTCCGTTTGCATTCCGTCTGGTCCTGAAAACCACGTGTTGTGTTTGAACATCGTTTGCTGTTGTCGGGTCTATCCGAATACCTGTTGAAACATCGCTGCTGCGAGAATTTGCAATACCGCTCCAGTCACAGTCAAAGCGACCAGCCATAGAATGAGCGAAAAAACAGATGAAAAGAAGTTCACCGTATACGAATGGACGATCGAAAACTTCAGCTACTGGAGAAATGAGTTTCATGGTTTACGCCTGCTAACGGAACCTCGATCGAATATGGCACAATTTGATTTCTTTCGGGGGACTTTTCCTTTTCCCGACCGAATGTTTGTGAAAATCAGGAATGTTCATGGAAAAGTGAAAGGTGATTTTTCCTTAATATGTCCTAACGGATCCCTCGTCTGGACGACACGCGTGGATAAAGACGATGATGACGAAGATAATGTATTTATCGGTGTCGTACCGCTTAATTTCATGGACTTAGTCGCCCTGATAAGGAACAATGAGGCAGACCACGGTGATCGACTCCTATTACGTTTACGCTTCGAGAATGGAGAACGGAGTGTTCTTCATTCCATGCACTCCATGTTTGAGGTTAGGACTATATCCATGAAAATATCGTTATCGTCGATTTTAAACGTTCAACCAGAGCCTAGTGCATTACGCCGGGTTATTACTGCGGATTATCCTTTGAGCGATGGCACCACGGAAAAGTTTAAAGTGAGAATAAGTGAGAGTCTTTCTTCAAAAATTGAACTGAAATTACGTCCGTATTTTTCGAAGGAAGAAATTTACCTCAAGACACGCATGTCCGTGCTTCACAACGACGGTTCCGTAATCAGAACTGAAGAAAATGAGGATGAAATTCTTCGAGGTTATGAATGGATATTCTCGGATTCTTTAACAAGAAATGAAGTGGTGCTGGAAGGGTTATCCATACTTTTGCAACTGACCGTTCTCCCGAACAAAACGCTGAAGCACCTTTACATACTTTCTTCACCGTTCGTCACCGAAGTCACAACGAACAGCGCCTCTTCGAACATGCGTGAAAAACACGCAGTGGATGCTCTTCTGAAAGATTTTTCGTGCTTCCATCAGAACGAGGACTTCTCCGACTTACAACTGAACTGCGAAGGAGTTTCATTCCCGGTTCACAAGAGCATCCTGGTTGCCCGATCCCCAGTCTTCAAGAGGATGTTCTCCAGCGACATGGAAGAGGCAGGGTCCGGCTCCGTGGACATTGTGGATCTCGACGCTCCCACCTTGGCCCGCTTCCTGACTTTCTTATACTCGGGTATTGTGAAGGACAACCTGCAGAGTGAGAGCGCCCTCAAGCTCTACTACGCAGCCGACAAATACCAAGTCCTCAGCCTCAAGACCGCTTGTGTTAATTTCTTGAGTCACATGTCTACCAAGACCGTGTGCGACGTTTTGACTCTTGCGGACAAGCATCAAGATAAGCGTCTTCTTTCTGCGGCCCACTCTTTCATTGTGAAGAATTTCACTGGGGTGCTGATGTCCAAAGAGTGGGAGAGTCTGACGAGAAGGGATTCTTTCTTGGCTGTGAAAACTCTGAACGATTTGGCTCGAAGGGGGCACTTAATAAGCCCGGAAGAAATTTGAGATATTTTAAGAAATTTCTACTTAATTTAGTTTAGAATGTACACCCCCATGTATTTTACAAACTAAATTTCCAGTTTCTTCTATACAATAACTATCACTTTTATCTTTACTTAAAAACTTAAGTTGTAAATTTTAAATTATACATAAACCAATGGTTTCTTAAGTTGATGTTTTAAAAAGTGTACCGGAATGAAAAATGTCATTACATTTAATCATTCATTAGTAAGGGGTGTCTACTTTAAAACTCGTATTTTTACAGGGATATACTTTTTCAATTTGTATCTTAAAATGGTTCAATAAAATGTAATTTTTCCTTTTATGAGAGTAATTTTTCTTTTCCTCCTTGTTATGTTAGCTTTTTTGAACATTAAGTAATTTCTGAATATACTCATATAAATTTTCCACATTTATCCATTCAATAGCATTTTGGTATCCATAGTTTTTATGTCTTAAAGAAGTTTTAATGAAATGTGAGTAATTTTTCTTTAAAAAATACCTTTTTTTCTATTTTTACCTATTAAAGATATGCAAGCTCTTTAAAAAGTAGTATGAAGGATTATATTCTATATTTTTTGTTTCATTAAGTCATCATTACTTTCATGATGTCACAATTTTAAAATATAAAATGTATTAAATCTTTCTTATGTTTTAAAATTGTCACATCAAAACAGCGAGGAAACTACTTATTGAAATGGTGGAGTGAAGTGTTCAAATTCAAATATACATGGGCGTAGCCAGGGTTCCACTTGGGGGGCAAGCAGGTTCGACTTTTTTATGTTTATGGAGAACAATTTTAAAGCCCCGTGAGGGAGGGCCGTAGCTAAAGTATTGTTTTGAGAGGAGTTTTTGCCCTATAATGAAATTAATAAAAAGGTTTTGTGGGTAGTGTAGAAACCATGAGGAGTTGAGGAGGTCTCTTTTAGTAGGTCATTTTTAGGTAGAATTCGTGTCCAAGAAAAATTCATATAAGAAAGGTTTTTAGTAATAAAGGTTCAAGTTTCAAAGGGGGGTTTGGGGGTTCTCCCCCACAAAATTTGTGGAAATTTGACCCTAATAACAGGGGTTTAAACTGTTTTTTAGTACACGTAAACCAAAATTTGGACAAAAATTTTTAGGTAGAATTTTGATTTTAATGAACTTATTATGAAACAAATTGTGAATAATAAAGGTTTAAATAGAGGGGGGCTGGCTTTCCACCCGCCGAAAATGTTTGGAAATTTGACCCTTTGTACAAGGTTTCAAACATGTAAATCCAAATTTGGACATACATTTTTTAGGTAGAATTTCGATTTTAATGAACTTATTACTATGAGGCCTCTTTCATCCATAGGTTTCATGTAGTTTTTCAACACTTTTTTAAGTAGAATTTGCGTCCAAGAAAAATTCACATAAGAAAGGTTTTTAGTAATAAAGGTTCAAGTTTCAAAGGAGGGCTTGGGGGGTCTCCCCCAGAAAATTTTCGGAAATTTGACTCTAAGAACAGGTTTATAAACAGTGTTTTAGTACACTTAAACCCAAATTTGGACAAAAATTTTTTTAGATAGAATTTTGATTTTAATGAACATATTATAAAAGATGTGAATAATAAAGGTTTAAATACTAAAGGGGGGGCTGACTGCCCGCCCCTAGAAAATGTTTGGAAATTTGATCATAAGAATATAGTTTCAAACTGTTTTTTGATGCACATAAACCCAAATTTGGACATACAATTTTAGGTAGAATTTTTATTTTAATAAACTTATTATAAAAAAAAATGAATAATAAATGTTTTAATACTAAAGGGGGGCCTGGGGGCCCTCACCCCAAAATTTTTTGAAAATTTGACCCTAAAAAACTGGGTTTTAACTAAAAGTAAAGTAAAAGTAAATTACTCAGGACCAAGGGGGGGCATCTGCCCATCTCTGCCCCCCTGGATTTATATGGAAATATTAACAAAAGAAAATCATAACAAAATGCAAATATGAAGGCATCACACAAATGAACACTATAAAAACAAAAAATAAATTGCAAGTGATTTCCCAAAGGAGCCAAAAAGCTCTTCCATGGGCTCATAGATTATCATGGTTATAAAATATCATTACGAAAGAAAAAGAGAAAAAAGAATGGATACCCAAAAAAATGGGAGGGGCTGGGCTTCAGTGAGTTCTTCATGACGTTGGCAACAACACTATCACTGAGGTTTTTGCTCTATCTCTTTCAGTTTTTAAATTAAATTTTTAAACTTTTTAATTTCGCCACTGGGGGGCGCTGTAAGTCCTCTCAATAGATTCTTCAGGCTCATTTACCTAGGGGTAGACCTTACTTCCGTGACCCTAGGAGGCTTTGGTTCCAAATAAAAGCCGTCGTGCAACGCAATTTTGAAACACCCTGTATAGCCTAATAAGAAAGTTGCATGTGTCAGATTTTCAAAAACAAACAAGTGTTCCGTATGGTTTTTGTATGGTAAAATGAAATATCCAGTCAATTTAAAAAAAATGTACAGGTAATTAAATATTTTAATTTAAAAGTCGAGAAAAAAACACGTGACTGAAAACACTTATTGTTTAAAGATGTCAACAATCATACCATCAACTCCATTGCTTTCCAACAATGTTTATCGTATGATGACGTCAACATACGATGATCCCAAACTCTTGGCGTTTTCACGCGCTTTTAAAAAGTGGATTTTTGTTATTTTTTTTGGCAATCAAAAAATTTCTCGATCGGCCTCAAATTTTGGGTAGTTGCTTATTTTTGCAAGAAGAATCGATTAAAAAAATCATGCAACTTCCTTGTGGCCGTTTTGCAAATGCCACTCCGCGAAGTGGTAGTTTTTTTCTCTCTGTGAGCGATTTCGGGGTTGGAGCCTAACATAATAGTATATAATCCAAATACCACTGACTGACTCACTAACACTCATCACGAAATCTCCAAATCTACCTATCCCAGAGGCTTGAAATTTGTCAGAAACGTTTCTCTCAGCTATTAGACACGCAAGAAACGATTTTAAAATCGAACGACTCCTTCCCTGTTTTTCGGAGCTTTTTAGACTCCGTTTTACCCATTGAAATAGCATTGTGCATTGTTGAAATGCATAAATTGCAACGTTTACTTCTCTACCTTGAGGCGTCGTCTTGCCTCACTTGAATAAATATAACTTCAAAACATTTTATAATTTACAATGAAACTTAAGAAAAACAGTGTGAATATCTGTATTTAAATATTATAACAGCTATCAGAAAACCGAAATAAATTGAAATAATTAATTAAATTTTTTAAATTTTAATTTTCTCAAAAATAAATGTGGGATTTCCCAGCTAGAAAAAGTGTACAAAAAAAGTGTAAAAAAATTGTGCACAAAAAGAGTATCATTTTGGCCCATCCGTTTTTGCAAAAAAAGTGTAAACTGAATTTTGCAAAAAATTTGCAAACTAAAGTATGCAAATATATGCTCAATTCATTTTACACTTTTTATGCAAAAAACGGATGGGCCAAAATGATACTCTTTTTGTGCACAATTTATTTTACACTTTTTATGCAAAAACGGATGGGCCAAAATGATACTCTTTTTGTGCACAATTCATTTTACACTTTTTATGCAAAAACAGATGAGCCAAAATGATACTCTTTTTGTGCACAATTTATTTTACACTTTTTATGCAAAAACGAATGGGCCAAAATGATATTCTTTTTGTGCACAATTCATTTTACACTTTTTATGCAAAAACAGATGAGCCAAAATGATACTCTATTTGTGCACAATTTATTTTACACTTTTTATGCAAAAACAGATGGGCTAAAATGATTCTCTTTTTGTGCACAATTTGTGCAATCCTAATTTTATAACTGCGTTTAATTAAATCGTTTTATTCAAAAGATTTAAAGATATCTTACTTACAGAACGTGTCAAAAATGTAGAATAGCTAGATAGGCCCAATGCTGAAGTTGCCAATCACGTGATTGTTAGCAATTATGTATTACTAGTTTATTGGTCAAGATCGTATTAGGGTTAGTAATTGAATGACAACAAGAGAGAGGACTCGATGGATGAGGACGATAAATTAAATATGATATTTACATTTGTTTTCAGCTATTCAATATATATATTTTCACATAGACAATTAAAGATACACATAAACAAGGACATATTAAAAATATTCTATACACAATTTAAAATTTGAAAGAAGATAGCATAGTCAGTTCAAAACTGAAACAATGACAACCTAAACAAAGATTCCAATTATATTTACTTTTAATATAAAACAGAATAAATCTTGCCTCCAAACTTTATAATGTATCCTCCGTAAGTTGTTCCATTCCAAATAATATTGGTAAGTTCTCCACGGTCCCATTCTTGTATCTTTTCTGTATTAAATGACACTGAAGTGGAGTTCCTTAGCTTAAGAACGTCAAACTTTTCATCTTCAACAAACTTTACAAGTATGTTAAGTTTATTTAAATTCATTTTTCACTTTAAATATTAGCCCTAACGTTCTTTTCTCGCTCATCACACGATAATAAGGAAGTTGCATGTGTCAGATTTTCAAAAACAAACAAGTGTTCCGTATGGTTTTTTGTATGGTAAAATGAAATATCTAGTCAGTTTTTCAAAAAAATGTACAGGTAATTAAATATTTTAATTTAAAAGTCGAGAAAAAAACACGTGACTGAAAACGTTTATTGTTTAAACTATAAGATGACGTCAACAATAATACCATCAACTCCATTGCTTTACAACAATGTTTAGTATAAGATGACGTCACATCCAAACTCTTGGCGTTTTCGCGCGCTTTTAAAAAGGGGATTTTTGTTAATTTTTTTGACAATCAAAAAATTTCTCGAACGGCCTCAAATTTTGGGTAGTTGCTTACTTTTGCAAGAGGAATCGATTAAAAAAATAAAAAAAATCATGCAACTTCCTCATTGACAATAATAATTATCCGATGCCAGGTCCAGAAAAGGAAAATTTAATTTCTAATGTGCAGATATTTATCAATATTTTTTAAAGAAAATATTTATTTTTAATTACCCGATTGTCTTATTTAAAAGCCTTAAAATATATCATTTTATTTTCTAACTATATCTTAATTATCTTATCAAATATATCTTATGATATTTTATTTAATTATCATCTTTTTTATTACTTATTTTAATTTTAATTACTTTAAATTTTGAAATTTCTCTAGTGGCATCACCATTAGTTTGTTTGTTTACTTGTAGACGAAAAGAGCAAAACAACTCTCTGGTATTCGAATAGAAAACAAACTGTTTTGTCGGTTTCTCGTCAATAAATTTGATTTTGTTTTACACACTTTATCACAATTTGTTCTTAAATAAGATAACAAAAGTATTAAAATCAGTTTTAGTAATTTCTTTTTTAATTAAGTTCTTTTTATTATAATTTTAATAAGATTATTCTATTACACTTTTTATAACCCTACCATAAATTCAAGACTTAATTTATTTCTCCAATATGGAACTCCGATATGGTACAGAATTTAATTAAAAAACTAGTAGATAAAATATAAATCTAATATATAACTAGTAAAAAAATTAATAGGAAGAAAATTTTTTAAAAAGGAAATAAATTGATGAAGGGTTTAAATATTTCTTAAAATAGATGTTTTTTGAATGTAAAAATTTTTTCTTTCAATCTCACATATTCTGCTTTATGATGAATAGTATATAATACTCTATCTATACAAATATAGTAAATAATGCTTAGGCTTTTATTTTAATTCTTAAAGTCACAAAATTTGGACTTTGCATGCAGAGGCAGTTAATTAACCAAATATCTGGTAAAAATGAAGTTTGTTTTTGAAAATGTGTAATCTACATTTCAGTAAAAAAAATATAAAATTTTTGCAGACAAATAAAATGGTTAATTATGTATGCAAAATTTTTGCAAAGTGTTTTACAACATAGAAAATGCACTTTATTTGTATGCACAAAAAGTACAAATAATTTGCAGCAAAAGTGTATACATTTTTAGGTATTCAAAAAATATTAACTTTTTATGTACAAATTGTGCACAGCAAAAGTGAATACTTGTTAAGTATTCAAAAATTATCCACTTTTTATGCACAAATTGTGCACAAAGCACATTTTTTTGCATAAAAATTGCACACATTTTCTAGCTGACAAATGTCTCAAAATAGTACCCCTGCTGTGATCTACTGGCGATCTAAAGTGCTAATACAATGAAATGTTATATCTATTGTACTTATTGCATGGTGTTGCCGTTTGGAAATGAAAGTTCGAGTAGGAAATGGGGAAAATGTCGTTTTGCCAAATGGCATCAGTCTGCACTGTAGGGTTAATCATCAAACTTATTTTCAATGCATGAGTGAGTTATATTAAGTTTAAAAAAACTTATTTTAAATGCACACAGGTTTTGCAAAATTTTATTTTTAAGTTTCAACTACCTCCCAAAAACCCACTCTATTTCTCTTTTAAATGTACTAATTTTTTTCTTCCATAAATAATGAGTAATTAATGTTTTAATTTTAAAAATACTTCACAAATAACAATTTCTTTATGTAGTTGCATGTAATTCAAACACAATTTTATTTTTCCATTGTATTCTTTAATTTTTATTTTAAAATTGTTTGATTTTTTAAAATAAAATTATCTCTTCTATACAGCCACTGGACTTGACACTTTTACTTAAGTGAGATGATTGCATTTTCCTTCGCCAAATTATTATCATATAACAGCCTCTTTCACAATTATACTCGCATACATTGTATTTGTTCAATCAAAACTCTTGTTGTTAAAAAATAAAAAATAAAATAAAAAAATAAAATAAAAGAGTACACAAAACAAAAACTCGCAAAATAACAAATGTTGAATATTTTTTAACCTTTTGACGTTAAAGAGAGAAAAGGAAATTAGCTGCACTGATATTATACATATTTTTTTCCCTTTCTATACTATTTTAACATGAAATGCACATTTCATGCTTCTATGGTTTACTTAAAAGTTAATTTATTTTATTACAAATAAAAATCCTTTAAATAATTTTAAATAAATTATGCAGTATTTAGTGATGTCAAAAAACAAAAACTAATGCAATAAAAATCAAGAAAAAGGACAAAAATAAAATTTATTGTTTGAATGCACTTATAGAGCGACTTGAATTATATTGAAATAAATTCAAAATTTTAAGGAACCAGAAAAACTTAACACACAAGACAATGGTGCACACATGTAATACAATTCATTTTGAATGTTGAATAACTCTAAGGATCCTTAAGAATCTCTAATTCTAAATCTAACAAGGTGAGAACAATAAATATACTATTAAAAATAATAAGGAATATCATAAGTGTTTTTACACATAAACATTTTATGTTTTTTAATCCCTCTCACTGAAAAAACTTCAAGTTAATCAAAATATCTTTGTTTTTATTAATTACATGATTAATGAACCCAAATGTTGAAAGGAAAGCAAATTACATTCATGGAAAAATTTATATGCAAATGTGCAAGGAAATTAATATTACATTATGTGTGTACAGTAGGGTGGTTACAAAAAATCAACTTTTGAAATCCTTAGGTCTCACCCCCCTATAATGTGCCAATAGGCTAAAAAACGAGATTGGCCAAGTTTCATCTCAATCCGATAATATTAACCCGTGCCTCATCGAGGTCCAAGTTCAGAAAAACAGCGATTTTTAACAAAAATTGGTAGTTTTCGCCCCATAAAACTAGAACCGTTTGTCCCAGGAACCCGGTTAGGGTGTCATTTAATAGGTAATTTTATACACTTTAACTTTGATCTAGTCAGATTTTATTTACTCAAACGGATAGGGCGCTATTTAGCATTTTCATAGTGAAGGTCCTCGAAAGCGAATTTCCTTGCAAGAACCCTAGAACATTACGAAGTCACAAAAAACTATCTTTCCTGTCTTTCTCTATTCATTTTGGCTCCAATAGATAGTATATGAGTTTTTAGACCCCCTAAGACAGGGGTCGGCAACCTTTTGAAAGGGAAGAGCCAAAAGTAACAGTTTACGAAATTTCCCAGTTTTTAAAGAGCCACTAATTTTTTTTGCTTTAATGTAATAGTATATGCTTAATATATATTTCATTTTAGAGGGCGATGATTTTAGATGGGGAGCATTTTAACTCAAAATTTTTTCTGTTGTGTAAAAATGCTCCTGAACTAAAATCATTATTTCCTCCTTTCGGGTAGGGTACTTTTTTACATCAAGTTTTAGATGACTTACGTACACATTTTAAATTAATTTTACTGAATTTAATTTCCAAATTTTGTATAAACGATGTGAATTCCTGGAAAACGAGGGTCTGGGGGTCTTTCCCAAGAAAAAATTTTGGAAATTCCTCCTTCAAAATCGCGCTTTAGCTCATTTTTGCCTTTTTCGATCGTACCCTAAGAGCACTTCTCATTATTTAAGTAGCAGAATTTTAAAGGAAAGATAGTATAGTTATAATAAATAGCAAACTTTCGAAGGGGAGTAGGGATCCCACTTCAGAAAAATTATGGAAAATTTACCCTAAAAATTGTGTTTTAATTAGTGTTTATAACTTCTATAATGACCAAATAAGGATCACTCCTTATAAGTCACAGAATTTTCAAGGAAAATAAGCACATATTAAAAAATTTTTAGGAGTGTTTAGGAGTTCTCCCCCCAGAAATTATATGGAATTCTTATCCTTAAAAGTAGAGTTTTTATTTTTACTCATCTTGAGAACTTAAAAATATATTTTCTGATTTTTTAAAAGTTTTGATTAGTAAATTAAAAATTTTTCTGTATGGAACAGGAGAGCCGCAAATTTACATCGAAAGAGCCGCATGCGGCTCGCGAGCCGCAGGTTGCCGACCCCTGCCCTAAGAGAATTCTAGGGTATAATTTCAACCCCCCTAGGTTTCGGAAAAAAGAGAAAAAATATATATTTTTTACAAATTTTTTTGACTCTTAATGTGTAAAGTTGGTTCAAATACATTATTAAAAGTTTATTTAGGTAGAAGATTAATGATGAAAGGGATTAACCTTTCGGTATAACCCCTATAATCTAAGCAAAAGAAGCGCGACTGTGAGAGGTTTTGCTAAAACCCATTAATACCCATTAAAGTGATAAAAATAGCTTAATTACACATTTTTTCGAAAAACATCTAGAAAGATATCATTTGGTATTAAAAATGATGTTTGAGATTATTTATATGTGTTATAAAATTATAATAATAGCGCCCTTCTGGACTCTAATTTAAAAAAAAGCTTTTCTACCCAAGTTTCTCGCTTCCAGCTAATTAAAATGAAAGTATGATCTTAGAAAAATGTATAAATCAATTTATTTGTAATATATACTTCAGTTTTCATTTGCCTATCGTTCCAAAAAATTCACTTTTAAATGCATAACATAATTTAGTACATAAATTATCATCAAAAGTTTTCTTTCTGCACATCACACATGTTTTCATATTTCTACTTAAATGCGTAGTGTGAATAAAGAAATCAATTTTCTTTAAAAAAGTAATTTTCAAAAAAATAGTCTCAAAATGAAATTGTTTTTGTGAAAAATTGAAGCAGTGATAGTTAGCAGATGAGTGCGTAAAAGTAAAATTGACTCACAAACCAAGAAAATCATGAAAAATTCAAATATTTTGTGAATGTTTTCTTGCAAATTATCACTAAAGCTAATTTGAATTTCTTGAAAAGGGCGTTTTTATGAATTTATTTTTGTGAAGGAGCAGATTTTAAGGGGGAATTTTTGTGAAGGGGCAGCAAAAGGGTCCCAATCTTTGTCTGGATCAACCCCTGCTAAGCTTATCCATTTTTACGATTAGGACTATAACTTAGATGTTACTTACAGTAATGTAGCGGAAGCTTAAAAGTGATATACTGTTGGAGTTTCTCAACCATAGTATTTTTCAGAGAAATCTTGTTTCCAATCTATATCAAATATTTATCATGGGAAACAATAACTTTTACTGAATATATGAAAATAATTTGATTATTTCCTATTTTATGCGCTATTTTTGTCTCCTTCAACACAGGTGTGAATATAATTGGCGACTAAAGAATAAAATATTAAGTATAGATAAAACATATGTAATGAAACCCATTCATACCTATTAAAAATTAAATTTCTTCGAATGGTAGGCAAATGAAACCCCTGAGGTATATTTATTAAAAATAAATCAATTTATACATTTTTCTAATATCATACTTTTAGGTTAATAAGCTGAAAACGAGCCACTTTGGTAGAAATAGCGTTTCTTAAAATTTAAAGTCGGTAAGGGTGCTATTCCTATAATATCATAGACATAAATCGCCAAATGTCATCTCTCTATATAGGTTTTTGCTGAAAAAATTTGTATATTAGACCTTTTTATCACTTTAATGGATATTAAAGCCTTTTTTAGCAAAACCTCTTACAGTCGCGCTTCTTTTGCTTAGATTATAGGGGTTATAACGAAAGGTTAATCCCCTTTATCATTAATCTTCTACCTAGTTAAATTTTAATAATGTATTTGAACCAACTTTAACACATTAACAGTCAAAAAAAATTTGTAAAAAAAATATATTTTTCTCTTTTTCCGAAACCTAGGGGGGTTGAAATTATACCCTAGAATTCTCTTAAGGGGTCTAAAAACTCATATACTATCTATTGGAGCCAAAATGAATAGGGAAAGACAGGAAAGATAGTTTTTTGTGACTTCGTAATGTTCTAGGGTTCTTACAAGGAAATTCGCTTTCGAGGACATTCACTATGAAAATGCTAAATCTATCCCTATCCGTTTGAGTAAATAAAATCTGACTATATCAAAGTTAAAGTGTATAAAATTTTACCTATTAAATGACACCCTAACCGGGTTCCTGGGACAAACGGTTCTAGTTTTATGGGGCGAAAACTACCAATTTTTGTTAAAAATCGCTGTTTTTCTGAACTTTGACCTCGATGAGGCACGGGTTAATATTATCGGATTGAGCTGAAACTTGGCCAATCTCATTTTTTAGCCTATTGGCACATTTTTTTGGGGGGGGGGTGAGACCTGAAGAAAGTCGAAAAAAACTTTTCCCCATGTTACATGTGACCAGACCACTCTAGTGTACAGTAGGGTGGGCCGAAAAAACCTTTTATTTTTTTTCGAAGTTTTAATAGCGCGGAAAAGTTGCGAATTATATAGACAAAGAAAAGGAAAAAAAAAATTTTTCAAAATCGGTTAATATCTTCCGATCGCGCAAAGGCCCCAAAGTTTGAAAAAATATGAAAAAACTTGATTTTTGCGAATATTTTTTTTTAAAAATCAAAGATTAAACTATCAAATATTGTTCATGATTTTTTTATATGAAACTAATATAGTTATAGACATAATCGTTCAGATTCCATTCTTCTATCACTTTTTTTTCGTTAGATATAATTTTTTTAATGTTCATACAAATTTTGTAAAGTTGTTTTTCCTGCATTTTTAAACAGCTAATAACTCTAGAACTATACAACTTAAGGACTTGAAATCAGTCCCATTTTGTTCGTAAATTTTTTGTCTTCGATTTGGTGTGCATCATGATCATCATTTTCAAAAAGTTTTTTTTTAAATTTGAAAAAAGTGAAAAAAAATTTAA